>CM073577.1:11251116-12451116 GCA_037074715.1 Magnolia kwangsiensis | reverse complement strand
TTTTATTTCAGTTGAGATAATAGAAGTCAGCTTCAAAAGGAATGCATGAAAAGGAGGCAAAAAAACCGATGTGAGCATATGTGAGATGCAAACCTGGTGTACAAAAGGGAAGATCGAAATAACGATACGTCTCACTGAAGTCAAAAAGAAAAAATTATACATGTCAACAACAAGAAACCTCATGGTTATTTGATCAAGCAATCTAAAAGTTCAAATTTCTAGCATTTCATCAATTATGTAGCATGGTCAAATCAACATCAAACTGAACCTGATGTTCTATCTATCAAACTGAAAATCCCCAAAATTCATTAACTAGATTCCATTTAATCATGTTCTAATCACAGAGAGACAGAGGGGGGGAAAAGAATGCAGGATGCCCATCAAGATATCATGCAGTTTAACCAAGTCGTCCCTAGATAAATGTGTTGGACCACCATACATCTACACATACGAACATGATTATCAAAGTGATCAGTTCATGGATATTAACAAAACGAGTCATCCCTAGATAAGTTTATTGGACCACCTTCTCGTTATCTTACTACAGCTGCTCATAATATTGAGAAGGCAGACAATCATTGGTGGGTCTGGAATCATTGTTCTAGCTCATAATATATAAAGGAAATAATTTGGATTCCAAAATTTCCATCCCTTCATTTTTTATTTTTTTTTCAATAACATTGTTCAGATTGTTGGCTCTCTGAGGCCAAAACTTTACCATTCCTTTCGATTTTGTTACATGCATTTGATATTATTCACACCAACATACGGGGAACTCCTATCTTTGCATAGAAACTTCTATTTTTTTTTTCTTTTTCTTTTTCTTTTTTTTTTTGTGCATGATTGGTCAATATTTACTTGGGTTCATTGCCTTAAACATAGGATAGATGCATTTTCTGTTTTCTAGAATTTCTATACTCATGTTGAGACTCAATTTGGCACAAAAATTGTGGTTCTACATAGCAACTCAAGGGGAGGATTGTGTCAGTGTTTTTCAGCCCTCTCTTCTTGAACATGGGATAGTGCATCAGAGATCTTGTTCCTATGTACTTCAACACAATGGAATTGCATAGTGGAAACATGGACATCTGTCAGATATTGGATGTGCTCTTACACTTCATTCTCATGCCCCAACCCCCAACTGATATTGAGTAGAAGCAATTCTCATGGCTACATATTTGATTAATTACATGCTTACTCCTATTTTAGATGATTGTAGTCTATTCAGCAAGGCATGTTTGGATTCATGGAATCCAAGTGATATTGGGTAGAAGCAATTCCCCTGTTTATAGTTGTATAGTGGTCCTTTTCATTTTCTTTTGTTTTTCGTTTCTGTTTTTGTTTAGTTTTCTTCTTAGTTTGCTTTGGTGGTTTTGTTGGTGGCTATTTGGCCTTCTCCACTGTTCTCATCTTCTGATTTTGGGTTGCCCCAGCTCCCTTCAATATATTTGCGTTCTTCAACAAAGAAAAAAAAAAAAACATACAAAAGGTCACACCAATGGAAAAACATCTTTCCATTTCCCTGGATTTTCCATGGTTCTCCACAAATCCAAACATGCCCTAAATCTCCATCCTGTTCCCATCTCCAGGTACTTGGATGTACATGCTTTGTTATGATTCCATCTCATTTCAGAAGCGATTGTCTCCCTGCTCTCTCCGCTGCACTTTCTGGGTTATGAGGACTCACGAAAGGACATCCTTGTTATCATCCAGTTGCTAAACATCTTTATGTATCTCTTGAAATGTTGCCTTTCTTGAGAATATTCCTTGGGTCAGTCCCTTGGTTATTTTGTGCCTGTTACCCAAGATATTTCTGCTCTTCAATCCTTTTCCTAATGTTGAAGAAACTCTTGAGGTGTATTTTGGAGGATTTATTTTTTTTTTTAAGTGATGATAACAAATTTATTAGAAAAAGAGCCAAAAGGCTAAAAATACAAAGAGAGACAAAAACAGAAAAAGAATAGAATTTACAACTCAAACCAACACGCCAGAAACTACTCAGCATCTAAAATATTAGTTGCATGCACCCATTCTATAACATTTTGCCTAGCACTTTTGAGAAATACTAGAGGACCGCACCTACGATTTTTAAAGCATCGGCTATTTCTTTCCAGCCAAATACTCCACAGCCTGGCTAATAAACATAAGAACCAAACTCGTTTCCCGACCTTACTCTTGCCCCCTCCATGACAAACCAAAAGGAGTTCATCAATTGAACTT
Source organism: Magnolia kwangsiensis (assembly GCA_037074715.1). Taxonomy (NCBI): domain Eukaryota; kingdom Viridiplantae; phylum Streptophyta; class Magnoliopsida; order Magnoliales; family Magnoliaceae; genus Magnolia; species Magnolia kwangsiensis. The sequence goes on along the minus strand of CM073577.1, from coordinate 12,448,896 downwards.
GGGAAAACCCATTGGGTTCCGAACAGGGATAGAAAACCACTCCAAATCAAAAATGTGAAAGGACAGTGAATGAATGAATGGTCGACGGACTCCGCATTACTGTAGCATAACAAGCACACATTTGGAAGTATCATTTTGAAGGATCTCCGGGGTGTGGAAATAAACAAGGTATCCAGACTTATGCCCCTTACAATATGGGCCTTAACAATTGTTGCAGCCCTTGGAACAGCTGCTACAATATGAGCCATTTTGGCAATTACAGCCCTATAAATTTCAAATAATAAGAATAATAATAATAATCTAAAGGAAGAAAATGAATCAGCCCGTATCAGACAGTTACAGCCCTCTAAGGGGCCCTTTTTTTTAAATCAGAATGGCCATTACATCCCTGTATCACATAACAGTTCCCACAATTACCATTATAGCTGTTTCATAACCGTTTTTTAATACCATAGATATAAGTATGTCGGGATAACAAAAATGCTTCACAATCAAGGAAGGTCTCTTGATGGGGAAAGATGGATCTGGAACTCAAGCAAATCTAGGGTATTCACAATGAGCTCTTCCACTTAGCGCTCATTGAACGGCATTTGCTGCAGAAAGATCCTATCTGGCAGGACATCCTAGGGTGGTGGCTTTTTAGTTGGTTAATTGAAAGAAATATGACTCAACTACTTTAAGGAAAAGGGAAAAGATTCTTCCTAATAGATGCATTATATGCTTATAAGATGAGGAAAATGTGGACCATCTTTTTCTGCAGTGCACTTCTCCAGGAAAGTTTGGGAGAGTTTATTTTCACTAGTAGAAGTTAACTGGCTCATGCCTCGTCAGCTTGGGGATCTTTTTACCATGTGGCATTTTGCTTGGAATGGAAGAAAGAAGAGGAAGATATGGCAGATGGTTCTTGTCCACCATTTGGACAATTTGGTTGGAACATAACAACAGGACTTTCAACAACAAGGTCCTAGGAGTCCGAGCCAAAGTCAAGGTTTTCACAAGGCAAAATGGTTTATGATTATTTTTTTTAAAGATGACAAAATTTTATTAAAAAGCACTAAAGCGAAAAGAATACAAGCCCCAACGGAAACAAAAACTAGAAAAGAAGCACAGCCCAAGCCGCCTTGACTTATCCATGCCCCACTCTGAAACAAGGCGTTTGACCCTTTCAATGATCACATTCTCCCCTTCAGATATGTTGCGAAAACAACAATCCTTCCTTGACCCCCAAATAACCCAGAAAACTGCCATGAGGAGAAGCCTCCAGATAGGTTTACGAGCATTACCACCACCTCCACCATGCCAAGCCCACAACAAATCTTCTACCGACCTAGGCATAACCAATGTTTTAAATATCAACGACATCAGCCGCTACATCCCACGATATATCTTTTATCCCACCTGTGCGATACGAAATGCATAAGTAGTGCCGATATATCCCACCTATTCGATCCGGTGAGCATATTCAATTTTTTATCCTTTTTTTTTTTGGCTTTAGATCATGTTAAATTAATGTCGAATGGCTACAAATCTATGATTATTCATGTTTTCTATGAAAAATCATGGATTTGGAGCTTCAATTTCGAGATTTGGGAGAGATGGGGCAAGTTGCAGAAAATTGGGAAAAATCAAAATTTCTCTCAAATCGGTTGCAATCTTTGTATCTAAACACAAAATTAAACATGTAACCTAATCCAGTGATTCTTCTTTTGCTTTTGAATGTATTGATTGTGTTTCCATACATGTCTTCTTACGTCTATAAATTATATGAATAGACTTTAAATATACTTGCATCAATTCAGTTCGACAATGCATGTATTATGACCCCATATAAAGAAAACTCCTATTATGTGCACTTCTTTTGTAATGGTTTTATTTCTAATTGTGTATTAATGTCTTTTTCAACAATCCTTGAAGTTTCCTTGAAAAATTCAACTAATTTCCCAATGTTCTTATGTTTCCCCCCAACAATGATACATTATGTGATACAACCGATATGTCCCATGCAATATCCGATATGTATCCGTATCCTAAGGGTGCGATACATTATGCGACAATGATATTTAAAACATTGGGCATAACCCAATCCGGACATAAAATGCTCCCAAACTCTAGAGACAAAATGGCAGTGGATGAAAAGATGATCGATTATCTCCTTGTTGCGCATGCACATAAGGCAAATATTGGGCAAAATGAGCACTATTCTTTGAAGATTATCAACTGCCAGGATTCTCTTCCGTCCCACCAACCAAACAAAAGAAGCTATCCTAGGAGGTGCACCATAGAACCACTGATGGAAAGGGTGGTTCGGACTCACAAAAGGAGACGTCCGAAAGATGGAGTCGTAAAGACCTTTGACTGAGAAAGCCCTCAATTTGCTTCTAACCCAAACAATACTGTCTTCCTGGAGAGAATCTGGCTTTACTGAGTTAAGAAGCTCCAAGAGAGCAATAAACTCATCGAATTTGACGTCCAACATATTTCAATGGCAATGAGGGGACCATACAACCTTGTCCCCTTCTCTAGTGTAGCAATCTACCACGCTAACATTCTTGTTTGGAGCAAGCCTAGCAATTCTGGGGAACAAGTTCTAAAGCACCTGGGAGCCACACTAAACATCCACCCAAAATCTTATCCTAGATCTTGTACCAACATTGAAGGCGATGCCACGTCTCACAAAATATTGCGTAGTGATGATCGCTTTCTAGGCTCCTGAAGCTCTGTGAAAGCATGAAGCTTTGACAAACAATCCTCCATCCTGAACCCCATAATTGGCGGCTAGCAGACTTCTCCACTAGCTTCCCTCTTCGACACTGAATCTCCGAATCCACTTCCCAGAAGAGCCAAGTTCATAAAATGTAAGGGTTTTATCCCTACCACAGAGATCATCTTATTGAACATTCGCCCCAAGCATCTCCAATTTAGACACATTAATTTTCAAGCCTGAGACCGCTTCAAAGCATACAAGGATCTTTCTCAAATTCCTGACATATGCATCATTCGCCTCGCAAAATAAATGAGTATCGTCTGCATATTGAAGATGGGAGGTGGAGACTTGAAGATTTGGGATCTGAAATCCATAAAACAGACCATTTTCCTCGCCCCTCTTTAGCATCATGCTTAAGGCCTCAGCCACCACCAAAAACAAAAAAACAAAAGAAAAGGCGAGAGAGGGTCTCCCTACCTGAGGCCCCTGGAAGCTCTAAAAATTTTAAAAGATCCTCCCCCCCCCCCCCCCCCACTTGAGCTTTGGATCGGCCATTGGCCCATGCACACAGGTGGAGAAAACTGATTGATGGAGTAGATTTGTCACATCATCTTTGTAGGGCCCATCGTATTTTTGAAAATAATAATAATAAATAATAAAAAACAAAAAGTCACATGTGTCAACACGTCACCACAACACCCAAGCCACCGGTCCCTGATTTTCTCTTCCCTTCTTCGCTACACCAACGCCCGCACCATCGAACTTGGTTTCCGACCGTTCATCCCGGTGGACCTCTCAGCCAAATCAACACCATCCATCAAAACAAGAGGTTTGTAAAACCCCGGCCGTTATAGTTGTTTGACCTAAAACCTCTGGTGCTACCCACCTTGATCATATATTCAAAATTATTTTTGAGCTCCTGCCCTATCTCAACGCTACAAACCTAATGGATGGCTTGGATTCCACATCAACCACCTCAATGGACCCCACCTATCACCACGTCACTTCCCATTCTGCACGCTATTACAGCGTCCACACTGGCCGAAAATCTCGGCTCTTCCATTCTCCTTCCGTAACTCATTTTCTACACATGATTCATGTATAACCACTCCCAACCATCCCAATTGTCTATAAACTTCATCTAGCAATCCTCCTTGCATCACCACATTCCCTTGTTTCAAACTAATCAGGAACAAAGAAATCTCCATGAATTCCTATGTCCTTAGCGTGCAACAACCATTTCCTTCCAAGTTCGAACCCACCAAGTAGAATGACTTGGAACTTCGATTTTCTCTAATCTTAAGCACCGTGCAGCCCATCTAGACCATCCAGAACTTTCAGATCAAGAGAAGAGCAATTGGAACCAAATCCACCATTATTGCACCATCATCTTCACAATCGAGAACCCACCTCGTGCAGAATGCGTAAACCACCTGTTTAGATTGGAAGTCATCCTGCATGGCCCACTTGAACTCCTCCTGATCACCAGACCAATCAGATCAATGCAATGTTTTAAGATAACTTACCCCAGGTGCAACTCTGTTTCCGCACAACTCGTCACCACTTGTCCTAACACAACTAGGACACCCGGATCAAGTCATCATCAAGCTAGCTTTTGTTCTGTCGCATCTGGGCTATAGTCTAAGTCTGATCAGTTCCTCACACCATCTTCAGCTCAGTCATATTCCTTTTAATTAGACTGTTCATGGACATCTTGCATTGAGACTGTTACTTCATAGCATTCTTGCATCTTCTTTATGTGTTGGTTACTCTTCTTGCATAGCTTGACTCACTGAGTTAACTCAATGAGCCTATTTTCAAATTCTTTAAAATAAATAAATAAATAAATAACGAAAACTCTGTAGGTTTCCATAGTGACCTTTTGTTTGAATCACGCACCAAATCTCTCTCTCTCATCATATCTGCTTTGGGTTGATTGATAGCTAGTCTGTTTGTGTTCAACACATCGAATCAAGCCAATAGAATCTGGACAGCCCAAAGTTTAGGCATAGAGAAATCCAAACCCTTCATCAAATTCTAGAAATCTTAACAGGTAAGTGATCTATCCCGATTGAAAACCCTACACTCATATCAAGTACTAACTTTAGATTTCCTCTTCGTATGTAATGCTATGAATTATTGTGCCCTAAATTGCAATGTATGTGCTACTATTCCAAGTAATACTCGTGGTATTCTAAATTACTTGGTATGTGTTACTGTTTCAAGTCATACTTGAAATTGTATTCTCCTTCTAATTATACTTTGTGAAGTTATTTGATTATCGTTGGGTGTTCATTTGATTATTCGTTAGGCTAAGTATATTTGATTATTGCTATGAGATGTAGATTTCTTTCATTTGATTATTTGTTATGTTAAGCTTATTTGATTATTTATTAGAAGATGTAGAGTTCTTTCATTTCATTATTTGTTACATTTAGTTTATTTGATTATTGTTATGAGTTGTAGATTGATTTCATTTTATTATCATTACGTGTTTAGATTGAATTTATTTCATTATTATTAAGTGTTGTAAGAATAGATTCAAGTTACTAGTGCTATGCCCTAAAAGGATCATGAATGTATCATATCAGTGCTCTACCCTAAAAGGATCATGAATGTGTCATGGGTGCTCTGCCCTGAAAGGATCACATTAATTGACGGGTTCCCTACCCTCGCAAAGTCCAAAAAGCATCAGAAGTTATTTTGTTTATTTTATTTGGCTTCATTATCGTAATTGCAATTATTATTATGGAAATGCTAATGCTCTCCTATATTTAAGACTGTAGATGCGTAAATAAAGCCTAAGTACACATACGCATGGCCCACGGTCCCCAATAGGTATGGGACTATTCGGGATTAGGGGAGTCGCATCCTGGAATCGCTCCACGTGCTAGGCATGGGACTAACGTGGGTTGTGACCCTTGGTGCGAGGCCCCTACTGGCCCACGATACCATGCACTACGACTCGAACATTTCATTTCATTGAGTTATACTTGATGCCAACGTAGGATTTCCAATTTGGGAACGATGTGAATTTACGAGTCGTCGCGCTCACACCACCTTAGATTGTTTTACAAGTATGGAGTTGGAGTAGTGCAAGCGATAGACCATTTATCAATTTTATTTCTGTTATTAGAATTAATCGTAGTTGGATTTTATTTTGGATTCACTAGGATAGTTTCATTTTGTAATCATTGTAATGGATAACTAGTGAGTTTTTTTATAACACTTTCCTTTTTTCTTTTTTAAGGAAAAAAAAACTTATGACTTATGAAATGATTTGCGATTCGACACAATTCGACCCCTAATACAATTTCACAATATGATAAAGATTTTGACAACACAGCTTATAACTTCCATAATTATTTGTTTTCTATATAAATGAATGGCAGGTCAACTATGTAGAAAGTGCTCTTGTACTAAAGAAGATTGATGGAGGAGTACGCAGTCAGAAGACCCCATCCTCAACGTTGAGAAGAACTGGATAATATTTATCATGAAGATAATGAATACTGGCATCTCAGAAGTTAACAAAGTCCTTGTTCATGCACTACAAAATGAGACTGAGATTGCAAATTTAGAAGAGAAGGGGAAGCATAATGGCTAAGAGCAGTAGTATCCACTTAGCATGGACTTTTTTTCAGAAAGATAACTGGAACTTTATTAAAACAAACGGAAAACAGCGACACGGAGGGGATGCCGAGGAAGCAACACAAATTAAGCAAGATAATCCAAATTAAATCCCTTTGAAGGGACAGCCCCAGCGCATTCTATAATCAGCCCTCTAGCCTGAATCGAAGTACCAGCCACAAACCGACTGACATTATTGAAACACCAATTGTTTCTCTCGTCCCAAAAGGCCCACCAAATACCAAGCAAAGCCATTCTCCAAATGGGATTCTTCGAATTCCTGAAACTCACCCCATGCCAAGCATAAAGAAAATGGTCCACCAACATAGGGGGTCAACCTCATCAAATGGAAACGCCCAATCAAATCTGACCAAATAGAGCTAACAAACGGGCAATGTAGAAAGAGATGATCCACTGATTCCTCATTGTGCATACACAGGTTGCATATATTTGGGATGATCATGCCTCTTTTCCAAAGATTGTCAATGTTGAGGACTTATTTTTTGTCAAAAATGACCCACTGTTTTCATGGTTGGAAGACGGGGGAAGGGGGGTGACGGTTTTCAATAGTAAGGATCAACAAGCAGAGGTTGTTGACTAGTGGTCATCATCAAATTCATAAAAGTTGTCAGACCATTGTTCAAGATGTTGAGGAAGGCAGCAATGCTACTCAGTCCAACGACCATTGGATTAGTGGATCTAGCAGTGGGGGCGATTGTGCAGGTGGTGATGAGAAAGATGTACCCAGAACTTACCCTTACCCCATGATGACACCATACAGTGCAGCAATCAATATCATAGATCTGGATGATACAGATATATCATATATGCCATTGATGATGAGGACACTCAGCCAAGTCAACCCAGAAGCGGTGGTGATCAATATTATGTTAATGGTGGCAGCAGCAGTGGTCAAAGGATAGGCTTAAGGTGATCACGTTGGTTATCTGATGCAATATCCATATTCACACTTGTACTGGCACATTACTGACCCACATTATTTGCAACCACAGCTGCAAAGACCCAAGTTACCCATATTTGACAAATTCAATTATTTATCTGGCTATCCTCCTCACTATTATCAGTGTGTGTGTGTGTGTGTGTGTGTGTGTGTGTGTGTGTGGACAACCACACAATAACAACCCTGACAAGGACGATTTTCAGCCCCTCGAGCATCCATGAGGTACTGACTATTTGACAATCCTCACATTAGTGGTAGGGGTGGAATTCTTTGGAATACAGTGGCTTGATGGTTTCGGCATTTTATAATTTTTATGGCATCACAAGTTCACAACAAATTATGCAGCTAGAATTAGAGCTCTTCTCAATTGTCAATGATGTTGTATGAGGCTGGCTACAAAAGATTAATTCTTGAAAGTAATCCTAAATTCTTGTTTATTTGTGATATAAAGATTATGGTACTCCTTGGGGCTTAAGGTATTGATGGCGGCACATTGGAGAGCATAAACTTAAAATGGATATTCAACTTCATCGCAATTACAAAGAATATAACACTGTTGCTGACTCTCTGGCAAATCAGGCTGGCGCACTGGCTCCAGATGATTTGCTCCTTTCTTCAGGATTTGCCTGTGTTTCCATGATTTCTCCGTCTTCCGATGAACTTGGATTCCATATTTTCAAATTCAATGATGGTTCTTCTGCTTGGTTCTTTTTTTCTAGTGTATGGAATTGACCTCTTCTTCTTCTTCTTTTTTCTTTTTTTGGTGAGGTAAGGTTTATGCACCCCCTGCCCTCCCCCGAGAATTTTGTACCTTATTTCTTATTCAATAAAGTTATAGGTGATATGCTCCCACCTTTCAGTAAGTCAGGTAGACCCTGTATCATTTTGTTTCTGGGTCCAGACAATGCACCTCCTATACCCCCTCAAACTTACAGACTCCTCAATCATATAATAGACTTTTGCTTGGTGTGAAGCATTGGTTTCCATCTTTTAACCATTTATTCAAAGGCCCCTGATCAGATTGCCATGGTTGGCCAAACCGGGCAAAATGGGAACTGTGATCCCTCCATGGCAAATGGAGGCTCAGATCATCATGTCATTGCATTACATGTTGTGTAAAAGTGGGTACCATCTTTGACATGGAACCAGATTAAAAACAAATAAATGCAATTACAATGTTTTACCAGAAGGACGGACAGTTGTCCTCTAACACCAAGGATCCATTGCCAACTAGTCAACAAATCCAACAATGTTAACATTCATAAATTTCTACCCCAAAAAAGGGAGTTACCATTTATAAAAGTAACAAAATTAAAATAAATACATGATACTCAGGCAGACTTGGTGGGTCACATACATGCACCAACCACAGCACGTGGCATAAATGTACCTCAATCCAAACTGTCCAAATCGTGGGACCCACGCTGTAAACACATAGACCCAAAACCACGCTGATCCAACAATGTTAACATTTCCTAGATGATTTCAATACCACTTGCCGCTTTTCTTTTTAACAGTCCATTTGAGCACCATAGATCTGATAATTACATTCGCCCCACCGACGTGGATTTTAGATTGTGCCTGTCCATGGCAGGGACCATGATTTGGACGGTTGAACGGGCATAAGTACATTCCTGTGAAGATCCTATGGATAAATGCATACGAATACAACTTAATCCCCAGAGCTCATGTGATTCCTCAAAAATCCCACCCACCAAATCAAATGAATTGATCTAAAAAATAGAAAAGAACAGATCCAACAAAAGCAATCTGATTTATTACTTAAAAACCCTAGAATTCAAATCAGCTCAAGAAAACCCTAGAGAGGAAGAAAGGGAGGGATGGAGAGAGAGGAATTACCTGGGATTGTGAAAGGGGCCCACCTTGTTCGCGTAGAGCGGGACATGATCTTTGGCTTTGTACCTGTGATCTGAGCCGTCCGATTTCACTCCGATCCCACAGCAGAGAATGAGAATCCCGACGGCAAGGAATGGGATTTTCGCCATTCTCTCTCTCTCTCTCTCTCTCTGAGAGTTTGAGAGAAGGATCTGCTGCGACTTTGTAACATGCAAAACGCTTCGTGGGAGAATTGCCCACCGAACTCGTTCGAGTGTACTCGCCTCACAGTTGGAAATGAATCACGCACGTGAGAGATATTATCCGTTCATCAGGTGATCCTCACGGTTTATTAGCCATATCTACTAAAATAAGACCGATATGGTGATCAATTTTTCCACGTGTACGCAGAATTAAAATGTTGGAAGATTCTCCCAACCGTTCCTTTAAAGTGCGGTCCACCGAATGGTCATACGAGAATTCTTTGGACACGTGGCATCTCCGAATTCAGGATCATACGATCAACGGCTAAAATCTCGCACATGGTTGCTTATTTCCCACGTTTGAGGATGCGTAATTGGGTGAAGTTATAGCTTGAGCAGCTTCAACGAACGCGGTTTGGCTAGTTACGCTGCCACCAGCAAGCGGCCAGTGGTCGGTGCTATGTGGACCCCACCATGATGTATTCGTTTTATCCACGCCGTCCATACATTTTGAAAGGTAATTTTAGTACGTTTTCCCAGAAATTAAGTATATATAAATATCAGGTGGACCACACCATGGGAAAACAGTTTTGATTGAACATCCACCATTAAAAACCTGCTAGGCCCCACCGTAATGATTATTTCACATATAACCTGTTGATTAGGTCAGACTTGGATGAAGGGAAAAAATATATATTAGCTTGGTCCAAAACTTTCGTGGCCACCGAGGAGTTTTTCACGGTGGAAGTTCAATCAACACTCTGCGGTCCACTTCAGATTTGAATCAACCTCATTTTTGGGATTGTACCATAAAATGACATGAAAGAATGGGTAGACGGCATGGATGAATCCCACAAATCATGGGTGAGTCCCACAGTACCGACCACTAGCCATCGGATAGTGGCAGGGTGAGTAGCCGATCCGTTTCCAGTGCAAAGGGGACGCGGTTCGGCTGGTGACGCTGCCACCGGCCAAGGGCTAGTAGTTGGTGCTATGTGTACCACTTCATGATGTATATGTTTTATCCATGCCGTCCATCTATTTTGAAAGATAATTTTATGGCTTGATTCTAAAAAATAGGTAGATCTAAATTTCAGCTGTATCACACTGTAGAAAAACAGTAGTGATTGAATGTCCACCATTGAAAACTTCCTAGGGCACACTGTAATGGTTATTTGACATCTAACCTGTTGTTTAGGTCATACAGATGTGGATGAAGGAAAAATATATATCATCTTCTTCCAAAACTTTTGTGGCCCCCAAGAAGCTTTGGATGGTGGGCGTTCAATCAACACTGTGCGATCCACTTAAAATTTAAATCAATCTAGTTTTGGCCTCGTAGCATAAAATGATCTGTAAGAATGGTTGGACGGCATAGATGAAACACATACATCATAGTGGGCCCCCAGAGCACCGACCACTAGTCAATGGCTAGTGGCAGGGTCCGTAGCCAATCCGTTTCCCTTCTGCACGTCTCGACAAACCCATCGACAAATAACGGACGATTCGCGCGCAGGCACTTGCGGCTCGCTGTGACAACCGTGCAAACGTGTGAGAGAGAACCATCCATCGATTCGGCACGCCGTCCAAAAGCCTCGCCAAAAATCAGGCTCCTCCTCTCACCTGGCTTATGAAAAAAAAGGACGAGTAGAAAAAGATGGCCCACCTGATGAGAGGATCTTTTTCACCCTGAGGGGCATGTTCTGAGGTGGCCCCCTGTCCGAAAGGTTGCCAGGATCTTTTTTCTAAATGCAGATTTTTTTTTCACATGCTTCAGGGCCACCTCACATGTGGAACAGCACAGCGTTTGGATTAGAGTATGCTAGAGGTGGATCCCACCTGATGAATGGTCTGGATCTGGAAAACGAGTTCCGGATAGGGAAATGTGACGCGAATCGCCTAATCAGTCTCTCTTCGCGCGAATCGCTGTAGCACTTCTAGATAGACGGAGACGGAGTGCCAGACACAGATCCGAAATTCAGATCCACCGACTCCCCATATGCCTCGCTAGGGGGCGCAATGGGCACCTATAACCTGAGCTGCGAGTAGTTCTGGCGTGATGATATGCCCATTACTCGGAACGTATTGGCTACTCCCCCTGCCACCAGCCGGGTGGCAGATGGTCAGTGCTCTGTGGGCCCTACCATCATGTATGTGTTTCATCCATTCCGTTCATGGGCTTAATACCAAAATTTAGAGGGATATAAATCTCAGGTGGACCACACCACAGGAAAACAATAGTGATTGGATATTCACCATTAAAATCCTCCTAAGGTTCAGTTTACTGTTTATTTGAAATCCAATCTGTTGATTAGGTCATACAGGCCCAGCCCAGATGAAGTGACAAAACAAAGATCATCTTGATCCAAAACTTATATGGCCCCCAAAAAGTTGTTAATGGTTGGCGCTCATTTAACACTGTTTCCTGTGATGTGGTCCACCTGAGATTGGGATATTTCTCATTTTTTGTCTGATACCATAAAATGATCTGAAAAAATAGATGGACAGCAGGGATGAAACATATACATCATGGTGGGGCCCACAGAGCACCGACCATCAGCCATTGGCTGGTGGCAGGGGGAGTAGCGAATCCTTTTCCCATTATTCTCGGATCTTCAATTTGGACAAGTGAGACCGGTGGACCAGCGATCTGGACCATTGGATCATTGGAAGTCACTGGACCATGCCGATTCTAGACAATCATAACCATTCATTTTGTGGTCCACAAATAGAGAGTTAAGGAAGGAAATTAACCAACAGTAAAGTTGAGAATTTTCACTCGTGTATTTCATTAGGGGTAGATGTTACTTCCTAATTTAGGCAATACCTAATTTATAGTTATGCCAAGATTGGAAAGGATTTAGTTGTATGAGATTTTATGAAATATAATAATAATAATATTATTATTATTATTATTATGCATGTTAATATTCCTTCAGTCGGAGAGTGGAGATTATGAATATTCAACTTTGAGGCTCAATTTATGGAATGAATTTTTACCCAAGGTTTTGGTAAATAAGTCAATTAGTTTACAATTTTAGTGGAATATAAAAAGACTGAATCAAGTTAGATTGAATCTTTTCACTAATAAGAGAGCAATCAATCTTAATGAATGTGTTTAGTGCATTTATGAAAAACTACACTTATTGCCATATATAAAGCCGCTTAATTGTTGCAAAATAAGATGACGTTCTAGAGATTATGTGCTTGAAGATCATGGGGAAGGTAAAGTGGCCACCATTGATCAATATTTGGATCCTACAAATGAACTAGAGACATAGTTTACTTTTTAGTTTTCTTCGAGAGAGAAAAATTGCCAAGTGTAATATCCTATCGAGAGACCTTCGTTTCATGGGACAAGTAGCCTAATCTAAGTTGCAATAGCCTTTTAAGAATAATAAGATGAGACGAGGATATGAGTATGTCTTACTTGAAAATCCCTTTAAAATAAAATACACAAAGGGCAACATCCAAATGAAGTTGCTGAGGATTGCTCATAAACTAACTCAAGATTTGTATGGAACATACAATATCTAGTTGTGTAATGGTGAGATGTAATTGTGCTGGTAAAGAATGTAATAAAAGCCAGTGATGGTCATCGACAATGGTGGAGAAGATGGCTCCAAACGAGTTTCAACTATTGGGGGATCGTGGAAGAATACAAAGATTAATCTAGCAAAGTATTTCAATCGCACAATGAAACACAATCATAAAAAATTATGAATTTACGGCAAAAAACAACATATATCATTATAAAAGCATAAATTATAAGTGATAAAGGGAATAACCGATTTGAAAAAGCCTCATATCTCCCCTTATAAGTTACGGGCCATTAAAAACCTTAGGAACGATTTAAAAAGCTCTTATATACCATATAATCGCATTTATACCCAGATTTATAGTATCTGGGAGAATCATAATCAGAATCGAAAACAAATCCTATAGATACACAACTTTGCGTAACTCTGTGCGATCGTTCGAATGTACTTTCGATGGGACTTCAATGGCATCGAACTACCTTCAATGTCATCGAACAGTCTTCGATTGCATCAAATTAAACATCAAAATATTTTAACAATAAAATCATGGATTTGTATGATGTCATTTTGATGGGTTTCGATGGCATCAAACCTCACTCGAATGGCATTGAACAAAACACCCAAAGTATCCAACAACCAACATGAGAAATTCTGAATTTTTACGATGGTATCAAGCTGAACTTCGATGGCATCGAAGCCTACTCGATGACATTGAGTCTGTCATCGACAGACCTGTTGCTTTACAAATTTAAGACATCAATCAACAATCTCCATCAAGTTTTCAATCGACATTTTTTATAGCTCATTTTTTCGTCATCTATAATTCTGTCCTGCATTATAGTTTCATTATCGCTTCTTCATGTGAACTACCTTAGTGAGCATGTCCACCGGATTCTTGCTTGTATTAATCTTTTTCAGAGTCACTCACGCCTCCTTCCTTAACCATTTGTCAGATAAAATGGCGACGAACATAAATGTATTTAGCGAGTGATAAATAAAAATTTTAGTCAAATTAATAGCATTTTCGTTGTCACAATTAACTAGCACGGCCTTCTACTGAAGTCTCAACTAATTTATCACCCCCCTTAACCAAATATCTTCCTTGAATGCTTCTATCACTGTCATATACTCAGCTTTAATTGTAGAAAAACCCACCACAGTCTGAAGCTTTAACATCTAACTAATTACTCCACCTACTAGTACAAATAAGTACCCTGAAGTTAACTTTCTAAAATCCACACTTCCCACGTAATCATAATCCATATATCCAACTAACTTGGCCCTTGATTTTTCAAAAAAAAATAAGATGTAGTCATGCGTACCTCGAATGTATTGAAGTAGTTATTTCACTGCTTCTCAATATTGCTTTATAGGGATAAACATGTTTCTGCTAATAACACCAACCACTTGTGAAATATCTGGTCTAGTACATATCATAGAATATATCAAACTATCCACTGCATTTGAATAGGGCACAGAAGACATTTCCTGATTTTCTTCATCGATTTTAGGACATCATTTAGAAGAAAGCTTAAAATGAGTTACGTGAGGAATATTAACTGGCTTTACCATGTTTATCTCATACTTCATCAATACATTATCGAGGTATTCCTCATGAGATAACCAAAGCATGCTCATTTTCCTATCTCTATGTATATTAATGTCGATAACCCTCCTTACAACCCCTATATATTTTTAATCTCAAATGTCCCTAATAACTGAGTTTTCAGTATATTGATTTCAAATATGTTGTGACTGTCAATCAACATGTCGTCAATATACAACACCAGAATAATGAATTTGTCATTACTCTATTATTGTAATAGACACAATGATCATATTCACTTATGGTAAACCTATGACTCATCATGAAATAATCAATCTCTTTATACAATGATCTCTTTAACTTGTAAATCTTATTCTCTACCCATTTTATTTTGAAGCCTTTGAGTTGCTTCATGTAAATATGTTCTTCCAATTTTCTATGTAGGAAGCTAGTCTTCACATACATTTATTCCAACTTGAGATTATATTGGACAACTATTGAGTATGAAATATTGCATATTTTCCCTTATTTATACATTGGTTTTATAAACATGACAGTACTTAATTGATCTAATTATGCATGTTTTCATGTGCGATGTGATTTCGAGAGCCTAAGGTGAAATTGATGCCAAAAAAAAATTTATACTCAAAAGATTACTAAATGAAGATTTAGAGATTTGGAAATCATTAATAAAGAATTCACATGCCAAAGATTTAAAAAAATCAAGTGAGGGATGAAGAGAATCGAAGATTTAAAGTGAAGAAAAGGAATCCTGAAAATTGTCCTGAAAAATAAAGATTTTTGAAAATTATCTTGAAAAAACATATTCTAAAATTTTGAGTGTAAAGCAGAATTTTTCTGAAACAAACTTTCGGTCGAACCGAAGTGCAATTTCGGTCCGACCGAAATCGGACGAAACAGTCCAGCGAAAAATAAAATTTTCAGCCTTAATTCGGTCCGATCACAGCCAACTTCGGTCTGACCAAAATCGCGCAGATTTGTCCAGGAGAAAGTGCGATTTTCAGCTTTAATTCGGTCCGACCAAACCCAACTTCGGTCCGACCAAAGCATAACTTTTTATGAAAACTTAAGGCAGTTTTAAAGTCAGTCTCAACAAATACTATAAATATGGATTTTTTAATTATTTCTAAGCATGAATTAGGGTTGGAAGAGTGGAGCAAAGTGTTAAAAAACTTCAAGTAGTCCTTCTCTTCCTCAATCTTCTTCTTCTAGTTAGTTTTTATGCTTTATTTAAGAGTTTTTAGTTCAATCATGTCTTTGGTTGATTAAATCTCTTAGTTATGGCTAAAAGATGAAGCTTGTAACATATTTGGATGTTTATTTTGTTTTGATTCTTATTTATGTTGAACTTCATTAACTTCTAATTTGAATTTAAGAAATATTTTCAGTTTTCTATCATTTATTGTGACTCAAATTACAATAGATGTTGTGATAGTTTTGAGTATCTTCTTTTCTATTTTGAGATTATGAGAGTAGTAAATCTTATTGTTCACCATCGTCTCCCGGGCATGGTAAAGTGATGGAATCCCTTCCACTCATCACAATTCTCTTCTATTGAGAATTAGGTCAATGAAAGTTCGAATTTGATTTAATTGCTTTATCTTCCAATTTGATGAGATATGACTCAAATTCCAATTGTGTTCTTTGAATCAAGCAATGTAATATCCTAATAGCTACAAGTGGATCATTGACACCTTAGTTTCCACCTTTAAATTTATAAGTTTTAATCAACTTTATTCACAATTACTCTCTTTTATTACAAATTTAGATTTAGATTTTTTTCTAATTCTAGTTGTAGTATTTCAGAATACGTACAAGTTTAATTCATGTGGATTCGACCTTGGTCTTACCAAGTTATTACTACATTACGACCCTACACTTGTGGTTGTGAACAGCAATCAACGTCAACACGAATCTGATAAATACTTGTTTCACAGCCCGCATGGATACCTTAGTGAAGTTCCCTCTGATCATATCCCTTTGCTACCAACCTTGCATTGTACCTATCATGTTTCTTCTTGAAGATCCATTTATACCCGATTGCTTTTTGGTCAAGGAGAAGCTCCACCAACCCCCATGTCTTGTTCTTGTACAATGAGTTCATCTCATCATCCATCAAAACTTTTCACTTTCCACCATCTGCTTCATCATCCGCAATGAAGGCATATGTAATATTGGAGTCATTCATGTATCTTGTCCATAACTTGCAATCCCGCGGCGAGTTCCTTCTCATAAGTGGCTGTTGCACCTAGTCATATACCTCTGTCTACGTATTCATATCATCTTAAGTATCATCTATGTCCACCTAAATGTCCATAACCAAAATTTTCAGTTCCCTATGCATGTCCTTACCACCTAAACGGCTAAGGATGATTTTACGTATGACCTGGTCATACAATATGTACCCATTCGCACTACTATCATAGCCAACAAAGATATACTTTTTGACTCATTGATTTAATTTATCTCTCTTAACTAACGATACATGAGAGTAAGTCTCACGACCAAACACATGCAATCCCAAATAGTATATTTGTCAACCACTTCATACTTCCTCTGGAATTTTACAATTAATGTTCGTGAAAGGGGACCGATTCACTAAGTAACAAACTATATTAATGGCCTCAGTCCACACGTCCTTGCCCAGCCCCGCATTACTAATCATGCATATGACCCTCTCCAGGAGAGTTTGATTCATCTACACAGCCACACAATTCTGCTTTGGTGTGTGGCATACTTTATTGTGTCTCACGATCCCTTCAATTTTACGGTATTGATTAAATTCACTCGAAGTAAATTCTCCACAATTATTTGTCCATATTACCTTCACATTTATCTTTGATTGTTTTTCAACCATCGACTTCCACTACTTGAAATTTGTAAAAACATTGAATTTATTTTTCATAAAATAAACCCAGACTTTACTGGAGTAGTCATTAATAAATGTGATGAACCATGACAACCCTCCATCGGAAACCACAGGCACCAATCCCCATACATCTGAATGCACATAATAAAAAACACTCTTACATACATGGTTTTTATATTTAAAAGACAACCTTAAATGTTTACCATATATACAATGCTCACATATACTTAAATCAAAACTTTTAAAAGCTAGAATGAAACAACAGTCAGAAAGTACTTTCATGCCCCGCTTGCTCATGTGGCCCAGATGTGCATGCCACATATATGTAAACGTGTAATCTACTACAAACGGTATAGCTCTACCCAATGAAGTGCTCCCGATCAACCTGTAAAGGTTCCTACTCCTCTGCGCCCTCATAAGAACGAGTGCCCATTTTAAAACTTTAAATACACAATCAAAACTGACAAACTTACGCCTAAGTACATCGAGTGCTCCAAGAGATATCAAGCTCTTCTTCATATCATGAATGTGTCTCACCTCAGTTAAGGTTCGCTCCGTGCCATTAAACATCTTGATGCACACTGATCCATCACCCACCACATTATAAGTATTATCATTACCCATAAATACTTGGTCGTCATGTACTCTCTTTAATTGGTGAACCAACTATAATGAGGAGTCATGTAATATGATGCCCCTAGTATCCAAAATCCACTCATCCGTACAATTATCATATAAGTGTTCGACCATAGATACTGAGAACACACCACTTCCACTCGTACCTTTATCAGACTCGGCAGTGTTGCATCCACTATAAGAAGCCTTTGAGTTTTCTTTTATTGCCTTAGGATTTGTACAATCCTTCTTTATGTGTCTAGACATCCCACAGTTCCAGCACTTCAACTTTCCATTACCCTGCCCTTATATTTGAATCTCGATCGAGGAGATCCACTGTCTCACTCAAAATTTCGCTCCCTTGTAATCCATACTTCAATAAAGACGTCCATATTTTCGTTTTTCTTTCTCATTGCCTTTTATTGAAGGGCTGAGATAACAATATTGACACTAAGGGTCAATCTACAAGTGCACAACGAGTCCTTGAATGACTCATACGAAGTCGGAAGAGAATTCAACAGGATACATGTCCGATCTTCATCCTTAATTGTTTCCTCCACATCCAGCAATTTGCAAATCATATTGTTCAAGTTACTAATGTGGGCCTCAACATCACCTCCATCTGTCATCTTCATATTAAACAACTGAAGCTTCAAGTATAAGCAATTTTCAAGAGTTCTTCGCATAGATATCCTCTAATTTCGCTCATAAACTTATTGTAATTTTATTTCTCACGACATTGTAGAAGACTTCATCCGTTAGGCATAATTGGATGGAGGTTCTAGCTTTCTTATCCATTTTGTTTCATTCATCATTTGTTGTGGCTTTCGGTCACTTCTCAATGAGTGCATCATCAAATCCTTATCAAACTAAGATGCCGATTATCTTGACCTTCCAAAGTTCAAAATTATTTTTTCCAAAGTATTTCTTAGCATTAAACTTATGATTAGATGTCATTGATACTCTACTTTTGAATTTGACATGTGCCCTAACGTTTTGCTTTGATACCACTTGTTGAGGGACTGTGGAAGCACATAGATATGAATCAAGTAAAGTTTTCCAGTCGTACAATCACAAATACTTCGAATTTAACGTGTAAAAACTTTTTCGGAAAAAAATCATGGCATAAAACGACAAATATCACTATGAAAGTAAAAAATTACATGTAACATTTTAGATTGTTGTTATTTTAAATTTTTAAATTGTTTTAAAAATTTTCGATATAACTAACCTATTTTGTCACTTATTGACCCTTGACTCTCAAGGTGAGCCTTTATGTGGGTGGTACTAGTAAAAAATAACACAATTTTGATTAATCAACCGTAGAAAGCCAATGAATCCGCCCGATCACTTGTCACGCCCCAAACTCGAAAACCGGGCTCACAAAATTCTCGATCACCGAATCTAGCACCAACAACCTCCATAGAACCCCATTCTCGGCTCCCAGCACCCATTGGCCAGGTTCCGATCCTAGAATGCTATGAGGAGGATTTTCAACATCAGTTTGAATTATGTTAAGCATAACCAAAGGCATAACACACAAACAACAATCAAAAACTCCATTACATTTCCAATATGATCAAAAACTTTACAAGTACAATGAGAATAAAGGGAAATACAATGATGATAGACTAAAAGCTCCAAAATAATCTGTCACGTGCTCAAGCCTCAGTGCTACTGCGATCCAACGTCATCTGCACGCAACGGTCGTGCATAAGCTTATAGAAAGCTTAAAGGGTGGTGAAAGTATGTGCGCAAGGTGGCAATGCAGTTATGCAGTATCAGAGTAATGCGGAACATGCTGATGAAAGCCAAGAATACCATTAGTCGTACCAAGGCCATGTGGTGCAAAGCATGAATGATGTCGACCATACCAAGGTCATGCGATGCGAAATGCAACTCAAGTATACAAATCCTTATCTAAGTCTACATACAACTCAACTCTGGAATATCACCAGGGTCTAGTACACTCTAAATCAGATTGTCGCCCCATCGCGTGCAATAAGGTAAGTGGAAGAGACCTGACTATCTGCCTGCCAATATCGGGCTCGGCTCATCGATAGCAGACCCATTTCTCGAGCTGGTCAAACTCAGCCTAGCCTTGCCCCCTCCACTCGGGCGGGTAAGGCTGCACCCCCCTTCCAACTGACCACAACAAAGTGAAAAGTGCGACGGTCTGGTAATCGACACTCGGCGCTCATGCACCCACTCAGTGTAGACGTTGGAGCAATCTCTTGGTATCATAAGGGTTTATAGACTTTCACCCATGGATATCTATAGCACCCCATGTAGAACAAGATTTTCGGTATCTAATCCTGCCAACCACGATATGCCTGTAGAGGCTACGGCCTTGATGTCGCTAGGGTGTATAGTACCATATCACATAATGCGAATGCATGAATCACACTATTCAGTCATGCAGCAATTTTGTGCGTAACATGCGCTCATGTAGGGCAACACCGCCTATCCGAGAGCCCCTAAACAATCTGCCTGAAGGTATATGCTATGATTAGTCACTTCTCATATCAAGCATACATATGATGCGTATGATCATAAATCATGGAACTATACTATTCATGTTATGAAATAACGCACTATCCTTACAATGCAGATGGCCTAGACGGCCGACACACAACAAGTACGGGCCTAACTATGAGCCCTAGGGAGAGTTGTAATGTGGACATTTAACCAACATTATACTTGCAATGTGGACGTCAAACCATCATTGCTCCCAAGGCATAGCCCGTCGTAAAACATCCTTACACAAACCATGGAGGAATCACACATTGTAATGGACCTTAAGGGCATCCCATAGGCCTCCGATACATTAAATGGGCTGCCTCATATGGGCCTTGCATAGATCAAGTGGGCCGCATCAATGGACCTTATGTACATTACAATGGGTCATAACCCCTTGGGCCTTAGAGTACATCACAATAGGTCTCAACCCATGGGCCCTAATACATTACAATGGTTCTCAATCCATGGGCCTTATATTTATCAAATGGGCCACACCGATTGGGCCTTAAATATATATATATATATATATATATATATATATATATATATATATATATATATATATATATATATATATATATATATATATATATCAAAATGAGCTTTAACCCATGGGCCTTAGAATACATCAAAATGGGTCAATCCCATGGGCCTTAAAATACATCAAATGGGCCTAATCCCATGGGCCTTAAAATACATCAAATGGGCTCAATCCCATGGGCCTTATAATACATCAAAATGGGTCTAATCCCGTGGACCTTATATATATATATATATATATATATATATATATATATATATATATATATATATATATATATATATATATATATCAGATGGGCCACACCAACGGCCACAAATACATCAATATGAGCCCCATCTCATGGGCCTTATAGATGTCAAGGTGGGCCTCAATGGACGGCCACAATTAAATCAAGATGAGCCTCAATCCATGGGTCCTAATACATCACAGGTGGTCCTTAAAAGTTTAAAATGGTGGATGTCACTGTCCACATAGATGGCGGGGTCCACTTGAACCTGGATCTGACTCATTCTTAGTGTCAAACTAAAAAATGAGCTTTCCAAGTGGATGGACGGTTTAGATGCAGCACACGCATCATGGTCGACAGTGAATAAAACGGATGCATTACAGTGGGCTCCACCGTCCGCTGGACGGTGCGAGAAGACACATAAATCATGGTGGGATTCCACCGTCCACGGACGGTGCGAGAAGACACATAAATCATGGTGGGATTCCACCATCCACTGCCGTGGACGGTGTAGCAAAACCCATGCATCACTGTGGGTTCCACGTGGGGCCCACCATAACATTTATTTTCCATCCAAGCCATTGATAAGGTCGCACAGACCTGGATGAGGAGGAAAAAAAAATTTCATCTTGATCCAGAACTTCTGTGGACCCAAAAAGAGTCTCAATGGTAAAGGTTCAATCCCACTGTTTCTTGTAATGTGGGCTACCTGAGCTGTGGATGGAGTTGGAATTTGGAGGGGGCCCACTGTTGGGAGTGGCCCACCTCGTGAACGGTGTGGATGTAAAATATACATCATGGTGGGGCCCACATGTAGGGTCGTGGCCCCTGGCCCGTCCGCCCATGCATAGCAGCGTGCTGCTGCTATTGTCAGGGGCAGCAGGCGCTGCCCCCTTATGTGTGTGTGTGTATATATATTTGAAAAAAAAATCGACTTCCTGTGGTTTTTCACAGGTGGGGCCCACATCAAGTAAATCTAACCCGTCCATTGCACTCTGTGGCTCAAGATCGTCCAAACGAGTCCAATATCCGATGTATTTCCAGCGCATAAAAATGTTAGGGTGACTTTCAACAGTAGAAACTACTATTTAATAGGCTATGGCCCGCCTGAAGATCGGATGGACCTCATTTTTCGGCTTAACACCTAAAATGATCTAGGGAATGAGATGGACGACGTGGATTGAATACATACATCAAGGTGGGGCCTATATGAGTGGGTCACCCCACAAGCTTGAAAACAAGCTAATATTTATGCTTTCCCAGTTCACGTCCAGCTCCCAGACGCTGGACGGTTGAGCATAAAATATGCATTGAGGTGGGCCCTGCTTAGGTGGGCCACCAAATGATGGATGGCATGGGTACAACACATTTAAAGTGGGCCCCACTTATGGGTTGCTTAGAAAATACATACTTCATGGTGGGGTCCACCCTGATGGGCCACACAACCACATCATGATCACATAAAAAAATGAAATAGAGAGGGAGGGGGAGAGATAGAGAGTGGGACACGCGTGATGGAGGGAACCCGACACTATGGGCCCTCCCTTGCAACCAATCATACATCAAGTGGGTCTCATTACACATGAGCCCATTAAATCAAAATCTAACGGTGGAGATCCCTTCTCCACTAAAATAGACGGTCTAGATGACCCTAGGTATACAAGAAAAATAAACATCATGATGGAGTCCATGGAGAATGGCCCCATCATGGAATGATCATGATGATCAAACTGGGCCATCTGCCACATCTTCGGGTCCCAAGTGAGATCCAAACCATTGATTGGTTGGCCTCACTTGACCCATCTTAAAAACATGAAAACTACTCTATCAAAGCACCCACCGTTCGATCTTCTTGCTCCCTTGGGTTCCTGAACTCCTTAACTTCGATTTCAATAGAGGAGATGAGGTTTAGATGGTTGAGATGGGAGATCTTGGGATGGAAAGGTAGGTCACACTTGGAGCTTGGAAGAGAGGGAGGGGCTTGGACGTATGGAGTTCTCTTGCTTGGGAAAGTATTTTGAAAAATGAAGGAGAGAGAGAGTTATAAAGGAAGAGAGAGAGTGATGGGTGATGGAGTGATGAATGTGGTGAGTAATAGGTGTAAGAGATTTTTTATTTTACTTTTGTGGCAAATGGTGTAAGAGAAGTATGGCTTATATAAGAACTTTTTGACTTTTGGAGCTTATTTAGAAAAGGGTGAAAGGTGATGTGTACTTGACATGTTGAGATTGATGAATTGATGGATTGATGTGACAAGTCGTAGAGATTCTCTTGGGTTTTACAACGCGTAGCGTTTTCTTCGCACCGAACGCTGGCCCACATCTCCTGACCGGGTATTGCCTAGGCGCGTGAGTCACGACATCGGAACCGCGGCGATGGCACGGTCGCTATGGTAAAGGTCTTGGGTTGAGTCGACTCGGGTTGACGGCGTGTGACTTGAGGTCATGCACAAATATCGGTTAAGGGTCGAAGGTCGCTGGAAGTCTATGGAACGGTACAGTTTAGGATACGGGTCTTACATCACTTAAACCTCAAGTCTAGTCTCGTGAATTATTCATATAGGGCCTAAATCTATCCGACCTATCACTAACTAATCGAGACAACTGTAACTAAATAAAGACCTACCTAAAGTCGAAACAACTAGGGGTCGGATCTTAATTAACAAATCAAATCAACCCGGCTACCCATTTAGCCTACGAACCAATGGTTTAGAGTGATTATGACCAAATTACCATTTTTACTAGTTGCGAATAGGCCACACTATGAACTTAGCTAATTCAGACTCAAATCATTGCGCACAAGAAATCTCCCTACCCATTTCACTACGAAAATGCCTTGATTGTTTGAATAAGCTCTAAATCACTCATTAGTGGACCACTAAACTTGAGACTATAGAAAAATATTCGTCTCAGTGGGCTTGACGTCTATCACGGGTGGTGAATTCGGATAGTGTCCAAAACTACTCAACTTGGACTAGAGGCCAAGTGCTTGAAATACGCGAATGCCCTAGGCTAAAGCATGAAACTTAAGTGAAATTGACCTTCAGCTCTTTTGTAAATTTGTAGCTTTTTTATCATTAGATTGTAACCAAACTCGCGGTAAGAGTTAAGGATATTTCCCAACTTATATCCATATATCTGCGGCCCTGATCGATCACCCATGACCGTCTATCACAAGTGAGGTCCCTACGGTTAATCGAAGTGTTTGATTGCCGGCCGATTTTGACAAACTATATATCACATAGTGGGACACCTGCCCCTGGTGTGGATGAGCTAGTTGGGCCATGAAAAGACCCTAAAATTAAAAATATGCTCCCCCAGGACAAGTTTAATGGAAAAGGGGGCACCAGGGCTTTTTGGGCACATTCCTAGCAATGTAAATAGCCCAACTCCCCCTCTCTCTCTCTCATGTGAATTTTCACTTGCAACAAGAGAGAAAGAGAGATAAAGGGAGAAAAGGTATCAGAGGGGAGCTGATTGGAGAATTCGCCCACCACTACTAGCCGCGGCCACGCCACACCACTAGTATTACCCCGACGACAAGTCAAGGTAACTATTGAACCCTTTCTTGAGATCTGGGCCTTGAAGACCGATCACATGCACCCTTGCAAGCTAACCATGCTGGTGCAAGGCACCCGCAGCAGATCCACGAGACTCTAGCCGTAAGAGTGGGTCCGAAGGTGGACATACCACTCTAAGTTGTGGACCATTACCCTTAGGTTGCCATTTATCGAACCCCATGTCACGAATAATAATTTGTGTAGTGAATAGATGATTGCATGCTAACCGGTGTGTACTCTCATGGCTATTTGTCTTCCATAAATTGCTAACCATGCATAATGTTGCTTGTACATTCAATTGGATGCTAGAACAAGTTGAAATTGTTAAGTTTATTGCTCATGATTCCTATTATCTACCTTCATATGCACTCAATTCGCCTACCTCATACAATTTATAAAGATTTGTGGTAGTACGCCTGCATGTTAGATAAAATGCCCATAAATAAAAAATTTCCTGATTTACTACTTTGTACTCTTTCCTGTAGTTGCGATAATTAATTTACTAGTGTATTGATTATTTACGGCTATTTAGTTAATTGGATTAGCGGCAAATTATAAATTTACAAGAGCAACCCTAATTAAGTCAGCTGCCCTAGACTAGTCCGATTGACCTGAGCCGAACTACACGAGATGCTTGCACCCAATGCGGGTTGCAACGAGGTTCAGTTGAGTCAACCAAACTACTTTAATAGCTGGCCAACCATGTGTGTCCATCATATATGATTCCGCCTGCTTGAATTTAGAGCAACCCCATACCCTGGATAGGCCTACTAATAACCATTAGTGATACAATCCTTAAGCTTCGGGAGCCAGGAATGGTGGTATTGAACATTGTGTCTGCGCCGTCGACCTACGTTGGGGTGACAAGCCTCCCCGTAGTGACCATGAGCAACTTTATTCGTAAATCTTGCCTATCGTATAAGTTCCACCGGGAGTGACGAACCTAGCGGATCATGGATCGCAAGCTCAGAGTCGCTATGGCTGCCCTGGGCTTAGTGATTTAAATGAGTCAATTGACTAAATAGAGGTGTTCCAGCTTTCCCAATTTTTTTAGATGAACGAACTTAATCAATAATCTCGGCTAACATGAATACTCATCACATCGCATTAGTTTAGTTTGTTTCTACTTGGGAGTTGTGGTCGCGTGTTGATGGACTATTGGCATTTACAAATGTGGTGTCAGAGTTGCTTATGAGGGAGTGTTGGATTGTGAGGGCATGCATCATCTTATGACAACATGCACGCGCATTAATAAGGTATTTAGGAACTGGGTGTTTGTAACACTTCATACTTTTCAGTACTTGGGTGTTACCTTGAAGATCTAAAATAGTTTATGCGTGCATGAGAACACGCATGACTCACCTCATGCATCATCATCCAGTGGTCCTCGATCTATTCATCTCGACCATCTAATACAATCTTCATTCAAATATTAAGTCATCTAACCGTTGATCTTAGGGTGGACCATCATGCCATACCAAAGCTGGACTACAATTTACCACAATCGGGACTAAACTCATAGATCCACTAATCAATTAATACATAACCAGTAGTGAAAGCCATTAAATCATTAGATTGATATAGATCAATGATTTGAAACCAATCAGACTATCGAATTTTAAAATAAAAAAAAACACGTAATTAATTACTAAGGATTTTAGCTAAATCATTTTGTGGGTTGCTTATTTACATGACCCACCTTAAATTAAGGCCTTAGCTTAAGAATCTTAATTATTAAATTACCAAAATGATCTAAATGTCAGATTTATACTAATAGACACCTAAACCATAGATTTCAACTGGTATGGGCCACTTGAGTTTCAGGTCAACCCCTATATCGTACCCGAACATTCTTTAGGATTGTTAGGACCCTTTTAACCATTGATGTTTAAATTTAGGACGGTTCGATCGTCAGATTGGCTAGAATTTATAAATAGGACCCAAATCCAGTTGTGGGGCCCACCTAAGCCCTGAGTCTACCTGATTTTTGGTCTAATGCCCTAAAGGGGACTATTTAAATTGAATGGATAGCATGGATTTCTTGATACAGCCCCGTGGGCCCCATTTTGTTGATCGTGTGCATACACAATAGGTGCACCCACGGTGCACCGAACTCGAAATCAGGTCAAACTAGGTTTGACCTGAGCCAAACCTAGAAAGGAAGGATTACTTCCTCCTTTGTTTTCCCGCTCACACCATTTGAAACGTGCGATGTCCATTTGCGACGATTGGGGCCCACCATCATGTCCCACCAAGATGATTTGAACCGTCCATCAGGTGTGGCTCTCAAGATCAACCACAACCCAACACTTTTGCATGTTGAAATCCACGAACATGTGCACAGTTTCCGGCTGAACTTGGTTGGCGTGTGGGTAAAGTTGTGTTTCTAGCCCTCTTGAAACCAACCATTTGTGATCAATACAAGCCACTTTGAGCCGATCCAAACTGTTCAGATTATAGGCCTCTCATATCCATCGAGGATGGTGGACCCCACATAAATGCATGCATACATGTGTGCTGAAATTTGGCCCAAAAACACTCTTGCACGAGTGACCCATTCTAAAAATGGAAACTATCCCACCACTTTCTCCAGCCAATTATTGTGATCCATGTGAGGATCCTTCCTTTAATCACATACCTCTGTTTCAGATGAATCCAAACCATCCACACGTTGTTCACGTGAGATAGGGTTTTCCTCTGGCAAACTGACGTTAAATCGTCATTCCATTAGTGGTTTTTAGAAATCAGACACCTAAATCATATCTTGACCATCTACTAACCTTCCAACGACTCTAGGATAGGCTAGGGTATGCTTAAAACGAGAATAGATCGCATGACATCATGTCTTTTTTCATCCCTTGCAGCCGCCCGAGAAAAATGGTCGAGAGCTTACAAGCTCGAACCCATCAAAAAATCTATGGTCAAGCTTTGAATGCTTGCTTCAACAAGCTCCATTGTGCCCCTCCACATCAACTAGCAATGCCGAAATGGAGAACAACCATCGGTGAGAGATCGCTAAAGGAGCTTGGCCTTCTTCCTCAACGAGTAATGTAGGCATTGGTCTCGGCTTAAACGCCTTTTCTACATCCAACACTTTCGTATGGAGGGCTTGAGGGTTGTCTTTCAGCCCATGGAAGCAAGCTGGTCAGATGCAACTGGGTTTCCATGAACGGAAAGTGATAACGAGGAAGGGAAGTGTGCAGGTGAGCTAGGGTGCTCAACTCACTGACGAGTTCGAGGTTGGTTGTTTGAGGGTGTTGATGGACCTCGAGCAGATGGAAAAAGAGAAAAAGAAGACAGTTGTTGATCATTGCCACATCGCACCAAGCTGATACCCACTGTGATTACGCCACACCCAGACTTAGTCCGAGTTCAGGACAAGTTCAAGCCAAGTCTGTTGAGTTGGGCCTCGTCCGAGTCGAATCTAGACATCCCATGTTGCCTGGTCCAGTCTAGGCTTCTTGCTGGGCATTCTCAGTGGCGGAGGTAGAAAGAAGAAGAGAAACGAGAGAGTTCTATTGTGTTGCACTGACTCGACCTGACCGAGTCACAATTCGAGTTACGAATTTGGTCCAGGTCTAAGCCGAGTTCAGAGTCTCGTTGGGTTTGTCCCTGTCCCAACATTGTGGAAGACAAGAGGGGAGAGAGAGAGAGAGAGAGAGAGAGAGAGAGAGAGAGAGAGAGAGAGAGCGGTGGGGGTTGTTGCTTGCCCCCAAGTTGACCCAACCGAGTCAGATGGTCTTAAGTTGGGTCTCTCCAGTCTCCTTACTGGAGTTTTCCAGCTAAAAAAAAAAGAGAGGAAAGAAGAAAAGAAAAGAAAGAAAAGAAAGGAAAGAGAGGGAGTTTGGTTGCCACATTGTGTTAGGTTGAGGGGTTATTGTCGGGTCATGTGGACCCAATACATAGAGTTTGAGTTGGGTTTGGGTTACCAGCTTGACGATTAGAGAAGAAGAAAGAAAAGAAGGGAAAGAGGAGTGTGGAGGTGAGTTATTATTGAGTTTGGTTCAAGTCAAGGGGGTGATGGTTGCCTCCAAGCCATGTCAAATTACATAGAGTGGAGCTATCAAACCGACTAATGTAACTCAACTTTTCTCCCCAAAATATACTGTTTTGAGTTATTATTACATTAGTATTACGATAATAATTGCAATTATTAAGCATGATTAATCGTTAGTAGATTATTCATGCTAATAGTAGTTATTACAAATAAAATTAGTGTTATTAAATACTAGTATTTTATTTATCATTCTTATGTACAGTCATTGATAGTAGATCATACTATTTACTACATCGTAATGATTATTAATGTCGCATAGCTAATCTTAATTATATCGTTAATGATAATGGTTATTTTGTAATTGTACTTCAATTAACATTCAAATCCTAAAATCTAAGCCTAGAACTAAACTCTAGGATGAAAACCTTAATTCTACATTAAAACCCTAAAGATAAATAATTAAAACCGTAAGCTATGATCTTAAAGTTAGGTAGTGCGTAGAACTTGGATCTAATTGTACAAGTTCATGATTTGTGGTAAGGTTTGACTTTAAGGGCACACGCATTCCCTAGGAACATTAGTTGGTGATTCGACTCGTAAGGTGATGATTTATTCCCATTGAGCTTTTCACTTTCCTATTAGCTTAAGTAATAATTTTTATTTTAATTACACTGATAACCAATATCTCTAATTGATTATTACTTGCGTTAGTTATTGAATCTGATTGTCAAATTACATGCTCACATTTATCTTGGATAAACATCCTTATGTTGTACCTCAATATCTTCTTATACTGTGAATTGCTACAGAAACTTAAATTGCTACATCTATCAGTAAAAAATTTCACTAATATATGTAAACCCATGCTTAGGATATAATGGGATGAAATGTGTTGGAAATAGACTCTCGACTTGGAGGTTACCTTTGGTGGTGGAATATTAACGTGAGTTTTCCATCCATAGGATATTGTGCCTATGTGGCTTTGGGAATAACCTTTTCATTGCATTGATTTAATATTGCCCTATGCGACCCCTTTATCGCTTCAATTTCTTATTTACTACATGCAATCTTTTATCGCTTCGATTTGATATTTATCCTACAATTTGATATTTGCCTTGTGTGGCTTTGACGGTTCATTCTCATATAATCATGCGGTGGTAAGTCCCACATATTGAGTTATGATTGACCATATGTCGATGGGCTTCCATTAAACATCCTAATGTGTGAGTCTCATAAGCCGAGGATAGTTGTATGAGACACTATGCCCGAGCTGTCGGCCTACGCTAGGTGACAAGCCTCCCGTATTGACCTTTGAGCTTTCTTAAATTGGCTGGTTATAATTAGAATAATAATGGTTTGACTAATCATGCATTTATGGCATTCGGGCGATGATGGGTGGTGTTCACTCCCTAAGTGCAGGGTTGTGAAGTGTAATAAACTCGGTAAGACCGAGGTCGAAACCCAAGGGACTGAAACTGTACGTTATCTAAAACTAACTAGAACTAGAACTAGAATGAGATGAAATCTAAATCAAATAAAATTTAATGAAGAATTGAGAGATTATTATCTAAAACTTAAGAAAAATCAGGAATAAGAAACTAGGGATTCAGAGGATCCACTTGTAGAGATCAGGGAGAACTTATGCTTGCATCCAAAAATCATGAAAATTACTGAACTGCCGTTGATCTAGTTTTCAAAGAGATGAAAGGTGTATGAATTAGAATGGATTCCATCACCAAACCATGCCCAGGAGACTATGGTAAACAACAGAATTAAACTAATTGCCAACTAATCAACATGTATGAAGTTAGGAAGGGTACTATCATCCGACCATGCCCAGGAGACTATAGTGAACAACGGAACGTCCTGAGGTCATAAACATAAAAGAGAAGAGACATGCTCAAAGCCATTGCAAACCCATTGTAATTTCATTCACAATAGACCATTAAGAACTAAAAACACTCCCATAATAATCAACTAACATCAACGTCAATTCATGAGTTAAAATTAAATTGAAAACATAAAATAAAATCTCCCATCTCACTACAAGCTTCACCTCTTAGCCCTAGCTAAGAGGTTTAGCCAGACATGATTAAACTCAATCCATTAAACAAAAATAAATAAAGGCAAAAATAAAACTAAAAACTCTACTCCCTGCCTCTCCCTCACGTTCCTATCTGGCTACCCCCAAGATCTGCAATTCCCTCTTCCTTTTCTTCCTTTAGCTGCACGTCCAAAGCTCCCTTTTTATAACACTCATAGGTCGGTGGAAAGCTGCCAGAGTCGGTGATGTTGGGTGGCTTTTACGCAGCCAAGTTCGCAAGTCCCTGTTTTGGTGCGACAGGTCTTGGAAACCAGCTTGCGTCGGCTCGGATTTGTAGTGGTTGCCAGTCCCAGATTTCTAATTTTTCTTCATGAACGGAATTAGGACCCCCATCGGAATCTTCTGGACGGATCAGATCATCGATCCGATCGCCCCTTTTATCGCACAATGGCCCATGGAGGCCGATTCTTGCGGACGCAAAACCTGCGCACCGCCCTTACGCTGATGATAGGTGGGGCCCAAGATCAGAACTGGATAGAAAATTCACTCCGTCTATTGTGTTTACAGCGAGATTTCAGCTGGAAATAATCGGATTTGGAATGTTTTTGACGCAGCCAATGGTAGAAATTACAAAGCAATCAATGCAGGCTGTCCGTTTTGTGACCGTTGAAACCAGCACGTGTGCATGCATGAAGTCAAAAAATCAACATAGGTTTGACAATATTGCGCCCCTCTGCATGATTTACGGATCCGATCGTTCATATGATCATCTCTGGTGGGCCAGGACGAATCGGAACGTCCGGTTTTTTCGGACTGTGAAACAGAGCAACGTTATTGCCGCTGTTTCGATGGTGGGGCCCACTTCTTTTCTCATCTGCAAAATCCACTCCATTCATTCGACTCGGGGC
The DNA here is from genome assembly GCA_037074715.1 of Magnolia kwangsiensis. Lineage (NCBI taxonomy): Eukaryota > Viridiplantae > Streptophyta > Magnoliopsida > Magnoliales > Magnoliaceae > Magnolia > Magnolia kwangsiensis. Next base: position 12,417,174 of record CM073577.1, on the reverse strand, counting down.
ACAATTTCAGCTAGAAAGGGCCAGTTTTGGATTGTTTATGATGCGGCCCACCTGATTAATGAAACCGTCGTCCGGCCCAAGTTTGGATGGTTGAAATTTGATACCCGCTGCCTTGTGTGATTCCGACACCTAGAACATCATCATTAAGTCCTTTAAAGTCTGATGGACGGTCCCGATCGTCCAGAGAATTGACCATGGTGGCCCACAAAACGACGTCTGCAACCCCTGTTACACGTTTTCGCACAGCAGAAAATGGAAATTTCCATTTTTTGGCTGGAGCTGCGGGTCAAGGTCGGTTTAATCCGACTTCAATGATAGTGCACAGCCAATGCACTAAGGTATTATGCACACACTACTCGGGTGGGGTCTACCGTGATGTTTGTAAGAAATCTGATCCATTCATCCTCTCTGGTACATCATTTAACCCGTCGAGACCAATTTTGAAGAATATCCAGAGATCAGGTGGGCCCCACCTAATGAATTAAGGGGCTGATCAGTCTGTTGGCCCACTTCCAGAGATCTTCAATAGCTGAAATTTGACGTGTACGGTTCATTTATGGTCCTCAGGCCATGTATGAAATTTTAAGCTGATCGGATGGTGAGAATCCTGTGATATTGCATTTTTGGGCGTCCTTCAGGCCACTTGAGTTTCCATTCCTCCATTTTTGCAGATCTCTAACGTTGATATTAGTCCCCAGGGGTCCATCCCTTACCTTTGAAGTCCTCAGAGTGTTAAATCCATACTTTTAGCACCTTTTTCGGCTCAAGCTCTTAAATTCAACCTGCAGCATAAACATGATTAAATCGGCCGTTTAGACAGCATTATGTTCATAAATCCAGATAATAACTGGGGTCTAATATGCAATATTTGACCCTCAACACAACCCCCAACCAGCATCTTGCTAGTCCCGAGCAAGGTATGCAAAAATTAAGTTGAGATTGATATAAGAGATTTTGTAAACCCGAGTGATATTTGAAAAATAATCCAAGCATTAGAATTCCAAGATTCATGGATGTTGGGCATTACTTTCTACTGGACTCGAGCGCACGGTAAACTTCTTAGTCAAGTTTAAAATATTAATCCACTAATTAGAAAATTTCTAAACATTAAGATCCATGAGTGTATAGAGTAATCTCGGCTTATCATCATTAACATTCAATTCATTATTTCATGATAGCATTGGTACCCACAAGAGCATTCAAGACACCTAAAACCTAACTAAAACGTGCCTCATAAATCATTCTTTTTCTTTCTTTCAACCTTTTATTTTTTTTAAGTAAAAGTAATGCCAAGAAGGGAAATCAAATCCTCACCTACAGGGAACAAACCTATGGTGAGGACTGTACACCCAGACCTTTTTCACACATCATTCATGGGGAATTAACTCCACACCTATAGGGAGTAAACCTATGGTGAGGATTATTCACCCAAATCTTTCCAAAGTATTTTTTTTTTCTTTTTTTCTTTTCTTTAATTGATCATGATGGGCAAATTTCAAACAGGTTCCTTACTTAGTGATTACCAAATTAACCCTTCAATATCAAACTGAAAACTTAATGTGGAAGCGAGATGTGACATGTGAAATCGTGACTCAATCAATGTTTATAACTTCCAATCATGGATTACTGATTCAAACTTAACTGTGAAGTCTAACAGATACTGAATCTAAGAGTCACAAATTATCAACATCACGAATCTTGAAATTCTAAGTCAAGGATATCCGTCAAAATCACTTTGAAATCATAAGAAATTTTAGAAAATTAAAAATTTTTTCTCAAATTTTGCTCAGGACCAAGAAAACACTGATTAGGTAACCTAATCTCTCACCCTCAACCTAAAATCTACATTGTCCTCAATGTAAAAGATATAAACATACAATGCACATGGAACAACAAAAGTAAATGAGAAGTGATGGGATGATAGTACCTGGAACAGAGAATCAGAAGGCTTTTTTCAAAAATATCAACGTACAAGCGAGTCAGCACAAGAGAGAAATCAATAAAACAAAATAACAAAAAGAAAATCATAAAAAGAAAATTCTACCTATACCACTTTTGCAGGTGCTCTCGATTGCATTTAGCATATGCAACAAGCCTTTAAACCCCTAGGTTACCCCTAGTGGATGAGTTGTAGTCTCGTGAGGGTTTGCAGTGATGTTACCCATAAACATTGAACTAACTAACTAAAAAAATGAAATGGAATAAAAAAGCTGGGTTGCCTCCCAAGAGTGCTAAATTTACCGTCTTCAGCTAGACAAATAAGCAACTATCCTAGACCTATGAAAGCGATAAACCTACCTATACCTCCATCAGACTAGGAGATCAGTCCTGGTAAACAGGAGCAATCAGAGGCATGGACATGTCCTCTGAATCAAATATCTCGACAAATGGCTTTAATCGATGTCCATTTACTTTAAACTCCATGCCATTGTCAGGATCTCTTATCTCGACGGCCCCATGAGGATAAGTAGTGACTACAATGTAAGGGCCGGTCCAACGAAATCGAAGCTTACCCGGAAAGAGATGTAGTCGAGAATCGTATAAAAAGACTTTCTGACCTGGCGTGAATGATTTTCGTAAAATATGTTGATCATGAAATGCCTTCATCCTATCTTTGTAAATTTTCGAGTTCTCATATGCATCGTTCCGAATTTCTTCAAGTTCATTTAATTGAAGTTTGCGTAACGAGCCAGCGTTGTCCAGATTAAAATTTAGATTTTTGATCACCCAATATGCCTTATGTTCCAATTCCACAGGCAAGTGACAGGGCTTCCCATAGACAAGTCTAAAGGGAGATGTTCCAATAGGGGTTTTAAAAGCAGTACGGTACGCCCATAAGGCATCAGTCAATCAGATTGACCAATCCTTACGATCAGGGTTAACCGTTTTCTCTAAGATATGTTTGATCTCCCTATTGAAAATCTCAACTTGTCCACTTGTCTGTGGATGGTATGGGGTGCTCACCTTATGAGAAATACCGTATTTTTGCATTAAGCTCTCAAATAGTCTATTACAAAAGTGTGAGCCCCCGTCACTAATGATGGCTCGAGGCGTCCTGAACCGCGACAGGATATTTTCTTTTAAGAACTTAATGACCGTGCGATGGTCATTTTTGCTGCACGAAATTGCTTCGACCCATTTAGTGACATAGTCTACGGCGAGCAAAATATACAGATTTCCAAATGATTGAGGGAATCGTCCCATGAAATCAATGCCCCAGCAATCAAATGCTTCAATGATAAGGATGGGATTCAAAGGCATCATATTTCGACGGGACAATGCTCCCAATTTTTGACAATGCTCACAAGCTTTGCAAAACTCATGAGTGTCCCTGAACATAGTGGGCCAGTAAAAGCCACACTGTAGAATCTTGACCGTGGTCTTTTTAGCAGAAAAGTGACCACCACAGGCCTGTGAGTGATAGAAGGAGATGACACTCTGATGTTCATCGTCTGACACACATCTCCTTAAGATTTGGTCTGGGCAATATTTAAACAGATATGGATCGTCCCAGAAAAAGTTACGCACCTTGGTAAAGAATTTCTTCTTATCTTGCAATGTTCAATGTGTCGGTATCAAACTTGTAGCAAGATAATTAGCAATATCAGCGAACCAAGGTGAATGGGAGACTCCAAACAGTTGTTCATCAAGGAACATATCATTAATATGAGTCACCTCAAGGGAATCAGAGGTATTAAGAAGAGAAAGGTGATCGGCCACTACGTTCTCTACTCCCTTTTTGTCTTTAATTTCCAAATCGAATTCTTGGAGTAGAAGGATCCATCGTATCAGGCGGGGCTTAGAATCATTCTTAGAAAAAAGATACTTAAGTGTCGCATGATCTGTGTAGATGATGATCTTAGATTCGATCAAGTAAGATCTAAATTTTTTCAAAGCGAACACTACGGCTAAGAGTTCCTTTTCCGTAGTCGAGTAGTTCACTTGGGCAGGATTTAGAGTCCTACTTGCGTAGTGAATAACATAAGGCCACTTATCTTTTTTCTGGCCTAGAACCGCTCCAAGAGCATAATCAGAGGCGTCGCACATAAGTTCAAAAGGAAGACTCCAGTCGGGTGGCTGCATGATAGGTGCAGTGGTTAACATGCCCTTAAGCTTAGTGAAAGCTTCTTGGCACTGCTCAGTCCACTCGTATGGTGTATCCTTTTGAAGAAGATTATATAAAGGACGAGAGTGGAGATTAAAGTCCTTTATGAATCGTCTATAGAATCCTGCATGTCCTAAGAAGGATCGCACATCTCTGATGTTCTTGGGTGGAGGTAGGTTAGAGATAAGATCAATTTTTGCCTTATCTACCTCGATTCCCTTGGACGAGATGATATGCCCAAGGACAATTTCCTTTTGAACCATGAAATGACACTTCTCCCAATTAAGTACCAAATTTTTTCCTTCACATCTTTTCAGCACACATTTAAGACTTGCTAAGCACTCGTTGAAAGATGAACCGAAAACAGAGAAATCGTCCATGAAGACCTCTAAATATTTCTCCACCATATCAGAAAAGATACTCATCATACATTGCTGAAAGGTGGCAGGGGCATTACATAGCCCGAATGACATCCTTCAGTAAGCAAAGGTGCCATAGGGACATGTAAATGTGGTCTTTTCCTGGTCCTCAGAGGTGATTTCAATCTGATTATAACCTGAATACCCGTCAAGAAAACAGTAATAGGAATGATCAGCTAGCCTTTCTAAGATTTGATCAATGAAGGGCAAAGGAAAGTGGTCTTTTCTTGTGACGGTATTCAGCTTTCTGTAGTCAATGCACATTCTCCAACCAGTAGTAACTCTGGTTGGCACGAGTTCATTATTGGCATTGGCTACGATGGTGATCCCGGACTTCTTAGAAACCACCTGAGTTGGACTCACCCATTGACTATCGGATATGGGGTATATGATGCCCACTTCCAATAGTTTGAGAACTTCAGCCTTAACCACTTCCTTCATGTTTGGATTTAATCTACGTTGTGATTGCCGAACAGCCTTTGCATTATCCTCAAGATATATGCGGTGAGTACAAATCGATGAGTTAATTCCCTTGAGGTCCGCTATCGTCCATCTAAGAGCTCCCTTATGTCAATGAGAGTAGATATCAGCATACTCTCCTGTTCCTTCTCCAGGTGGGTAGAGATCACCACCGGGTATGTCTCATCTTGACCTAAATAGACATATTTAAAATCAGAGGACAAAGGTTTTAGGTCAAGCTTCGGTGGCTTGAGGTTAGACGGTAGAGGTACTACATCAGTTTGGGACAATTCTTCAATTTGTGGCCTCCACCGGTTAACTTCAAGTACCGGTGCAGTATCAAGCATGGCACACGTCTCCCTAATTATATCATCATCAAGATCATGGGAGTGGTCCAGGCACATCTCTAGAGGATCAGAGGATAAGGTGAGAGGTGTTATATCTTCCACAAAAGAATCAATCATGTTAACATCGTGGAAATCGTCATCATCCTCTGAGTTGCTGCCGTTATTGAAGAAGATATTCGATTCCAATGTCAAATTTCCAAAAGACACAGTCATAACACTATTCCTGCAATTGATAATTGCATTTGAAGTGGACAGGAATGGGCGACCAAGGATGACGGGAATCTGAGTGCTCGTGTCATTGATGGGTTCGGTGTTCAAGATGATAAAATCAACAGGGTAGTAGAATCTATCAACTTGGACCAACACATCCTCGATGATCCTTCTTGGTACATGAACAGAACGATCAGCAAGTTGTAGTGTAGTTCGAGTGGGTTTTAATTCACCCAAGCCTAACTGTTGGTATACCGAGTGGGGAATTAGATTGACGCTCGCTCCTAAGTCAAGAAGTGCGTGATCAATTCGATAGTTCCCGATTACACATGATATAGTTGGGCAACCGGAATCTTTAAATTTTTACGGCACGTCTTGTTTCAGGATGGCACTCACTTTCTCAGTTAAGGAAATTTTCTTTTGAACACTTTTTCGTCGTTTGGTCGTGCATAAGTCTTTTAGGAATTTAGCATATAAAGGTATCTGTTTTACAACATCAAGCAGAGGAATATTGACTTTCACTTGTTTCAACACCTCTAGGATGTCCTGAGAGTTAGATAGACGTTTTGGTTCAACCAACCGTTAGGGAAACGGAGCAACTGGCTTCTCTAGAGGTTCCAATTTAAATTTTTATGGGGCGTCACTAGATCCATCATTGTTGTCCTCTTCTGGTTCTTGAGGCTTTTCGGGCCTAACCGGAAGGGTTTTATCAATAACCTTCCCACTCCTAAGAGTGGTGATGGATTTAGCGTGCCCCATTTGATTTGAAGAGCTGGGATCACTAACTCCATAATGCGGTTTAGAATTGAGAAGAGGTTGAGCTGGGAAGCTCTCCTTGTTTCCAATCGTATTTTCAGCCTTCAGTTCATTTATTACTTTTGTAAGGTCTTGAAAGGCTTGCATCATACCCTGATTGAAAAGCTCTTACTTTTAAAAATGTTTTAGAACCAATTCCTCTTGAGGTTGCTCTTGAGTTGGATTTTGGTTTAGGAAACCTTGAGGTGTAGCCGTTAGTCCATTCCTCCAACTGAAATTCGGATGATTTTTCCAACCAGGATTGTATGTATTAGAGGGTGGTCCATTGAAAGGTCTTTAATAGTTATTTACGGCATTAGATTGTTTATTCAATACTTCTCGAAAGGCAGGTATTGAAGGACAATTTTCAGTAGTATGAATGTTGCAATAACAGATGTCGCAAACACTTTCATTAACCTTTTCCTTCTTTCCTCTCATGGCCTCAAATTTTCTGGTGAGATTAGCCACCTTAGCGTTAAGATCATCATCCTCTTTCAGGAGATATATTCCTCCTTTTTTCCTTTAATGAGTTGGCCTAGACGTAGCGTTCGTCCTTGGGTAATAGTCCCATGATTGTGTTTTTTCAATGAGACTATCGAGGTAATCCCATACCTCGTCGACATTTTTATTGATGAAATCTCTATTACACATTGTCTCGACCATTTGGCGCATGGAAGATGTTAGCCCATCATAGAAAAAATTCGTAATGCGCCATATTTCAAAGCCATGTTGTGGGCATGCATTAACCAGATCCTTGAACCTTTCCCAACATTGGAAGAATGTTTCATCTTCCTTTTGGGCAAAGTTCATGATTGCTCTCCTGAGGGTAATTGTCTTATGATGTGGAAAAATTTTCTTTATAAATTTCCTCTGCATATCATTCCATGTGCCAATGGACCTAGGACGCAGTGAATGTAACCACGTCTTGGCTTTTTCTTTCAAGGAAAATGGGAAGAGTTTCATCCTAATTGTATCTTCAGATACATTAGGGAAATATAAGGTGCCTATGATTTCGTCGAACTCTTTCAGATGCAAGTATGGTTCTTCAGATTCAAGCCCATGAAACTTGAGAAGGAGTTGGATAACCCCTGGCTTGATGTCCATATGTCCTGTATTCGCAGAAAAAATCATGCATGAGGGCGTACTCACCCCCGCCAGTTGTAAATAATCTCGTAAAGTACGAGGAAGGGGTGCGTGGTGCACCTCATTCTCATCATGTACTTCTTCAACCCTAGTTTGGGGTAGTGCTTGAGGTTGATTTTCAGCCATAACCTCCTCTGTCTTAGGAGAATTCAAGTGGTGTCTAGTCCTGCGATGGACAGTCAACCCCTCAACTAATCATCCTTCAGTCACGAGACGTCGAGTGTTGTCGCGTGCCCACTGGGGCATAAAACACACTCAGCCCTCGATTTAAATTCTACCTAGACCTAAGAGAAAAGAAGTAGAAATCTAGAAAATAAAAGGAAAAGATGGAAAGAAGTTACCAAATTTGGAGTCCTAGGTTAAGAATCTGCAAAACAAAACAAAATAAGCTAGTTTCTAAGAATAGAAAGTCATAATTAAAAGTAAATTAATTTCTAGAGAAAAGATGAAATTCCAAAGAAAGAAGAATTAGAAAGAGCTTACTAAATTAGAAGCTTCCTGCAAAATAGAAAAATTTAGTTAGTTCTAAAAATCAGATAGAATGAAGAATAACAAGTTTCTAAAGTTAGGAAAAATTTCTAACAAGGAAAATAACTAAGCTTCTAAACCTAGAATTAGAAAATTCTAAAAAGAAAATCTAGTCTTAAACTAATCTTAAAACTAATTAATTTCACAAAAACGTAGCTGACAGTCTTTGGCAACGGCACCAAAAACTTGTTCACTCCCCAAGTGCAGGGTTGTGATGTAGTAATAAACTCGGTAAGACCGAGGTCGAATCCCAAGGGACTGAAACTGTACGTTATCTAAAACTAACTAGAACTAGAACTAGAATGAGATGAAATCTAAATCAAATAAAATTTAATGAAGAATTGTGAGATTATTATCTAAAACTTAAGAAAAATTAGGAGTAAGAAACTAGGGATTCAGAGGATCCACTTGTAGAGATCAGGGAGAACTTATGCTTGCATTCAAAAATCATGAAAATTACTGAACTGCCATTGATCTAGTTTTCAAAGAGATGAAAGGTGTATGAATTAGAATGAATTCCATCACCAAATCATGCCCAGGAGACTATGGTAAACAACAGAATTAAACTAATTGTCAACCAATCAAGATGTATGAAGTTAGGAAGGGTACTGTCATCCGACCATGCCCAGGAGACTATAGTGAACAACGGAACGTCCTGAGGTCATAAACATAAAAGAGAAGAGACATGCTCAAAGCCATTGCAGACCCATTGCAATTTTAGTCACAACAGACCATTAAGAACTAAAAACATTTTCATAATAATCAACTAACATCAACGTCAATTCATGAGTTAAAATTAAATTGAAAACATAAAATAAAATCTCCCATCTCACTACAAGCTTTACCTCTTAGCCCTAGCTAAGAGGTTTAGCCAGACATGATTAAACTCAATCCATTAAACAAAAATAAATAAAGGCAAAAATAAAACTAAAAACTCTACTCCCTGCCTCTCCCTCACGTTCCTGTCTGGCTGCCCCCAAGATCTGCAATTCCCTCTTCCTTTTCTTCCTTTAGCTGCACGTCCAAAGCTCCCTTTTTATAGCACTCATAGGTCGGTGGAAAGCTGCCAGAGTCGGTGATGTTGCGTGGCTTTTACGCAGCCAAGTTCGCAAGTCCCTATTTTGGTGCGACAGGTCTTGGAAACCAGCTTGCGTCGGCTCGAATTTGTAGTGGTTGTCAGTCCCAGATTTCTAATTTTTCTTCATGAACGGAATTAGGACCCCCATCGGAATCTTCTGGACGGATCAGATCATCAATCCGATCGCCCCTTTTATCGCACAATGGCCCATGGCGGCCGATTCTTGCGGACGCAAAACCTGCGCACGGCCCTTGCGCTGATGATAGGTGGCGCCCAAGATCAGAACTGGATAGAAAATTCACTCCGTCTATTGTGTTTGCAGCGAGATTTCAGCTGGAAATAACCGGATTTGGAATGTTTTTGACGCAGCCAACGGTAGAAATTACAAAGCAATCAATGTAGGCTGTCCGTTTTGTGACCATTGAAACCTGCACGTGTGTGTGCATGAAGTCAAAAAATCATCATAGGTTTGACAATATCGCGCCCCTTTGCATGATTTACGGATCCGATCGTTCATCTGATCATCTCTAGTGGGCCAGGACGAATCGGAACGTCCGGTTTTTTCGAACTATGAAACAGAGCAACGTTATTGCCGCTGTTTCGATGGTGGGGCCCACTTCTTTTGTCATCTTCGAAATCCACTCCGTTCATTTGACTCGGGGCACAATTTCAGCTAGAAAGGGCCAGTTTTGGATTGTTTATGATGCGGCCCACCTGATTAATGAAACTGTCGTCTGGCCCAAGTTTGGATGGTTGAAATTTGATACCCGCTGCCTTATGTGATTCCAACACCTAGAACATCATCATTAAGTCCTTTAAAGTCTGATGGACGGTCCCGATCGTCCAGAGAATTGACCATGGTGGCCCACAAAAAGACGTTTGCAACCCCTGTTACACGTTTTCGCACAGCAGAAAATGGAAATTTCCATTTTTTGGCTGGAGCTGCGGGTCAAGGTCGGTTTGATCCGACTTCAATGATAGTGCACAGCTAATGCACTAAGGTATTATGCACACACTACTCGGGTGGGGTCCACCGTGATGTTTATAAGAAATCTGATCCATTCATCCTCTCTGGTACATCATTTAACCCGTCGAGACCAATTTTGAAGAATATTCAGAGATCAGGTGGGCCCCACTTAATGAATTAAGGGGCTGATCAGTCCGTTGGCCCACTTCCAGAGATCTTCAATAGCTTAAATTTGACGTGTACGGTTCATTTATGGTCCTCAGGCCATGTATGAAATTTTAAGCTAATCGGATGGTGAGAACCCTGTGATATTGCATTTTTGGGCGTCCTTCAGGCCACTTGAGTTTCCATTCCTCCATTTTTGCGGATCCCTGACGTTGATATTAGTCCCCAGGGGTCCATCCCTTGCCTTTGGAGTCCTCAGAGTGTTAAATCCATACTTTTAGCATCTTTTTCGGCTCAAGCTCTTAAATTCAACCTGCAGCATAAACATGATTAAATCGGCCGTTTAGACAGCATTATGTTTATAAATCCAGATAATAACCGAGTTTAATTCTAGATGTTGTAGCACGTGCCCTTTAGGCCTTAGTGTGGTATCATTTCGCTAGCTCCCAGACTATCAACTATCGACCCACATACGTGATGTACGATGGTTTGGTCATTATGTTGTACGTGATGTACGCATATGATGTGCTACGCTGGTGACCAATTATATGCATGGGTAACGAGCCCAAGTCCGACTAGATGAGCATCCCCAAGTCGATGTGCATTCATGCATCCATGCATTTAAATAAGACTGCATCATATATTATTTTGAATGCCTTATTATTTTTTAACAATGCTTAGCTAAGGCGGTTGTATGTAATCTTGAGGAGAATTCATAATAAGTTAGTCACTCATTCATCAAATATATAACCATACAGGTAATATAGGTGGCTTAAAAGATATTCATATTCAGATTGATAAAGAGAATAGTACGATTATCAGGGATGCATGACTGTATCTATGAAGAGAAGCTGCGTGATCTTGCGACTCAAGTTCATATGCATTTTATTATTTCTCATGTATAAATTGTGTAATTCTTATATTTATTAATATAGATACATTAGTTTGTATAAGTCATTATGGGCAGCTGCTCATATTCTAAATGTTAGTGTAAATTTTTCTTTATGTTTGATTTGTCCATCTTCCACTAAACTGCTAACTCTGAAAAGAAAAAAATACATAAATTCGACTATCTTTAAAGGTTAACACTCGAATTTTTGGAGAACAAGTAATATACTTAGGTTTTGAAAACTCGAGGCGTTACAATATTTAAATTTTTTTATCATTACTTGTACTAATAGAATCGATAATATACATAACTTATAGTTAATGGAATCACTGAGTTGATTATTCACTCTAACTCTAAGATGGTGTTTTAAAACACCAACAAGACATTGTTATACATGCAGGTACTATAAAATCTGATGTGTTTGACAAGGCGCACACAGACTCAGAGGAAGAGTCCTCGTATTTTCGATTGTTGGGTGGGCCGATGTAGGACACCTGTGGGATGTCGAAGAGATTTTAAAGTCGACACATTTTGTATTTTTTAACTGTAAATTTTGCTCAGCTGTAGTCCCGTACTTTGGATAGACATACTTTACTTGCTAGCCGATTTACCTAAGTTAAAATATACATTTATTCCAGGGTACATCGCATAGTTTATTTTAATTCTATGAACTACTTAAAATGCCTAGTGAAACGAACTGTAGAATCCCATTTCTGCAAAGCATAAGTGGCACCCGGAATATCAGGAGTCGAGTGTTTACTCAACCTCTGAAATCTGTGGCATTACATTACAAGAGATAAAGATAATATCCGATTCGAACTAGCCTCAAATCTCCCTTTACAAGCCCTTGAAAACCCTAGGAGCTCATTAGAAAGCTCTTAAATACCATATAATCCTAATTACACCCATATTTATAGCCTCTAGGAGAATCACAATCGAAATTAGAAACAATTCGCGCAGATACGCAACTCTGTGTAACTCTGCACAATCGTTTGATAGGACTTCGATGGCATCGAACAACTTTCGATGTCATCAAACAGTCTTTGATTGCATTGAACTAAATGTCAAAACGTTTCAGCGTTAAATCATGAATTTTCTGAATTTTTATGATGTCACTTTGATGGAGCTTCGATGACATCGAACAGGACACCCAAAGCGTCCATCAATTAACATGAGAAATTATGAATTTTTACAATGGCATCAAGCTGGACTTCGATGGCATCGAAGCCTACTTGATGGCATTGAGTCTGTCATCGATAGACACATTGCTTTACAAATTTAAGACATCAACCATGACACCTACTGTCTTGGTCTGGATGCAGGCTGGGGCTCATATAGCGTGTAGCGTGGCCTGGACAAGAATCTCATTTTGAGGATTTGCCAAGTCTTTTTTTACTTTAATTTGACCCTAAGCCATGAAGGGAGATTTGAAATCCATAAATGCTACAAATTCTCAAGTAAGATAAATAAATGAGATTTGAAATCTATTAATTTTAATAAACCGATACCCAAATCCCTCACCCAAACAACCCCTGACAATTTTTGGATATATGAAAAGCTCCGTATGAGAGGTATAAATACCCATGTAGAAGGGCGGTTTTCAGCATTTAGATGCAGCATTCGCTTATGACAAAGATGCCTCTTTGGATATAGTGCCAAAAATCCAACATTGAGGTGTTCAGGTGATAAAAGAAAAAACTAAAAACAAATTAGAGATATTATTTTGAATTTTTTAAATGTATTTTATTGAGTATAAAGCTGAATATATACAAGATTACAATCGATGAAAAAATATTCTACTCAAATTCCATGATGACATAACAATTACCTAATGATAATTTTCTTGGTTATTGTAGAAAGTAGGATTTGAAACATGCAATGCTTGAATACAAGTGGAATCTCAAATTCGTTATATAAGAAACAATTTTTATTTTTATTATTTTGGTGCCTAAAGATTCTAACCATAGATAAGCAATCCAAATAGCTGAATTGTCTTGTCAGTATAAAACAATTTCTATTCCCCCACAACTCTTTGCATCCAAACACCTTCCAATGGAAAAAAAATAAAAAAGAAGAAGAAGAAGAAGTTTTTGTTTGATGTGAGACTTGTAGATGTTATGGGAAGAAAGAAAATAATAGATTTCATAAAGCAATCACTATTCTTTACAAATAAAATTTTTTAGCAAAAGAAATCAAGTGACCATCATTTAATCAATATGAGATCTAAGTAATACCCTAAAATTGAAATCCAATTATCCATGTGAGCCTGCTTGAGAGCTTGTAAAGGGATATAAGTAGGAAATGAATTGGGAGTAAATAGCCCACTCAATTGTGTTTAAATGGGAGTATATGATATGAGTTTCAAATTCAAATATTTTATTTGGATGAGAGTAAACGGGAGGAATTAAAGTGCATTTAAAATTTTCAATATATTTACAAAAACACATGTTATATCCCAAATCAATGGTATTTTTTCTTATGAATTGGAGCCATTGACTATTTTCATTCTAAATATCCTCTTATTTCCACCAACCTAGCCAATTGGTACATGGTTTAGGCAATTTTCAGACTTGGTGATATGGCAGACTCGTGCGGTCATTAGCCAAGTTGGGGATGACTCGACCAAGTTGGGCCAGGTCACCCACTTCTTCAACGTCGAGTCATGGTGCCGCCCGGATCTGAGTCTGAATTGACTCAGACGAGTCCTCGAACTATGGCTATGGTCGATCAAAAGAGGACCCACAAATGACGGGCCTCCAATATAGGCCCACCACGGGCATTGATCGGACATCGTTTGGGCCAGGCCGAATGAGGCATCAGCTGATACTTAAATCATAAGTGGGCCATGTTCATGGAAAGGCTTGACCACTTTCCTCCACTGAATCCTGGGCCGAACATGGCCATTTATAGCTGCAGCCCAGTTTTTAAATCCATGGGCCCTTCCCTTTTATTATAAGGCCTAACAACAGTTATTATCACCTAACGACTAAATAAAATGACGATCAAGGATCAGATGGTGGGGATCGTTTGCCTCATGCAATTCCAAGCCATGATCCTTCCACAGCAGAGTGATCAAGAATGGCTAATATCCGTAGGATGCGGCTCATGCATGGTGGGACCCACTGGATGGATGCTCTGGAGGTTGGAACAGATTAATCAAGAATAGCTAACATCTCTGGGGCGTGGCCCATCCATGGTGAGGCCCATTAGATGAATGCTCTGTGGGTTGGAAAAGATTGATCAAGAAGAATTAATATTTGTGGGACCCCTCTCATCCATGACAGGGTCCACATAGATGATTCACATGCCTATTTTTTTTAGCTGGGGCACGTGGTAATTCGCATTGTTGCACGTGTTAGGTTTCATATTAACTGATCATTTTTCGGGCCATCTTTAATCAAACATGCAGCTGACTGGATGAGTTGACTCATCTGATTTTTGAGCCAGGATGTGTTTATGTAGGGCTGACCTGATTAATGATTGTTGCATTTTTTGTGTTTCAAAATAATAAAATTTATTTTTTAAATGATTTGAGAATTCTCTCTAATTTTATTTATTTTTTAAGCAACCAAAGTCTTTTGTCTTGTAATGGTATATGTTTAGTCCTACTCCAAATGGGCAAATGGAAATTTTAAATATTATAAGAGAAGGATCTTAGCTAGGGCTTGGGCCCTTATAGCGGGTATATGAATTTGGTTATTGGGGGGCTATATTAACAATTTGAAGTCTATAAAAGAAACTTCTCTTGGGTTGATTGCCTAGTATTCCTATTGCGCTCTAGTCTTTTTGCTCTCAGGTTCATTCTAATTCGACTTGTTACACTACTATAGACAACCTCTAAAGAAGGGCAAATCAACTTCAATCTTCTTTTGATCGACCATAACCACAGGTTGAGGACTCGGCTGATTCAACTTGGACTCAGTTGAATCTGATTTGGGTGGCACCATAACTCGACGTTGAAGAAGTGGGTGACCTAGCCCAACTTGGTGGAGTCATCCCCAACTCGGCTAATGACCGCATGAGTCCGCCATTTCACCAAGTCTTAAAATTGCCTTAACCATGTTCCAATTGGCTAGGTTGGTGGAAATAAGAGGATATTTAGAATGAAAATAGTCAACTGCTCGAATTCAAAAAAAAAAAAAAAAAACTATTAATTTGGGATATCACATATGTTTCCATGAATATATTAAAAAATTTCAATGCACTTTAAATGCTCCCGTTTACGCTCATTTAAATAGTATTTGAATTTGAAACTCATATCATTTACTCCCATCTAAACACAAATGAGTGAGCTATTTACTCCTAATTCAATTCCCATTTATCTCCCTTTACAAGTTTTTATTTCACATATTCTCGTTTTCTCATATTCTTTCTAACTCAAGTTTTTATTTTTTTTGTAATTCTTTTATTCCGAATTTTTATAATTCCGAATTTACATATCCAAAATTCCAACAATAGTAAGGCTCCAGAATTGGATGGCCATACCTGTAAAGATAAAAAGAATTGCGAGTTATCATTCACCTGATTTGATGAGAGTGGGGCGGCAACACCGGATACCCACCTGGCCTGCTGAGCCCGGTCCAGCTTTGGACCGGGCTTGGATCTATTAGCTCGGTCTATGGGTGGGACCAACATGGCATGTATGGCCTAGTCAATTTTAAGGAGGGGTTAACTCATTTTAACCCGACTTTACAGGTACATGTGGCAACACAAACATGTTGCATGTGGACCGTTTGTTTCATTCCTCTTAAAACGTCTGTTTATTTGTAAATGCGTGGCCCAGTTGATCAACGGTTGGATTAGAAATTTTTACATGAAAAGATGGATTTGATGAAATTTTGGGTCGGGGCTGAGTTGAGCCGATAGGAAACTTGGGTGTACTGTGCTAGGTCCATTCAGGCTCGAGTTGGACCGGGCTTGGGCCTTGTTGTACTGACCTGGCCTGGCCCATTTCTAGCCGTAGGAGTTGGGCTAGCAATTCTTCATTTTTATTTTTAATACAACACGTGCACCAATGAGACCATATGATTCCCATCATACACACGTGCCACGTGTAGAGCGTCCATATTTAGAGCTTTCCAACACAACATAATGCAGATGCGACCTTGCGGGGGTGCAGACTGACCGGATCCAGGCGTTTCCAAGCCTGGTCATGATGTAAATGCCCCGTCCCACGCAAAACTCACACAACAGATGACTACAGTTCCCACGGACGCGGGCACACGTGTAGGAGAACTGGGCCATTCATCAGATAATGCACACTGCCAACTTGCCATGTACCAAAAACCAGGCTAGGACACTGATAGAACGAGCCACACCTATACGCTGGATTTGGACCGTTAGGCCTTTTTTCTAACAAGAATTAGGTTTTGTCCATGACATTGCATAATGCATAACACCTGATGAATGGTCCGGATATCTGACACGTGTGCCATATATGGAAGGAATCAAGCATCGGGGGTAGCTGTCACACGGGACGGAGCACAACATTGAGAAATTTGCGACTGTGGACCCCACCTTTTATCCAGCGGTTTTATGAAACAATACAAACTTAACTTGCGAACTTAGACCTGCTCGGACGGACAGCGAATTTGAAGACGAAAATACCCCTCCTTTCGAAGACGAGCGCTGTCGCTCCTCCAACTGAGAGTTGTACGAACGGCTCAAAAGAGATCAAAGTTACATGGCCCCACAGCTATGTATTTATTATATCCACAACATTCATCCATATTTCGATATCATTTCGGAGCATTATCCAAAAAAAATTCATATCCAAAGATCAATTGGACCACACCACAAAGAGCAGCAGGAAATTTGATTTTCACCGTTAAAAAATTTGTAGGGCCCACCATAACATATATTTTCCATCCAATCTATTCATAAGGTCACAAAGGCCTGGATGAAGAGAAAAAGCAAATTTCATAATGATCTAAAACTTCTGTAACCCCTAAAAGGGTTTCAATCGTGGACATTCAATTCCCCACTGCCTTTTACAATGTGGTCCACTTAGTAGTTAGATCAGCCTTATTTTTGTCTCAAGCTTTAATATGAGCTCACCAAATAGATGGACGGTTTAGATATAACACAAACCTTGTGATGGGACAAAAAAAAAAAAACAAACAGACCGCAGCGGTGGCAGTACTGCGGCAGTCCAGCGAATTTTTTTATTTTAATTTTTATTTTTTTAAAGGGAGAACTCTTTTCCCTTACAATTTTTTTTTCTAATACATCATTATGTCAATATTTATATATAAGTATATAAAACTATTTTTCTATCTTTTAATTCATTTCTTTATATATTTATTTAACGAGCATATCTCCTAAATTAAAATGAATTATTTAACTTACAACATATGACTTTGGGGTAAGAGAAGCTAATTTAGTCAACCAACCTAGTTATTTTTCAAGATTCCATTGGGTCGATGGTTGAAAATCATGAAATTCAGGGGGGACAAACTGGAAATTGAGCGGGTCGATAATCGAAAATCCATTTCATTCCCTTCACAGTCAATTTGGAAATTGAGTCGAGCAAACTCCATCCGGTCGATAGTCGAAAATCCATTTCATTCTCTTCGCAACCAATTTCAATCCATTCGCAGTCAAACTGAAAATTGAGCAGGGCAAACTATAAATTGAGCGGGGCAAACATGAAAATGAGCGGGACAAGTATGAAATTGAGCAAGGCAAACATGAAATTGAGCGGGGTAAATATGAAATGGTACATGAGTGGGATAATAATATACAATGTATATTCAATAATGAATTTAATACTCCATATAATACATCTTTCCAAAATTCCTCTCATGCCCTGGACAAATATCACCTACAAACTAGAGACAAGCAATCATATTATCGAAGGGTCGTTGATATATGTCGATACGAGTTTTTCCATCTACCTTGAGGTATATAAATCATTAGTTATCGGTACTATCGATCCAGACTTGATATTATCGATGACTTACCATTAATATAATCGACCATATATCGATAATATTGACGACAAAATGTTTCGTATAGGGGATTGTATTGGCTCAATATTATCGACAATGAGTTGATATATCGAGGTTTACATGTCGATAATGTCGAAGAGTTATAGATAATATCGAGGAACACTTTTTCCAAATTTAGGGTGTTTTTAGTTTTTTTTAAAAAAAATTTTTAAAAGAAATTTAGGTTATTTTTAGGGTCATCCTCCATCCATGATAGGGGCCCTAATTTGAGTGAGCTGATTAGCATGAATGCATACCATGTTTATGCACATGAGTGGCTAGTTGCTGCAGTATACTTGAGCCATAGCAGATGAACATTGTAGCCTGTTTCACTGTTAAGCCTTAAGACAAGTGGGTTTCATCAATTTCATGTTTCGATGTTACCAGCTTCTCAATTATATGAAATAAAATTTGAAAAAATAGTGTCGATATGGGGGAGTCTGGATTGCAACTTAATATAAGCTACCTATGCATTAACTAGCTTATCTTGGTTTCTACTTCTTAAGCCGAAGTGATTAAGTAACTTTAAGTAAAAAAGTTACTTATAATTGATCTTAAACCGAGCTTACTTATCTCGAATAAGCTACTTATCTACTATTGTAGGTATACAAAGCAACTTATTTCGGGGTATCCAAATAGGCCCCAAAAGCCAATTACCTTACCCCTCTAAAGTTCATGTTTCCTCCGCTGAATTTCATGTTTGCCTCGCTCAATTTCTAATTTGCCCCGCTGAAATTCATGTTTCCCCCACTGAATTTCATGTTTGTCCCGCTGAATTTCTACGTTGTCCAGCTGAATTTCATGTTTACCCCTCTCAATTTCATTTTTGCCCCACTCAATTTTTAGTTTGTCCCGCTCAATTTCTAATTTGCCTCGCTCAATTTCGAGCTTGCCCCACTCAATTTTCAGTTCGCCCCGCTCAATTTCTAGTTCAGCTTAATTTTCCTTTTGCCCTGCTCAATTTTTCGTTTGCCTTACTCAATTTCTAGTTTGCCCGGCTTAATTTTCAGTTTGCCCCACTCAATTTTTGGTTTGCCTCGTTGAAATTAAGTGGGGCAAACTAGAATTTTAGCAGGGCAAAACGAAAATTGAGCGGGAAAAACTAGAAAGCGAGCGGGGCAAACTGAAAATTAAGCGGGGCAAACTGAAAATTGAGTGAGGCAAACATGAAATTGAGCGGGGCAAACATGAAATTGAGCAGGGCAAATATGAAATGCAATTGAACTAGCCTAACACATAATTGAAATACAATTAAACCAGCCTAACATGAATTTCAATTTCAGTTTGCCCCACTCAATTTATAGTTTGCTCCACTCAATTTTCATTTTACCTCACTCAATTCTTAGTTTGCCTCGCTCAATTTCATACTTGTCCCGCTCATTTCATGTTTGCCCCGCTCATTTTGGAGCTTACCCCACTTAATTTCATGTTTGCCCCACTCAATTTCATGCTAGCCTCACTCAATTACTACTTTGCCCCGCTCATTTTCATACTTGTTCCGCTCATTTTCGTGTTTGCCTCACTCAATTTAGAACTTGCCCTACTCAATTTCATGCTTGCCCCACTCAATTTAGAGCTTGCCCAACTCTTTTTCATGTTTGCCCCGCTCAATTCCTAGTTTGCCCCCCTCAATTTCATACTTGCCCCACTCATTTTCATGTTCGCCCTGCTCAATTTGAAGGTTGTCCCGCTCAATTTCATGCCTGCCCCACCTAATTTGTATGAAAAATGGAAATAGATTGAATTGCAAGCATTAGTTTAATTAAGAAGAAATAGTGAAACTAATGATGTTTTCCTTGTGTTCATAATGAAGTAGTTATCTAATTTTCGGTTTGCCCCACTCAATTTTTAGTTTGTCCCGCTCAATTTCTAGTTAAACCTCGAACTGATTGAAATTCACTACGAAGAGTATGGAATGGATTTTCGACTATCGACCTGATAGAATTATAGAAAATAACTACGTTGGTTGGCTAAATTAGCTTCTCCTACCCCAAAATCATGTATGGTACGTTAAGTAACTCATTCTAATTTAGGAGATATGCTTGTTAAATAAATAGACAAAAAAATAAATTAAAAGATAGAAAAATATTTTTATATACTTATATATCCATATTTACATAATTATTTATTAGAGAAAAATGTAAGGGGGGAAATGTTCTCCCTTTAAAATAAAAATAAAAATCTACTAGACTGCTGTTGCGGTAAAAAAAATTTTGTGTTGCTTTTGTGGGTCCCATCATGAGGTCTGTGTTATATCCAAACCGTCCATCTATTTGGCGAGCTCATTTTAAGGCTTGAGACGAAAAATAAGATAGATCTAACTATCACATGCACCACACTGTAAAAGTGTAAGGCCCGTATCCTAGTTCGTACTATTCCGACAACTCCTGCGATCCTTCCCGTCAAATTCCGGCAATCCGCAACCTATAATCGACGTTTGCGCGCGACCCTAAGTCATATCCTATAAATTTGAATCAGCTTAATCTGAGACTTGTACCGTTGCGACCACAACGTCGCTACGTCTTGCATATCGATCTGATACCCTGGTATGAAGATGTAGACCCACGTTCAGTTTGAAGAAAAACACCGCGCGTTGCAAATCTCAAGAGAATCTCTACGTCATGTCCCATCTATCAATCAATCAATCACTCCATCAATCAATCAATTACCACATGTCAAGTACAAAAGTAACCCATGCTTTCTTTCTCCACAAGTCAAGCAAACCCAAAAGTCAACCAATCCATCACCTCACCCATCTCCCATCACTTCTCCTTACAACTACCTCTCTCTCTCTTTCTCTTCACATTTTTCAAGCATTTCCAAAGCAACTAAGGGTGCATATGTCCAAGGCTTTCCCAAGAGAGAAAAGTGATTTTTGGTGGCCCATTTCCCATCCCTTTAACCTTCATCCTAGTCATTCAAACTTCATCTCCCTCCATCAAAGTGAAGCACAAGGAGATCGGTTTTCAATGGACCAAGAAGATCAAGTGATGGGTACTCCTATAGACTAGTTTTTATTTTTAAGATAGGCCAAGTGAGGCCTACCGATCAATGGTACGGATCTCACTTTATATCCTAAGATGTGGTCAACGGTCCATCTTGATTATCAATGTCATTCCATAATGGAGCTATTCTCCATGTACCCCATCATGATGTTTACCTTCCTAGCTTGTATATGGGTCATGTAGACCGTCTATTTTCGTGGAGAAGGAATCTCCACCGTTAGATTTCAATTTATGGGCCCACTTGATTTATGTTGTAGATCATGGAAGGGAGGGCCCATAGTGTCGGGGCCCCTCCATCACCCGTGTCCCACTCTTTATCTCTCTCTCTCTCTCCCTCTCTATTTCATTTTTTTATGTGATCATGACATGGTTGTGTGGCCCACTTGGATGGACCCCACCATGTAGTATTTTATCCAAGTTGTCTATGAATGGGGCCCACCTAGTGTGTGTTGCACCACACCGTACATCATGTGGTGGCCCACCTGAGCAGGCCCACCTTCGCATGGACAGACCGTCCAGCATCCCTGGACGCTGGACGTGAATTGAGAAAACACAAATATTAGCTTATTTCAAAAGCTTTTTGGGGTGGTCCACTTGTGTAGGCCCCACCTTGATGTATGCATTCAATCCACACCGTCCATCCCTTTCCTCAGACTATTTTAGGCGTTGAGCCGAGAAGTGGGGCCAATCCGACTTCATGGCGGGCCATAGCACAGTAAACAGTGTGGTTTACCATTGAAATATACCATGATATTTTTATACTCCAAAATATACTCAATATTGGACTCATTGGATTGGTTATGAGCTATGGAATCCAATGGTTGGAGTGGATTCTCTTGAAGCGGGCCCCACATGCGAAAAACCCTAAAATCTCAGTTTTTCAAAAAATAAAAAAATAAAATATATATTAACAGCAACATTGTTGTTGTTGTGTCAAAGGCGCAGGCCGCGCCAGCGCTGGCGGGCGGGCAGACGCTAGGGAGCCCACGGCCCCACATGTGGGCCCCACCTTGATGTTTATTTGCCATCTAACCCGTTCACTAGGTGGGCCACTCCCTGAAATGGGCCCCCTCCAAATTTCAATCTCATCTGGAGCTCAGATGACCCACATCATAAGAAACAGTGGGATTGAACGTATACCATTGAAACCTTTTTTTGGGCCACAAAAGTTTCAGATTAATATGAAATTTGTTTTTCCTCCTCATCCAGGTCTGTGTGACCCTATCAACAGTTTGTATGTAAAATAAATGTTATAGTGGGCCCCACAATAATATATGTGTTTTATTACCACCGTCTGGACGGACGATGGAGGCCACAGTGATGTATGTATTTTTTCATGCCGTCCAGCCATTTTTTTGGCTGCTGGACGACTGGTTGGACCCACCATGATGCACGTGCTGCATCCCATCCCTCCAACCATTTTGAAAGATCATTTTAGTGCATGAGCTAAAGAATGAGGTAGATCTAAAGTTCAAATGGGCCCTACCATTTAAAGTAGTGGCCAATGACGCCCACCGTTCAAAAACCTCTAAGGGGCCATGGTAGCTTCCCATTAAGTTGATATTTCCATCTATCGCCATGTTAATTTATGATTAGGTTGGATGGGGAACATATTTTATGGTGGGCCTTAGGAATTTTAATGGTGGAAATCATTACCATCACTTATGTTTGGCGTGGCCCATTTGGTATGCATGGGGCCCAATTAGTGTGGCCCATTTAATATATATAAGGCCATTGGATTAGGCCCATTTGATGTACATAAGGCCCATGTGATTAGACCCATCTTGAAGTAATTGTGGCCCATGTTATGAGGCCCATTGTGACGTATTCAAAGGCCAGGGGCTATGGCCCATTACAATGTACATAAGGCCCATTGATGTGGCCCACTGGATTTATATAAGGCCCATATGATGCAGCCCATTTGACGTATCTAAGGCCCATGGATCGAGGCCCAATGGGATGTCCTTAGGATCCATTGCAATGTGTGATGCCTCCTTGGGTTGTGTAATGATGTTTTATGGCGGTCCATGCCTTGGGAGCAATGTTGGTTTGATGTCCACATTGTGAAATAATGTTGGTTAAACGTCCGTATTACGACTCTCCCTAGGGCCCACTGATAGGCCCATACTAGTTGTGTGTAGGCCGTCTAAGTCCATCTACATTATAAGGATAGTTCATTACTTAATAACATGCCTAGTATAACTCCATGAGTCATGACCATACGCATCATATGTATTCTTGATATGAGTGGTGACTGATCATTGCATATGCTATTGGACAAACCATTTACGGGACTCCTTATGAGACGGAGTGCCTCATAGTATCGCATTGTACGGTCAGGATTCTTGCACGACTGTACGATGTGACTCATGCATCTCGCATATATGTGACTTGATCACTTCACGCCCTAGCGACATCAGGGTGGTGGCTCCACAGGTACATCATGGATGGCCACATCGGATACCAAAAATACTTAGTTCTAGTAATGTGGGCACTTAGGATGTCCTTAGGTGAAAGTTACAGAACCTTTTTGGTACTAGGAGATGCTTCAACATCTACACCGAGTGGATACACGAGTGCCCGAGTGCCGAATACCAATAGGCCGCGTCTCCCACTGTGTCGTGGTCGGTTGGAAGGAGGTGTGGCCTTATCCGCCTGAGTGAGGGGGCTATAAGCTAGGCTGAGTTTGACCAGCTCACAAATGAGTCCACTATCGACGAGTCAGGTACGTATTGGCAGACTACTGGTCAGGCGAATAGTGAAGTCTATTCCACTTGCTTGACTGTGCAGCTAGGGAGGAGGCAGTCAATGTGAGATGTATTAGATCCCGGTTATATCCAGAGAGAAACTGTATTGATATGTGTACTTGATGAGTACCGACTTGCTTGGATTGCATTTCGCATATGACATTCGGCTATGTAAGTCTCGCATTGCATCGGTATGGCCGATAGCATTCATGTCTCGCATGCATGACCTTGGTATGGCCGATAGCATTCATGCCCTACATCACATAGCCTTGGCACGACTAGTTGTATTCATGGACTTACCGCATATTTTTGCATTACTCTGATTTTGTACGCTTGACACTTACCTTGCACACACACTTACACCACCCTCTAAGCTTTTGTAAGCTTATGCACGACAGTTGCGTGCATGTAGCATTAGACAGCAGCAGCGCTGAGGCAGGAGTGCGCATCTGGCTATTTTGGAGTTTTGATCACCTTATATTTTTTTTTTCTAATTGTACTTAAAGTTTTTGATATAGTGGATATGTGGTGATGTCTTTTTGTGACTTGGTTATGCTCCATTACAAAAAAAAAAAATCATATTGAAAATCCTCCTTGTAGGATCCCAGGATCGGAATCTGGCATGTGAGTGTCCGGATCCGAGAATGGGACACTATAGAGGCTGTCGATGCCAGATTCGGCGATTGAAAATTTTGTGAGCTCGTTTTCCGAGTCTGGGGCGTGACAAAAAGGCAGTGGGGAGTTAAACATCCACCATTGAAACCCTTTTAGGGGTTACAGAAGTTTTAGATCATTATGATTTTTTTTTTCTCTTCATCCAGGTCTTCGTGACCATATGAATGAACTTAGACGGGGAGGATTTCTCACAAACATCACAGTGGGCCCCTTAAAGGTTTCTAATAGTTGACGCTCATTCGACATTATTTCCTATAATGTGGTACATTTGAGATTTAGATATACTTCATTTTTGGTCTCATACCATAAAATGATCTGGAAAAATATATGGACGACATGGATGAAAAGCATACATCATAGTGGGGCCCACAGACCACCAACCATTTGCTATTGGCTGGTGGCAGGGGGAGTACCCAATCCATTTCCGTGAAAGTAGGGGTAGTTTTGTCCTCAAATTTGCTGTCCATATGATCAGGTGTAAGTTCGCAAGTTATGTTTGTATTGCTTCATAAAAACCATTGGATAAAAGGTGGGGTCCACAGTCGCAAATTTCTCCACAACATTCTACCAAAACACAATTTCCAAGGTCGTGGCAGTAGAACTTTTTCGATACTCTTGACAAAGTGTAAGGGCAGTTTGGGAGCGTGAATTTGGAACCCCTCGATTTGAAATCCTCCCACTGTCTTTGGCACCATAGATTAGGTATCAACTTCGATACAAAAGCAGCTATGCATGGCATATTTATTGGGGTTTGCATTTAATTAATAAATCAACTTTAATTGCTCTAAGTAGTGACATATGTAATGTTTGACACAATGGTTATAATAAACCCAAATATATTCTTTGCTCGAAAGTGATGAAATTCTAAGTCTTGAATGAGCCACAAGCACAAGATCATGTCTGAGTGACTAGCCAGTGATTTAATCGTTGATTTACAAGGACAATGTTTGGATGGTGCTGATCATCATATTAAAGTAATTAATGGTGACGTCATTGATAATTTAATTGTTATTAGATATCATTAGTGGGTCATGTGCTTAATAAAATAATACTATAGTGACACACATGTTACCCATGAAACTATTGAAATGATTTTAGGTGTAATCCAAGCTCTCACTGTGAATTTCAAACTAATTCTTTGAGGGAATTTCAAACCTTTAGTTACTTTATGCTGCCAAACAGCCAGGGGATTTGAAACCCCCTCAAATCCCACAAAATCCATGGTGCCAAATGACCCCTAAAGGCTAATATTCAGGCATTAAAAAGTCACTTATAAATTACATTATAAATTACGTACTTAAGATGCAACCCAGTTAAATTAAACTGTTCAAGTTATAATTCTCAATTTAGATGTTCCATCGACCAAAGTGATGCAGGGATGAACATGATGAGGTCGAGTATCATCTCCCTAGAGAGGATAACTTATCAAAATCCACGGAACTTCTCTGGACTCCTCACAGAGGTTTCTCGAATCCACAAGAAAGAAAGCAAGTATGAAATTCGAAATTGATTAATGAATCAAATAAACGAGTTCACGGCCCTTTAAATAGGGATACCAAGAAATGAGAGAGAAATTAGAAGCAAACTACAACTAAAACTCCTATAATTCGTAACTTACTGTAAATAATAAACTTACTATTTATAGAAGGTCATGATGTCTATTGGTATGTAAGGTTTTCGGCCAAAAATAATAAGTGTCCTATTTGACTTCACTAAGCCATTCTCCTAACTTTTCTAAGTTTTTTTTTGCATTGGGCACAACTCCTAAAGCCCAACGGATCAAGAGTTATAATCAAACTAAAACTTATTATTTATAGTAAAAATGAAATTAAAATAAGGAAATGATAATCTATCCAGGGGTATTTAGTAAATCTGGTTTGCATAACCTGGAGTAGCGGGTTGGTTGGCTAAAGTAGCTTGTTTTACACTAAAATCATATATTTTACACCCGATAACTCATTCAGGATAAGGTTTGACGGTCCGGATCACTTCTGTCATCGACCGGGCCTTTTTTGATCCATCTTAGCCATGAAACTGTCCGCGCCCTGCTCTACATCACAAAGAAGACACGTATTTGATTATAGCATGTTTGGGAGCTTATGTTTGACATGTGTTGGAATCCAAATGACAAATTAATGTGATTTTGAATTCTCAATTCTATCTAGTATCTTATATTTGTAATAAATTGAAATTTTAAAAATAAAATTGCATAAAAATTTTGTAGTATAGGAATTTAAATTTAATTATTGAATCAATTTTAATATTCTAAATTTGTATGTGTGTATAAAAATATTTGATAAAATGATTAAAATAATCTATTGAAATACATACTTTGGTAAAAAGATGATGCAATTTTGATTCTCAGGTGGGCCACAAGCATATGATTACAAAACAAGTAACTCACCAAATTGTTTTAACCATCCATTTACTGGAACAATGTTTGGACTCTTCTGATCATTCTATTTATGTAATTTAAAGACGCAGTTTATAATTTAACTGTTTTTAAATATTATTATTGTGCAATGTATATTATGAACTAGTACTTTAGGGGCACCTTTATTACACATGTATACATTCTCTCTTCAAAACAGAGTTTTTTTTAAAAAAATTTAAAGCATTTGATTTCAAACACTATGCAGAAGCGATAGATCTCCTATCCAAAATACTTTCGAATTTCCCATCTGAATGACTTTGGATTATGAATGCACTCAAATCTACGTTTGTAAACGACCCTTTATTAGATTTGCATGCATTCATTTTATGGATAAAAATGAAAATATCTAATGGTCTTGGTAACACAGACAGGTATCAACGGCTGAGAGGTTATGATCATTCAAAACAATCTGATTTTGAGATAGTGAAGTCACGACAGCAGATCCTCCAAAGTAGTCATTTAAGTTGAGTTGATGCATGCCATGTGCCGAACTTCTGAGTGCCTGCGTATCAAGCGTCATGCCCTGTCTGAGTAACGTATGACTCCCATGGTATCATTCCCGGATCAAAGATTATCCACGAGATTGGGTTTTGACTTGGGTAGGCCGGATTCTCTGCCACTTGCTGTAGAACCAGCTTATTCTACATTGTTGTGTATGGGGCCCATAATGATGTAAGGGACCACATCCACTCCGTTCATAAGGTGTGACCATTCAATTTGACTATTTATCCAAAATATCAGGCTAATCCAAAATAGAGGTGGGTCACACCACATGGAACAGTGGGAATCAGGACATCCACCATAAGAACGTACCGGATTATATTTGGGGTCCTTCATGTTTCTTTTATGCCATCCAATCCATTCCTAAGATGAGCCCCATCAGGATGAATAGACATATAAAAATCAGGCCATTCCAAAACTCAGGTGGACCACATGCCACTATTTTAGAGGCTCGAGGCATCATTTTACATGGTGTAGCTCACCTGAGATTTGGATCGTCCTGATTTTTGGGATACGAGGAGAGAGTGAGAGGACCCACGGAATGGACGGAGTGGAGGTCATTCACACATCATGGTGGGTCTCACACAACATTGTAGAATAAGCTTATTCTACGTACTTTGCATAGGAACCGGCCTTTGACTTGTAACTAGCGAGTGTTTTATGTTTGGATGGTTCAGCCATAGAAAGCCTGTTTGGTAGGGGTGCACATTTAATCGGTAGAACCGTGGAACCGGACCGGAACCGACCAAATGGTCTGGTTTGGTCCGGCTCTAGAGTGCACCGGTTCCGGTTCCGGTTCCAAAAATCAAAGAACCGTTAACATCGGTTCGGTTATTGGTTTGGGGGTATGTAGAACCGAACCGAACCATGAACCGATCCGTGGATCCGATCCGTATAACCAAACCGTGGAACCAAACCGTGGAACCGAACCTGGAACTGAACTTGAAACTGAACCAAGAATCCTTTGATTGTTTCCATATTTGACTCATGATTTATGGTTTATACGCACCATTTAATTATTTTCATAAATGTATTTTTGCACACCTTATACAATATCTAAACCATTCATCAAATGGACCACAACATGAATCAAAATGGGCTAGATAATAAAATTAAACATGTAATTGGGCTGGATTATAAAAAGCCCAGAACCTTGGAATCGATCCGGAACCGAACCGGTTTTAACAGTTCGGTTCCGGTTTGGTTCTAGGGTGCCAACGGTCTGGTTCTGGTTTCAAAATTTTCAAAACTGTTAGGAACGGTTCAATTCCGGTTTCACCCCAGAACCGGTCCAAACCGAACCGTGTGCACCCCCACTGTTTGAGATGGCATTTCGTTTTTGTATTTTGTTGCGAAGGAGTTTGTTAATTCCACGAGCGTGTGGAGCGTGGTAGTTTGGAGTACGTGTGAAAGATCTGAGCTCTCCATCTGCTAGGAAATAATAGTTGATCTTTTTATGTAAAAATACAAGCTATTTTAATCTACGAGGGGACCACATAGTGTAGAAGGAAAATTGATGGTTAAAAATGTTATTTTTTCCCTGTGGTCAATTTGTTTTGTACGTTATGGCCCACCTCAGGTATGAAACAGCCCGCCTTAGGCCAAATATTTAGGTAGTGTAACCCACTTGGTGGAAAGACACTCGATCAAGCATATGTGTTCCATGTTGGCACGTGTGCGTAGGTCCTGATGGTCGCATTCTACGATAAACGGTTGGGGACGTAAATAATACGATTGGATGGTCTTGATTACATCCACACACAAGGCACGCGTGCGCCATCCAGATCACCATCTTGTGGGCTCCACTTTGGATGGAGATAGCGGACGAGGATTGGGTACCACTCCCACCGGGATCTAGCTAGAGATGGACGGTGATGAAAGGGGATCCGTGGGGCCCACATTGATGTATGTGTGTTATCCACGTCGTCCATCCATTTTGACAGATCATTTTATGGCATTATCCAAAAAATATGCAGATATAAGGTTTAAGTGGACCACACCATAGGAAACAGTGGAGATGGAATGCCTACAGTTGAAAATCTCAAGGGACAAAAGTTTTGAATGAAGCTGATATTTATGTTTTCCCTTTATCTAGGTCTATCTTACTATATGAATAGGTTGGATGGAATATATATATATATATATATATATATATATATATATATATATATATATATATATATATATATATATATATATATATATATATATAACTGACTTTTAAAAGGTTTTAACGGCAGACATTATTGTCACCCCGCGGTCAAGTAAATACTTAAATCTGCCTTCTTTATTTCTCATGCCATAAAATAATCTTGCAAAATGAATGGACAGGTAGATAAAATACATACATCACACTGGCCCATAGAGCCCCTGCCACTATAAACGTCTTTAGTCAGGTCAAGGTCTTTGCATCCTACCCCAGCCTAGACGGATTGCCATCCGGCAGAGCTCTGTGGGGCCCACCGTGATGTAAATATATTATCCACGCCATTAATCGTTTTTATCAAATAATTTTAAGGAATTAAGGGAAAATGAGGCAGGTAAAAAGCTTTAGTGGACCACAAAGTGGGGATTGGTAAGGGCTGGAGAAGTTTCGGATCAGGATGATATTTGTTATTTCACTTAATTCACGTCTACATGACCATGTTCATCCGTTGGATGGTATAAAAACGTCACAGTGGCCCTTGGAAAGGTTTCAAGGGTCAGTGTCATTATCACTGGCTTCCTTTCGTGTGATCCACGTAAGCCCTTTACCAGCTTCATTTTTACCATTAACTTAAAATGATCTTATAAAACGATTAACGACATGGATAAAGCACTTAAATTACGGTGGGCCCCACGGAGCCCTGGGTAGGACGCAGGCGGCGCCGGGAGATAACTCTGCGAGTAAGAATTGCTCAAAGACTATACCAACCGTCCAATCGAGGGAAACTTTGGCCACTGAACATGGACCGTCACTCACGACTTTTGGACCGTTCGTCATCAATCCGAAATCCCCCGTTCAATGGCCAGGATCATTTGACCAATGTGAACTTTAGGCTAAAGTCCACTAACATGGGGCCCACTAAATGAATGCTCCCATTCTCATAGCACGTGCCACGTGTTCAAGGAAATAAAAGGAAAAAATGAGTCTCCAACATTGGATCCTCCCTCATTATTTTTGGAAAGTGCTCAGATTGATCACAGGCACTTGCACAAAAGGCTTCGGTACTCCGCATTTATTTCCACCGGTCATCAGATGCAGCTATTTCAACTACCATGGTAGCTGAAGACAGGTATGAGGTACCTGAGGTGTTTTTTGATACTTTGTCAGCCTGCGGTAACCCATATACATGCATGTAGCTTCCATATTCATGCCATGCATTTACAATGATCGAAACCGTCCAAGTCACGGGTCCCAGTGTGGATTGGCCATGATCCAAAATCCAAGATCAATAGCTTATCTGATATATCTGTTTTTTCATCCACCAAATGGATGGTTAAAATGAGTAAAAGAATCAACGAACCTATTTCAGCAAATAGAAGTGCATGTCAGATTGATTTTGGGGGATCTGACCCACTTAAAGTGGGCCTCGTGGTTGAGCTACATGAACCTCCCACGTCTATTGAAGCTGTGTGTTCATACTCAGCTGCAACATGGATTCTTTTCTCTACCTTTGTACATAACCACAAACGCTATCCTTTGGAATAAGATGAAAACCATTCTCTATGTTGCCGTCCGTGTAGTTATCGCCTATCATCCTCTTTCATTTATGATGATAAATGTAGTACCTTTCTCAAGAATTTTAAGAAAAAAATATTTTGTGACAAGGATACGTGAAATTACAAAATTGCCCTTGATTGGGTCATCAGATAAGTTTGGGTCCACCGATCACGACCGACTCATCAATATCCACCATTCAACCCAAAAAATAATGTCACGTAGTCAATTTCAAAATCCAACGGTTTTAAGTAATATAATATTATAGAGATATGGGAAATTACAAGATTGCCCTTGATTTTGAGTGCTCCGAATGTGACACACTCATCCACATCCATCATTCAAGACTCTTTGCTAATTATCCGACGGTTCCAGTAATCCAAAAAACAATGTAATATAGTCAATATCGAGATCCATCACACGCATTTATTAAAAATCTAATTGTCCATGATCAAAATCTTGCTTTGTTCATGCTTATAACTTAAGTAGATTGATACAGCGGCCAAGATCTTGCAATCTACCACTTAGATTATAGATTAATATATGAAAGTGTTTTAAAAAACTATGCATGTATTTTACTTAAAATGAAAATTACAGTCACATACAATATAATTACACTCATACACCAATTATTCATCTAATTACAATTATTATCCTAAATATTTTATTATTCATATTTTTATATACATGGTTAACGAGTCAATGAAGCAATTTCATATAAATGATTAAAATATATTTTCGGTTATCATTCCTCTCTGCCTATCCCAACATGAGCAAAATCCACTATACTATATATTGTGCAAGCTAGTGTATGTAGTGCACCGAGCACAACATCCACGCTCCAAGGGCCTCACCAGGTTATTTGTGAGAAATTCATGCCGTCCAAACTCAGCTTGATCCCCACGTCATGTTGGCCACTGCTCGTCCAAGCCAATTTCAAACCCCTCCTCGAGCATCTAAGCTGGTCAACGGCCATAGTCTTCCTTCAATCAAGTGCATGACGTGTAAGTGGTTCGAAACATCTACAGGTGTCTAATAAATCAATTCATTCCCATTCGGTACCGAGCCAATTGTCATACTAGTCATTAGATCCAAAAAGATCCATTCAATCAAGCACATGATGTGTAAGTGGCTCCAAACATCTACCGGTGTCTAATAAGTCAATTCATTCTCATTTGTACCGAGCCAATTGTCATACTTGTCATTGGATCCAAAAAGATAAAATTATGAAGGAAAGAAAAAACCCTGCAGTAAAAGGGCTAGTCAATTATTTCTTCCATTGTCGACTTTAGATCAAACTATAGACATCATTAAACCCTTTTAATTGGACCAAATGACCCTCTTGATTGAAGGTATCATCACATGGTATTCAGCGTAAAACCGCCACCAAGGCCCAACATACACTGATCTATATTGTTTCCGATTGCAAAGATACGCCTTTTTCATCCTTGCTCTTCAACCACACTGATCTTACTATAGTGGAGAGGAAATTCAGGCTGTGTGGACGAACCAAGTAGATACAAACCAACTGCAGGGTTGTATGAGGGCATACAATGATGGTGATGTCTAATATTGAGACTTTTTCTTTGAAAAGTCGTGCATTGATGTATCTCTTTTATTTTTTACATATTTTGCATGCATTGTATATTATTAGTTGATAAGATATAGGGAAAAGAATGCTACTCACAGGTACAATCCGCACGTGTCCCACATGTGCCAACAAGAAATGTATGTAAGATCCGAAATGTTCATCAAATGAAAAAACATATTAAAAATTATCAGGCGTGAAAATCGCACAAGTATAGCCCTTTTAAGTGGGGCATGATAAGGAAGGACTTCATAATTACATAATATTTTTATGATCAATTGAGAAGTTCCAGCCAAGTATGACTGAAGTTGACACAGGGAAGGATGTGAGGTCGAGCACCATCTTCCTCAAGAGGATGACTATTCCGAATCCACGGAACTTCTTTAGACTTCTCATAGAGATTTCTTGAATCCACGAGGAAAGAAATCAAGAAAATATAAATAAATTCTAATAAATTCAAAATTAATTGATGAATTAAAAAAAAAAAAAAAAATGAGTTCACAAC
Source organism: Magnolia kwangsiensis (assembly GCA_037074715.1). NCBI lineage: Eukaryota > Viridiplantae > Streptophyta > Magnoliopsida > Magnoliales > Magnoliaceae > Magnolia > Magnolia kwangsiensis. The sequence goes on along the minus strand of CM073577.1, from coordinate 12,383,925 downwards.
CCTTTAAATAGGGATATCAAGCAATGGGAGAGAAATCATAATCAAACTACGACTAAAACTCCTAGAATCCACGACTTAAATAGTAAACTTACTATTCATAGACGGTCGTGATGTCTACGAGTGCACAAGGTTTTCGGCCAAAAATAGTGTCCTACTTGGCTTCACCAAGCTGTTGGATGAAGAGTTATAATCAAACTAAAACTTACCATTTATAATAAAAATGAAATTAACATAGGGAAATGATCATCGATCTAGCGGTATTTTGCAAATTTGGCTTGGGCAACCCAGCGTAGCAGGGTTAGTTGGCTAAAATAGTTCAATCTATCCCAAAATCATATATTTTATGTCCGATAACTCATTCCGGCTTGCGAGATATGCCTGATTTAAGGTCCAACGTTCCGGATCACTTCTGTCGTCGACCGGGCCTTTTCTAGGGCATGTTTGATTTCTGGGTGAAATGATAAATACCGTGTAAAAAGAAAATAATTATTTCCCTCTGCATTTATATCATACTTGATTTGACTACTTACTTTTTAACACAAAAATTAAGAATATTGCAAAATATTCATGGGTCCCATTACGATGCATTTTACTTATCCACACCATTCATCCATTATTCCAGTTGAATTTATAGCATGCGTAAAAAAATGAGGCATATTCAAAACTTAAGTGGACCACGCCATACGAAAAAGTAAATTGAATACTAACCGTTAAAAACTTTGTGGGGCCACTGTTTCTTTTGGCGTGGGCCACTTGAGTATTGGATCTACTTTATTTTTTGTCTCATGCTTCAAAATATTGTAGTAAAATAGATGGACGGAATAAATATATCATATGCATTATCATGTGGTTCAAAAATAAAAGTTACCTCTTTGGAAACAATTTCAAATACACGAATTCGTATAAATTTTCAAACACGTGAAATAGGGGGAATATTTACCGTTTATCGTGTATTTACCATCTCTTTGAAAAAATAAGCAGGCCCCTAATCCATCTTGACTATGTAACTGTCTGCGGCCCTTTCTACATCAGAAATCCTCCCTTATCAAGAGAAACAAATGTTATCATTGCAAAAGGATAACCTATGGTCCGTTGGAACTCCACTGTAGATGGGGCCTAGTGCTGATAACCCATAATGATGGCTTATGTGGCATTAAGAAAACAAAATGAGTTAGTTCTTTATTTGATCATCGATTGGTTGTGTTCTATGGTCACTTTACATAATTTACTCTACATAAATCTACACAACCTGCAATTATGAGTTTAATGAGAAATTGAGTAAGGGCATACCATATAATTTAATACGAGTTTCAAACTTAATTGATTGAAAAATTAAGATAAGTGACTCATGTCTAATTGATTGGATTTTCACTCAAGCCATTATAAGAGCCATCAATCTTTGGCCCCACTACTATCATGAATCAATGGCTCACTATTTTATAGTAGACATGTGCATCATAATCATAGACCAACGAATTCTTTGTTCATTGGTTGGGAGAAAAGAGATTTGCTTGAATACGTCATGACATATTGACATATTACAATAAAATACATTGGAAAATTATCATTATATTTTAATAATTATCAACAATACAATCATGTGTTTGATAGGGCTACCTTTAGATGGAGATACCAAAAAAAAAAAAAAAAACTTTTAGATTGAATATATATTAATTATATAAAGGTTATGGTGATTTTTAATGTTCAAAGTAAAAAAGTCAAATTATCAAATAGTCAAAATAACTAAATCAAAAGTTTTTATTTGTTGACTCCCACTATATAAAGCAAGACTTATCGGGTAAACAAATTGGATAATTGCAAGATAACTTAGATTCAAAGGCTAAAGTACGTTAAGATATATTTGAACAAATCTTATAATAGAAAGATGTATCTTCGATGAAAGAGAATTTTAGTCTTTAATTAATGTGTCAAACCTCAAGTGGGAGAAGTATATTTAATGGAGCATTATCTCTTTCGATATAATGAGGTATTTTAGTTATTTAATCAATGTGTATTTTTAACTTTTTGACTAATAATATGCAAGTAGATACTATGAAATTCGCAGTACGTAATTGTAACAGGTCATTAACAAGTGTGTATTTGTATTGAGACTAAATACGAATGTTTGACTGTAATTTCTCATTTAATTAAATATAATGGATTAAGTAGTTTGCTTAGGCTAATGAATATTTGATAATTGATCAAAACTTGACTTGATTAAAAAATTCACATGGTTATTAAATATTAGATAAATGTACGATCTTCGTGTATAATGGGATAAAAGAAAATTACCAAATTTATATTTTGTAAAAATTTAGTTAAGTACGATATTGGTGCAACCTAAATTAAGCAAAGGCTAAGGCTTACATGGCCTTAAAAGATGGAAGAAGTTTCCATTAGTGCAAGCATATTTCCCAGTTGGCATGACCCATGATCTAAGTTGTGCCAACCCAATGCCATGTGGAACGATACACTTCGACATTTTATTATGTCAGCATTATCTCCCTCAAGTGTGGTACCACCGACATGTGGCATAATATTGACTATAACATCTCACCACATCATCAACAAGCCTCTATAAATATCCATTGGTGTGCTCATTTATGATCTTTTCACATATTTTCCTTCATTTACATGAGTTTTACTCCTCTATGCTATTGTAGCATTTCTTAGATAAAACTTGAAATTTTTATAAGTATCACGCCTCGAAATTTGGTGCCTAGGTTTATCAGACTTGACTCTGAATCCCAGGTCATGATTAAATTTTAAACATTCATAACCATAATTTAATAGAAATTTTATTATAATAAACCAAACATTAATCTAATATAATGTTTGTAAGCTCCGTATCTTAGACCGTATCGTTTCATAGACTTCCGCGGTCTTACGGGTCGAATTCCGACAACCTTCGACCCTTAAGCGATATTTACGCACGACCCTGATTCATATGCCGTCAACCCGTATCGACTCAACCCAAGACCCTTACCAAAGCAACCGCGTCGTCGCCGCAGTTCCAATGCCGCGACTCGCGTGCCAAGGCGATACCTTGGTCAGGAGATGTAGGCCAGTGTTCGGTATGAGGAAAACACCGCGCGTTGCAAAACCCAAGAGAATCTCAACGACTTGTCAAATCAATCCCATCAATCAATCAAATCCTATCACATCTCATGTCAAGTACACATCAACTTTCACTCATTCTAAAGCAAGCCTCAAAAGTCAAAAGTTTCTTACAAAGCCCATGCCTTTCTTACACAAAAGGCCACAAAAGTCAAAAAGTTATACACACCCATCACCACCACATCCATCACTCCATCACCGATCATACTCTCTCCCTTTACAAGTCTCTCTCTCTCATTTTCAAACTCATTCCAAGCAACCAAAACTTTAAACGTATGAGCCTCTCCCTCTCTTCTAAAACTCTAAGTGTGACCCACCTTTCTATCCCAAGATCTCCCATCCTAGCCATCCATTTCTCATCTCCTCCATTGGAATCGAAGCTAAGGAGCTAAGGAACCCATAAGAGCAAGAAGATCAAGCGGTGGGTGATCTTAGATCTTTATTTTTCATTTATTTTGTTTCATTATGGGTCCATATATGTGGGACCCACCTTGATATATGTTGTATGCAAGAGGGGTCCATAGTGGCGGGACCCTTCCATCCTTACCGATGTTCTCTCTCTCTCTCTCTCTCTCTCTCTCTCTCTCTCTTTGAATGATGATGATGAAGAAGGGGTGAGTGTAGCCCACCATGAATCATATACTTCATGTGGGGCCCTTTAGAAGAATGTGTTGGATCTACACCATCCATCCCATTAGTGGGCCCAGATGGAAGGAAAGGCACAAGTATCAGCTTCATTCAAAAAAAAAAATCAGGTGGGCCACGTACATATGGGACCCACCATGATGTTGTGTATTGCCATGCCGTCCAACGTCTCTGGACGTTGGACGTGAGACAGCAGGGTGGATAACATGAAGTGAAAAAGAAAGGAAATGGTTTAGATGGGCCGCTCATACAGGTCCCACCTTGATATATGTGTTCAATCCATGCCGTTCATCTCCTTTTCCAACTCATTTTAAGCGTTGAGCTGAAAAATGAGACTGATCTGTTAATCAGGTGGGCCATACCATAGAAAACTATGTTTCTTACCATTCAAAGCTATTAGGACCCACCTTGCTGTATTTACGTGCTAAAAATACCGAACATTGGACTTGTTCAGTGTATTTTGAGCCCTATAATATATTGGACGGAGTAGATCTTCAAGGAGTGGGCCCCACATGTGAAATTTTTCAGAAAAATTTTTAAAAAAAAAGAGAAGAAAGGAACTGCTGCTGTCAGAAGGCAGCAGGCGCTGCCTGCGCTCGGGCGGGCAGACGGTAGCCACCCACAGCTCCAGTCGTGGGCCCCACCTTGATGTATATTTTACATCCACGCCGTTCATGTGGTGGGCCACCCCAGGTAGTGGGCCCCTTCAAAATTTCAGTCCCATCCACATCTCAGGTGGCCCACACCATAAGAAATAGTGGGATTGAGCTTCTACCATTAAAATCCTTTTTATGGGCCTTGGGAGTTTTGGATTAATATAAAATTTATTTTTCCTCTTTGTCCAGGTCTCTATGGCCCACACCATAAGAAACAGTGGGATTGAACTTCTACCATTAAAATCCTTTTTAATGGGCCTTGGGAGTTTTGGATTAATATGAAATTTATTTTTCCTCTTTGTCCAGGTCTCTGTGACCGTATGGACGGGTTGGATGGAAAACAAATATTATGGTGGGCCCCACGTGGGACCCACAATGATGCAAGTGTTATATTCACACCGTCTAGAGCCGTGGACAGTGGAACCCACTGTGATTTACGTGTTCTGCCAGCACCGTCCACCCCTGGACGGTGGGCCCCACCATGTTTTATGTGTTATATCCTCACCATCCATACTGGACGGTGAGACCTACACCTGACTGTGACCTTATGAATGGTTTGGATTGCAAATAAACATTACAGTGGGCCCCAGCCCCACCCCTTGGTCCATGTAACCTTATAAATAGGTTGAATGGTAAATAACCATTACGGTGGGTCTCCCCCTGGTTGGGTGGCAAATAAATATTATAGTGGGCCCCCTGGCCCACACGCTGGATGACAAATAAACATTACAATGGGCCCTAGGCCTATGTGACCCTATAAACAGTTTGGATGGAAATAAACACCATGTTGGGCCCCAGTTTGGATGGAAAATAAACATAATGTAAGGCCCATGGGTCGAGGCCCACTTGATGTATTCTAAGGCCCATGGGATTAGGCCATTTGATGTTTTAGGGTCCCATGGGTTAAGGCCCATTAAGATGTACTAGGGTCTATGGGTTGAGGCCCATTTAATGTACATATGGGGCTCAATTGGTGTGGCCCATTGGTTACATATAAGACCCACGAGATTAGGCCCATTTGATGCAATCTAAGGCCCATGGGTTGTGACCCATTATAATGCACTTAAGGTCCATTGGTGCAGCCCATTGATGTGGCCCACTTGATGAATATAAGGCCCATAGGATGTGGCTCATTTGATATATTTAAAGGTCCAATGGGATGTACCTAAGGTCCATTGCAATGTGTGATCCCAAAACGGATTATGTAATGATGTTCATGACGATCGCGCCTTAGGAGCAATGTTGGTTTGACGTCCACATTGCGAGTATAATGTTGGTTAAATGTCCACATTACGACTCTCCCTAGGGCCCATTGTTAGGCCCGTACTTGTTGTGTATAGGCCGTCTAGGCCCATCTGCATTGTAAGAATAGTTCATTACCTTATCACATGTTTATTATAGTTCCATGACTCATGATCATACGCATCATATGTATGCTTGATATGAGAAGTGACTGATCATAGCATATGCCTTCGGGCAGATTGTTTATGGGATCTCGATTAGACGGTGTTGCTCTACGTGAGCGCACGATACGCGCAGGATTTGTCGCATGATTGGATAGTGTGATTCATGCATTTCACATTGTATGACAGGATTACTGTACGCCCTAGTGACATCGGGGCTGTAACCTCCACAGGTGTATCATTGTTGACAGGATTGGATACCGAAAATCTCGTTCTACATGGGTGCTATAAATATCCCTGGGTGAAAGTCCCTAAACCCTTATGGTACCAAGAGGTTGCTCCAACGTCTAGACTGAGTGGGTATAGGAGTCCCGAGTGTCAATTACCAGACGGTTGCACTTTTCACTATGTCGTGGTCAGTTGAAAAGGGTGCGGCCTTACCCGCCCGAGAGTAGGGGTAAAGCTATACTGAGTTTGACCAGCTCGAGGAATGGGTCCGCTATCGACGAGTCGAGCTCGATATTGACAGACGGATAGTGAGGTCTCTTCCACTTACCTTATTGCGCGCGATGGGGCGACGATCTGGTTTAGAGTGTACTAGACCCCGATGATATTTCAGAGTTGAGCTGTATTGATATGTTGACTTAGATAAAGATTGTATGCTTGACTTGCATCTTGCATCGCATAGCCCTGATATGGCCAACATCATTCATACTTTGCATCGCATAGCCTTGGTACGGCTAACGATATTCATGGATCCATCAGTATATTCCGCATTACTCTGATATTGCATGATCATATTACTACCTTGCGCGCACACTTTCACCACCCTCTAAGCTTTCTATAAGCTTATGCACGACCGTTGCGTGCAGGTGACGCTGGGGCCCAGGAGCGCTTTGCAGATCACTTTGGAGATTTTATTCATCATCATTATATTTCCCTTTATGTTCATTGTACTTGTAAAGTTTTTTATCATAGTGAAAATGTAATGGAGTTTTTGGTTGTTGTTTGTAGGTTATGCCTTTGGTTATGCTTATCACGATTCAAACTGATCTTGAAAATCCTCCTCGTAGCATCCCAGGATCGGAACCTAGCGAATGGGAGCTGAAAGCCTAGAATGAGGTTCTACGGAGGCTGTTGGCGCCAGATTTGGCGATCGGAAATTTTGTGAGCTCGGTTTTCGAGTTTGGGGCGTGACAATATTTAATTATAATAATCTGTACTCACTTATAAGTTTCTATTACACACATAAATAGAAAAAGGTAGCTACGACTAAACAAGTGATTGGATCTTCACTCCGTTTTGCCTTTGACTAAACACCAAGCCTTGAAACACTGTTAAAGCGGGGGTGAACATACCAGTTTGTGGAATAATAATCAATTCAAATATGAAAATTTTAAAGTTACATTAGACGTATAAAGAATGAAAATACTTGAATTAAAATTCAAACTGTGAATCAAACTATTGAATCTTAAGGATGCTTTGAATACAACGTGTAATGTTAAAATTGTAAAAATGTTTTGAATACCATACTTTTAATGAATTTTATAAATTTAAATAATAATTATCCCTTACAACATCGTACCCAGGTGAATAGTCATGTTGCATTAATGCACACGCACTAGTAACTCATGATGATGAGCCCATTCATACATTAGCTGGTTAAATTAATGCTTCAGTTGTACTTTTGACGTATGTTTGCATACGTAGTTGTATTCATACATTGTGCACGAAGGAGACTTTGAACGATCCATTAGATTCTAGGGTCATTTACCTAATAGACACGATTACCTTAGTTGCTATCTTTATGGTCATTCATCCAAGAGACATGATCGTCCTACTGGTTTATACATTTAGAGACAATACACCCGATATACTTATAAGGCATATTTGGATTTGCATATAATATTATACTGCATTACATATCACTATTGTTTAAGTAGACGCTCGACAAACTTTGACATCCTTCTAATCTTGTGAATGATATGCGATCGTTTGAATCAAATTACTCCAAGAATAGTATATAACTCCAGAGTATTAATGGACGTTTGGTTAAGAAGTACATGGGCCGCATCATGTAAGTTATATTCCGAGAGTTGCGTCGTTCATAACCATTATACTATGGGACCCACCATGAGTAGCTTGTTTATATTATGACCACAAGTAATAATGCGTGCTCCAAACTACTTTCGATTAACAAAAGAATGTAAACAAATAAAAAATATTTCAAATGGCAGAAAAAGATAAAATCGTAATAAGAGAACTAGATACTATATTAATCAAAAGGAAGTTGTTACTAATAAAATAACTTCTTTCAATGTTCCATTGTAAATAATAATATTAATAACTTCGACTCATAAACATAACATACTATTGCGCGTTTTCCTTGATCGATAGGCAGCCATGAAATGATAGGATCAAGGGCTCTTTGTTTCTCGATGTAGACAAAAATCATGAAATTTTTAAAAACTATACGACTGTAATAGTAGACACCGATGGGCAATGAAAAACATGGTCGACATACAATACAATAAGGCGTTACTTTGATACAACGTGTTAAAATCACTGTTGTGCGTCAAGATAGATTTGAAACTTACTTTTTTTTTTGTTCAGTTGATAACCATTAAACACGATGAAAGAGCGCACAAGAGAAGATGAAGAAAGCCTGACTATTCATTGTCTTTCTCGCGACACTCGAATTGTTGCACAGCATGCCAACAACGCAGTGGGCCGAGATCCAATCTCAGGCCTCACCCACAAACGATAAACGGATGAAAATATAAATTAGAAACAGATCAAAGCAATCCAAACAAACCACAAGACAAGATATATGTAGAAAAACTCTAAACTAGGGTAAAAAATTATGGATGCAAACTTCCACTATGAAGAAATAAAGATTACAAGGCAAAATACTAACCTCTCCCTTGAAAGAATATAGAAAATCTTTAGCCCACACATTTAGAAATATTTTTTAATATTCCTCATCTACCTAGAAAAGCCCTAGGAACCCTTATTTATAGTTTAGGTAACTTCCCTTCCGCATCCCAGTTGCGAAAGGACTCAAATCCGCAGTTTCGCGCAAAATCAAGGAACAAACTGTGTAACCTACGACCGGTCCTAGCTCCCCTACGACCGGTCCTAGCCCTCCTACGACTGGTCCTAGCCCTCGTACGACTGGTCCTAGGCCCCTAAGACTGGTCCTGAAAATTTCAGGACTGGTCCTAAACGGGAAAAAAACAGCACAACTTGCTGGACTTCGAGTCGTGCTAGGGCTCGAACCTACGACCGGTCGAAGACGTCCTACAACTGGTCGAAGGCGGCCCAATGTGGCTCCACATTCTCAACAATCTCCCACTTGAAGACACATTGCCATAAACCTTTATCTTTTTCATCCGGAGTGTACCACCTCCCCGTCTTCAAGCCTGAAGACCAATCAAAGCTGAACAGAGCTTCGACTTCTCCCTTGTGACCGCCTTGGTCAGCATATCTGTAGGATTCTCACTTGTATGAATCTTCTCCAGAACAATCGATCCATCTTCTAGTAACGAACGTATGAAGTGATATCTGATGGCAATATGCTTGGTCCTTGAATGAAAGGTTGAATTCTTAGCCAGGTGTATTGCACTCTGACTGTCACTGTACAGCTTGCAATCTACTTGCTTCTTACCCAACCCATCCATAAAACCCTGCATCTACACCATCTCCTTACATGCTTCTGTAGCCGCAACATATTCTGCTTCTGTCGTACTGATAAATACTATCTTCTGTAACCGAGAGACCCAACTGACTGCAGCACTACTCAGAGTAAACACATTACCCGTGGTGCTTCTTCTACTGTTGATATCTCCTGCCAAATCTGAATCCATGTAGCCTTGTAGCTTGATTTTCGATCCACCATAACACAGCTCTACATCCTTAGTACCCATCAGGTATCTGAGGATCCACTTCACGGCTTCCCAATGTTCCTTCTCGGGGTTGTTCATGAACCTGCTAACAACTCCCATGCTTGAGCAATGTCTGACCTCGTGCTTATCATAGCATACATGAGACTCCCAATCGCTGACGCATATGGGACTTTGGCCATGTAGTCTCGTTCCTCTTGCGTCTTTGCACCTTGCTCCTTAGATAGCTTGAAGTGGTTGGCTAATGGAGTGCTAACCGGCTTAGCACCTCCCATATTGAATCGATCAAGTACCTTGGCTATGTACTCTGTCTGTGACAAAATCAATTTCTTATTTTTCCTGTCACGCTTTATCCTCATGCCTAGGATTTGTTTTGCAGCTCCTAAATCCTTCATGGCAAATTCTCTAGACAATCATCTTTTGAGATCTGAGATGTCCTTCATGCTTGAACCGGCCACAAACATATCATCAACATACAGAAGAAAAATGATGTACGACGTATCAAACTTCTTCAAATAACAACAGTGGTCAGCATGACATCTCTTAAAACCGTTTCCCGACATGAAACTATCAAACTTCTTGTACCACTGCCTCGGGGTCTGCTTCAGGCCATATAGACTTTTCTTTAGTCTGCACACCTTGTTCTCATTACCTGGTGCCACGTATCCTGTCGGCTGATGCATATATATTTCTTTTTCAAGGTCCCCATGAAGAAAGACTGTCTTAACATCTAGCTGCTCTAGATGTAAGTTCTCTGTAGCCACTATACTCAAGAACATGCGAATCGTATACATTTTCACTACCGGTGAAAATATTTCAGTGAAATCGATACCTGCCTTCTGTTGAAACCCTTTTACAACCAGTCTCGCCTTGTACCGTTTCGAACCATCATGCTCCTCCTTCAGTCTGTAAACCCACTTGTTATGAAGAACTTTCTTACCCTTGGGTAGAGTGACTAGCTCCCATGTATGATTAGACTCAAGAGAGTCCATCTCCTCATCCATGACCTGTTCCCACTTAACCCGTGTATCTAACTGTAATGCCTCTTCAAAACATTCTGGCTCACCATTATCTGTCAGCAGTAGATAATGTAAGGAGGGTGAGTATCGGACCGTGGGTCTCCTCTCCCGAGTGGACCTCCTCGTAACCGGTGTCTGTGGCTCTGCCTCATAATGCTCCTGTGCATGATCATCCTTTGGCGCTGTAACACCCGTGTCCGGTAACTCTTTCAATTCTACGAATTTCTTTTTCTCGACCTTATTTTCCTGCACACTGTTCTTATGCATCACTTTTTTATTAAAGATTACGTTTTTGCTTCTGATGATTTTCTTGTTTTCTGCATCCCAAAACTTGTAGCCAAAATCATCCTGCCCGTAGCCTATAAACGTGTACCTCCTAGACTTCGCATCCAACTTGTTTCTCTGCTCTGCATCAATGTGAACATATGAAGTGCAACCGAACACTCTGAGATGTGTAAGGTTCACTTCTTTTCCAGTCCACGTTTCTTCTGGTAGCCCACCATCCAATGGTGCTAAGGGACTTCTATTGATAAGATATACGACAGTATTTACAGCATCTACCCAAAAGGTCTTGGACAACCCTGCATGTAACATTATGCTCCTGGCGCGCTCAATGATGGTCCTGTTAATGCGCTCAGCCACACCATTCTGCTGCGGTATCCCTGGAATCATTTTCTGATGTTTGATTCCACTTGCTGCACAATACTCCTCAAACCTTTTATCACAATACTCTCTCCCATTATCAGATCTGAGACACTTTACTGTTTTACCTGTCTCATTTTCTACTATAACTTTTCACTTCTTAAATACATAAAATATATCAGATTTATGCTTTAAGAAATAAACCCACAGTTTTCTACTAGCATCATCACTAAATGAAACAAAATAACGTGAGCCACCAAGAGATGATACTTGTACCGGTCCCCACACGTCAGATGCGTCTTTGGAGCGCATCCTGTCTTCTTGAAGCTTACCCTCTTCTGCTTGCCATATATGCAGTCCTCGAAGAATTCCAAGTCAAGAGACTTCAGCCCTGGTAACTTTCCCTTTGACAACAGCACTTTTATCCCTTTCTCACTCATATGTCCCAATCTATGATGCCATAACTGCCCATTCACTCCAGTTGATGCGATTGCGAGTGAACTATACGATCCTGAAGTCACGTACAAAGTACCTTCCTTTTTGCCTCGAGATATCACTAAGGCACCTTTGTGATCTTCTAGGAATCACTGGTGAATGTCGTCACATAACCGGTATCGGCCAACTGGCCCACTGAGATCAGATTCCTTTTCAAACTCGGTACATGTCGACATCCTTCAGTTTCAAAACTGTTCTGTCTTTCTGATTGACCTGAACGTCCCCCTTTCCAGCAATACTGCACGGCTCATCATCACCCAGGTAGACTCTCCCAAAGTCACCTGACACATAATCACGCAAAACTTCCTTACTTGAAGTGGCATGAAACGAAGCACCCGAGTCTATAACCCATGACTCATTCCTTGCATCAAGAGAAAAGATCAACGCCTCTGTGTCGCTCTCCTCAGACAGATTCACTGAATCCTTCCCGCCTTGAGAGCTTCCTTTTTGTTTCTTGAGCGCCCTGCAATCATGTTTCATGTGCCCCTTCTTGCCGCAATGCCAACACCCGTTTTTGTCTTTTGGTCCCTTGGACTTCTTCCTTGACTTAGAACACCCGTGTTTATTGCTTCCTCTGTTCTGCGATCTTCCTCTTCCTTCAACGTTTAGAGCATTCCCTAAGTCCCCTGAAACTCCTGATGCCTTCCTTCTAGATTCTTCGCTGAGAATTAGACCGACCACATCATCAAATTTCAGCTTTGTCGACCCTAAAGAATTGCTCACAGCAATTACCAAACCATCCGAACTGTCTGACAGACTGGATAAGATTAATAGTGCCCTGACCTCATCCTAAAAAATGATGCCAACGGATTCCAACTGGCTCGTGACTGTATTGAACTCGTTTAGATATTCAGCCACGCTCCCACCATCTGACATCTTCATGTTGAATAGCTGTTTCATAAGATGAACCTTGTTGGATACTGAGGGCTTTTCATACATGGTGGCTAGGGCTTCCATTAATTCTTTTGTCGTTTTCATCTTGGATATATTAAAGGCGACGCTCTTAGACAAAGAGAGTGAGATTGTTCCTAAAGCCTTTCTATCCAGTAAAAACCATTCATCATCTGTCATCTTTTCTGATTTCTTCTCTTTTCCTTATAGAGGAATGTAGAGGTCCTTCTGATACAGATAATCTTCCATCTGCATCTTCTAGAAGGCAAAGTTTGAACCATTAAACTTCTCAATTCTAATTTTTCCATTTTCCACCATCGCTCCCAATAGAACTAAACTAATAGCTCTGATACCAGTTGTTACGCAGCACGCCAACAACGCAGTGGGCCGAGATCCAATCTCAGGCCTCACCCACAAATGATAAACGGATGAAAATATAAAGTAGAAACAGATCAAAGCAATTCAAACAAACCACAAGACAAGATATACGTGGAAAAATCCTAAACTAGGGTAAAAAACTACGGATGCAAACTTTCACTATGAAGAAATAAAGATTACAAGGCAAAATACTAACATTTCCCTTGGAAGAATATAGAAAATCTTTAGCCCACACCTTTAAAAATATTTTTCAATATTCCTCATCTACCTAGAAAAGCCCTAGGAACCCCTATTTATAGTTTATGTAACTTCTCTTCCGCATCCCAGTTGCGAAAGGATTCAAATAAGCAGTTTCGTGTAAAATCGCGGAACAAACTGCGTAACCTACGATCGGTCTTAGCTCCCCTACGACCGGTCCTAGCTCTCATACGACTGGTCCTAGGTTCCTAAGACTGGTCCTATACGGGAAAAAAAAAACAGCACAACTCGCTGGACTTCGAGTCGTGCTAGGGCTCGAACCTACGACCGGTCGAAGACGTCCTACGACCGGTCAAAGGCGGCCCAATGTGGCTCCACATTCTCAACACGAATAGGAAACCAACTTTCACCAGCTCAAGACTTGAGGACTAAGCTTCAATTCTTATATATTTAGATGTAGCAAGTCCATTGATATCCTACCCATTAATAGATTCATTGCTATATTTATCTTCTACATGCCTCTCTTGTAAATGAGAGGAAAACCCTAATTTTTAAAAAACTTAGTTTTTGGCATGCCTCTCTTTGCATACCTAATTTAATTAGGTATGCGTCACACCAGTGGGTGCCATCTGTAGCCCATGTGATTGATTCAGGTTGTCCATTCCATTGCCCCACAGCCAATGTCATAGGCGGGTCATAGAATCCAACAATATTATGTATGCGTTGATAATCAATAGTTCCTATCTTTTTGGGAGATCTTATGTTGTAAGGTTGAAATCACATGGCCACTCTAAGTGATGCATTACATAGTGTAAACTATGAGTTATATGATGTCGAATAGATGAGAAAGTAACATGTATGTGATTTTCATTTGACCTCGGTTCATGCATATACAGTCTCGAAGCTTATCTTTGTTAGCACATTGTGATTTTTATTTTATCCTAATTTATGTATACATAGTCTTGAAGCCTCTCTTTGAAATCATATGGCCACTTTAAGTGATGCATTGCATACTGCAATCTATGATTTGCATGATATCAAATAGCGGAGGAAGTAACGGATGCATGATTTTCATTTGATCCTCATCTATGTATATATTTTCATTTGATCCTCGTCTATGTATATACAATTTCGAAGACTCTCTTTGATAGCACACATTAATTTCTTTTGAATTGAATTGATGATTATATTTCATAGATATGATTGTAAAACCCATGCATAAAAATGATATTAATTAAAAAACACAAATTAGGAAAGAAATGACCACATACTTTAATCCATGCAAAATCAATGATGCAAGACACTCCCATGTCTTTGCATATATTGATGCCACATTCTCACCAAACTTTCATGAGTGTATGAAATAGATAGGAAGTCATGAGTATATATTTACTTGGAGAGGGTTAAGTGTAGATCTTTTTTTTGCAGAATAGAAATCAAGTATTGCATTAACTCTCTTTACTTGCACATGTTAGCTTGTTTTAATATGAAATTTCCCTTTTTATAGGTTAAAATTCTATATTTTAAAAAAGCAGAAGCTAAAGTAGCTATGCTTACATGCATGTGCACACACTCGCATGCTTGTGGGCCACCACATGGAAGAAGCCATGCTAACACGGAAACGGATTTGGCTACTCCCCCTGCCACCAGCCCCGAGCCTAGTGGTTGGTGATTCGTGGGCCCCACCAAGATGTATGTGTTCCATCCATTTTGTTCATCCATTTTTACGGATCATTTTAGGCTTGAAAAAAAAAAATGAGAGGGATATAAATCTCAGGTGAACCACACCAAAGGAAAACAATAGTGATTGGATATCCACCATTAAAAATCCTCCTAAGGCCCACTGTACTGTTTATTTGACATCCAATCTGTTGATTAGGTCATACAGGCCTAGATGAAGGGAAAAAACAAAGATCAGCTTGAATCAAAACTTTTATGGCCCCTAAAAAGTTTTTAATGGTCGACGCTCATTCAACACTTTTTCTTGTAATGTGGTCCACTTAAGATTGTGATATATCTCATTTTTTGTCTAATACCATAAAATGACTTGGAAAAATATATGAACGCCATGGATGGAACACAAAAATCATGATAGGGCCCATAGAGCACCGACCACCAGCTATTGGCTGGTGGTAGCGGAGAAGCCAATCCGTTTCCTGCTAACACCTACTTACAATCAATGGAAGATGTTTGTAAAATCACATCTATGAAGCAGCAAATCCCAACATCCAATTAACGTTTATTAAATGAATGACTTAAATAATGTTAAGTCCGAATTAAACGAGGGATTTTTACTCATGCCTGATAGTAGACTTATAAAGAGTTTCAACCCAAGGTCATGAGTTCAGATACCCAGGATATTAACCATGATGAGGATTTTGAATGGACCCAACCTACAACCTACTACGTAAAAATCATGGTGCTTGGTATGCATGCTCTTAAAAATTGAACACGTAGCATGCATTAATTTAAATTCACGGAATTGTAAAACTACCCGTCACAAAGCGACTTCTCCGTCGAACAATCCTAACCCGTGAAAAGCGGGCACTTTTTGGTTGAAATTGGATGACGTAAGACTTTTCATTTTTAACCGTCCAATAAACATACACCAATCCAATATTGAGATGATCCAGCAAGCCCAACTCCTCCTTCACGGTACATCCACCTGAGACTGGTAATTTAGTTGATTTATTTTAAATTAAATAAATTTATTTAATTTCAATTATTCATATCTCATCACGCATTTTATTAGTGATTTCTGCCTGCCTAGCATCAATCGTGGTCGGCAGAGTAGAAAAGTATCCTCCCTTGGTATTTATTGTGCACGGCTCGACAAGGGCCGGCCTAGAGAAAAACTTTAATACTCGGACAGACTGTGATAGATGATAAACAGGCTTTACTAAAGTGATCTAAGTCAAATAGGCTGAAACATGATTACACTTATTTGATAACCCAATTGTCGGATTGGTGTATATTTATACGGTTAGGAATGAAAAATATCCAACGATCCTATTTCAACAAACAAGTGTCCACGGATCATTTGCGACCGTTCGTTCGTGTCGCTCAGCCACAGTAAATTTCCTACCATGTATTCGGTTTGATCAGTGTTAATGTACGCCTCGTGTATAATTTATAAGTGTGTGCGTATCAAGCGTAGTATCCAGTCAGAGCATTTAATCACTTTCCTTTGGCCAAGCCTGCCGTACGGTGGGCCAGCCTGACCTGTTGACACCCTTGCATCTATGATGTGCTAGCGTGGCTGCATTGACAGTGATCTGGACTGGAGGCTTATGATGGGTTGGAAGGTAAAGAACTTTGAGACAGGCAAGCCGTTGAATTAGTGGCCATCAAAGCTCAAACGGGACTTTAAAAGCGACCGTTCGTCATTCAAAGTGGAAAAATCAGAGAGCTAGGATTACTTCACTAGGAATCATGGAATCCTCGCCGTTGTGTAATGTCCTTGGGCACGGAGACCTTTGCCATGGTGGAAGACTGTGGGGTCTACTGTGATGAATATGTTTCATCCATACCGTCCATCCGTTTTTACAGATTATTTTAGGCATAAAACAAAAATTTAAGTATATTCAAAGTTCAAGTGGAACACACCAAAGGAAAGAGTAGGAATTGGTGCCTACCGTTGAAAACTTCTCTTTCTTGGGGGCCACAAAAGTTTTGGATCAAGCTGGTATTTTTGTTTTCTTTTTATCCAGGCCCATGTGACCTTATAAACAGGTTGGATGACAAATAAGCATCATGGGGGGCCTTAGGAAGGTTTTGATACGGACGTCATTATCCCTGCTGTTTGCTGTGGTGTGGTCCATTTGATGAGTGGACATACTTTAATTTTGGGATATTGTCCTAAAATGATCTGAAAAAATTTATGGACGGCTTGGATAAAACAATTACATCACGGTGGGTCACACAGAGATTCACATCATGGTAAAGGGCGGTGGACGCCTCACTAAACAATCCGCGTCCCTTGAAGTGTGGCTTTTGGCCCCGCTGTCATGCATCCGGAAACTCCCAATGGATTTCTCACAACCACGAGATGAACGGTCAAGATCAACCGATCATTCCACTAAATGGGCTCTATCCACGTGGACGGACGCCCAAACGGCCAACAGGCTCCCCCAACAGGACGCGAATTGTTATCTGTGCCCCCCGGCCACACGAAGTTTCTGCAGTCGGAAACTACGTGGGACCCACGGAGATGCCAGCAAGAAATCCACTCCCTACATCGGATTTTCAAGCTTCCAGTATGTCAGAAGCAAAAAAAATCAGGCAGATCCAAAGTTCAGATGGGCCACACGACAAGAAACAACGGAAATAGAACGGCCACCACTTGAAGCTTTGCGCGGCCCACGGAAGTTTTATATCTGGATGTGATCAGTTTATCCCATTGGTAATAATGTTACGAACGGTTTGGATGGAATATAAGCATCATGGTCAGCTCCTGGAAGGTTTCAATGATTGACATTTCCATTCGCATTTTTATCTTTCGTGTTTCCCACCTGAGTTCTACATCTTCCTGTTTTTATCGATTTAGGTCTGTTGTTAGATTGAGAAACCAATGGACGGAGTGGATTTATCACGGACAGCTTTGTGGCCGCACATAGCTTCTGACCACAGGAACTTGGCTGAGGTCACGGCCAATTCGCATCCCCCAACATTTCACAATTTTTTTTTAGAACAGACTGTCTTGTTAGTTTTGAACCACTTAAGAAAATACGGTTGCTCTTCAAACGTAAATACGGCATAGCTGTACGAAAATCTAGACGGTCCAAACCTCCTATCCAACCGTAGATGAGAAGATTATCAACCATCTGATTTTTCTTCAAGTTTTAGACTACTAAATAATTTAGTTTTAACCATTCACTTGACATCCATTAAGTGGATATCTAGGATTGATTAATCATTGTATTTTTAGACATATGCTCCATCCACAATGGGGCCCACAAATTCCACGGTCCGGATAGCTGCACAAAAGTGCCACGTGTGAGGAGGATGAGTCACCACCAAAACTAATCCTGTTTTTTAATTCTTGGATGGGACATGCAGGCCCTAAAATGAAAAAGAAATGAAAATGCCCGTTTTCTTGTTGGGTATTGTAGCTGTTGCGATGCAATCCACGCCTGTGTTCTCCTCCTCCTCTAATGGCAGATTTCTTCATCTTCCCATCGGTAAGTTCCCAAAATACCCCTATCATTTCACTTTATTTCCCTTTAAACACCTTGGGAATCCAATCCCTATTTATTTTGTCATTCCCTTCGAATTCCCAATTTCGAAAACTAGGGTTTCTAATTTCAGCTCCAAAACCATTTCCCCCATTTTCTCTGTTTCTGAGATTGTAGGGATTTTGAGCTGCCGATCTTGGAATCAACGGCTCAGATTCGCGTCCCTCGATTTCTGGATGGGATAGGTGGTGGGGTTTTGGCAACGAAGAGATGTGCACTACCCCGCCGAGCGGATTGGTTTTTTTGTTTTTGTTTTTTCTCTTTCTTGGTTTGACACAGTGATCTAGACCGTTAATCTAGTGCCTCTGTCGTGCCCCACTATACCCTCCGTTGGAAATTCTTGCCCTGCCATCGGTGGTTTCCCCCCCCACATAAATGGCCAGTTTTGGGCCACCGATCGGGTGGTTGAGAATGTCTGGTGGAGTGCTTTGATGGTGTTGTCATTTGGTAATTGGGCTCACCAGCTGAATAGCCTGGATCACTGAACGGTGGGCCCTGCAGATACAGTTGTTGTACTGAACTTTAGTGCTTTTTCGCTGCAATGGGCATCAGCCAAACTTCTTTTTTCTTCTTCTGTTTGTTTGTTTGTTTGGTTTTTTATTTTTTTATTTTTTTATTTTTTTTAATTGCCTGTAATTTTTTCCTTTTAACCTTTGTAGGCGCTGCGAGTTCTTCCCTTTAGCATCTGCTTGGTTAGCAGCGGTTGAAAAATGGCGGATTCTGTTGATATCATTTTGGATTTCTTGAAACGTAATCGGTTCACACGGGCTGAGGCTGCTCTACGTGGAGAGCTCAGTACCCGGTCTGATTTGAATGGGTTGATCGCTAACCCTCTTTCGGAACCAAAGGATTCAAAAAATCCGCTGCAAGATGAAAAACATAACGAAATTGCACCAAAACGCCTGAGCGTAGGTGCTCAATCCAGTGAGATCTCTACAGAACTCATCGTCAAGGAGGTAGAATGCGGGAATTCAAGAAATGGGTCTGATTCTAAATGGAAAATCGGGTCGAGTTCAGAGAACACTTCTAGTGATATTTATTCGTGGAATTTTGATCCAAGTGATCGTAATTCTGTGCCGAAGGATGAGGGGGCGATTGCGAATAATTTCTCGGAACTGAAATTATCCGGGCCACCATCAAACTCTCATATCGTTTTGGTTCCAGATAGAAAGAATCCAGCTGGGGTGTCGAAATCTGGTTATGGAGTCGAGTCAGATTTGTCGGGGGAGAAGAGAATGTCATGGGTCGGAAGCACGAGTAAAGCAGAGAATGTTGATCAACCGAGTAAACCTAGTAGTGGCTATGCTAAAGATCAGCCAGTGGATAATCCATGGTCGGTAAGTGCAGGACCCACGAAGACCAGTTATGGAGCTGAGTTGGACTTGTCCGGTGAGAAGAGAATGTCATGGGTTGGAAGCATGAGCAAACCAGAGAATTCCAATCAAGCGTGCAAACCCAGCAGCAGTTTTGCTAAAGATCAGCCACTGGATAATCAGTGGTTGATAAGTGGGGGATCCAAGAAGCCTTCTTCAGACTCGTGGAAAGAGTGCTCTGTTGTCAAGACTGTTTTCCCATTCCCGATGGTGGATGTGACATCCAATTATGATGGTATTCTTGGTTCAAGTGACAATAGAAAAGAAGGAAAGCAGAATGATATCAGGGCGGAGCTGAAAGAGCAGGTTGATGAGGTTGGCAGATCATTGTTTCTGGGGAAACCTCAAGGAACTTCAGAACAAAAGAATGTCAGTTGCTTAGATTTGGTGCTTGTTAACGAGAATTGCAAGGAAGAGCTGCCACGGCTGCCTCCTGTTAAACTTAAGTCAGAGGACAAGTCAGCAAACATTCATTGGGAGGAAAAGGCGGACCGCCGTGGGTCTGGAATGAAGATGACTAGTGAGGATAACACCTTCTTGATAGGATCATTTCTAGATGTTCCAATCGGGCAAGAAATTAACTCTTCAGGTTTGTTTCTAGTACTTCTTTTTAGCTCTTAGTTTGTAATATGTGTTGAAGGCTGCATTTGTATAAACTGTTGAATTGAATTGCAATAGATAGTTCAAAAAATTGTAATTACCTTAGTATTGGCATTGAGGGACTCTACTCCAACTTGCAATTACATTACTGTCAAAATTAGACTTGAAATGTATGCTTGGGCACATCATTAGAGTTTCATTATTTCGACTTGATTCAACTGAATGTTCACAATTCAATTTGGCTGTGCATCTATATGCACCCTCATATTTCTAGTAGTTATTATGCTGTGATTGACACATACACATACATATAAATATGCACATACACACATTTTGTGTTATATTGTTGAAGCTGTAGAGTTGTTGCTTATCCCATTGTTGAACAGGGGATTGAGCTTTATCTACTTTTTCTTTTTAGCCCTTACGTTATCTTATTTGCTTTTCTAAAAGAATAAATGTTTATCCACCTTTCAGACAGCTATCAGATCATTAAATAACCATTTTGAGTTCAGGAGTGGTTTTTTTTTTTTTTTGGTGGTTGCTTTTCATGCTTTTTTACTCTACTATGCTGCTTATAGTAAACTCAAGTAGTGAGAGCATCAGCATCTTGGACCAACCCAATACAAATCTATTGCTTATATGGTTAAATGAGGAGTCCTCAAGTTTGAGTTGGAAGCTTTTTAATATCCGTCATGATTTGTTTAATGAATAATGAGAAGTTCCTTTCAGAATAAAGGAAGGATAAATCAAGGAAGAGGGAACATATTCACAGTAGAAGGTGAGGTCTACCTTCTTTGGCTAAGGTGTTGGCAATTTCATTAGCCACTCAACCAATGGGTTTGTTCTTTTTTTTGAATTGATAATATGCAAAACTGTTTTCTTACCAATAAGATCATAAATTTCTCCAAATGTAAAATGGAGCTTCTAAGGTGTGGAAAACTCTTGCACCCAACAAATGGCATTCCTGGAATCTTTGATGCAATCAAGTCCCCATGCCACATGCATAAGATGACCCAAGTGGCCAAGCGGGTCCATCTACTCATACATGTGGAAAATAACCAAAATTTAGTTGCATTCTAGTATTAACATTCATGTCACAAATGAAAGGCAATTATTAAGGTGTGCTGTAATGGTAATGGTGGGTGTAACGGCCTGGATCATTACTATTACGCGTAACGGTCGTTAAGCCACCGAATAGTCAATTCTTCTTCTTCTTTTAATTATTAATTATTAATTATTTATTATGTTTTAAGAAAGAATTTGAAAACATGTTAGAAAATCCGGAATATTGGGAGGATTCCAAATATTTAGTCTTTTGTGGTTTTGAACATGTTTATAAATGGTTCACAGTTTGGTAAGAATAATGTCTCAGCATGTCTGATTATTTTATTAGCCTGACAGTCTTAGATTGAGCCCAAATTGGCCTGAAATTCATGCAAGCTATGACACTTATCCCACTAATTTTGATGAATAGTGTTGCTGATTTGGAGGACCACTTGAATGCACCTAAATTGGCCCGAAATTCATGCAATGTGCGTCACTCATCCCATTGGTGCCTATTTTTAAGGATTTGATGTCATTTCCCCCAAGTAATTATAAGAAAAAAATGAAATTAAATTCAGATGAATAGTATCGCAGTTTGGGGACCATTCGAATGCCCCAAATTGGCCCAAATTCATTCAATCTGTGGCACTCATCCTCCCAATGCATATCCTTAAGCATTTGACATCATTTCTCTAAGAAATATTTTAGAAAAATTGAAATAAATTCGGATGAATTGTGTCACTGTTTTGGGGACCACTTGAATGCCTAAAAAAACCAGCCCCAAATTCATACAATCTATGACACTCATTACAATAATGCAATGAGCCCAAGTTATGTTTATTTCATCGTCTAACTATCAAATCGGTGGACATTTATTACATGGTGAAGAAGTACTGAAAATATTTAGTGGCCCAATTTAACCAACCAATTCTTGCAAATCAACGGTTTGGATCATTCAAAGAATCTGATTTTGGGACTGACGTTTTTTTTTTTTTTTTAAAAAAAAAAAGTGTTTGGGACTGTGCCTTTAAAAAAACTGTTTGGGACTGCAACTTGCAACAATGACTCCCACAATTTAATCGGATTATTTTGAGTTAATACATTCCACATTTACAATTTTGTGAGTGCAAGCGTATCGAGCATTATGCACCACCAGAGTACGATATGCATGGTGTGCCATAAAGGCTGTAAAGGCTGTTACGTAAAGGCAACAGTGGCAACCGTTACACGTTATGGGGTTGTAAAGGCTGTAACAACCGTTATGGAAAAAATAACTCGTAAAGGCTACCGCAGCCCCCGTTATGGATTTTACACCCCCATAAAGGCCGTAATGGTCCATTATGAAGGCGACACAGGTTCTTTGGATTTTTATTTTTAATTTTTAAATAAAAAAATGAGACCAGAATGGCCATTATGGGGGCCGTAACAGCCTGTATTGTAAAGGTAATGGTGGTGGCGGTTATGGCCACTGTTGTTGTTACGGAATACCTTAACCATATGGTGGTCCATATTACTCCTTTTTTTCAAATGAGTTTTTAGTGGAAAGCCAACTTTATTTGAGAGAGAGAGAGAGAGAGAGAGAGAGAGAGAGAGAGAGAGAGAGAGAGAGAGAGAGAGAGAGAGAGAGACTGGTTGCCTGCTAGAGGAGGAGAAGGAAGAAGAAGAAGAAGAGAAGAAGAAGAAAGTTGAGGAGGAGAAGGAAGAAAAAGAAGACGATGAAGAAGAAAGTCGAAGGTTTTTGTTGTTGTTGTTTTTCTTCTCTGAAAAAGATATGTATTTTTTTCTTCCAAATTTATTGGGCGTAATGGCTGGGCCATTAGACTAGGCCATAATGGAAAGTTATGGTCTGTAACGGCTGTTGCTGTACTGTTAAGGTCTAATTTTTTAAGGAGGGGCTGTTATGACCTTGTAAAGGGTAACGAGACATGCTGTTATTGATACATAACCGATATGGCACACCTGGGCAACCATACACAATTGGACAACTGTACACATGTATCTGGTTGTGTATGGAATCAATGTTCTCATATGTATGCAAATTTTATAGATTTGCTAGGAGTCTATTCCTTATTTTTTGCTCTATCCTTAGGAAGATTTAGGATTACCATTGGACTTGAATATAGAAGACACGTCTGTGTGTTTTTTCCTTCTTTGCAACAACAGGATATGTATGCCTGGTTATAAATATGGCTTCTTAGGCATACATAAGATAATATTTTTTAATGGCACATATATCATCATCATCATCATCTACCCCTTATCCCCAATTAATTGGGGTTGGTTGCATGAATCATGTTCTGTGATTCCATTCTATCAAGGGCCATAACTTCTGGCAGACCATAGGTCATCAAGTCTTTTCTTTCAACCTCCACCCACGTCCTTTTGGGCCTTCCCTTTACTTTTTAGTGCCTTCAACTTGCATCAACTTACTTCTTGTAATCGACATAATTCTTGGTCTTCGTTGCGTATGCCCACAGCATCTAAGTCTAGAGTCATCTTATTACATCTTGGTGCTACTCCTAAGCATTGTGTTAAAACGCGTTTGCGTAACGGTACTGGTGGGGGCATTATGTGATATGGGCACGGTGTTCCAAATTGGTTACGTAACGGTAACGGTCATAACCGTTACGCGTTACGGGGTCGTAACGGCTGTAACGGCCGTCACAGAAAAACGCGCCGTAACAGTCCAGGAAGAACAATTTTCAAAAAAAAAAAAAATGGCCGTAACGGCCGATACGGGGGCTGTAACGGCTGTTACGGCCCGTATTGTAACGGTAACGGTGGTGGTCGTTATGGCCACCGTTACCGTTACGGAACACCTTGGATACGGGTTGTAATGACCTTTCTGAAAAAAATGGGCCGTAACGACCCTGTAATGGGCTGATACATTTTCTTCCTTAGATTTTTTTTTGGACCCTTTTAAGGCCATAATGGTCATTATGAGGGTTGTAACAGTGATAAGCTTGGCTGTTACAGCCCTATGGCGGTCATTTTTTTAAGAAGGAAGTAACTACAGCCATTATAGAGCCGTTATGGCCCTTTTTTCCTTTAGAATGGCCATTACAGCCCGGTATTGCATAATGGCTCCTGTTAATGCATGAGGATGTGTGGACGTGGGCCGTCCTATTGTATGGACCACCTAGCTTGTTTTTCTTTTATGTCTAGTGTTTCTATTGGATTCAGACATTGGTTTGGGACTTGTTTGGAATATGAACATTATCAGTGAATGTATTTTTATACTCTTTGGTTTTTATTATTAATATAAAGGGGAAGAATGGGACATCTAGTCCTAACTCTTTTTCCTCTCTTCTCTCCTTTCTTCATTTCTCTTTAATCTATGATTGTATATGGTATCAGAGCATTCTTGTTGCTGATCTAATTGATCCTCCTCCTCCTCCTCCTCCTCCTCCTCCTGGTGAAGTGAGAGGATGTTCTAATAGGTGGTAATCAAAGGTGGTCATGGTGTAGTGAGAGGATGTTCTTCAAAGGTGGTAATCAAAGGTGGTCATGGTGGTTGTCGTGTCGGTAGAGGCAATCAAAGGTGGTCATGGTGAAGTGAGAGGATGTTCAGTGCACCTATTTCTGTTGAAAAATGTTGGAATTTCTATGAAAAGCTAATATGTGCTAATTAGGCATCTCATGTTGGAGAGAGCAGTGAGTCTTATCTGACTAGTTTTGTGTCGACAAATCAACAAGTACAACACGTACGTCTGGAGAGAAGGCTACGTTTATTCATGAAGAGTATTTCAAGTAGTTGAAAAGAAAAATCTACATAATCAGTCCATTTCTGCTACTTTTGTAGCTACTTCCACTCCTACGAATACATTTGTGATCTCATGTATGGCCTTTTTAGGATTTGGGTCATTGGCTTTAGAGCATTTGTATGACAGGTGAAGTGCATTTTCTTTGATCACCTTGGCCAATGTTACCCGCTCCAAAGTATGTGGAATGGGTATTGTTCATCCAAGTTCTTCTTCCCTTTCATTATCTGTTCTGTCCCTAAATTCCTGTTAGGTTTTTTGATTGTTAGCAATCTCACCAAATCTCTTATCCGCTTTGTGACTTTTTATCCTTCACATTGTATTTTCCAAGATCTAAAGATGAAGAAGAAGATTGGTGGTGGACATGAGCATGATGGGTTGTACTATCCTGTCTGTGATGTTGTTGTAGTAGCACAGAAGAACATTTCTTCGTATCAGTGGCATTGCCATTTTGGTCATTCATCCTTGAAGATTCTCAAAGGCATTAGTCCGTCTTTATTGTCTATGTCAATTCTAGAGTATGATGTGTGTGAGTTGACTAAACATCACCACATTACTTTTCCACCATGTGTGAAAAAGTGTAGTTCAATTCTATTTTCTTTAGTCCATTTGGATGTGTGGGCACCGGTTAAATTTTTTAGTAGGTTAGGGTACAAGTATTTTGTTACGTTTGTTGATAATTTTTCGTGAATTACTTGGATTTATTTAATAAAAGATAGATCTGAATTATTCTCTATTTTAAAAGATTTTTAACATTAAAGTACAATATCAATTTAATTCAAAAGTTTTTGTATTTCATTTCGATAATGCCAAGGAATATACGTCCCAATCCATTAGTCAATATTTTTATGAAATAGGTATTCTACATCAAATGTCATGATGCAGTATTCATGGCACATACTCTGATAAATCGAATGCCCTCAAATGTTTTAATGGGTCATTCACCTCACGAAGTTTTATGTCTAAAAACTCCGCGAAGGTGTTTTTATATTTTTTGGTTTTTATTATTAATATAAAGGGAAGAGCAAGGATGTCCAGACCTAACTTTTCTTCTCCTCCCAACTTTCTATTTTCTTCTCTTTTTCTCTTTAATTCTACCGCTTCCATTGTTACAGTTATGTAACAGCTGTTACATAACCCTTTTTGAATACCACGGTTACAACCATCCTTACCGTTATTGAAATAAATAGATTTCTTTTGTGTTTTCGTGTGATGGTTATTCTTTCTTCGTTGGTGTGATTCAAGCACTCTTGCAACGCCATTAGAAACCTAGGGTGTGATGCATTAGTTCTATTGGACCGATTCCACCTAGTTCTCTTTCCTTTGATCTTCTATGCCTCAAATTTTGGCACATAGCTCCGATATCAGATGCAATCCAGGACCGCACACAAGTAATAGAGGATGCATCCATGTTGCACAAGCTGTTCAATTAGAGATCAAGCATCATAACATATTAGGCCTAGAATGTGCTATCTGATAGTATTGATCATATATTGGATTGATCTGACTGCTGAGTAAATATTGAGACCATTTAATATTATTTTGGACCATTCAAGTGTCCAGATTGATTAGGGTTACTGTATTCCGTCTACTAACAATGTCAACGAATGGTAGGAACAAAGGATATGTCGCTGTATCAAAGGATTTTATGTCCCTTGACGGAGAAAAAGTGAAGAAATCCCATTAGAAGTGGGAGAGATCATCGGCGAAGACAACTGGGAATGGAATCTGGTCGAATCAAGTGGTCCTCAAATTTTGGACGGGCAGGAGCTGTTATGGAGGTAGTCATGACTAAAGACAGAGAGAGCGGTGCTTATTGTGGATTTGCTCTGGTTAGAATGAGTAGCGAAGCTGAACTGGCCAGGGCGGTGGCCATGTTGCATGGTGTCAGCTATGGGGGAAAAAAGATGCTCGTGCAAAGAGCTCGTTTTGGTCTAGAAACTCTACCCGCCTCAACCGTCATGAAGCGACCCTCCCCACGATCTTCCAAACCGTCCGACCCTCAGACCATCCCTCAACATCCGCTTAATCCGCCCTGCACTCGCACAGAGGACCACTTTTTCAGAGATATTTTGTTAAAGGGATCTACAGACTCCACACCAGTTGATCGGATGCCGGACGTGATCCCGAAGGACCCTACTATCTCAGCCTCTACTGACGGAACATATGAGATATCGGATTACACAATCACAGTAGATCAAGAAATTTTCGAAAAAAACCAATCCGAACTGGCTAAATTAGTGGTCATCTTAACGACAGAGGGTGCATCAATTCCGTAAGTGAGGGCTTGGATTCACGATTGTACTGGCTTCCATTACAGTAACTCTAATATCAAGCCTCTAGGTTACAATGCTCTCTGGGTCAGAGTTTGTCCAGGCTTAAATCCGGACATGTTAACAATGGCCGGACAGCTTCATGCCTCTAGTCTTGTTTCTAAAATCATGGCGTGGGATGATTTCTCCATGTTTGGTAAAGAAAATATCTGTGTTCTCATCTGGGACGTTCCAATGGAGTGCTGGTACGATGAGTTCCTCATCAAAGCTGCCTCTTGTTTAGCTTTTATTATTGAAATCAATTCTAAGAAGCAGATGGGAGTGGAACTGGGCATCATTAGAGCTCGAATGAGAAGCGACAAAGGCTTCCCTCTCCCGACTCACCTTCGAGTCAAGGTGGACAATAGGACAATCATGCTTCCGGTCCAGAAAGAACACCCAGATTTGTTCTAGCCCAGATGGGGAGACGTGGAGTTCTAAGGAAACGCCGATTCCGCTCCAGGTGCAGATGCAGGAGAGAATGAGGGAAGAAGGTGATCGAGCATCATGCTCCAGCGGACTACCGGTGCAATGGGCTGTCAGCTCTCTTGCAGCTATCACCAGTCAAGACAGAAGTCGCCTTTCATAGGGGGTATGTGGCGTCCTCTCCTCAGCTCATGCGTCACGCCAGTCAGACGAGATCGCTGGGGTCGGCGGAAAGATCTCTCTAATGTCGGAGGACGCTACACGTGTCTTGGCGTCTGACGCGTCGATAATCATGGAGGAGCCCTCTTCTCATCAGACGGCTATCGTTCTGACACATGGCATACCGTACTCTCTCAGTAAAAGGGCCTTCTGCGAAGACATCGTGTCTACATCCGGATCTCGCCGCGTGTCTCCCACTATCCCTATCGATGGTAGCAGAGCCCTTGTATTGGATGACCGGGCGAGCTCTCCTAGACTGACGTCTTTAATTAACCTTGGGTCTGTTGAAGCGGGTCCGTTCTCGGCCTGAATTCGCCTCCCCCCTAACAAATGGGGATCGTTTAAGCTACCCGAACTCGTCCCTATTAACCCAACCCCTAACTCCCTCCAGCCCCCTAGACTCGGTTCTCCTCAAACCTCCACCCGCACTCAACCTCACTCCTCCCACTATACAACCCCTCCCTGTACTTTCCCTCGCTCAGCTTTGGGTGACGACACCTCAAGAGGAGACCTGTCAGATAACCTGCTATTCGAATCTCAATCCGCCTCATCTGTAGCTTCATCTCCAACTATCTCTGTGCCCCAAAGCAGGGATTGGGCAAATCTAGGCCCCCTAACCTTGTTTCAAGAAGAGACTCCAAGCGAAGTGATAATGGCAGAGCCTCTTCAGATATGTGCTGACTTTTCCCTTCAACAACAAGATCACACATTGCTAGGGTCAACGGAAGGTAAAAGCAGAGATGAAATTTTTGAAGAAATCAGAAACAAAAAATGAATTAGAGACGCAGTGGGCTGTGTGGGTCGATCGCTGGGTCTGTCTTTCGGTAACAGAGTAGAAGATTATACTGGCCTTTTTCAATTCATCGAGAATAGGGGTAGACCCTTCCTGACGACTAAGGCCCTGGTGAGTCCAGTAACCAGGTCTGTTAGCAACAGAGAGCTTCTTAGGCTTCAACCTTCTCTGGTTTCATCACCCGCATCTTTGGCTCGACGCGGACGGAAGGGTATTCGGGGCAGCTCAGTTTCCCAATGATCATCCTCTCGTGGAATGTAAGGGGTGTCGACTCCAAGCAGAAGCGGAGCCTGATCAAACGATCAATTGGGAGAAAAAATCTAGATGTTATATGCTTTCAGGAAACTAAAGTGCCTTCGTTTTCTGATAGACTGTTGGCCACGCTCTGGGGGGTTTCGGCCGAGAGGTTCGTGTCTTTAGACGTCTCTGGTTCCTCAGGAGGCATTCTTATCGCTTGGAAGTCCTCCAAGTGGGACTTGCAATATTCATTGATGGGGATTTTTTCAAAAGCGGCCATACTCCAAGATAAGTCCTCCAGTTTTTGTTGTATAATTATCTCCGTTTATGGTTCTAATGATGACTCATTAAGGCTGAACTTTTGGGATGAGCTGACTGCCATTAGACAGTCCTTTTTAGGCCCGTGTTG
This sequence comes from Magnolia kwangsiensis, assembly GCA_037074715.1. Taxonomy (NCBI): domain Eukaryota; kingdom Viridiplantae; phylum Streptophyta; class Magnoliopsida; order Magnoliales; family Magnoliaceae; genus Magnolia; species Magnolia kwangsiensis. Next base: position 12,354,171 of record CM073577.1, on the reverse strand, counting down.
TGTTGTGGGAGACTTCAACGTGATCCGATTTGCGGAGGAACACTCTCGTAAAAGGAGAACAAGTTGTGCCATGCAATCTTTCTCTGATTGGATCCAGGAACAAGAGCTCGTGGACCTCCCTCTCAAAGGTGCCAAATTCACTTGGACTAATGGTCGTAAGTCTCATATCCAGTCGATACTAGACAGGTTTCTCCTATCCACGGACTGGATAGAGGAATTCCCCTCGGTCAATCAGGTAGCCCTCCCTAGAACGACATCTGACCATTGCCCTATCCTTCTCTTCGCGGTTGATGTTAATTGGGGTCCCAGACCTTTCAAATTCAACTCCGCTTGGCTTCTCGTCGACGGCTTTAGGCAGAAAGTTTTGGAGTGGTGGTCCTTCGAAGTAGATGGATTTGCTGGTCATATTTTGATGTGCAAACTCAGATCCCTTAAGGAAAAGATTAAAGAATGGATGGAAGACGAACTTCGGAAAAGAGCGACTGAAACAGAAGCCTTATTTATAGAGCTGCATCAAATCGACTCTTCTGTCGAGGGTAAAGACATCCTAATGGATGTTCTATCTAGGCGCATTCAGATCATCCAATCCCTGTCTACCAAATCTTTAGAAGATGAACTCTCATGGAAGGTGAAATCAAGGGCTGGATGGATTTCGGAAGGTGACAGGAACACAAAATATTTTCACAGTTTAGCCAACATGAAGGCTTGGGCAAATTCCATTCTCAGCATCAATATAGATGGACGACAGGTTGACGATAGAGAGGAGATCTTTGATCTAGCAATGGCCCATTTCAAATCCATTCTTTCCTCTGAAGGATGGACCAGACCTCGCTTAGATGGGATCCCATTTCTATCTCTTCTCAGCTCGGACGCGGATTCCCTGGAGGCTCCTTTCTCTGAAGAGGAGGCAAAAGCGGCTATTGACGTGTTGGAAGGCGACAAATCCCTAGGCCTTGATGGGTTCCCCATCACTTTTTTTTTTCAATCTTTCTGGGACACTATCAAACCAGATGTCATGAAATATCTCAACGAATTCCATTCCAGGGATAAGTTATCTAAAGGTATCGATGCCTCTTTCATTGCCCTCATTCCAAAAGTAGCTGGCGCCAACTCCTTTCCAGATTTCAGGCCCATTAGTTTGATAGGCAGCCTGTATAAAATCCTTGCCAAATTTCTCTCCAACAGATTATCGATAGTAATGGGGAAGCTAATTTCATAGCATCAAAATGCATTCATAAGGGGCAGACAGATTGTCGATGGCGCCCTCATAGCAAATGAAGCTCTTCACTCTTGTCGCAAATCGGGGAAGAAGAGCATATTTTGCAAGCTCGACATTGAGAAGGCATACGACCATTTGAACTGGGGATTCTTACATTACATGCTTCTTTGCATGGGTTTTGGTGAAAATGGAGGAATTGGATTAAGTCATGCATTGAATCGGCTCATTTCTTGGTTCTCCTCAATGGGCTTCCGAAAGGATTCTTCAGCAGCAGCAAGGGTCTTCGTCAAGGAGATCCTCTTTCTCCTCTTCTTTTTCTCATGATAGGTGAAGCCCTCTCTCAAATGCTTCTCAAAGGTCAAAGTGCTGGGCTCTTCCATGGGATTTCAATGCCAGGTGTTCCAATGCCAATCCACCATATCCAATTCGCCGACGACACGCTCATCATGCTTGAAGCAGATACTGAAGCCATCATCAATCTCCACACAACCCTACGATGTTTCGAGGCTATCTCTGGTTTGAGAATAAACATGAACAAGTTAAAGGTATATGGGGTGAATATATTGGATCAAGAATCCTCCTCCTGCACTGACTGCCCGGGCTGCAAGTTTGCCAACTTCCGACGTTGTTTGTAGGGTTGCCACTTACTATTGGTCCCACTCCGATTTCGATGTGGGACAAGGTAGTAACAAAATTTCAAAAAATGTTTGCCAGCTAGAAATGCAGGTACCTGTTCATGGGGGGCAGGCTCACTCATATAAAAGTTGCTTTATCTAACATCCCCAATTTCTTTTTGTCTCTTCTCAAATGCCCGCTTCCAGTTCTGCATTGGATCGATAAGTTGAGAAGAGATTTTTTGTGGTGTGGAAAGGACAACCACAAGAAATTTTATCTCCTGGACTAGCAAGAAGTTTGCAGCCATTTCCAGGATGGTGGGGCGAGCATTAAAAAGCTGAGTGTTATGAATAGGGCCCTATTAGGTAAATGGTCCTGGAGGCTCGGATCGGAACCGGACGCTTTATGGTGTAGCATTGTGAAAGGCAAATATGGGTCTTCCCCGAGGGGCTCGTGGACTAAGGATTCCTCAGCGTACAAAGCTTCACATATTTGGAAAGGTGTTCTTCAGGCCAAAAAGGTAGTTGTTGAAAACGTTGGATTTGATCTAGGAAATGGCACTACGATTCGCTTCTGGGAAGACTGCTGGTTGGGAGAGACAAGACTGACGGACAGATTGCCCTCAATTTATCGGCTGGCCGCTAATAAGGAAAATCCCGTTGCTAACTACTATTCTCTCTTTGGTTCAGGCAGTGTTTGGGACATCCCCTGCTGCAGGAATCTTCATGACTGGGAGGTCAGTGAATACGTTGATCTACTCGATTGTCGTTCCAGTGTGCCCCTGCTCCAGGCGGAGCCGGACAGAATTACCTAGACGAGGGACAAGTCAGCTCCCTTTTCGGTTAATTCCCGATACGTAGTTCTCGCCCCCACGTCCTCCCCTGCTACCCAGGCCTCTCCTTTTATCTGGAAATACCCTGCTCCCCCTAAGTTCATCTGCTTCACCCAGCTTGCTTCCAAAAATCAGATCCTCACGATCGACAATTTGAAAAAGAAAGGCATGCAGCTCGCCAATATATGCCTCTGCTGCATGGCCAGCGAGGAATCGGTTGACCACCTGTTGGTACACTGCCCTTTTATATCACAGATTCGAGCAGACTTTTTTAGCAGATTTAATGTCAGTGGGTGTGTGCCGGCCTACGCCTTTCACCTACTGGTCTTCTGGTACGATTTCAAGCAGGGTGTCCTGTATCCGTTACAATATGAGCGTATTGGCCGATATGTAACGGTAACGGCCGTGGCAGTTACGCGATACGGGGCCGTAACGGTCACCCCCCGAATTCGGTAGCCATAACGGCCGTTACAGGGCATAACGGCCGTTATTGCAGTAACGGCCGTTACGGGGCGTAACGGTAAAAAAATGTCCTTTTTCTTTTTGCTTTTTAAGGTTTGTTTTTTCACTTGTTTTGAAACTTCTTTCTTCTAAACTCTTCCCAAATCATTATATTGCTATTTTCGACCACTCTTAGCTTGATATTACAAATAAAAACAACTTATATTAAGGATTTTCTTGATTCGAAGCTCCGTGGGCCATTTTTCAGAAATTCCTCAGAAATAGGTATTTATACTTTTTATTCAATGTTTTGTTGTTTTAATGATAGAATATGATGTGTTATTCATAATAGAAGATATTAATGTCCATTTTACAGATTGTTGTTATCATTATATATTTTTTTATAATTTTTTTCTATTTACACACTATTTTCGACCTTTTTTTTTAAAATTTGAAAAATTATTTTTTATTGAATGTTTTGATTTAATGGTAGAATATGATGTGTTAATCGTAGTAGAACATGTTAATGTTCATTTTACAGATTGTTATTGTCGTTTTATGTTTTTTTTATGAATTATGAAAAATAATTGCAAAAACCTGCACATGTAAGATATTTTCATATTACATTCATTGTAATATATCTATCATTGATAGTAGATAGTTTGAAAATTAAATATATGAGTTTTGGAGTCAAATCCAGGTTGTCTGGTTCATAAATTCATGAGACAGTCCAATACAACTTCTCACCAAAGAGTGGACCGTTACACCACCATTAACATGTTCCAATTTATAAATGAATGCATATTTGGAATGCTTAGAATATTCCGGATTTAATCTATATTTTTTCATATTTTTTTGGCAAAAAATAAATAAAATTGCATCGTTACGGGCTATTACGCCCCTATATTCGTATCCGTATCGGAGGGCACCGTTTCACCAACCGATACCAATACGGGATCCCTTGGTTTCAAGTTGGGTAAACTCAGATCGCGGGTTTAGAGATTGACAATCATTGCAATCTGGTGGGCGTCTAGAAGGAGAGGAACGAAGATGCTTCAATAATTCGCAATCTTCGGCTCAAGCAGTGGGCTCTATGGCGAAAAAATCGATTATCGAATGGGCTGCTAACGTCCCTTCCCTCAAAAATTTTAATTTCCTGTTCTTAGGCCTGGGGCTTTTTCTGTTTTTTTCTGCCACCTCGGCAGCGCCTGTACTTCTCTTTCTCCATTTAATATAAGCCTGTCACCTTCTCTTTTTTTTTTAAAAAAAAGCGTCTAGATTGATTAGATTGAGTATCTGAAACAGATCAAGGGTTATATCATGTATATGGATCCGATCCGTCCAGTTGGTTTGTAAGGTCAACAGATCCGATTGGACAACTTCGATGAAACACGCATTGCATGGACTTGGTATTTTAGCAATTTCCTAATTTTAAGTCTTGAGCTGGTTATCTCATTTCACATTGAGATTTAGAATTTTTTGAATAGCTGTCCAGTTTCTCGTTTTAGTAGCAGTCTGTGTCAAATCTTTATTGATTTTTATCATGTCATGGGCAGAGCTGTACAAAAACCGAGTTAGCTCGTTTAACTCATTCAACTCGAAAAAGCTCGATTCGACTCGGTTCAAAACTGAGTTTGAGCCGAGTCGAGCTGATTTTTGGAGCTCGAAAAAATTTGAGCTCGAATCGACTCGGATCAAATCAGTTTGGTGACTCGGTTATTTTGATATTGACATTGCTCACTAAGTGTTTGATGAAATGACTTAATGAAGTGTTATTTCGGGTGCATACATTCTCCGCAGGATTGGCTGGCGGCGAGGAAGGTATGGATATGAAACAAATCACTACCAAAAAAAAAAAAACTTTACATGATAAAACTACCATTGTATTTTGATTTTGATGCTACCTATCGAGTGTTTGATGAAATAGCTGTAAACTGCTGTTGCTGCTTTGCATACTGTGAGAAATTGAAGGTGCACTCCATATGTTTGAGAAAATGTTGCACAGGCTTGAACTCAGCTCAAACTGGCCCGAGCTACTGACCGAACCGAGTCGAGCTGGCCTGTAGGCTCGAGGACCGAGCCGAGCCGAGTTCGAGCTAGGGTCAGCTACTGGTCGAGCCGAGTTGAGCTGTGCCAAGCTCGACTTGGTTCAACTTGTGTACAGCTCTAGTCATGGGTAGTCTCGAAACTCTAAACTCCAGACTGTGTAAGATCTCTATCTTTTTTATTTTAGATAATGGCCTCTAAAGGCAGGTGTGGAAAGTAGTTGATGAATATTTTGAATAGTGAATGGAGTGCCATCTCCTTTTCCCACGGTAGAATTATTAATCTTTTGGTGAGATGGCATTAGAACCGCTAGACTATTCCGAGCACACTATATTCCAGAAGAGTGCAAAATGGGAAACTGCAGAAGAAATATACTGAGTTCTGGCTTGAAGTCCTCTTCCTTGCAATAAATATGACTCTTCACTATTACACGTCGAAAAAAGGGCCCTTTACTATTTACTATATAAAATTTTCTCTCTTTATAGGTTGGTGGTATCTAACTGATGAAGTGCCTTTGTCGCGTATCTATTCTTTGGACGACACGTCAACACCGCACCACATCCTCTGGCTTGTTACAATGTTAATTGATTATCTGGCCTTCTTCCTCTTGTGAGAACATGTGACCTTCTTCATGCATGTCCATAATTGTGGTGATTATCAACATGCTCAAAATCCACATCTTATGGAAAATGGACACTAATATTATGCAACCTGGTAAGTGGTAACATCAAATGGTAGTCTGTTTAATCCTCTCAGATTTGGCATTGTGCATGTCAGATCCTTCAGGTGTGAAGATCATTCTGAGCCTAAACACAGTCTCTTTTCTGTTGTTGCCGTGCCTGGTTTTACAATGTCAGTGACCCAACACCTTTCAAAAATGAAAATAAAAATTTATAAGCAGCATTTCAGTTCTGACCATGCTTGACTCTACAATACGAGAAATGAGCACTTGAGGGGTGGCAAATGGGCTGGTCTTGGGATGTCTCAGGTCAGGTTTCAGTATTGCGGTTTGTTAATTGGATGTGGAATTCATGACTGGGCCTGACTTGTAACAATCATAAACGACCCTGGACATTAGGTCGGTCAAGGTTTTTATAGAGTAGTTGTCAAAACTGTATACTAGCCCACTCTGTTCATCAAGTGGGCTTGAAATTCAGGCCTATGCTGAATCCATGGGTGGTCTAATAATAGGACTAATCCAGTCTTATGATGGGTTTGGCCTGGAAGCCTTAAGAGAACTATTGCTGTTATCACTGTAATATGTAGTCTTATCTGGTTTTAGAACAAAATGCTGAATCCATGGGTGGTCCAATAATTGGATTTTTTATTTTTATTTTTTTTTATTTTTGTGCTCAGACGTGTTATACTACCAAAACCCCATTCCGACCTTTAACATCATTTGTTCCTTGAACTGTTGTTTGTTAACCTTTTAATGCCATAGCGTTGAGGCATTCTTCATTATAGCCACTCTGAATTGATTCTTTTCCTTTGTTGTTATCTGTAATCGTTGCTATATCGATTGCTCATCATTGACATGATGAAAACAGGTGGAAAGAGAACAGGCGGAAATAGTTGGCTATCCGTAAGTCAGGGAATTGCTGAGGATGCTTCTGACTTGGTTTCTGGTCTTGCAACTATTGGTGATGGATTGAGTGAATCCATTGACTACCCCAATGACTACTGGGATTCTGACGAATATGATGATGATGATGATGTTGGGTACATGAGACAGCCTATTGAAGATGAGGCCTGGTTTCTGGCTCATGAGATTGACTACCCAAGCGACAATGAGAAGGGGACGGGGCATGGGAGTGTTCTGGACCGACAGGAAAGGGGCCCCACAAAAGATGAGGATGATGACCAATCTTTTGCTGAGGAGGACTCTTACTTCTCAGGGGAGCAGTTTTTTCAGGCAAATACTATTGAACAAGTTGCTGCTTCTGAGGATCCTATTGGGCTTTCAATAGCTTCAATGTATGGGAGAAGAGATGAAAATGATCTGATTGCTCAGTATGATGGGCAGTTGATGGATGAAGAAGAGCTGAATTTGATGCGTGCAGAACCTGTTTGGCAGGGATTCGTTACTCAGAACAATGAACTCATCATGTTAGGAAATGGGCAAGTTCTTAATGAGTGTGAACAGCCTCGGCCAGATGACCTATGCATGGATGATGACCAACACGGTTCGGTCAGATCTATCGGTGTTGGTATTAACAGCGATGCAGCTGATATTGGCAGTGAAGTACGAGAAAGTTTGGTTGGAGGAAGTAGTGAAGGAGATGTTGAATACTTTTGTGATCACGATGTTGGCATTGGCTGTTCCAAGCGATCTCAACAGGAGACGAACAAGAGCCATCTCGAGAGGTCGAACAGGGATAAGACAAGGGCAAGTGAGCCAGATAGGCATAAATACATCATGGGGCCTGAAAAGGATACAGTGGGAGTGAGCTATAATGATGGGGGATTTTCTTTCCCACCGCCTTTGGGAACTGCAGATGGGATGCAGGCTGAGTCTGGTAAAAAACTATGGTCAAGCAAGGGCGATACGGTGATGGGTGAGGAGACAGATGATTATGGTAATGGTTTGATAGGGCCTGATGACATGCTGGCCACATGGCGGCGAAAGAGCACTGATTCTTCACCTGTGAAGAGCTCTTCTAGAGATGAGAACATCGGTAATGTGGTAAGATCAAATTCAACTTCATCAACACTCTCAGACTATGGTGATGAAAAGGGGTATGTGAAGGAAGGTCGAGATGACAAAGTGAGCGATGCCAGAGAAGAAGATCCAGGGGCAACAATTGAAGATGAAGAAGCGGTGGCTGTGCAAGAGCAAGTGAGACAGATAAAGGCCCAGGAGGATGAATTCGAAACCTTTAATCTCAAGGTTGTGCACAGGAAAAACAGGCAGGTTTCCTTTTCTGTTCTGTTCTCTCTTTCTCTTTAATATTGTTTTTTTTTTTTTAAAGATTCCTTCTGTTCTGGTAGCTTAAAACATTATGCAAACTGACGTAAATTTGAAGTACCCTCATTCCTGTTGTAGTTTTACTAAAGCTGACATGTGCCTGTGCATGGTGCACGTGTGGGGCATTGGACCCCTGTATAAGGTGGGCCAACTCTGTAGTAATCTGACCTGTCTTGTTAATCAGGCTGGTGCACGTGGGGCATTGGACCCCTGTATAAGGTGGGCCTACTCTGTAGTAATCTGACCTGTCTTGTTAATCACATATCTACTCTATATGTGGGCAGTTGTCAATTTTTTTTGGACTACCAGTTGTTTTGTTACAATGCGGCCTACTTGATGAGTTGACTGGTCTGATCCTTGAGTGAGGTCATCTATACGGAGTGCCTGAACCGATGAATGGCTCAGGTGACCCACCCATGGTTACATGTTGAGGTGCATCTAGACCTTCCCGATGCTTCTTGTGTTCATCTCCATGTCTGTGGTTCTTTTACTAGTATCTGTGCTCTGCTGGAGAGCTGCTCATTCTGTAATTCTTCTTGGGATATATAGGATGGTGTATGGTTCTCTTCCTTGTTGTCATGCTTGCACTCATTTGGCTTCTTTCTGACTTGTTTTTATTGCCTCTCAGAACTGGTTTCGAGGAGGATAAAAACTTCCATGTTGTTCTAAACTCGGTGATTGCTGGGCGTTATCATGTTACTGAATATCTAGGATCAGCGGCATTCAGCAAAGCTATTCAAGCGCATGACCTGCACACGGGCATGGACGTCTGTGTGAAAATTATAAAGAATAACAAGGATTTCTTTGATCAGAGCCTTGATGAAATAAAGCTTCTCAAGTTTGTTAACAAGAATGATCCTGCTGACAAATATCATATTCTCCGTCTATATGATTACTTCTACTATCGTGTAAGTGGATTTTCTGTTTGACACAATACATCGTGGTGTTCATTTGTTTGGATTTTGTTTTAGTGCGTACTTGCTAGTGTTGTGATTAATTATTTAAATGTTGGTTCCTTTTATTATTTAGTCCTTGGCCGTTTTGCAGATTGAATTTAGAATTTTAATTAACTTCTGACTTTTAGATGTTTATATTGCTAATCTTTTAGCAACTAATTTGTGATTCTAGTTTACTGAGATTATTTGCATGATGTCCGAGTCTGGTAGACTTGCAAAAGTACAATACATATCAAGACGTGACTATTTTTGGTAGGGTGTTCATTCAAGAGGATTGTTTGGTCTGGAATTATGTATGTATGTGAAGGCTTCCCATTTGCTCCAGCCCTCGACAGATCTTTAAGGAGAGGAATTGGTTGGAAAAACAGGGTTATTGGTTGAGTATCTACTTGACCTGCATAAATCCCAAAGAAACTCCATTTTCTTCCCCTTCCTCTTTCTCCCTCATGTCTGTTCAGGAAAAAAGAAAAGAAAAAGAAAAAAACAAAAACCTTAAGGCAAGTGATTGAAAACCCTGCATTGATCACCTCATCTCATCTCCTTTTTATCTCCATTTCTCACTCTCTCTTATCCTCATTGTGGATCCAACCATCTGCTCGTGCATGTGGGTGCCATCCTACTGAATAAGAAGGATTGGTTCGGGACATGGGTTGGTGAGGGAGAACCTAGATTGCAACCCATGTGGTAGAACTCTTGGCTATCTGCTGGATTATGTAACGAGAACACCACATGTTCCCAACACAACTGTTGTGTAAAAACTATTTTTTTTTTCCCTTGTATGGTGTTGTATTTATAATACCTTTTAGTAATTTCCAATGTATTTCTATTTTTTTAAATTTATATTTATTTCTATTGGCAGCAAAAGATTAGTGAAGAAAGAAAGGATAATGTATAAGGATTTGCATGAATTTCACAGTATTTAGCGGGTGTATAGCTGAGTCTTTTGTATTGTGCAGGAACATTTGTTGATTGTATGTGAACTTCTCAAGGCAAACTTGTATGAATTTCACAAATTCAACAGAGAATCTGGGGGAGAGGTTTACTTTACGATGCCAAGGCTTCAGGTCTGCATTCTACCAGTTCTTGTTAAGAGGAACTATAGGGCACTGAGCATCAGCATGTGTTGTTTGCGGTGTGTAGATTTCTGAAAATGTGGGGCCTATGTTTTGTTGATCCACACCAATTATAAGATGGGTTTCACTGCATCTTGGCAATGCCACAAACATCTCCCATATTGGAAGATCCTAACCCTTCAATGAGTGGCCAACAAGTAGGGCACTAAGAAAAAGATACAGTAGGGGTCCACATCAAATAGGCCAAAACTTGAAGGGTTTACAGATCTTCCAATCTTGCAGATTTTTGTGCCTTCTCGCATCCATGATGGGGTCTGTCAGATCAAGGGTCTACAGCACAACACTGATTAGGGGCCTCACATGTATGGAATCTCCTGCCTCAATGAGGTATATTTTTTCTGAGGCTCAGCGAGCCCTATATACTTAAATGCAAGTTGGATCCTTAATTTTCAGTTTGTCTATTTTGAATATTGTAAGTGCTGGTTTATGACATGGGTGTGGGAAGCTTTCTTGTGCAGTCAATTACCATTCAGTGTTTGGAGGCACTTCAATTTCTGCACGGTCTTGGCCTTATTCATTGCGATTTGAAGCCTGAGAACATTTTGGTGAAGAGCTACAGTAGGTGTGAAGTGAAAGTCATTGACCTTGGAAGTAGTTGCTTCCAAACGGATCATCTATGCTCATATGTGCAGTCGCGGTCTTATCGTGCACCTGAGGTTATTTTGGGTCTTCCTTATGATAAGAAGATAGATATTTGGTCACTAGGCTGCATCTTGGCGGAACTTTGCACTGGAAATGTAAGTTAAACCACCCTTGAGTTTTCCTTTGAGATTTGGGGATACTTACTGTCTGGGTGCTCTATGTAGTCGAACTGCAATAATTAGAGGTCGTTCGGCACCATGGCTTTGTGGGAATTTGAGGGGATTTCAAATCCCCTGGTTGTTTGGCACCATAAAGTAACTGGGGGTTTCAAATCCCCTCAAAGAGGGGGTTTGAAATCCACCGTGAAAGCTTGGATTATATCTAAAATCCTTCCAAGAGTTGCAAGTGTAATATGTGTGTCACTAGACCGTTAATCTATTGGGCACATGGCCTACTGATGATATCCCAAAATAATTAGATTATCAATTGCATCACTATAATTACTTTAATATGATGATCAGCACTATCCAAACATTTTCCATGTAAATCAACGGTTAAATTTTTTGGTTAGTCACTTGGACGTGATCTTGTGCTAGTGGCCCATCCGACCTTGGAATTTCATCACTTTCGGGCAAAGTATATATTTCAGCAGGCTTATTACAACCATTGTGTCAAATATTACATATATTCACTAATTAAAGATATTAAAGTTGATTTATTAATTAAATTCAAACCCCTGTAAATATACTATGCATAGCTACTTTTCGATTAAACTTGATTCCAAATCCAGGTGCCAAACACAGTAGGAGGATTTCAAATCCAGTGGGTTTCAAATCCACAGGGTTCCAAATCCACTCTCCCAAACAGGCCCTTATGATGGAACAAAAAGATGAAATCAAACTTCAATTGTAGAGATTCAAATATGTACGATTTTTGGTTTTTGATTTCCAACACACTATGCTCCAACCTCTATCAGTGTGACCCAATGATAGTAAGAAATAAAGGAATTACGTAAAAGAGGGCTAACTGTGGAGTCACAATACAAAAACCAGAGGGAATAACAATTATGTAAAAGAGGGCTAACTGTGGAGTCACACTACGAAAACCAGAGGGAATAACTCCAGAAGGGTTCCTAGAGGCATCTCACCACCAGACCATGTACCCATTCTTTAAAAGTAAGAAATCAATATATATATATATATATATATATATATATATATATATATATATATATATAAAATTCAAATACTTCATTAGATCCCCCTAAAGTTCCATATGTATTGCCTGATGTAGCCATGCTAACAAAAATCCTTGAAGAAACCAAGGATAAAAGCTTATTGTTCCAACATAAAACTTTCCTATTTATCTCAAACTTGTAATAAAGGCCAACCAAAGAAGAAAAATTAGAGCAAAATTCCAAATCCTACCAAAATTCCTTATGCACAACATTTGGGCTATGTATAGTTGCTGCTCTATACGCAACCATATGGTCACTGTAGTTAAAGGCACTGGGTGCACCCCAGGCGCACCTGCCCCTGTAGTGCCCGAAATGCCCAGGCACACTTGGAGATTCCAGGCGCAATTTGGTAATTATATCTAATAAATATTAATTATTTATATGGAGAACTTGATTTTTTAAAATAATAAAAGTTGATACCATTCAATTCCTCTTAGCTCAAAATCCCATATATCCAACCCTAAATTCCCCAACTCCTGACCCCAAATTGTAAATTCCTTTTTTTTTTTGGTTTCTCCCTATTAAGTATTTCACCTTAAAAAAATAATAATAATAAAAATAAAAAGAATCCCATTTTCCCCGGATCCCCCATAGTCACCAATCCAAAACCACATTTTTTCCATAGTCCCTAAAATTTTCAAACACTGCAATCTAATTTTTCAGAATCCACAAAACTTTTAACCTAAAATTTCCAATCCCCTCAAAATCCCCAATTCACCTTAAATCTCATGCAGGCCATCAAAGAAAGCTAAAAGTCCATGTGATGACCTTAACACTATAGAAGAACAAAACTTCTAACCTAAAATTTCCAATCCCCTCAAAATCGCCAATTCACCTTAAATCTCATGCAGGCCACCAAAGAAAGCTGAAAGTCTATGCGATGACCTTAACACTATAGAAGAAAGAAATCAAGGAAAGGAAATGAAAAAAAAATAGTTGAAATTTTGGGAAAGAATATTTCCAGCTTTAATCTCCAAAGGAATGAGAAAAGTTGTTGAAATAGGCTTGGTGGGTGGAAAACCAAAAAACCACACATATGAGGTACCTATATGGGGCACTTACACGTAAAAAGCCACGTATACTTTAGGCATGCCCAGATGCACCCAGGCACTAGGCGCATGCCTGAAATAATCTCCCAGCCCAGGGTCTGGTGAGGCACAACAGGCCCAAAACCCCTAGGTGTGCACCTGGATTGCCTTTGACTACACTGCACATGGTGTATACAGGCTAGTCTGTCAGTATGCAGGTCCAAAATCTGATATGTGAATGGTATATTAGTCCATAAGAGCATCAAGTTGGGCTTGTGGTGTTTTCAGCCATCCAATTGATCAAGCCATAATAATGGCCTGATTTCTGATCAGGCTTAAGTAGGATCCACTGCAGACCCAATTTGGAGGATTGAATGGCCTTGCTCCAAATTACTCAAAAGAAAGGAACTTTTGAGCTGTAACCAGTCCTTGTTGGAGGAACTTTTTAACATGGTTACACATATGAGCTGTAACCTGTCCTTGTTGTACTGCTCTCTCTCTCTCTCTCTCTCTCTCTCTCTCTCTCTCTCTCTCTCTCTCTCCTAGTTCTTCTTTTCCTAATTGCATGTAAATCATCCATGGCTTATAGTAGTTCATCCTCTGGTGCAGGTTCTCTTCCAAAACGATTCACCTGCCACATTACTCGCACGTGTGATTGGAATTATAGGTTCCATTGACCAAGATATGCTTGCCAAGGGGCGAGATACATACAAATATTTTACAAAAAACCACATGCTTTACGAACGGAATCAGGTAAGAATAATTTCTTTCATCTTCCTGTCTCCCCCCCCCCAAAAAAAAAATTAATAATAATAATAATAATAAAAATAAAAAAAAATAAAAAAAATTCTACAAAATAGGGTTTGTGAGTTAGTAGGATAACATTTATTGCAAAGGTCAAGAAGAAGAAGACACAAATTCAGCCCCCCGTGGCCCTCACTAGGAACTAATGAAATCCATTTTCCATGGGCTGAATTCCCTATGACCTTCACTAATGAGATCCATTTCCCGTGGGTTGAATTCCCAGGAGCCAAACAACCCCTTAAAAGACAAATGATGAAGGACCGATGCATGAACTGAAATATTGTGTGAGATCAACCAGTAAAATTAAATTAATTAATAAAAATCACAAAACTTGCCACCATCATCACAAATACCAAAATCTTAAAGAGGAGATCATGCATAATTCAAGCCTAGGTTAACAAGCGTCATCCTACAAGACTATTAAATAAGGGAAACTAGGATCTAATGGATGTAGGGACATCCAAATGGCATAGGGTTAATGGGGTAAATGGGTTAGGCACTAGGATAAGGGAATTAGAGTTTTGGATGGAGGGAATGTAGGGATTTGGGTTTAATTGAAGATTGTAAAGAACAAAGGTTTGGTAATCTGGGTGAAATAGGAAGATTTGGGATTTCTAGGTTTAGGGTTTGGGTTTGGGCTTGGACAAGAGAATGTAAGGTTTTGTGGTATGGATGATGGGAAGCCAAGGGTAGCAAGGGTGGGGCTGTACGGCCAACCCTAAGGCTTCACACGTGTGGCCGCACAGTCACACGTGTGGGCTAGGTAGGTGGGGTTTTGAGTTTCTAGTGTTTGACTCGTCGATGGATGTATAAGGAATGAAGATCGGGAGGATGTTGATGGCTTGGGATGAAGGGGAATGAAAATTGAAGAACTTGGAAGAATACCTTGATTGTTGATGAAGGGATGAGAGTGCAGGGGATAGAAGGAAGCCTCGCACTACCGTTGATGAAGATAAGCTTCACACTAATTTTCATTCTAATTCACATGGAAGTCACCCTCACATCACATGAAGATGGAAGAAGAAAACAATGAGCTTTCCGTCTTTTCTTTTTTCCCTCTAAAAAAACCCAGTGAGGAGTTCACATGCTCCCCCCCAAATAGGCTTAAGAACTCTCCAAAAATACAATTTTTACCGTCTCATAAATTTTGACCAAAAAAACCCTAGTATAATGAAAAATCAAATAAAAATAACTCATAAGGTGTCCAAACCATAAATCAATCATAAACTAAATCTTAAAAAATGATAATGCTTAATAATGATGAAAACGATCCACGATCAATGGCCTGATCATGTGATCCATGCGATCCAACGGCCCAATCATTACATCCCTCGAATTTGATGGTCCAAATCATTCTCTAAAGCAACCCATGTGCATCTTCCCAGTGTGGGGTCTTACAGATGCTCACACATGCACATGAGGTCTTCAACATGATCATGGGTACTCTCCTTGCCACAAAGAAATCAGTGCGGCCCGCCTCCTTTGATACGTACGGAAAGGTGTACGTGAAGTGATGTCCTCATTAGAGAAGGTACAAACAGCACACCTTTGCAACAATTATTCCTTCCACGGTTTATTGTGACCACCAAGTAGATCCTTAAAGAACTGAAACATTGAGTTCCCGTTTAGCATTTTTGATATTTTCCAGTAGTCATGCCATCACATGCAAATTTTTTGTTTTTTGAATAAGTTATTAATTATAGTTTGCAGAAGCAACCGTCTAATTAGATAAATGTTCAAAATAAACTTTAAAGAAAATGTAAAATACCATTATTTTCATTTCCGCCTACTTTGAAAATCCACTCTTGGAGAGGCTTAATGCTCCATATATGTCACTTTCCTATGTGAAATTGCCTTTTATTTTTCTTGTTCTTTCATTTTTTGTTGTTGTTGTTTTTTTTTTTTTTTTTTTTTAACATGCATGAACTCCATTGGTTGGAGATATCTCCATGGCCACGCTTGGCTAACTTTCCCAAGCCTGAAGAAGTAATTGCTTCCATGTTAAACAACTCGGATTGACTTTTTTGACCCTGAGTCGAGTCGCGACTCGCCCTTGTCAGAATGAATTGGCTGGAGTTGACCTGAGGTTAAGTTCAGATATACTGGACTGTATTTTTTTGGGGAGAGAGGTGTGGCACCTAAAAGACTGGCAAGCAAGCATCAGGGGAATCTAATTAGACCGTAAAAGCCAATACTTGAGGATTAATGCCTCAGCTAGCATAGTGATGTCATCACCAGGACTGGCCGATTAAGAGAAACTGCCAAAGTGTGCAACAGCTTTTCAGCTTCAAAACAAGGGGGGGAACTGGATCAGTTCCCGTGAAGGCAGAGTTGCACCTAACTCGGACAAGTCTTAAAACCATGGATGCTTCGGATTACCTGTATGCTAAATTATATATCACAAATCCGCAAATAGCCTTGAGTTTTAGAAAGCAAACCAGTAATTGCGTGATAGCTGAAGACCCGTTTGGGGTTTGGGTGAATGGTTACCATTGTGGGTTTGCTCCCCACATACGCGAGACCGATTCTCCTCCCCGTGCTTTACCCGATGCATGTGGTTTGCGGGTGATTGCGCACATCTGTAGGGATTAGTCTTGCCTTAAAAAAAGGGGCAGGGACACCCTGTCATCATAAAAAATTGTGTGATAGCTGAAAACACTGCTTTGGGGTTTGATCAAAAATATTTCTGCTTCTCAGTAGTCCTACATAATTTCAATACTAGCCTGCATGCAGTTAAAAGTTTTGAATATTGCATTCTGCCACATATTGTTGGCTACCCATTTCATCCGGCATGATTGGTACTTTTAAGGCTGCGTTCGGACACGCAATACTGTATGGAGAAAATGACCAGAGTGGGGATGGCTGCCAGGAGCTGTTCAATTCACAATGACAGCCGAACTCCTCTTAGTGAAATTTCTTCTGTTTTTAGTTGGATTTGAAATGTTGCAATTTGGGGGCTAGTCCTTCATTATGAACAGGCAGGGGCTAATAACCACTTCTATTATTTCCACTTCATTGAATTAATTATTGCAACTGAATTTGATTGGAAACCCAAATAGAATGTAAATTTTGTTAAACAGAAAAGGCATTGGTTGAAACATTGTTTGATGTCCCAGTGTTCATATTTTCAGGACACCAACAGGCTGGAGTATTTGATTTCTAAGAAAACATCTTTACGGCATCGGTTGCCCATGGGGGATCAGGGCTTCATTGATTTCGTTGCCCATCTCCTTGAAATCAATCCAAAGAAGCGTCCCACCGCATCAGAAGCTCTCAAACACTCATGGCTCTCATATCCATATGAACCCATCTCATCTTGAATCTCATCCGAACAATCATCCTCGCTTTCCAAGATTGTATGATTTGGACTGTTCGCACGAGCTGCGCCTGCCCGGTGTTGCATTTGATGTCGGTAACCTGGCTCGTTTCCTTTACACAGATGGCTTTGCAGAATTGATTGGCAGGTGCTTTACGGAGGCCACTGGTCCCTTCTTTTCACACGTTTGGGTTTGTGACAGCCTCCCTCCATCTCTGGACCATGTTGTATCCTAACCTGCTGTAACCTAGAATGTAATTTTGCATGCACCCAGTTTCTTTGAGGCGTTTTTTTCTTTTTTCTTTCTTCTTTCAATATCTTTTTTTTTTTTTTTTTTTGCTGGGAAGGGAATCTGCCCTGTTGTGTATATGATGTGATTATTCTTTTCTTCTAAACTTCCCTCTCAATATGGGTCTACTACTTGGAATTGAGAACTTGGGTTGAGACAAAATCCTATTCCCCCATCGCTCCTTGGTTTTATAGAGTTTTTGGATTGGGGAAGGCTGAAGAATTCTTGTATCTTTTGCAACTTTTTTTCCCCCCTCCTGTCTTCCTTTTCTTTTATTGTGTGGGCCCGACACTAAACATTAAAATCTTAATAGCACTTTTTTTTTTTCCTTTGATTTCTTGATGTGCTGAAGTATCTCCAGCATTGCTCCAATGTTATAGAAGTGGGATTCCATTGAATTGCTCATGCGTGGTCAAAGCTCATATTTCAATGGGAAAATTGGATGGTTCGGATTGGCCGCGTGTTTCACTATACAGATGGTCTGGATTATCTGATCGTGCATCTGCCGGCCCAGGCTAGTTCTGGTGGAGAGGATTTTAGTGGAGTCTGGTGACAAATCATCTCAGCGATTTTTTGGCCCGGAAATTTCTTGGCAGATTTTCAAAATGTGAGTTTTTTCTACTTGGGATATGCAATGTTTTAAAAATTGGCTGAGAATTTGAAATTTTTGCAATGATATCTGTTAGTGTGTTTTTTTTTGTGATATTATCGTTACATTTTCAAAATCTTGGTGATGCTTGTCCCGCTAAGTGGATTCAAGTTCAATAACCTATTAAAATGAGGCGTGGTTGCCCTTGCTGATTGGTCCACCAGAGCAGTGATGAGCTCCCCTACTGACCAGGCCATTCATTAAGCTGGGCATGCTGTGAAAAATCATGTTGTTCTAATGGTCTGATAGTTCAAACTTGTATGAGGAAAATAGGTGGTTGTAAAAAAAATAAAATCCAATGGTCCAAAGGCCACGCACATGTTGTAGTGCAATTTATAGGCCATGAATTATCTGCAATCAGTCTGGTAGAGTGAATCTCAAACACGAGACCTCATCTCTAATACCACTTCGGTGCAGGACAAGCAACCATTTACTCTAAAAGTTTGAATTAATAAAGTGTGGTGAAACAATTCCTTTATTTCATAGCCCAGGGTTAGATTCTTGGCTGAACCCCCTCGTGGCCCCACATCATATGTATTCCACCTCACAGGGGCTGCTCACCCTGATGGTTGCTTAGTAACCTTTACCCATCTTTATCTGAATTGGGGACCCACGAGTGTTTTCACAGAGGATTATTTAAAAGTTACATGAGCTTGAGCCTAAACGATGCACGTTTTTTTTTTTTTTTTTTTTGTAAATAGTAGGAAGAATAATAGGTTGCCTTTTGTGAAATGGGCCACTCGTACAGTGAGGGAACCAGGTAGATCAGGCAATGGTGTGAATGATACTCGCACGTGGGTTTGTTGAACATGGCATGATGAGTTTCAATCCGGACCATCCAAGCTATTCTGGCAATCCCTAAAAATCACTGATTGGACAGTATTTAGCATCCAATCAAGGGACACTTTCCCTTGCAATTTCGACAACTGACCATTTCTCATTTTACTAGCCATCTGATGCACGGTTGTTAATCCTGTTAGGACCTTGGTTTTATGACCCGTCCGAGTCTTGTGCGACTCAGATGAGTCGACTCAGATTTGGTAGTAAACAACCTGGTTTGATACTGTGACTCGGCCCTGAGTCACTGTCGACTTGGGACCAACGAGTCCTTTGAGTCTCGGAATCTAAATGCCATGGTTAAGACCGTTCAATTGGTGTGAATTTTTTGCTATAGTAGTACATAAGTCACTTATGTACCATGTAAGTTTTTTTTTTTTTTTAAATAATAATAATAATAAGTTATTTGGTGGTATCCTTATGTACCATGTAAGTAAAAAGAAAAAAATGAAAAAAAGGTAACTTATTTGGTGGTATCCAAACAGGCCCTTGGTATAACAAGAATCTTGGACAATCGACCTACAGGATTCAATGACTGCTACTCAATCATAATTTTTAAAACAGAGAAAACAGTTGCATAAAATGAGATTCAAAAGATGACGAGAGGTAAGAAAAATATTATGTTAAAACTACAGGAAATGAAGTTTACAAGTAAGCTTGGAATGGACAACTTCGAGGGTGGTAATACATGAATCTTGGGCTTGAAGAGACCCAAAGGCCTGAAAAAAGAAAATATTACCGTTGGACCTTCAACAAATACAATCGTTGGGCCTGACCAAAGAGAAAAAAAAATCTCCCCAGATTGTCCATGTTGAAGTTAGGTCCCACACAATGAATGGTTCACATTGAAGACAAGTCCAAAATAGGAACTAAGATATGTTGGGAAATTTATACAGATTAATGTAGTTTCTGTATAATATGGAAACCGAAAATAATATGGACAGGCTGAAGCACGTCTGAAAACGTTGCTCTTAAAGCGTTATTTGCCCCAACTCAAGTAAATTGAGTATGCTGATAGGTTACAGGCAAATTGCTTCTAGGATACGACGAGCCTGGTGTGGGTCTGCGTTCAGCAAACACGAAGGCCCACCAAATGGAACTCAATTTCACTATTTCTGGCAGTATTACAATATAAAGGAAAAATTCCAAAAGAAGAAAAGAAGAAAATAGAAAAGTGGTTTAGAATTCTGCTCAATTAGGTTCTAATCTTCAACCGCTGGTTCGGTTGAACCGTCCTAGACCACACCGCTGGTCTATCCTTCAAGCTAAGGTTGACACCTTGCTGTGTTGCTGGATAATACTTAGAATGTATGAGTGGAGAGGCTGTTTTTCTAGAATTCGTATGGAGTTGCTGGAGTGAGTTGAGATGGTTTTGAAACCCATCCAGGCCCTCCTTTTATAGGCTATGGTGGCTGGGGGTTATGGTCCAGGGAAATAAATTCCATGACCGTTTTCTGGCTGTTTAGAAAATTAGCCGTTTTATGGCCGTTTTCTGACTGTTGTGCATGGGCCATTAAGCTGCTGCATGCTGACTGTTGTGAGACAACAGCTAGCCGTTTTATAGCTGTTGGGGCTAGCCATGCAGCAGTTTCAGCTGGACCCTGCACTTATTGTACAACTGTTATAGATTTTCTGCAACAGCTCTTTTTTCAGCCCTCTATATATTCTGAGGGACTCTCATTCAGTCCTTTAATTTTTTCATCCAACCAACCATCTGCCTTAACCACTAGTCGCACCGCGACTCGCACACGTCTCGCTCTGGTTCGCGAAGGGAGCGACCCTCTACGACACGATGCGCACGTGCGAAGTGCAAAGTGCGCCACTAGCGCCTCTACAGTCACACTGCCTCACATGCCCACACCCTCGCACCGAGCTCGTGCTAGAGACCGTGACCGTGACCGTGCGCGAGCGCGAGCGCGACCGCATGCGCGTGCGCGGTGTTCCAGTGCTTTGCACTGGAACATGCAAGTCTCATGGTCCACGGACTAGGTAGGCAAATATTATGGTACTCCACTATTATCATTTAAACCACTTTTTTTTCTCTTCTCTTTCCCATGTGGGACTATTCCCAAAGCTCCAAAAGTTTTTTCAAAAACAACTTTTCATATATTTTATTATTAAAATATTTTTTATTAAAATCAATATTTTACAACAATCCCCCAGTTGATTTTTTTATAAAAATATTTTCTCGGTTAAACATACTGTCAGAATAATTAGCTTATATGCATAAAGAAAGATATCTTTAGATTTTAATCTTCCCTTAGTGTAAGTATCTCAAAACTCTATCGAAATGACTGGTAGTCGCAGCTTTGAACCAGTTATTTCTAGATAATAGAGTTGGAGAAACCACACACATATTCGTTATGTGTTGTTAGAGTTCCCACAATCTTGCTCAGCACAATTAATGGCCATGTGCTTATCCTAATTCGTGAACGATCCCGAGAGAAAACTCTTTAACTCTCATGAGAGACGGCACCATCTCTACGTTCATATAGGTGAAATCCTTCCAGTGTCTCTGTTACTATAAGACACTTGTCCTAGAGACTGGAATTCATTAAGAGTTCTAAGACTCAACCCTCTTTCGTAACGCTCAGCACTTATCTATTATGGATGAAGTTATATAATTTAGTGCTGAAAACTTTTCACTTATCAGTGACTTGTTCTTACCCATTAAACCCAAGATTAGAAAATTTTCGATTTTAGGTTGGGTTACCATCACTGGTGGAACTTTGGTTGAAGAGTTTCAACCCCATCCCTCTAGATGTAGCCTTTACTACCTCTCTCGGTAGAGGTTTAGTGAAAGGATCTGCCAAGTTATTGCTTGATTTCACATAGGAAATATCAATGATTCCATCTTGAATCAATTGTCTGACATAATCATGTCGAAGACTAATATGTCTAGACTTACTATTATAAGTGCCGCTATAGGCTCTAGCTAATGTGGCTTCACTATTACAATATAGTGATACAGCCGATATAGGCTTTACACAAAAAGGAATTTCTAATAGAAGATCCCTTAGCCACTCAGCCTCTTTGCCTGTTGCAGCTAGAGCTATAAATTCAGACTCCATAGTCGAGTGCGTTATGCAAGTTTGTTTCTTGGATCCCCAAGATATAGCAGCACCTCCTAGGGTGAATACCCACCCTGTAGTAGACTTGTTGTCCCCTTCACTCGATATCCAGCTCGCATCGGTATGTCCTTCCAATACGGCAGGAAACTCTGAATAAAATAGTCCTAAGTCTTTGGTTGCTTTTAAGTAACCAAGGACTCTGCTGATTGCATTCCAGTGTTCATTACTGGGGTTACTAGTAAACCTACTAAGTTTATTCACAGCATATGCGATATCAGGTCTAGTGCATTGCATAGCATACATAAGACTTCCTATAGCACTCGCATATTCTAATTGTGCAACTGTTCTTCTAGTATTTTCTTTTAGTTTGATACTTGGATCAAATGGGATTTTTGCTTCCTTTATATTTAGATGGTTAAACTTGTTTAGTATCTTCTCAATATAATGAGATTGACACAAAGCATAACCCCCACAATATTTTTTAACTTTGACACCTAAGATGGTATCAACTTGTCCAAGATCCTTCATTTTAAATACGGAAGAAAGAAACTTCTTTGTTTCAGTCACACCTTCCATTTTATTACTTATTATTAACATATCATCAACATATAGATAGATAATAATGATATAACTACCATCTTTTTTAGAATATATGCATTTATCAGCTACATTATGCATGAAACCATAAGATAGTATTTTGGAATCAAACTTCTCATGCCATTGTTTAGGTGCTTGTTTTAATCTATACAACGATTTGATTAATCTACATACTTTGTTTTCATTTTCTGGTAGAACGAAACCTTCAGGTTGTTCCATGTATACCTCCTCATTGAGGTCACCGTTCAGGAAAGCAGTCTTTACATTCATTTGGTGGATGTGAAGATGATGTATGGAAGCTAGCGCAAATAATATCCTAATGGATGTTATCCTAGCTACAGGTGAGTATGTGTCAATGTAGTCTATCCCTTCTTTTTGTCTAAAACCCTTAGCTACTAGTCGAGCTTTAAAGGTTTGGATAGTCCCATCAGTGTGATTTTTCTTCCTAAATACTCATTTGTAACCTGTGGGTCTAGAACCTGGAGGTAAGTTTACTAGTTCCCATGTTTGATTTGATAGTATAGATTCCATTTCATCATTTATAACTTTTTTTCAAAAAGCTGAGTGTCTAGAGGATACAGCTTCCTTATATGTTTTAGGATCATCTTATATAGTCATTACTATAGGTATTTGTCTTATAACATTTTCTCTATCTGCTTCTACCAGATGGAAAATTATGCGTTGTGAGTCTATGTAGTCATCTCCAAAACTCTTCTCTATTCTAGTTCTTTGACTCCTACGGGGTTCAGTGGGAGCTTCCATTATATGTGGAGTTGTGCTATTTGGTTCTCTATTAGGAGTTTGAATTTCATTATCCTTTGACTCCAAGGATAGTGAGTTCTCAAAGAATTCAACGTCTCTTGATTCAATAATTGTATTAGACTCCATGTCTAGAAGTTTATAAGCTTTACTATTTTATGCATACCCTACGAAGGCGCACTTAATAGCTCTTGGTCCTAACTTGATTCTTTTTGGGTCAGGGGTTCTGCAGTATACAAGACACCCCCACACTTTAAGATATCCTAGGTTAGGTTTTCTACCTCTCCATGTTTCATATGGAGATACTTTATATTTTTTAGACGGAAGTCTGTTTATTATATGGCATGCTGCAAGCAGTGCCTCACCCCACAGACTTAGTGGCAACTTTGCTTTTATTAGCATTGAGTTGACCATTTCTACTAATATTCTATTCTTCCTTTCAGCTATTCCGTTTTGTTGAGGTGTCTATGGAGCTGTACATTGATGTATCAGTCCATGTTCTTCACAGAAGTAATCGAATTCATTCGAGAAGTATTCTCCTCCTCTATCGCTACGGAGAATTTTTATCTTCTTACTTAGTTGATTTTCTACTTCTGCTTTATATATCTTAAACATGTTCAATGCTTCATCTTTGCTCTTTAATAGATAAACATACACATATTTAGAACAATCATCTATAAAGGTTATGAAGTACCGTTTACCTCCACGAGTAAGAATGCCGTTTAACTCACAGATATCACTGTGCACAAGATCCAAAATTTGAGACGATCTTTCAACACTTGGAAAAAGTTTTTTCGTTATTTTGGATCGTATGCACACTTCACATTTATCAGTTTCATTATCTGTGTATGAGATTAAACCATTCTTAGCCATGAACTTCAAAGTACTATACCCTATATGGGCTAGTCTATCATGGCACAGTCCAGCAGATTCAACCATATACGCAGAAGTGCTACTTTCATTCAGACAAAACTTAACCATCCCGTTACAAGCATATCCCTTTCCAACAAAATTTCCATTCTTGGATAGAATCAGTTTTCCTGACTCGTATACCACCCTTATACCTGGTTTTCCCAGAAGATTTCCAGAAACTAAGTTTCGCCTCATGTCTAGGACATGCAGTACATTAGTCAGAATCACTTTCTTTCCAGAAGTGAATATCAGTTCGACAGTTCCTTTGCCGACGACCTTCGATCGGACTTCATTACCCATTTGGACTTCTTGACCATCGGTCAATTCCTAATAGGTTTTGAAGGCTGATTTGTCGTAGCACACATGTACTGTAGTGACAGTATCATACCACCAGCCTGGAACTTTGCCTTGCATGGTATTTACTTCAGTGATCATAGCCACGATATCGCCTTCTTCTACTGCACTTGCCTCTTTTTTAGATTTGTGATATCGGCATACTCGAGCATAGTGCCCGATTTTTCCACAGACATAGCATGGGCCTTTGAACTTTCCGTTCTTCTTTTGGTCGTTTTTCTTGAATTTCCCTTTATTGGGTTTTAGGGAATCGTCCTTCTCAGGATTCTTGTTATTGGTGTTTTCTACTGCATGTACCTTGGACGAGGCATTCCCGTTATCATTCTTTTTATCGCGGTTACGTGATTCTTTCTCAATCCTTAGGTGTTTCTGGATTTGTTCCAGTGTGTAGTCCTCGATTTTATGCAGCAACTTCTTTCTATAGTCTTTCCACATCGGTGGCAATTTAGCGATTATAGCCCCGACTTGGAATGATTCAAGAAGATCGATTTTGATCGCTTTGATTTTGTTTACTATTAGCTGCAGTTCTTGGATTTGGGGCAGCAGCGGTTTATTATCTACCATGCTGAAGTCAAAATACCTGGCGATGAGAAATTTGTTGGTCCCTTCTTCTTCAGCCTTGTACTTGAATTCCAGTGCGGCCCAGATCTCCTTTACTGATGATGTCTGTTGGTACAGATCGTACAGGCGGTCGGAGAGTGCGTTCAGAATGTGTCCACGACACAAGAATTCGTCTTCGCTCTTTTAGCGCGGGCAGCCACCTGCTCAGGTGTGTCTTTGTCGGTTGCTTCAGGCAGTGCTTGTAGATTTGGATCTAGTATGTAGTAGATCTTCAGCGCCGTTAGGAGAAATTTCAGCTTGTCTTGCCATCTTGTAAAATTGGTTCCATCGAACCGATCAAGACGTATCAAGTCCTGATTCATCAACTTAATAGATGAAACGCTATCGGCTTCCATTTTAGAAATAACGCTTTAAGTTTGTTGGAAAATTTATACAGATTAATGTAGTTTCTGTATAATATGGAAACCGAAAATAATATGGACAGGCTGAAGCACGTCTGAAAACGCTGTCCTTAAAGCGTTATTTGCCCCAACTCAAGTAAATTGAGTATGCTGATAGGTTACAGGCAAATTGTTTCTAAGATACGACGAGCCTGGTGTGGGTCTGCGTTCAGCAGACACGAAGGCCCACAAAATGGAACTCAATTTCACTATTTCTGACAGTATTACAATATAAAGGAAAAATTCCAAAAGAAGAAAAGAAGAAAATAGAAAAGTGGTTTAGAATTCTGCTCAATTAGGTTCTAATCTTCAGCCGCTGGTTCGGTTGAACCGTCCTAGACCACACCGCTGGTCTATCCTTCAAGCTAAGGTTGACACTTTGCTGTGTTGCTGGATAATACTTAGAATGTATGAGTGGAGAGACTGTTTTTCTAGAATTCGTATGGAGTTGCTGGAGTGAGTTGAGATGGTTTTGAAACCCATCCAGGCCCTCCTTTTATAGGCTATGGTGGCTGGGGGTTATGGTCCAGGGAAATAAATCCTATGACCGTTTTCTGGCTGTTGAGAAAACTAGCCGTTTTATGGCCGTTTTCTGACTGTTGTGCATGGGCCATTAAGCTGCTGCATGCTGACTGTTGTGAGACAGCGGCTAGCCGTTTTATAGCTGTTGGGGCTAGCCATGCAGCAGTTTCAGCTGGACCCTGCACTTATTGCACAGCTGTTACAGATTTTCTGCAACAGCTCTTTTTCAGCCCTCTATATATTCTGAGGGACTCTCATTCAGTCCTTTAATTTTTTCGTCCAACCAACCATCTGCCTTAGCCACTAGTCGCACCGCGACTCGCACACGTCTCGCTCCGGTTCGCGAAGGGAGCGACCCTCTGCGACACGATGCGCACGTGCGAAGTGCAAAGTGCGCCACTAGCGCCTCTACAGCCACACTGCCTCCCATACCCATGCCTATGCCCTCGCACCAAGCCCGAATGCGAGCGCGGTGTTCCAGTGCTTCGCAGGTCCCATGGTCCACGGACTAGGTAGGCAAATATTATGGTACTCCACTATTATAATTTAAACCACTTTTCTTTCTCTTCTCTTTCCCATGTGGGACTATTCCCAAAGCCCCAAAAGTTTTTTCAAAAACAACTTTTCATATATTTTATTATTAAAATATTTTTTATTAAAATCAATATTTTACAACAAGATAAGCTACTTTAGGTTTATGTAAAGTTAACTTACCATCCATACAAGCCTTAAATTAAATTTCTTAAATAAGTAGCTTATTTACTATTTATGGGGTATATCCCAATACGTCCTGACAAACATAGTATATTATAACATAATAATACTAATAATTTTATTAAGCCCACATGCATTTACAATTTGCTAATGCTTCCATCTATATGTTACTGCCTGAAGGTAAATGTGGTCTACGGAAATAAGCTAAGGGGTTAGAAAACTTCCACCATGCTAAGCCAATTTACAAGAAAAAAAAAAGAAAATACTTAAGCTAGTGTGAGAAAGAAGAGAAAGAAGATAACTGCTGTATTAAGAATGGAGGTGATAATGCACTGTAACAAGATTAGGAATTCATTCACTCAAAGTATGGGGTTAACTCATCTAAATACAAGAGAACTTACTCATTTTTAAAGATGATAAAAAAAAATCATATATATATATATATATATATATAGATATATATAACACTATTCAATACCCTTATATAAGAGGGAGAGAGTTTGGAGAGATTGAAAGGCATGTCAACTATGGCCCACTTGACAGGTGGACAGACCTAATTCTTGGTATAGGGAATTCATGTAGTGGTACTCTTCAGATGGATGACCTGGATATTGCACCTGTGGGCCATGCTGGCGGGAGCTGATTAGGTGAGACCCGGATCCACCGAAGTGGGTGGGACCCCTGACTGTGGGGCTCACAGTGATGTATGTGACTTAAATCCACACCGTCCAACCATTTTGAAAGCTCATTTTAGTTTATGATTTCTAAAATGAAGCTGAATCATATCTTAGGTGGACCACACCACAGGAAACAGTTTTGGATGAATCCTCACCATTCACAGGAAACAGTTTTGAATGAATCCTCACTATTAAAAACTTCATGGATTCCACTGGAATGTTTATTTGCCATCCAACCGGTTGATAAGGTCACAAACACCTAGATGAAGAGACCACACAAATATCATATTGATCCAAAGCTTTTGTAGCCCACAAGAAGTTTTTAATTGTCAATCAACACTGTTTCCTGTACTATGGCCCATTTGGGATTTGGTACTACATTTTTTTGGATCACGCCCTAAAATGAGCTTTTAATATGGATGGATGGCGTGGATGTAGTCACATACATCAAAGTGGGCCCCACAGACAGGGGTCCCACCCACCTCGGTGGGTCCGGGGTCTCACCTAATCCGCTCTCCATGCTAGCATGTACAGTAGCGGATCATTAGCTGACTTGTGCACGTGCAGGGGCTTATAAAGCTCAACAATACCGTTAATCAGTTCGTGTGACGTGCCTTCGTAATAAAATATGAATTTGGTTCTCTCTCTCGTATACAGAAAGGTACCCAAACTTCTGGTACGATGCAATCTTTCCCGCCAATATGTCAATCAGGTAGGACATCAATACCATGAAAAAGGTATGGCCCACCATGAAAGATCATCTGGGACAAAAATTGGGTCATTCCGCACATCAGGTGGGCCATTGTTGGAATCAATGGAAAACTGACCGTCTAACTCAACATAAAGGTACAGCTAATCTAGTGAGGGGAGCAACCTGATTTTAGAGAAGGGTGTTATTCGTTGTGTCCTACCATTTTTATGGCCCTGATGTCCTGTTGTTGGGAAAAATTGTACGGTTCCACATGCAAGCGATCAGTTCTTTGTTTAGAATGAAAGATTTATTCTTGACGGCTCCGGTCCTTGCCAGGCTGGTAGACTCTTGAGGAGTTTCAACATGAGGTCTTGGTTTGAAACCCATAGTGTCTTTGAAGCGCTTCCTCTGTGGTTGATCGAAAGATGGAGATAGAAATGGTTCCGGAGCATGAGAAGACAAAAGGTTTGGTAAATCTAGATGAGAGAGTTGTGCTCTAGACGGTTCAATAGGACGGAAGGCTCTTTGGTACGGGTCATGGTGGATTAAAGATGACAAGTGTTGGAACTATCTCGAATGAAAGATGTTTTAAAGGTTCAAAGCACCGAGTACTTGGAAATTTTTTCAGGCAAAGGGTCCTTTTGCGTGAGTGCGCGCAAATGAATATAGTTGTGCGGAACAGTGCCAAGTATAGAGGCCTTGCGCAAACAGGGAGGCTGTTGCACGGGTGCGCGCAAACACAAGGGTTTGCATGGGGATGTGTCGGTTGGGCAGAGTTTTGACAGGAAAGTAGGAAGTGAAAATAGAAGGGTTCTGGTATTTATAGAAGAATGGGACCTGATAACTCTTTGCGTGGGTGCTCGCAAATGACAGGAAAAAAAGAAGAATGGGGAAGATTGATCCTAATTCTTTATTTAGAAATCCCACTACATCGCCACTAGTCCATTCTCAAATGTGAGCCCTCAGATCAGATGGATGGAGAAAAGCTAGCATAAACAGAATCTTGGGTGTCGAAAGAACCTCGAATTCTTGAAGGAATCTTGTTAGCAAAGAAACCAACGCAGAAGACCGGTGAAATCCATCTGATGATCTTTCTCACTCCTTTCCACGATCCCCATGCCTTATTCCCTACTCATTTATACGAAACACTCCAACAATGTTTCATGGGTCACAAATCACTCTGGGCCCAAGAAGAATTCAGAACAAGGGGTCTCCTAACTTCCCGTGTTACTATTCCGACTAGGCAGCGGCAATTTTGGCAAAGCACTCAAAGACTTTAATTAAAATTGATGAATATAAAGTGATAGAAGTTACCTCTCAACACTTTTACAAGGAGACCTCCATCTTTAAAGGCTTGCTCAATTATTGGTGCCCCAGAACCAACTCCTATTTTCCAGCAGGAGAGATGAGTATTATACTCTGGGACCTCCATCAGATCGCCAGTATTTCGTTGACCGGAAATTCTGTGACGAATTCGTCTCCACTAATGAAGAATTGACATTTTTCTCTTCACCAGGCCGAGTGGCCTCAATTTTAGAAACTACTCCAGAATTCTTCAAAGAGATGGCCAAGTTTCCAAACATTCAAAAGATTTCTCCCTTACAATTAATGGCTTGCGCATTTCACAAGAGCCTTTCGGTAACTCTCCTCTTCACAAATTAACTGCTTCTTATTGCATTTTGATTTTTCATATTTCTCAACGCTTGTCCTTTTCTTCTTCTTCTTTTTTAGGTTTAGTGGCTACCATTCCCAAGAATTAACGAACCTCCGTGAGAAAATAAAAGAACGTGCAGAATATAGTCTCTAGGGAGAACTGATAGCATTCCTTGTCTACTGGTTGAGTGTGATCGTCCTTCCTAGCTCTAAATGGGCAGATGCCATTCGGCCCATGATATTTGTTGTCGTCGATGCCATGGCGGAAGGCCATAAGCATTCCCTTACCCCTCCGGTCCAGTGCTCTATTTACAAAGCTCTTGCAGAGGTAGCGACTCATGTAAAGAGTCCTTCTGTTGGTGCTTCTTCTACATACACTCCTTGGTGCTATATCACCAGATGGATGAGTATTTATTTCCTATGGACCTTCGAAGCTCCAGAAAAAGCATATATTCACCCTTCGCATATTCCCCTATGGTTCTTTCAGAAGAGAATTATGGCCAAAAGGTCATATGACTGGGTCGCCAACAAAATCTTATACACTGATGCAATTGACTTTTTCCAATTTTTCCGTACCGATATACAAAGAATACAGACATGGTAGATACTGAATCACTCTCTCTAGGAGAAAGGGCATTCTACCTTTCCATTCGACCTTGCAGTCTCCCACTGAGAGAAGGGGTAGAATTCTGGAGGAAACTTTACTACCCAAGCTGATTCGCCCGCCAATTTGGCTTTGATCAAGCCATCCCAGAAGACTGTGGATTGGTAACAAGGAGGATACGTAGCTATGGAACCGGCCCATATAACTGGGCAATGGCATGGAAGCAGTTGTTAGGCGATTGCGTCAGATCCACTTTCATGATTCCGGACAACAGCTGAATGACCCGTGCTTCGTATGGTTACATGAGATGGTGGGTTCATCAATCGTACTTGGTTAATAAATGCTTACCAGTAACTGAACCGATCTGGATTTCGTCACCGAAGCTCAAGGGTCGCAAATTTGAAGAAGGAATAGGCTTTGTGCCAGAAATGAGTCATGCGCATTTTCCCGGTCAAATTTGTAGAAAGATATCTCTAGAAGAGCCAATTCATGAAAGAAAACCTACCAATACTTTGGAGGGGTGGATAGCCCATGAGGTTGTTATCGATTTTGAAAAAGATCTGAGCTTTGGAGAAGAAGAGCAGACCCAAGGAACGAGGGGGAGAAAGAAGGAAGAAGAAGAAAGAGGTTCTGCGCCAAGCCGTGCAACACCATCGTGTTGCGCGACCATCAATGCTCAAGAGCCGAAATGCTGCTGAAATCCCTGTTTATTTGATCTCTAAAGTCTTCGCAGTCTTCGATTTTCCTTTTACACAAGGACATTAGCTCAGGAAGGAGAGATCAGGTGATTAGATTCACAAAACATTCATCTTGATGAGATGATCAAATAAGAAGCCGAAATGCTGCTGGATTTGATATCTAGATTTGATATTTGAACTCTTTGTTCTCTTTATCTTAAGATAATCTATCTTAGAATCAAGAGAAATTAAAGTATATAAATGAAATCA
The DNA here is from genome assembly GCA_037074715.1 of Magnolia kwangsiensis. Taxonomy (NCBI): domain Eukaryota; kingdom Viridiplantae; phylum Streptophyta; class Magnoliopsida; order Magnoliales; family Magnoliaceae; genus Magnolia; species Magnolia kwangsiensis. Next base: position 12,322,720 of record CM073577.1, on the reverse strand, counting down.
GTATGAATAAATATGATGATTGTTCCACATTCTCATTCTCTCTGTTATGATTGAATAAGATAATCTCCCAAATTGAAATGTATTTGTTTCTTGTCCAAACTAAATGGCGACTCTGCTCGGGATCGAAACCCATAGGTGGTGAAATCCCACTACGGCGTGCGTGGGTGTGTGGCTGGTGCGTGTATAAATAAAAAAAGAAAAGAAAAGAAAGATTTATTCTTGACTTATCGTTAAAAAAATAATATTTTAGTGTCAGATTATAATCACTTCTGTGACACATTACTAAGTTCTTGAAGCTCATCCACTGTTAATGTAGTTAATCCAAACCATCCAAATCATAAGCCACTCTCATGAATGTACGATCAACATGAGGTGGTGGAGATGCGTTGTACTAGGTGCTGACTTTTCTCCCTCTAATTATTTTTATATTTCTCGGTATGCCGCTGTCCATACATGGCCATGTAAGGTAAAACCCAGTTAGTCTATGTTTAGTTCTATACTATTTTACATGGTGTGGTTCATATAAAGATGGTCATAAGTACATAGATGTGTTATTCTATTATATTCATCTTTTACGGTATTTTTTTTAGTGTAGAATTTATTATATGAGTGGAACAGAAGTAAGTTTTGTATTTTTATTTTTATTGTTTATAGTAAAGAAAAAAACTTTGTGTTGTTATCCCGTGGAGTAATTATATATGCCAAATCACATAAATATTTATGACTTGTCTCTTATTTTGGTTTGGCCCTTTTGACTTTTGTTTAACCATTTTCTTTCTTGTTTTGGCCTCTCCTACACTGATTATGTGTAGGCGTTCTCCGCAACAACTAGTATTGGAGCCAAAGGTTGAGAAACTTTTTATACAAGATTAGTGTTAATGTTTGTTTTACAAATGTGCTACAGATGGTGTAACACCCTGAAAATCGGGAGTCGTGTAGAAACCCGACTCCCGAGTTCCAGACCATCACTTATGCAACAAATATGATTATGATTCAATGTTGCCTGAGTTAAAGCATTCACATGAGTAAGATTATACCAAAACTGCAATTCATACTCCAAATCCAGTGACAAAATGCAAGTGGAAGACTGAAAAATATATATATCACTATACGAAAATAAAATAATTTCAAACTGTTTCCAAAGTATGAATACATCACTGAGTCTCATATACATGTCATAAAGCAAGAAATAAATGTCAGGTGATAGTCCAACTAGCATGTCCCACCGATCCAGGCCACCTACACAAAGCCGTTGGAGAACTGCATATACGAGAACTCATCCTGATCCTTGTATTAATCCGGCTCAGCGTCCTGAATCGCTTCATCATCTGCATCTAAGACAGGGTCTGGTAGTATTGCAAACACCGTCCCATAACGTGGGAGTGAGTGATCAACTCAGTGGAATAATAGAGCAAAGATTAACATGTTATCAAATCAATCACGCGTTAATAGTAAAGCAAACAATCAAACATTCCTAGGTATTGTTGTTAATGCAAGCATGAAATGACATGATGGATGCCCTCACCGACATACTCCCTCATGCGGCACCATCTGCGTCCGCGGCATGCTTTCTTACCGCAGTGCTCCACATCTTCCAGGCACATGCAGTGCGATATGAATAATGATTACCGGATTGTTATTAGTCCTTTTCATACAGCAGGATTGGGAAACTAAGGTACCTTCCTTATATCAATCTCAACACAGATCCTGTCTAGGGTCGTCACTCCTAGTAATCACATACGATGTTATATTTGTAGGTCACTGCAAGGGCTGCCAGGGCTGTTGCTCGCACTCATTGCACCGCTCCCCCATCACCTTATCAATACAGGCCTAATGTACTCTCGTCACTATGGAAGGGTCGTCGCCTCCCGTAGACTAAGAATACGCTCGCGGTCATTATAAAGGGCTCGTCACCAATCAGAGTAGGCCGACAGCTCAAATGTAGTGTCTCATACCACCAAAATCGGTTCACGAGTCAAATGTGCTCACTGGTCACTACGGGGAGGTTTGTGGCCCCAGCATAGGCCGACAGCTCGACCACGGTGTCCCATACCACCATGCCCGGCTCATGAGTCTTTATGGATCAAGGTACCATAGTTAATAAAGTTTTCAATGGTAAGTTCAGTACCCTAAGTTCAAGCAGTTATGACTCATATAAAGTGAACATACAATGGTCAGTCGGGTTACTTAACGGGCTCAACTAGTACGAGCGCATCTCAAGTCGAACGACATGAAGTGCATGAAACACTTCGTGTGGCCTAACCACTGTCGCTAACTCAAAACACGACTCGCGTTCATCGACCCGTCCTTCGTGGCAAATAAAAGCCAGCCACGAATTCCAACTGTTACCGACTGCTTGGACTAGGATATAGCCCCAAGCACTTGTAATCTACATCAGTCATCATATGACAACAACATGAATGAAATACAAACAATCAAAGCATGTCAACAACATGTTTAACATACAACATAAACGATACAACCTAACGCATGTATTTCATATACAAAAGGAAATCAATTTCATGTAGCACACATGGAGGAAGTCATGTATATCATCATAATGATTGAGAATTCAATCTCAAGATGAATCTACAACAACATGTACTCAATACATACTAATACAAACATTTATACAAACACTTAGTCTACGCACTTTAGTCTACATAGCGTATGTCGACCCAAAGTGCGCATTAGGGCGAATCTCTTCGCCAAACAGATCATGCACGCATAACCAGCATAATAACATGACAATCATTTTTACAAAATACGGACGTATACAGTATTTTCTACAAATACTTAAAATGTCCTAAATCTCATATTTTTCATACGCAGTCGAAATGGAAAACGGACAGCATGTTTTACATGTCAAACAGTGTTCTTGTTGAGAATCTACTATTAAACGACATTGAAAGCTTTGAAAACAGTCAACCTAAGCATCTACAATCCTTACCTTTTGCCGGTAAACGCGTAACGAACTCAGTTTGTTCACTCACGCTTCGTCTACGGCCCAACGGCAACCTATTACATGAAATAGGTTAGCTAGCACTCTACTACAGCTAGTCTAGGCTTCAAAACAGGTTAGGGTTAGCTTAACTTACCCAATAACGGAGTTAGAATCGTCGGAAGAACTATTCAAATACGCCGATTTAGAGTACAGATGCACGAAGAAAGATCCTACGGAGTTTCACCGGATTCTCCCACTCTTTCTCTCTCTTTTCTTTCTTTTCCTTACTAGGGTTTTTATCAAATTCGTAGGTGAGAGATATGAGAGGGTTTAAGGTCCTTATATAGGCTAAAAACTCACCCATTTAAACTTGGAACCAAAGTATACTTGGGTTATAACCAAATCGGGTCTTTTTCGATCTAAAAGAGCATTTCGGGAGGTCCCCTGGCCACATGCGGTCGGACTTAAGTTCATGTATATTGGATCCTGCTCACCTCAAGTTTTCAGTCCGGTAGTGTTCCCAGATCGCCCGTGGCGGTCCAGTGTCAGTTCAGCGGTCACTGAACCTAAATCAGGACTATAAGTTTCATGACATGAAAGAGAAATTTTTCCTGATCCGAGGGTGAAATTTGGCTGAATTCTGACAGTCAGAACGCTTAAAAATAATGCGCAACGACACGTGCCAGATTTGAATTATTTTTCCAAATCCTTTTCCTTTTCTCACTCTCTTCACTCCGACCTTAGTACAATAACGTCAGTACATCAGTTGTGCCTGATTTTCGAAACGATTGTCAAGTCCAACCAAGCGGTCATAATGGTCTGAGATTGTAGATATCGGACTTTCGACGCGCGGTCTAGATCCAATACAAAGTTTCAAAGGGTTCTTGAGAGCAAACAGGTTTAGAGTTTGATCCTAGGTTTCAGGACGTTATAGCGTTAACAGTTCCATAAGTTTTGAGTCTTGTAGAACGTATTTAAAGCGAACAGTATTGATTTTGCAGCTAATCTAGTGTAGCGCTAGTTAACTTACACTTAATTTTTAAAGGAATTATTCCTAAGTGATTTCTGATCGAGGTGGTACTCGGGTCTTAGTACGGGATTTTTCGAGACGTTACAGATGGCTAGTTCGAGTTCTACCAGATTTAATGTGTTGAAGTTCGATGGATTCAATTATGCGGTTTGGAAACTGAAGATGAACACAGTATTGGTGAAGGAAGGATATGCAATAATGATTCAAGGAAAAGAAAAGAATCCTGTAGAGATGATAAATGAAGTATTTGATGAGAAAAATCAATTAGCCATGGTAGACTTTTTTCTTACTCTAGATAATTTAATTTTATTCAATGTGTCCGATCAAACCACTACAAAATGTTTATGAGACAAATTGTAAAGCCTATATGAAGAGACATCACTGTCGAACAAGATATTTCTCCGACGGTAACTGTATAACTTAAAGATAAATGACCCTCTTTGCAAGAACACTTTAATGGATTTAACACTCGGACTAACAGATTGGCGATGATCGATGTGAAGATCGATGATGAAGAAAATGTCGCACATCTGCTCTATTCAATGCTAGATTCGTAAGATGGTTTGATAATAAATATCAGTAATGGTCCATATCTTACTATGAAGTTAGCCATATCCACATTACTTTCTAAGGAGTCTAATAGAAAGATGCATAGAGAATTTGCCGGTAGGGGTTTACATCGAGTCGAACCGAGTCGAGTTGGCCTCCGCTCGACCCGGCTCAGACATCAATTGACCTCAGCTCGTACTCGGCTTGGCTCGGTCCTCGAGCCTGACTGGCCAGTTCGGCTCAGTTCGATCAGTAGCTCGGGCCAGTTCGAGCCGAGATCGAGCCGATTTCGTCATTGCAGCATTTTCACAAACACCTGGATTGCACCTTCAAGATCTCACTGTATTCGAGACAACAACAATGGTTTTAAAGGTATTTTATCAAACACCTTCTAAGCAATATAAAAATCAAGAAAAAAGGGTGTTAGTTTCATATACATACCTTCCTTGCCACCAGCCACACTTCTTTGAGTCATTTCATCAAACACTTGGTGAGCAACATCAATATCAAAGTAACCAAGTCACCAAACTGGTTCAATCCGAGCTGGCTTCGAGTTGAGCTGGGGCCAACTCGAACTCAGCTTGAACTCATTTTCGAGCTCAAAAAATTAGCTCGACTCGACTTGAACTCAGATTCAAACTGAGTCAAATCGAGCTTTTTCGAGTCAAGTCGAGCGAGCTAACAAAGCTAGCTCGGTTCGTGTACACCTTTATCCGCCAGTGATGCTATGATGGTTGAAGGAAGGTCTGCCGAGAAGGGTACTAGTGGAATAGATCATACAAGATCCAAGTTGAAATGACACAAAACAGGTAAGTGTCAGAGTTCACGGAAAGAATGACCACTTGAAAAAAATTGTAAATTCAATAAAGTAAATCAGAAGAATTACAAACATAATTTCGCATAACCATCAGATTCGAATGGTCCCCAAAGAAATCTGGTTAAGAAAGATAATTCATCTGAGGACAAAGAAGCATTGTCTACAATGATTCCATGAGAAAATCTGAGCCATCAATGAATCTTAGATTTAGGAGCTTCGTTCCATAATACTCCACCCAGAATTTTTTTTATACATATCAGTTACATGATGGTGGCACATTTTACATGAGTAATTATAGCACGTGTAAAATTGTGGAGATTGGATATGTTAGAATTATTATGTTTAATGGTATCATACGTATAGTTTCTGATGTGTGACATGCACTAGACCTACGAAAGAATCTTCTATTATTGAAAAAGTTTGATAAAAATGGCTATAAATTTTTTGATGAAAATAATTTATTAAAAATTATAAAGGGGCAATGGTGGTGGCAAAATGAGATTTAATGGGTGATATATATCGTTTGATTGGAGATATTATAGTTGGTGATATTATTATTGCTAATGTCATAACAGACTCTACTATAATCTGGCACAGGCAGTTCAGATACGTGATCAAATAGCGACTAAGTGTACTTCTTGATCAAAATTTACTTCCTGATTTAAAGTCTCTTAATTTAGATTTTTGTAATGATTGCTTATTTAGAAAGCTCTATCGAAATCGCTTTTTATCTTCTATTGTCAAAAGTAATGATGTTTTAGATTTAATTCATTCTGATACTTTGGAAGCTTTAGTCAAATCCTTGGGAGGTTCGAAGTACTTTGTTTCCTTTATTGATAATTTTTTTTAAAATGTATAGATTTACATGTTAATAAGAAAAAAAGTAATGCTTTTACTTATTTAATTAAGTTTACAACATTGGTTGAAATTAAAAAGGAACATAAAATTAAATGTCTAAGAACTAATAATAGAGAAGAATACACATTGAAAGAATTTAAGGATTTTTGTAATGAGCACGGCATTGAGAGGCACTATACGGTGCCTAGTACTCCACAATAGAATGAAGTTGTAAAACGTATAAATAGTATGCTTATGGATCGTGCTAAGAGCATGTTGAGTTCGGATAGCCTCGAGTAGTGTTTTTTAACAGAAGCCGTTAATATGACTTATTATTTAATAAATCGATCTTCTAAGACTGTACTTGATTGCAATATCTCTGAAGAAGTATGGTATGAAAAATCTATTAGTTATCCGTTTATTCATAGTTTTGGTTGTTGTATTTATGTGTGGATTCCTAAAGAGCGCATGACTAAGTTGGATATGAGGTCTAAAAAGGGTATTTTTCTTGGCTATGTAGGTGGAACAAAGGTATATAAAATGTGAGACCCTACTGCCCACAAGTCAGTGATTAGCCAATATGTGATTTTTAATGAATATTTGTTGTAGAAATAAAATTTCTAAGCACGGAGTCGCGAGAGATAATTAAATTAGAATATTCGAAGAATGTTCGAAATCAATCCGTTGATTTAAAAGGTCAACAAGTTGATGGTATCGTTAAAAATGAAGCTGATGAAAAACGTATAGCTAAGATGCCAGGTGTTAAAACTCAAAATGATCAAGACCAACTAAGAAGAGCTATAAAACCTTTTTTTTTTTTTCTCAAAGATTATATAACGGCTTATGCTTATATGATAGAAGAGCATGAGCCTTATTCATACCAAGAGGCATGTGAATTTGAAACAAGACTTGAAAATTTGTTCAATTATCCAAAGGGTAGAAGGCTATTAGTTGCGTATGAGTTTATAAGCTAGAAAAAGATACTAACGAAAATGTTGAAAGATAAAAAGCCTGATTCGTGGTAAAATGGTATGCTCAGAAATCACATATTGACTTTAATAAAATTTTCTCTTTAGTTGTCCATCTAAGTACTATTTGTATTGTGTTGAGTATGACAACGGTAATTGACTTCTTGAGCAGTTGGAAGTAAAAACTAATTTTCTTCATAGGAATCTTGATAAATAAGTTTATATGACTCAACTTGAAGATTTTATTGAAGAAACAAGAAGAATCTAGTTTATTTGTTGAACAGGTCGATTTGCAATTTAAAGCAGCCACTAATGTGTTGGTATAAGTGGTTTAATTTTTTTATTGTGAGCTTAAGATTTCAAGGATGTGGGGCAAACCATTGTCCCTATGTTCATATCTATGGTAATGATGATTTTATTATTTTGTTATTGTATGATGACATGCTGGTTGCAGGTAATAGTATAAAAAAAATTATAATATTCAAAGCTCATTTAACTAGGAAAAATTGATATAAATGATTTGGGTGCCGTTAATCAGATTATTAGAATGATTGTACTTAGAGATATGAAGAACTTGAAAATCTGGATAACCCAAACAGATTATATTGAAAGAGTTTCATGCTGCTTTAACATGTAGAATTTTAATTCAGTTAATACTCTATTCTCTGTTCATTGCAAGATGTCTTCAGATCAGTGTCATAACACAGAAGTGTATAAGACAAATATATCTCAAGTAACATATTCATCAGTAGTAGAGAGCCTCATGTTTTCCATTGTGTGCACCAGATTAGATATTGTACAAACAGTGTGAGCAATTAATAAATACATGATGAACCTAGGGAGAGATTATTAGATTGTTGTGAAGTGGATTCTTCATTATTTGAATGACATTTTTGAGGTAACTATTTATTGCAGCAGCCAAAATTTAGAATGGTTAGGTTTGTGGATGCATATTATGTGGGATATCGTGATAAAAGAAGTGTTGGGGGCCTTGCATAAAACCTTAGGATCTAGCCATCCAGAAAAAACTGCAATTATGAAATAACAAAGCAATGAAATAGATCAAAGCATCAATCACACACCACACAAGATTTTTTACGTAAAAAACCCTCAAAGAGGTAAAAATCATGGGACCTCGTCTATATCAACAATCCACTATGAAGCAGAACGTTACAACCTTTGTCACTCACGCAAGAGTAGATGAACAATATGAGAATAAAAAGAAAAATAGAGGGATCTCACCTATCACGAGGACGTAGAAGCGTTGAGACGATGACTCTTTTACACAAGCTTCCTTTATCTCTTTTCTCTCACTCTCTCACCTTTGATATCCCTAAACCCTTTAGGAAACCCTCTTGTGCTTTTCTTGTACCTAGAAAAATCCTAGGAACCCCTAGTTATAGTTTTAGAAAACTCCTTTCCGCAACCTAGTTGCGAAACGAAATTCGCTTAAAATCGCGGATCGAATCTGCGTAGCTACGATCGGTCGTACCGAGTCCACGGCTGGTCGTGAGCCACCTACGACCAGTCGTGGACCACCTACGACCGGTCGAGCACCCTTGAAAAAAAATATCTTAAACTCGCTGGAGTTTGAGTCATGTAACCTACGACTAGTCGAACACGACCCACGGCCGATCGAGCAGGGCTCTCGACTGGTCGAAGACGGGTCAAAAAATCCATCAAATCTTTTCCTTTTTGACCCAGGAAGGATTCACCTTCTTCAAGCCAGCTTGGTTTTTACAAACCTCAAACTTGCCCTTGAGCAAAGCCTTGGTCATCATGTCTGACCCATTATCGTCCGTGTGGACTTTATCAAGCTGTAACACCTTCTGTTTCAAAGTATCCCTGATCCAGTGATACCGAATCTCTATGTGCTTCGACTTAGAATGCTGACTTAGATTCTTGCTCAAGTGTATAGCACTCTGACTATCGTAATAGAACACGTGCTCCTCCTGCTTCAGGCTAAGTTTCTGTAGGAACCTCTTCATCCAAAGCATCTCTTTACATGCTTCTATGACTGCAATGTACTCTGCCTCTGTCGTTGACAATGCTACGACCTTCTGTAGCTTGCTCTACTAAGAAATCGCTCTCCCTGTAAACGTAAACATGAACCTTGATATAAACTTCCTGGAGTCTATGTCGCCTGCTATATCTGCATCTGTGTAGCCCTCTAACATAGCTTTACTGTCACCATAACATAGGCTCAACCTAGATGAGCCTCTTAGATACCGTAGTATCCACTTCACCGCTGCCCAATGCTTTTTGCTAGAATTGACAAGATACCGGCTGACAACACCAACCGTATATGCTATGTCTAGGCATGTACACACCATATCATACATCAAACTTCCTACAGCTGACGCGTAGGATATCTTCTGCATCTCTTCTACCTCTGCCTTCGTCTTGGGACACTGCCTATCGCTCAATCTGAAGTGACCATCTAGTAGAATACTAATCGGCTTCGCTGCATTCATATTGAACCGCTCTAGGACTTTCTCAATATACCACTCTTGTGACAGCCAAAGCTTCCTACTACTTCTGTAACGGATTATCTCCATTCCTAGGATCTATTTAGCCGGGCCCAAGTCTTTCATCGTAAAAGACCTGCCCAACTCTTGTTTCAGCCTGTCGACCTTCTTGATGTCTTTTTCTATGATGAGCATGTCATCAACGTACAATAACAGAACTAAGAAATCACTATTTGAGAATTTGCACGTGAACACACAGTGGTCTGACTCCGTTCTGTCATACCCATGCTATAACATGAACGAATCGAACTTCTTGTATCATTGCCGTGGAGCTTGTTTAAGCCCATACAAGCTCTTCCTCAACCTACACATCATATGCTCTTTGCCCTTAACTTCGAACCCTTCTGGTTGGTGCATGTAGATCTCTTCTTCCAGGTCATCATGGAGGAAAACAGTTTTAACGTCCAACTGCTCTATCTCCAGATCCACGCTAGCCACCAACTCAAGCAACACCCGTATGGATGTCATCTTCACCACTGGTGAGAATATCTCCTCAAAGTCTATGCCTTTCCTCTGACCAAACCCTTTCACCACAAGTCTGGCCTTGAACCTTATCTGTGAATTCTTCTGCTCAACCTTCTTTCTTAATACCCACTTGTTGCTCAAAGCTTTCTTACCCTTAGGCAGTTTCACCATATTATAGGTGTGGTTCTTATGTAAGGATTCTATCTCCTCTTGCATAGCTTTTAACCACTCCTCCTTGTGCTTGTCGGTTAGGGCCTCAGAATAATCTTCTGGTTCTCCCCCATTAGTCAGCATAATGTACTCATGCGGTGAGTACCTCTTGTACGGCTATTTATCCCTAGATGACCTCCTCACCTGTGGCTCAACAGGTGGATCAAGTGGGGGTTGCTCCCCTGGTCCATCTTCTAAAGGAACTCTCTCGTCCTCTGCACCTTGTTGTACTCTCCCGTTATCAGGCACCACAGAAGGAATAATAGGATCCATGTCCTCTTGCTCACTTGAACTAGGCTGGTTCTTCTCTGGCTTACCAATGTCTTCTATACACTGATCTTCAAAGAAAACCACATCTCTGCTCCTGACGAGCTTCCTCTTGGTCGGATCCCATAATCTGTAACCGAACTTTTTATCACCATACCTTAAGAACACGCATTGCCTGATCTTCATATCGAGCTTAAACCTCTCGTCCTTCGGTACGTGAACGGATGCCCTGCATCCAAAAACCCTAGGATGACTGTACGATGGATCCTGTCCAGTCCACACCTTCTCAGGTACTTCTCCATTCAATGAGACTGATAGAGACTTATTTATCAGATACACCGTCGTGTGCATTGCTTCTCCCCAGAATGTCTTGGGCAACTTCGCATGGGATAACATGCATCTAATTCTCTCTACAATGGTGCAATTCATTCGCTCAGCTACACCATTATGCTGGGAGGTCTTGGGAACCGTCTGTTCATGGCGTATACCCAGGGACTTGCAGTACTCATGAAAGTCACCAATATATTCACCACCATTGTCAGTACGGATGCACTTCAATGATCTACCTGTCTCTCTCTCGATCATAGCATAAAATAATTTAAACATACTAAAGACCTCGTCCTTGGATTTCAAAGCATAAGCCCAAACCCTCCTAGATGCATCATCTATAAAAGTAACAAAATACAATGCCCCAACCAAGGTTTTTATCCTCATACGACCACAAACATGAGAATAAACCAAATCTAATGCATGCACTTTATTAACATGAGAAACATATTTAACAAATGAAACTCTATGCTATTTTCCTGATAAACAATCAAGACAGGTTTTGAGAGGTGTACCTGTCATGTCTGGAAGGAACCGCTTCCTAGCTAGTAGCTGAAGCCCCTTTTCACTCATGTGGCCTGGACGTTTGTGCCACATGTCAATTGCTGAATCTTCCGCTGCGTTCAACTCACCCTTGCATACACTGACACTTGCCTTGTACATAGTGCAATACTTTTTTTCTCTGGCTGCGATCAACGAACCCTTGATGAGCTTCCAACGCTCACCAGCAAACCGATTTTTATAGCCATCATCATCCAGCCTTCCCGTCGACATCAAGTTGAGGCGAATGTCTGAGATATGCCTCACATCCCTGAGAACCAACGTGCAGCCCACATCGGTCTTCACATAAATATCACCAACTCTCACGATCTTCAATACGGCAGAATTTTTCATCTTCACGATCCCATAGTCACTTGATTGTAGCTTGTGAAGAAATTCCTGCTTGGAGTCCCATGAAAAGAAACTCCTGAGTCAATTACCCAGTCGGTGTCCTGACTCATAGCCGTGGGCCATACATCATGATTTGAAGAAAGAATAACTATAACGTCGCCATTTGAAGCGACCGCAGTGGAATCTGATTTATCATCCTTCGCCTTTCCTTTTCCTTTCTTGTCGGTCTTAGCCTTACGACATTCATGCTTATAGTGGCCCTTCTTGCCACAATTTCAGCATTCAATATCTTTTCTGTTACTTGACTTGCCTCTTAATTTATCTCGGGTCATCCCACCCTTCCTGTTATTTCCTCTCCCTCGTTCTTGTGTCACAAGGGCCTCTTGCTGAGTAGACCCCTTAGACTTCCTCTTTGTCTCTTCATTGAAGAGACAACTAATAACCTGTTACATGGATATCTTTCTGTCTGGCGCGGAGTTACTTAGAGACACCACCAATGTCTCCTAACTTTCAGGTAATGAACTAAGCAAAAGTAAAGTCTGCAATTCATCATCCAGGACCATCTTCATATAAGAGAGTTGGTTCACTATATTGATGACCTCATTCATGTGCTCGGCCACAGAACCACCATCCTTGATCTTGAGATTCACAAGTCGCCTTATCAGAAAAATCTTATTATCGGCTGTCTTCCTCTCATACAACCCTTGTAATTTCAGTCATAGGCTAGCGACTGAGGGTTTCGTAGACACATGGTGGAACACAGTATCATCCAGCCATTGTTTAATAAACCCTACCGTCTTCCGGTCCAACTTCTTCCAACCTTTATCAGACATATCCTTAGATTTTGCTGATATGCCTAAAATTGGAGAATATAGATCCTTGCAATAAAGCAAGTCCTCCATCTTAGCGTTCCATATAGTCCAGTTAGAACCATTGAGGCTGATCATCCTTGATGAGCCACCTTCCATAATTTCAAACCGATCTTACCCGTTCAATGAACTTAGTGCTCTGATACCACTTTGTTGGGGGCCTTACACAAAACCTTAGGATCTAGCCCTCCAGAATAAAACAGAATTATGGAATAACAAAGCAATGAAATAAATCAAAGCATCAATCACACACCACACAAGAGATTTTTATGTGAAAAACCTTTAAAGAGGTAAAAACCATGGGACCTCGTCCAGATCAACAATCTACTATGAAGCAGAACGTTACAACCTTCGTCACTCACGCAGGAGTGGATAAACAATAAGAGAATAAAAGAAAAATAGAGGGATCTCACCTATCACGAGGACGTATAAGCGCTGAGACAATGACTCCCTTCCAAAAGCTTCCTCTCTCTCTTTTCTCTCACTCTCTCACCTTTGATATCTCTAAACCTTTTAGGAAACCCTCTTGTGCTTTTCTTGTACCTAGAAAAACTTTAGGAACCCCTAGTTATAGTTTTAGGAAACTCCTTTCCGCATACTAGTTACGAAAGGACTTGTGAAACGAAATCCGCGCAAAATCGCTAAACGAATCTGCGTAGCTACGACCGGTCGTACCGAGTCCATGACTAGTCGTGAGCCACCTACGACCGGTCGTGGACCACCTACGATCGGTCGAGCACCCTTGAAAAAAAATGTACTAAACTCGCTGGAGTTTGAGTTGTGTAACCCACGACTAGTCGAGCACGATCCACGACCGGTCGAGTAGGGCTCTCGACCGGTCGAAGACGAGTCAAAAAACCCATCAAGAAGATTTGCCACATATTATATTTTCTCTTTAGCCGACAGTGCGGTTAGTTGGATGTTGAGACTGCGGTCAATGGTAGTCTTGTCTACTACAAAGATAGAGTATATGTCGGCTATAGAAGCTAGCATGTAAGGAAGGTATTTGGTTAAAGAGCTTGTAAGAATAATTTAAATTCAAGCAAAAAGTGGTGGTGATTCATAGTGATAGTCATAGCGCGTTACACTTGTCTAAAAATCTGATATTTTATGCTCGGACCAAGCACATTAATGTTCAGTATCACTTTGTTCATGACGAGGTAGAAGACGGTTGGATTTCATTGCAGAAATTCACACCAACGACAACGTAGCAAATATGCCAATGAAGCATATTATAAGGGATAATTTTATTTGGTGCAAGATTTCCATTGGGCTTGTTGTTACCTAGTGTTTGGTGACGTTTAGGTAGCTATTATGTGGAGTGTTTTTACACAATTAGAGAAACTAGTATTTAAGTGGGTGAATGTTTAGGCAGTGGAGATGCACTATCCTGGGTGTTGACGTCTCCCAGTGGGAGACATCTCTCTCCCTCTTTCCTAGTCTTTCTCTAACTCAATCTCTCCATGCGTACGTCCGTATGAACAGTAAGGTGAAGCCCAATTACTCTATGCTTGGTTTTATATGATCTCACATGGTGTGATCCATATAAGTAGAGCTACAGGTAGAGAAAGGCATTCTATTCGATTGTATTTATCTTTTAGGGTATTTCTTGATGTGGAATTCATTGTATGGGTGGGAGAGAGATAAGTTTTATATTTTCATTTCTCTTGTTTATAATGAAGAAAAAAACTCTATGTTGTTGCCCCATGAAATACACATATTATTGAATCACGTAAATACTTGTGCCTCTTATTTCTTATCTTGGTTTAATCATTTTTTACTTTTGTTTGACCATTTTCTTTTGTATTTTGCTATTGCTTACACTATTTGTGGTCGTTTTTTCACAACACCATAAATAGCACTAACCAGATAATTTTAACCATACGATTTGCCCATTGTTTAATTTGGACTACTGTCCATTTTTTTCTTTAACTGTTAATTTAAAGGCCACCTATCAGATGCTTAGGATCATTTGATCAGTGTGGACCATGTCAGTCTATGCTTCATCTGCGATGGGGCCCTCTAATTTTGGATGGTCTAAATTCATGTGATGTATGCTTGTGGCAATGTCATCGACCCTAATTGTAATGCTCTCTTTTATTATCTTGCTTATGTGTTCGACGACAACCCCAAATCACCTTGCATGTCTTCTGTTTTAAAAGCTTGAGGGCTATTTAAAATTGTTCTTTTATGATGAAAATGAAAAATGCAAGGGTAGACACGGATTGGGTACTCCTCCTGTCCCCATCTCGGCACGGGCATGACTGGCCATCCTTATGTATAGGTTTATTTACACTATCCATCCATTTTGCCACATTAGTTTAGGGAATAAGCTCAGAAATGAGGCAGATCCAAGGCTCAAGTGGACCACACCATAAGAAGCGGCGGTGGTAATGATGCCTACTGTTGAAACCTTCCTAGGGCCCAACATGATGTTTAATTACCATCCAACCTACGCAAACCTAAATGAAGGGAAAACACAAATATCAGCTCTATCCTGGCCCCCAAGAAGTTTTCAAATGTAGGTGGTTAATCCCCACCATGTGATCCACTTGAGCCTTAGATCTGCCTCGTTTTTTAGCTTATACCCTAAAATGATATTAAAAAATGAATGGATAGTGTGGATAAAACTCACTCTTACATTACGGTGACCACTGAGAGTCGTTGCCCATGCCAAGCTTGGGTTTACTGGGTTCTATGCGGCCAAGTACGCAAATCATTAGCAATGTGCTGCTGGTCTTAGTTTGGGATTAAACTTTAGTTATTACCAAATGGCCCCAATTATATTCCCCATTCTTGAAATGATTTATTTGGCAAAACTAAGCATAAGTTCTTGGGTTTGTTTCCATGGCTCAAGACTCTTTTTTAATATTGAGATCACGGAATCAAGTATGCATGTGGTGTGTGTGACGTGAGTTTATTTTAAAAATAAAAAATAAGTCCCGAATAATTCCTTTAGTTCCCTTTTAGGCCCCCCTTTGGATACTACCAAATAAGATGCTTTTTCTACTTATAACAATAAATAATTAACTTATTTCAAATAGGTAATTTTGATTTATAATTAGTTATAATGAACTTTTTGTTTTTAATTTTTTTAAAAAAGTAACTTCTTTACTTAAAAGTATTTAATCATTTCAATTATTATTTTTAGCTTTTCTACTTTTCAAGAGTTACTGAAAAAATGCACATGAGAGACGAAAGATAAAAGAAATTAATAAATACTTATTCACTGAACATACTTATCCACTTAAACTGCTTGAGGCAAAAGTAGCTTATCATAAGTAACTTATGATCCAAACGCTCCAACATCCGACTGTATCAAAGGATGCGATTCTTACGGTGGGCACCCCGTCAAATAAACAATGTTTAAGAAGTGAGGTAGAACCTATACCTGTGAAGATCGAGCTAGGATTCATCTCCCTGTCTTGTTTTACACTGACGAAAGGATTAAATAAGCAGACGGCTCCGATTTCTAGCTTTAGCTCACTAAAAACAAACATGATGTGACATTAAATGATGATGACTTTATTATTCTTTAGCGTCTGAAAGTGCAATAAGACAAAACAAACGTGTGTATCAATTTGAAGATGTAGACGCGTAGCCTTAGAATCTTACAATAAGACAAAAGATTACTATTCACAGGCAGCTAAGTTTCAAGAAAAAAATGAAATGAAATAACATGAGATTCAATGGCCTAAATGCCTCCTCGGATCGATTGGTTGTAATGTATTTCAATAAAACAATTTTTACGGGGAATCCTAAGATACTCTGCCACTTTCATGTATAGGACATCTGAGGTGAGAAAAGGTAGGCCGATCATGCAAGTCATCTGACATCAGATTGATCCATCTCTAGCATGGCTACACCATCAAAATCAATAGATGACCAGCAATGCAAACGTACCATAGCTTGTATACAAATACTCAAACTCAAATTGCTAAAATTTTGAAACACTTACCTATAAGTCATGGTCTCAGACGAATAATCCCAACTTCTTAATCATGGACATTTTTTTTTTTTTTATAGTGTGTTTTGAAATCTTACATTTTCTTTTATTGTGATTCAGGTGTAATTTGAGTTGGAATGTTTTTTTTTTTTTTTTTGGTTCATTTTTTGGAGGTGGGAAAATCATATGTTTAGCAAAAATGCCATTGGCTACTAATTTCAATTGTCGCCACTTAATTGTGCGACTAGCAACATTAGATAATTTACAATCATAACCATCCAATAAATGTCCACCAATCTTGACTTATTTAGTTTTCTAATTACAACAAATATTGGTTGGAAATGGGTAATAAATACTTACCATTGTATTTATTTTGTGATATCACCTACATTTACATTTAACTATGATAACATATCAAGGTTCTTTTTATTGAGGCATTATTGAAAAAATGGGCCTTTTGGCATGCAATTAAAAATGTAATTATTAGAATTTCCTAGGCTTGTTTACATTATGTGTATTTGATTTTATTTTTTGTACATAGTTTTCTCCTAAGCAAATGCCGTCAAAATATAATAACAGGTAATTTACTTTGAATTACACTAGAAATTAAAAAACTAAACAGGCCTTTACAGTCAGATATAATAAAATAGCCATGATTTTTTGTTCATCATACATATCACCTGCGACCCATCATTTGGACAATTTAATTTTAATTATTCACATGCCACCTATTCAATTTTTAAGTAATTTTCCAGTGCCTTCGTATCATGAATCACACTTGGCCGAGTATTAAAAATTTTCTCTGGTCGAAATTCAAATCTCGCGGCGATGGTTACTTTCAAGTTTCGTTGTCTCCCATGTCTCCCGCTCTCCGTTTCTTGCTACGACCGCAGCTACCCCGCCAGTAGCTCCGCCCAATCACCCCCGGAACAAGTTAGCATATCCAACTATAACGAATCGAAAATGCGCAGTCTCCCAGCTCCCCTTTAAATTCTTCAGAGTGAAGAAGAACCTCCTCCAACTGTCACTGACTGCATCCAGACTTCCAATTCCCCTGTTCTTGCCACATTCCACCTCCGGCTCATTTTATCACACACGCTCCGCTTCAATTTCATACTCTCTCTCTCTCTCTCTCTCTTCTTTTTTCTCTTTGAAATTCTTCGTGTTGCTGCAGATTTTTCTAGGGTTAGTGTTTTGGTTTTATGATCAGATGTCGACGGTGTCGGAAGGTCAGCTCCCTTACTCCGTCCCAAAGGAGGAGAACTCTCCGGAAAATGCCATCATCTTCGTTGGTATCTCTCTGGTGCTGGGGATCTCCGTGCGGCATCTCCTCGGCGGCACCAGAGTGCCTTACACGGTCTCCTTGCTCGTACTCGGCATTGCCCTCGGATCTCTCGGTTAGCTTCATTCGGTTATCTTATCTTTGATCCTTTTTCTTTCTGAGCTTCTATTCTTTTAGTCTCTGTTCATTAGCCAGTTGGATTCTAGAAAATTATGAAATTTGAGCTTGACTCGGAAAAATGGTGGAGTTCATTTTCATGTGATTTTTCTTTTTCGTTTTAATGAAATTCATGTTGGTAGAAACTGAAGGGGTCGTTTGGATGCCCATAAAGTTTTAAGTTCTGAATACTTTATGCTCGAAAAGAGTTTCAGGTGTAAGCTGTTTAGGTGCTATTCTGTTTTTGGCTAACCCGTGAAGTTTTTACAGTAAATAAAATAGGTACTGACACCCCAAAAAGCTTGGGGTGGTAAATCCCACCAAAATCTGCAAATCACATAAAACTGGCTTTTTTTTGGGGTTCCCTAGGAGAGCATCAAAATAAGCACATGTTGGATGAATCGGATGTCCTGCACCCATCACAATGGGTCCTGCAGACAATCTGAAAGGTTTTTAATGGTGAGCCCACACACATCATGAGTGTGTATCAATCATTGTGTTCCACTATCTATAATTTCTTTTTGTTTGTAAGAACTTAACATATAATATGAAACATGACATTTTGCCAGAAAGAAAAGGGTGCGTTTAGGTCTAAAGTTTTACAACTTGTAAACACTTTACATGCAAATTTTTTTCTATCCAAAAACCTGCCCATAAAGTGTTTACCTATAACCCGTTTACAACTAAGGATTTTATAGGCATCCAAATACTGTAAATGCCCTATAAATAATCAATTATTACAATTTCATCTCTTTGAAATTAGGCAGGTATTTTTGCATCTAAAAATGGTTCAAAAGGACCGCATAAATTTGTGGGCCCCGCCGTGATGTATATAACATATCCGTGTTGTCTATCTATTTTACCATAACATTTTGAGGCATGAGCCGAAAAATGAGGCAGATCCAACATTCAAGTGGCCCACACCAAAGTAAACAGTGGCCCTAAGAAGTTTTTAATGGTGGGTGTTCGATTCCCTTTTTCCTGTGGTGTGGTCCACTTGAACTTTGAATCTGCCTCATTTTTTGGCTCATGCCCGAAATTCAGTTGGCATAACAGATGAATGGTGTGGATAATCCACATACATCACGGTGGGCCCTACATATATTTGGTAGCATCCTCCATTTTGGCCTTGAAAAAAGTAGGAGTTAAATCAACCCTCGGAACGATGCGGTAATTACCAAAGGAAATAATTATTATCCATCTGCAATGCATTTACATTTACTTTAAAAAATCAAACATACCCTTAGTTATAAATCGTTTACATGTAAATAGATTACAAGTGGTCTTTGCCCAAATTTACTTGTGAAGTGTTTACAAGCGGTAACACTTTATAGGTGAGCTCTCTTTTATTCTCCTAGAAAAAGGCTATGCTTATTATTATTGTTGTTGTTGTTGTTGTTATTGTTTTTAAACCTGAAAAGACATTAAACCTAATAGAGCGCATGCATGGTATGTGGGGGCCATGTGATGTATATAGTACATCCAATCTATCCATCGTGCGTATCCCTTATAGCTCTCTATAGCCCAAAAAAATAGGCTGATTGAGCATTGGGTGGGCTGCATGACATGGAATAGTTGGGATGGGGCTCCTACCATTAAAAACCTTCAAAATTGTATGCAGGTCCACAGTGATGGGTGCAAGACATCCAATCCGTCTAGCATGCTCTCCTAGCCAAGAGAAGCACTGTTTATGTGATTTAAAGATTTTGGCTTGATTTACTGTCCATAGCTCTGTGTTGTGAGTACCCACTTTAGACACTGTAAACACTTTACGAGTTAACCAAAAACATAAACTGTTTACTTGTAAACACTTAACTACTTAAGGCAAATATGATAGCTTGTAAACAATTTACGCCCAAAAATCTTTTAATGTGTAATGTGTTTAAAACTTAAAATTTTACAGGCATCCAAATGACCCTTTATATTTGTTTGCTAGAACTATTTTCTATTTCATTTTTGGGTTATTTGTTTGTATGTTGCTTGGCCCGGCAACTGTTTAGTGGGGCCCAACTTCCCTTAATTCTATTTGTTTGTCTAGTGGGACCAGTCATAGGATGGACCATGCCATCGTAATCTATTTCGTTGGAATCAGTTAGACTATTTAGAGAAAGATATAGCTGATGTTCTACATTTAACAGGCAAAAGCCTTGAGGGAGATTTTGGGGATAAAAGCAAAGAGAAAACGATATGAAAGCAAAGAGAAATGATTCTCCTTTGGATTTCTATATATTTGAGACAACCCAAAGGGTTGAATATATAGAGATTTACAGTCATCTATACAAGGTAAATGATAAAGACAGAATCATCTATCTATGGAAATTAGATATACAAGGCTTATGGCTATATAGGGCATGTGGCTATACAAAGCATGTGGCCATGCGGCCTGTCTAACATCCTCCCTCAAATTAATGCTGGTCATCGACAAATAATAGTTTGCCAACTAGAAATGAGTGATGCGCAGAAGTGAGGGACTTCATGAGAATGTCCGTAATCTGATCATGGGATGCAACATATGGAAGAGAAATGAGCCCAGACTGAAACTTCTCTCGGATGAAGTGACAATAAACTTCAATATGCTTTGTCCATTCATAAAAAACAGGGTTAGATGCAATCTGAATGACACTTAGATTATCTACATTTAGTGGGGTAGGATTGTGTAGATGAACGCCCAAGTCAGAAAGAAGTGTACGTAACCAAACAAGTTCACTACAAGCAGCTGACATTGCTCAATACTTGGCCTCTGTGCTTGATTCGGAAATAGTGGCTTGCTTCTTACACTTCCAAGAGATGAGAGAAGTGCCGAGAAAAACACAGTAGCTAGTGGTAGATCGTTGTGTGAGAGCGCAACCGGCCCAATTAGAATCCGAAAAAGCACGAAGGTCTAGTGTTGCCGTGGAGGAGAAGAATAGTGATCGATTTAGAGTTCTACGTAAGTACTGTAGGATGTGTAACACCGCAGTTATATGAAGAGTCCGAGGAGCAGAAACAAACTGGCTGACAACTTGGACAGCGTAGGCAATATCAGGGTATAATGTGGGCTACGCAAGAAGATCACCATCGTTACGGCCATATTGAACGTTAAGTTCTAAGGGAGTTTGAACTATCTTATGATCTGTTATTGAAGCTAAAGTGAGAAGATCCTTGGTATATTTATGTTGGTTAACCAGGATCTCACATTGAGAACGTGAAAATTCAAGCCCAAGAAAGTATGTTAGATGGCCGAGCTCCTTCATCTTGAAAGATGATTTCAGAACTTTATTTAATGCCTAGATGCCAGTAGCATCGCTACCAGTCAGGAGGAGGTCGTCAACATATACGGGAACAATGACAATTCCGTGATCAGTGGTGCGCAGAAATAAGGATGGGTCATGACCATTTTGAGCAAAGCTAACACCCGTAACAATATTGTAAAAGCGTTGGAACTATGTCCGAGGTGCTTGTTTGAGGCCATACAGAACTTTCTTTAGGCGACATACCTTGTTGGCAGGGATTAAAGAGCCAGGAGGAGGTTTCAAATATACTGCTTCTTGGAGGTCTCCATGAAGAAAAACATTTTTCACATCCATCTGAGTGAGTGGCCAAGAATGGATGGATGGTATTGTTAGAAGAGTGCGAACAGTTTTTATCTTGGCCACAGAGCGAATGTCTTATCATAATCAATTCCGTGTTCCTATTTGTATCCCTGAGCTACAAGTCGAGCTTTGTATTGATCCAATGATTCGTCAGACTTGAGCTTTACAGAATAAATTCATTTACTACCAATCAATTGTTGGTTAGTGGGTCGAGTGACAATGTCCCACGTATGATTATTATCCAATGCTGCAAGTTCTTCTGTCATATCCTTCTTCCAACAATCATGAGTGGCTGCCTGAGTGTATGAAGTAGGAATAGATATAATATCCAAAGTATCATTCATGACAGACATAGATTATATTAAGCGATCAAGTTGTCGATGTACACGAGAGGAACGGCGTATCAAGGCGGGTTTTAGATCGGCAACAGGTACAATAAAGAGAGTAATAGGTGGATGATCTGTACGTGGCCATCGTGAGTAAACCTGTAGCGGACGAGGGAGAGTACTCGAGGCAAAAAGAATGTCAGGAAGGGTGGTAAGACCAGGAGAGTTTGGTGCGAGCGGAGGAGGAACAAATGAATGAAAGGCAATATGCTCAAGAAAAATAACATGTCATGATACTCGAACACGATGAGAGACTGGATCATATAACATCAAAAACCCTTTTGAGTTCCTCCAAAGCTCAAGTACATACATTTGATTGATTTTGGAGATAGTTTGTTACATTCACATGATGTCAGATGAACATAACATACACAATTAAAAACATAAAATGTGGAATATGTAGGAGGTAAGCCGGTAAGAACAAAATAGGGAGATTTACTGGTCAGAACTTTGGTTGACATTCGGTTAATCAAGTAGACTGAATATGTAATATTGCTTCGGTCCAAAAAGAACGAGGAACACTCATAGTTGTCATCAGGGTGTTGACAGTTTCAACAATATGACGATTTTTTCGTTCAGCCACCCCGTTCTGTTGTGAAGTATTAAAACAAGTGGTTTGATGAATAATCCCATGACCCAGAAGATATGTTCCAAAATTCGTTGAGAGATAATCTCCCCTTGAGTTAGAGTGGAGAGTTTGAACTTTTACCCGAAATTTAGTGTCCACCATGGAGTAAAATAATTTGAATTTTTTAAAAACTTGTGACTTAAGAGTGCATAAAGTAAATCTAGGTGTAACGTGTGAAATCATCAATAAATATGACATAATATCACAACCCAAAGAGTGACATAATTGGTGAAGGACCTTAGACATTCGTATGTACTAGTTCAAACATAGATGATGATGTTGTAGTACTTAAGAGGAAAGAGAATACACCTACTCTTTTAAAGACAACATGAAGAACAAGAATAATCCAAATCACTTTTATTAAGAAAAATATTCCCTAATATGCTAGAAGAAACTAATTGAATTAACTGATTTGAATGTGGATGACCTAGGCGAAAGTGCAAGAGTTTCCACGTTTTATTTGGCGAACAAATATCTGATGACAATGGAGAAAAAAAGCAACGATCCAGAGTGACAGACGGGTCAAAGTCCAACATGTACAGATGACCATGCTGCCTACCCTTCTCAAGTACCTTCCCTGTTGCCAGATCCTGCACAAAACAATAGTTTAGCAGAAATATGACTAAGCAGTTATTGGATGTAAGTTGACTAATAGAAATTAAATTGGAGGAAATGTTAGGGACATGAAACACATCACGAAGGGTGAACTGACAATGGGCAGAAGGAGAGAAAGTCAATGATCCAACGAACTGAATGGGTAGTCTAATGTCATCCGCAGTAGAAATAGCTTGATTTCCAGTGTAGGGACAAATGTCGCGAAGATGGGATATGTTACTAGTCATATGATTGGAAGCACCCGAATTGAAGAACCATGTAGAAGATGCGGATATGCCTGACATTCTGGCCGCAGAGAGGGCCTGCACGATCTGCTGGAGCATCGCAGGAGTCAGAGATGAAGAAGGTCCTTCAGCAGAAATAGTAGATGCAGTATCACTAACAGAAGGCTCAGAAGAAATAGTCGTAGAAGTAGCAGAAAAAGCACGACCACGGTAACGACTACCACGTCCACGACCGAAAGAGGATGCATAGGCACGTGAACGGCAGTCCTGAATACCATGATCAGTCCGTCGACAATAAACACATCAATCTTTACATTGAGCGACGATATGTCCCACTTTGTTGCAATCATGACAAGTTAAATGAGTGGAACTACTGTTTGGTGCAGAGGTGGATGCAGCGAGTACCAGATCAGATGGTCCCTAAGTTGGGGACGTGGGAGGGAGAACTTTCAGACGATGTTCCCTAGCCAATAAATCATTAATAACCGAATTCAATGAAGGAGTTGGGCTACGGTTCAGGAGAGCAGCCCTACAATGTTCAAATTCCGGACGCAGCTTCATAAGAAACTGCCGAGCGTGCGCACCATGGTATGCCAAAACGGTTACGTATCGGCCGTTACGGCCGATATGTAACAGTAACGAGGGTGACCGTTACGCGTTTCGGGGCCGTAACGGCCAATAAAATTTTTTGTACCCGCATCGGCTGATACGGGCTGTTATGGGGTGTAACGGCCGTTACGGGCTGTTACAGGCCCGTAATAGGCCTGTATCAACCTTTTTCCATTTTAAGCTTTGTTTTTGCTTTTTTTTTGAAACATCTTGCTTCCAAACTATTTCTCACTCCTTTTACTACTAATTTCGACCAACTTTGGCTGGGTATTTGTGATAAAAACACATTATATTACAGATTTTCTTAAATCAAAGCTCGGTGGGCCATTTTCCAGAAATTCATCAAAAATAGGTATTTATACTTTTTTTAATATGTTTTGCTGTTTTAATCATACCATATGATGTATTAATCATAGTAAAACATGTTAATGTGCATTTTACAGATTTGGGGTGCCATTTAATATTTTTTAAATATTTTTTTCTATTTACGCATAAATTTTGGCCATTTCTTTTAAAATTCGAAAAATCAATTTTTAATGGTTGTATTGCTGTTTTAATCATGCCATTTGATGTGTTAATCATAGTAGAACATGTTAATGTGTATTTTACAGATTTGGGGTGCTATTTTATATTTTTTTCTATTTACGCATTTATTTTGATCCTTTTTTTGAAAATTCGAAAAATTATTTTTTACTGATTCTTTGGCTGTTTTAATGATGCCATATGATGTGTTAATCATATTAGAACATGTTAATGTGCATTTTACATATTTGGGGTGCCATTTTATATGTTCTTTTATATATATTTTTTCCTATTTATGCATGAATTTTGGCCCCTTTTTTTAAAATTTGAAAAATCAATTTTTAATAGTTGTTTTGTTGTTTTAATCATGCCATATGATGTGTTAATCATATTAGAACATGTTAATGTGCATTTTATAGATTTGGGGTGCCATTTTATATTTTTTTCCATTTATGCATTTATTTTGGCCCTTTTTTTGAAAATTCAAAAAATCATTTTTCAATGATTCTTTTGCTGTTTTAATGATGCCATATGATGTGTTAATCATAGTAGAACATGTTAATGTGCATTTTACAGATTTGGGGTCCCATTTTATATTTTTTAAAATATTTTTTTCTATTTACGCATTTATTTTGGCCCTTTTTTTGAAAATTCAAAAAATCATTTTTTAATGATTCTTTTGCTGTTTTAATGATGCCATGTGATGTGCTAATCATAGTAGAACATGTTAATGTGCATTTTACATATTTGGGGTGCCATTTTATATTTTTTTAATATTTTTTCTATTTATGCATGAATTTTGGCCCTCGAAAATATTTGCAAACACGTAAATGTAAGATATTTTCATATTACATTCATTCTAATATATCTATCATTGATAGTAGATAGTTAGAAAATTAAATATATGAATTTTGTAGTCAAATTCGGGTTATCTGGTTCATAAATTCATCAGACAGTCCGATACAACTTCTGACCAAAGAGTGGACCGTTACACCACCATAAACATGTTCCAATTTATAAATGAATGCATATTTGGAATGCTTAGAATATTCCGGATTTAATCTATATTTTTTCATATTTTTTTGGCAAAAAAATATTTTGCGCCGTTATGAATTTTGTAGTCAAATTTGGGTTATCTGGTTCATAAATTCATCAGACAGTCCGATACAACTTCTGACCAAAGAGTGGACCGTTACACCACCATAAACATGTTCCAATTTATAAATGAATGCATATTTGGAATGCTTAGAATATTCCGGATTTAATCTATATTTTTTCATATTTTTTTGGCAAAAAAATATTTTGCGCCGTTATGAATTTTGTAGTCAAATTCGGGTTATCTGGTTCATAAATTCATCAGACAGTCCGATACAACTTCTGACCAAAGAGTGGACCGTTACACCACCATAAACATGTTCCAATTTATAAATGAATGCATATTTGGAATGCTTAGAATATTTCGGATTTAATCTATATTTTTTCATAATTTTTTGGCAAAAAAATATTTTGCGCCGTTATGGGCCGTTATACCCTCATATCCGTATCGGTTTCGGAGGGCACCGTTACGCCAACCGATACCGATATGGGACACCTTGGTGCGTACTATCGCGCATTGATTCGAAGATTCTAAACTCATGATGAAATTCTGGATCCATCATAGCCATCTCTGTCCAAATTGTAACACTGGTAGAGTAAAATGTTTGAATACTTTTGTCACTCTGAGTAAGGTGAACCAGATCTTGTTCCAGGCAATATAACCAAGCCGCTTTACTCTGTTGATAAATAGTCTGGAGATGCTCCCACATAGCCTTAGCAGTGCGATGTGGCGTGAGGCTAACAACAATTGACCGATTGACTGAATCGAAAATCCAGATAATAATCTGTCCATTTTTCATTTCCTACTCAGACACTTTGTCGGCATTTGTGGAAGTGGGGACAGTAACATATCCATCAATTAGTCCCCACAAATCACGACCCTTGAGAAAACTTTGAAAGTGGATGGCCCATAGATTGTAGTTGGTACCATCGAAACTACATCATGAGGCCTCGGTACGGGAGTCTTTATCCATAGATAGGAAGTGATGGAAATCATGCCAAGGAAGAAGGTACCTTATAGCAGGAGAAGTGGTTGCAGGCAACAGAACATCAACAACACGTGCACAGAACAAACAAAACAGTAACAGAACAGAACAACAACCAACAAAAGGGATTGGACAAAGACAACAATTGCGGATAGAGGCAGCAGGAGTGATTGGATGCAGTAGGGGCGTGTGGATGGAGACAACACGTGCTAACGGAGGTAGCGGGTGCGTGCATAGTTAGTGCGGACAGGCCTGGGGGTGATCGGACGGGCCAGAGGATGGTCGGTTGGGCCTGGTGATGATCGGACGGGGTTGAGGATGGTCGGACGGGGCTGTTGACGCAGCAGGAGTACAGAAGGGGCGCAGAGGTGGTCCGTGTTAGAAAGGCTCACATGCCTTGTATACCTTGTATAGTTCGTTTCCATAGGTAGAGAATTCTGATTTTATTATTTTCCTTGTATAGATGACTTTAATCTCTATATATTCAACCCCTTTGGGTTGTCTTAAATATAGAAAATCTTTCAGCTCCTATCTGTTTTTTCACTGTTTACATGGTATCAGAGCTTCACTGATCCAAAACCGGCACCACCTGTCAGATCTGACCATCCCTGTGTCCAGCCACCATCTTTGTTGCGTCCAGCCCCCATCCCTGCTGCGTCCGGCCACCATTCCTGCTCGTCCAACCGCCCCCTGCATCGTCCGCCCACCCCTACTGCGTCGTCCAACCGCACCTGCTCGTCCGACCACCCCTACACGTTGCCCCTGCTCGTCCGACCACTCCTACTGCACGCTCCTTTGCTCTCCGATCTGTTGTTGTTGCCGAACTTCAGATCCAGCAACCCCTGTTGCTGTTCCACATCTAGATTTTCCAGATCCATCGACCCCTGTTGCTGTTGCTATTACGCCAGATCCAGAAACTGCAATCCCTTGGGTATCTCCTGCTGCAAGGTACATCTAAAACCTTCTTCTGCTGTGACTCTTTGCGTGCTTTACATTACTTTAGATCAATGGACAAGGACTCTTCACGTACAGAGGCCTCATGTTGTAGTTTTGATGGTACCAACTATTCTTTATGGGCCATCCATTTTCAGAACTTTCTCAAGGGTCGTAGTTTGTGGGGACTAATTGATGGATCTGTTACTATCCCCACTTCCACAGATATTGACAAATTAGTTGATTGGAAAATGAACAATGGATGGATTATTACCTGGATTCTCGATTCGGTCAATCGGTCCATTGCTGTTGGCCTCACACCTCATCGCACTATTAAGGCAACGTGGGAATATCTTCAAATAATTTATCAACAGAGTAATGCGGCCCGGTTATACCACCTGGAATAGGATCTCGTTAACCTTACTCAGGGCGACGACGGTATTTAATCATTTTACTCCAAAATTGTCATAATTTGGACAGTGATGGCTATGATGGATCCAACATTTCCTCGTGACTTTAAGATATTTCAAACTATGCGCAAGTTCGACAGTTTCTTATGAAGCTGTGTTCGAAATTTGAGCATTGTCGGGCTGCTCTCTTGAACCATAGTCCTACTCCTTCATTGAATTCGGTTATTAATGATTTATAGGCTGAGGAACAATGACTGAAAGTTCTCTCTCTTCCTTTCTCAACTCCGGAATCATTTGATATGGTGCTTGCTGTATCCACCACTACACTGACCCGTGGTTCCACTCCTTTGACTTGTCGCGGCTGCAACAAGGGGGGACATGTCATTGCTCAGTGCAAAGAATGATGCGCTTATTGTTGACGGACTGATCATGATATACAGGACTGCCGTACACGTGCCTATGCATCTTCTTTCGGCCGTGGACGTGATGGTCGTGGTCGTGCTCTTTCTGCTACTGTTGCCACTATTTCTTCCGAGCCGTCTGTTAGTGATACTGCATCTACTGTTTCTCCTAAAGGTCTTTCATCACCTTTGACTCTTGCGATGCTCCAGTAAATCGTTTAGGCCCTTTTTGCGGCCGGTATGTCAGGTATATTCCCATCTTTTATATGGTTCTTCGATTCGGGTGCTTCCAATCATATGACTGGTGCTGTATCCCATCTTCATAACATTCGTCCCTACATCGGAAATCAGGCTATTTCTACCACGGATGGCACTAGACTATCCATTCAGTTCGTTGGATCATTGACTTTCTCTCCTTCTGCCCATTGCTAGTTCATCCTTCATGATGTGTTTCATGTCCCTAACCTCTCCTCCAATTTAATTTTAGTTGGTCAACTCACATCCAATAACTGCTTAGTCATATTTCTTCCCAACTGTTGTTTTGTGTAAGATTTGGCAATGGGGAAGGTACTTCGGATGGGTAGGAGGCATGGTCGTCTGTACGTGTTGGACTTTGATCCATTTGTCACTCCGACTCGTTATTTCTTTTCTCCATCTTTATCAGATATTTGTTTGGCAAATAAATTGTGGAAACTGTGACACTTTCGCATGGGTCATCCACATTCCGATCGGTTAATTTAGTTATTTTCTTCTGGCATGTTAGGGAACGTTTCTCTTAATAAAAAAGATTTGGATTATTCTTGTTTATCTTGTTGTCTTTTAAAAACTAAGTGTATTCCTTTTCCTCTAAGTTCTACAAAATCATCTTATATGTTTGAACTAGTGCATACGGATGTCTGGGGTCTTTCACCAATTATGTCTCTCTCTGGGTTACGATACTATGTTATATTCATTGATGATTTCACACGTTACACCTGAATTTACTTTCTGCACTCGAAGTCACAGGTTTTTGAAAAATTAATGCTATTTCACTCTATGGTGGAGACTCAATTTCAGGTTCTAGTTCAAACTCTCCTCTCTGACTTAGGAGGGAATATCTCTCAACAGATTTTCGTACATTTCTTCAGGGTCATGTGATTATTCATCAGACCACCTGTTCTGATACTCCACAACAGAACGGGGTCGCAGAACGAAAAAATTGTCATATTGTTGAAACTGCCAACACCCTGATGACAGCTATGAGTGTTCCTCGTTCTTTCTGGGCGGAAGCAATGTTACATTCAATCTACTTGATTAACCGGATGCAAACCAACATTTTGAACAGTAAATCTCCATACTTTGTTTTCACCGGCTTACTACCTTCATATTCCACATTTCGTGTTTTTAGTTGTCTGTTATGGTCACCTGGCTTCACGTGAGCGTAACAAACTATCTCCAAAATCGATCAAATGTATGTACTTGGGATTTGGAGAAACTCAGAAGGGTTTTCGATGTTATGATCTGGTTTCTCATCATGTTCGGGTTTCACGACATGTTTTTCTTGAACATATTGCCTTTCATTCATCTCTTTCTCCTCCACATGCCCCAAACTTTCCTGGTCTAACCATCTTTTCTGATATTCCTTTTGCCTCGAGTACTCTCCCTCGTCCGTTGCAGGTTTACTCGCATCGAACACGTATAGATCCACCACCTATTATTCAACCCAAACCTACTGTACTTGTTGTAGATCCTGAACTTACCTCGATACGTCATTCCGCTCGTGTATATCAAGAGCCTGATCACTTGATATGCTATATGTCTGCCATGAATGCTACTCTGGATACTGTCTCTATTCCTACTTCATATACTCAGGCAACCACTCATGATTGTTGGAAGAAGGCTATGACGGAAGAACTTGCGGCATTGGATGATAATCATACGTGGGATATTGTCACTTGACACACTGACCAACGATTAATTGGTAGCAAATGGATTTATTCTATCAAGCTCAAGTCTGATGGATCATTGGATCGATACAAGGCTTGACTTGTTGCTTAGGGATACAAACAGGAATACGGAATTAATTATGATGAGACATTCGCTCCCGTGGCCAAGATAAAAACTGTTCATACTCTTCTGACAATATCTTCCGTTCGTTCTTGGCCACTTGCTCAGATGGATGTGAAAAATACTTCTCTTCATGGAGACCTCAAAGAAACAATATATTTGAAACCTCCTCCTGGCTCTTTAATCCTTGACAATAAGGTATATCTCATAAAGAAAGCCCTGTATGGCCTCAAACAGGCACCTCGGGCATGGTTCCAACGCTTTCACGATGTTGTTACAGGTGTTGGCTTTACTCAAGTAGTCATGACCCATCCTTATTTTTGCATACCACTGCTCGTGGAATTATCATTGTTCTCGTCTATGTTGATGACCTACTTCTGATTGGCAGCGATGCTATTGGCATCTCGGCTTTAAAGGAAGTTTTACAATCATCCTTCAAGATGAAAGACCTCGGCCATCTAACATACTTTCTTGGGCTTAAAATTTAACGTTCTAAACGTGGGATCCTGGTCAGCCAGCATAAATATATTAATGATCTTCTTGCCTTGGCATTATTGACGGATCAGAAGATAGTTCAGATCCCTTAGAACTTAACGTTCAATATGGCTGTGATGATGGTGATCTCCTTGCGCAGCCCGACTTGTACCGCCATTTGGTTGGGAGTCTGGTTTACTTAACTGTGACTCGCCCTGATATTGCCTACGCTGTCCAAGTCGTCAGTCAGTTTGTTTCTGCTCCTCGGACTCTGCATATGACTGCGGTGTTGCGCATCTTATGGTACCTACGTGGAACTCTAGATCGACCACTGTTCTTCTCCTTTACGGCGACTCTAGACCTTTGTGCTTATTTGAATGCTGATTGGGCCGACTATGCTCTCACACGAAGACCTACCACTTGCTACTTTGTTTTTCTCGACACTTCTTTCATTTCTTGGAAGTATAATAAGCAGACCACTGTTTCCAAATCGAGTACAGAAGCCAAGTATCGAGCGATGTCCGGTACGTGTAGTGAGCTTGTTTGGTTATGTAGACTTCTTTCTGACTTGGGCATTCCTCTGCAGAATCATACTCCACTCCATGTCGATAATATAAGTGCCATTCAGATTGCCTCTAACCCGATTTTCATGAACGGATGAAGCATATTGAAGTTGACTATCACTTTATCCACGACAAATTTCAGTCTGCGCTCATTTCTCTTCCACATGTTGCATCCCATGATCAAATTGCTGACATTCTCACCAAGTCCCTCACTTCTGCACGTCACTCATTTTTAATTGGCAAACTATTACTTGTCGATGACCAGCATTAGTTTGAGGGGGGATGTTAGACAGGCTCACATGCCTTGTATACCTTGTATAGCTAATATACCTTGTATAGTTCATTTCTATAGGTAGAGAATTCTGATTTTATTATTTTCCTTGTATAGATGACTGTAATCTCTATATATTCAACCCATTTGGGTTGTCTCAAATACAGAAAATCTTTCAGATTCTCTCTGTTTTTTTACTATTTACATTTAGTAGGACCTTAAACATCAAGATTACATCTCTAAATACTATCTACAGTTGATGATTATTAGAATCTTGTGGGAACTGCCTATTCGTTGAACTATGGAATTCTTCATCTGTGAATAGGCCTGCTATATTTACCATATTGACTAAGAAAGTAATGGAATTTGAATCTTTGTCACATTCTCTACTTTAGGTGTTCGAGCTGTGTATTGTCGAATGCTTGATGAGGGGATGATAACAAAAATTATGTTGAGATATGGAGCCACATTTGGGGCCGTCTTCGACCGGTCGTGGACTGGCTCGACTCAAAGTTTAGCGAGCATTGTTTTTGGGTTTCGAGGCGCTTGACCGGTCGAGGACCATGCTTGACCGGTCGTAGGGTTCTCTCAACCGGTCGTGCAGTCTGCTCGACTGGCATAGTTACGCAGATTCGTTTCCGAATCCGATACGGACTGTGGATTTTGGTGTCGCCTTTCGCAAGGGTGTAAAAGGAAAGTTGCCTAAACTATATATATGTGTTCCTAGGGTTTTTCTAGGGGATTGGAAAACAATAGGAAATATTTATAAGGTGTTGGCAAGGAATTTTCTCTGTACTTCCAAGGGAGAGATTAGTATTTTGCCTTGTAATGTTTTTCTTCGTAGTGGAAGTTTGCATTCGTGGCTTTTTACCTTAGTTTGAGATTTTTCCACATATATCTTGTCTCGTGGTTTGTTTAGATTACTTTGATTTGTTTTTAGTTTATATTTCTTCCTGTTTATTGTTTGTGGGTGAGATCGGATATTGGATCTCGATTGACTACGTTGTTGGCGTGTTGCGCAATAATTGGTATCAGAGCTATTGGCTTAGTTATATTGGGAACGATGACGGAAGAAGGGAAAACTAGAATTGAGAAGTTTGATGGTTCAAACTTTGCCTTCTGGAAGATGCAGATAGAGGATTATTTGTATTAGAAGGACCTCTATATTCCTCTAGGAGGAAAAGAGAAGAAACCAGAAAAGATGACAAATGATGAATGATTTTTACTAGATAGGAAGGCTTTAGGAACGATCCGACTGTCTTTGTCTAAGAGCTTCACCTTCAATATATCCAAGGTAAAAACTACAAAAGAATTAATGGAAGCCCTAACCATCATGTATGAAAAACCCTCTGCGTCCAACAAGGTTCATCTTATGAAACAGGTATTCAACATGAAGATGTCAGATGGTGGGAGCGTGGCTGAACATCTAAACGAGTTCAATACAGTCACGAGCCAGTTAGAATCCGTTGGCATTATTTTTGAGGATGAGGTCAGGGGGTTATTGATTTTTTCCAGTTTGCCAGATAGTTGAGATGGTTTGGTGATTGCTGTGAGTAATTCTTCAGGGTCGACAAAGCTAAAATTTGATGATGTGGCCGGTATAATTCTCAGCAAAGAATCTAGAAGAAAGGCATCAGGAGTTTCTGGGGATTCAGGGAATGCTCTAAACGTTGAAGGAAGAGGAAGATTGCTGAACAAAGGAAGCAATAAATACGGGCGTTCTAAGTCGAGGAAGAAGTCTAAGGGACCGAAAGACAAAGATGGGTGTTGGCATTGCGGTAAGAAGGGACACATGAAACGTGATTGCAGGATACTCAATAAACAAGATAGAAGCTCTGAAGGGAAGGATTTAGTGAATCTGTCTGAGGAGAGCGACACAGAGGCGTTGATCTTGTCTCTTGATGCGAGGAATGAGTCTTGGGTTATAGACTCGGGTGCTTCGTTTCATGCCACTTCATGTAAGGAAGTTCTGCGTGATTATGTGTTAGTGACTTTGGGAGAGTCTACCTGGGTGATGATGAGCTGTGCAGCATCGTTGGAAAGGGAGACGTTCAGGTCAATTAGAAAGACGAAACGATTTTGAAATTGAAGGATGTCAGACATGTACCGAGTTTGAGAAGGAATCTGATCTCAGTGGGACAGTTGGCCAATACCGGTTATGTGACGACATTCACCAGTGATTCTTGGAAGATCACAAAAGGTGCCTTGGTGATATCAGAGGTTGGGATGAAAGTACAAAAGGTGCCTTGGTGATCAGAAAAGGTACCGAGGTAAAATGGAAGGTACTTTGTACGTGACTTAAGGATCGTATAGTTCACTCGCAGTCGCATCAACTGGAGTGAATGGGCTGTTATGACATCAGAGGTTAGGATGAAAGTACTATTGTCAAAGGGGAAACTACCAGGGCCAAAGTCTATTGACTTGGAATTCTGCGAGGACTGCGTGTATGGCAAGTAGAAGAGGGTAAGCTTCAAGAAGACAGGACCCGCTCCAAAGACGCATCTGTTGGAGCTTGTACACATTGATGTGTGGGGACCGGCACAGGATCTCTTGGTGGCTCACGTTATTTTGTTTCTTTTATTAATGATGCTAGTAGAAAACTGTGGGTCTATTTTTCAAAACATAAATCTGATGTATTTGATGTATTTAAGAAGTGAAAAGTTATGGTAGAAAACGAGACAAGTAAAACAGTGAAATGTCTCAGATCTGATAATGAGGGAGAGTACTATGATAAGATGTTTGAGGAGTATTGTGCAGCAAATGGAATCAAACATCAGAAAACGATTCCAGTGACACCGCAACAGAATTGTGTGGCTGAGCACATTAACAGGACCATCCTTGAGTGCATCAGGAGCATGGGGTTACATGCAAGGTTGCCCAAGACCTTTTGGACAGATGTTGTGAATACTGTCATATATCTCATCAATAAAATTCTCTCAGCACCATTGGATGGTGGACTACTAGAAGAATCGTGAACTAGGAAAGAAGTGAACCTTACACATCTCAGAGTGTTCAGTTGCACTCATATGTTCACATTGGTGCAGAGCACAAAAACAAGCTGGATGCGAAGTCCAGGAGGTGCACATTTATAGGCTACGGGCAACATGATTTTGGCTACAGGTTTTGAGATGCAGAAAACAGGAAAATCATCAGAAGCAAGGACGTAGTCTTCAATGAAAAAGTGATGCACAAGGACAATGTGCAGGAAACTAAGGCCGAGGAAAAGGAATTCGTAGAGTTGGAAGAGTTACCGGACAAGAGTGTTACAGCGCCTTAAGATGGTCATACACAGGAGCATTATGAGGCAGAGCCGCATACATCGGTTGTGAGGAGGTCTACTCGAGAGAGGAGACCCATGGTTCGATACTCACCCTCCTTACATTATCTATTGCTGACAGATAATGGTGAGTCAGAGTGTTTTGAAGAGGCATTACAGTCAGATACACGGGTTAAGTTGGAGAAGGCCATAGATGAAGAGATGGACTTTCTTGAGTCTAATCGTACATGAGAGCTAGTCACTCTCCCTAAGGGTAAGAAAGCTCTTCATAACAAGTGAGTTTACAGACTGAAGGAGGAGCACGATGGTTCAAAGCAGTACAAGGTTGGATTGGCTGTGAAAGGGTTTCAACAAAAGGCAGGTATCAATTTCACTGAAATATATTCACCTGTGGTGAAAATGTCTACGATTCGCATGGTCTTGAGTATAGTGGCTACAAAGGACTTACATCTAGAGCAACTAGATGTTTAAACAACCTTTCTTCATGGGGACCTTGAAGAAGAAATCATAAGCATCAGCCGATAGGATATGTGACACCAAGAAAAGAGAGCAAGGTGTGTAGACTGAAGAAGAGCTTATATGGCCTGAAGTAGGCCCCGAGGTAGTGGTACAAGAAGTTCGACAGTTTCATTTTGGGAAATGATTTTAAGAGATGTCATGCAGACCACTGTTGTTACTTGAAGAAGTTTGATACGTCGTACATCATCCTTATTCTGTATGTTGATGATATGCTTGTGGCTGGTTCAAGCATGAAGGACATCTCAGATCTCAAAAGACAACTGTCTAGAAAATTTGCCATGAAGGATTTAGGAGCTGCAAAACAAATCCTATGCATGAGGATAAAGCGTGAAAGGAAAAATAAGAAATTGATTTTGTCACAAGCAGAGTACATAGGCAAGGTACTTGATTGATTTAATATGGGAGGTGCTAAGCCAATTAGCACTCCATTAGCCAACCACTTTAAGCGAGTAAGGTGCAAAGACGCAGGAGGAACGAGACTACATGGCTAAAGTCCCATATGCGTCAGCTATTAGTAGTCTCATGTATGCTATAGTAAGCACGAGGCCAGACATTGCTCAAGCAGTGAGAGTTGTTAGCAGGTTCATGAACAACCTCGGGAAGGAACATTGAGAAGTTGTGAAGTGGATCCTCAGATACCTGGTCGGTACTAAGGATGTAGGGCTGTGCTATGGTGGATTGAAAATCAAGCTACAAGGCTACGTGGATTCAGATTTGACAGGAGATATTGACAACAGAAGGAGCACTACAGGTTATGCGTTTACTTTAGATAGTGCTGCAGTTAGTTGGTTCTCTCAGTTACAAAAGATAGTATTTATCAGTACGACGGAAGCAGAATATGTTGCGGCTACAGAAGCGTGCAAGGAGATGGTGTGGATGTAAGGTTTCATGAAAGAGTTGAGTAGGAAGCAAGTAGATTGCAAACTATACAGTGACAGTCAGAGTGCAATACACTTGGCTAAGAATTCAGCCTTTCATTCAAGGATCAAGCATATTGCCATCAGATATCACTTTATATGTTCGTTACTGGAAGATGAATCGATTGCTCTGGAGAAGATTCATACAAGTGAGAATCCTGCGGATATGCTGACCAAGGCGGTCACACGGGAGAAGCTGAAACTCTGTTCAGCTTTGATTGGTCTTCAGGCTTGAAGACGGGGAGGTGGTGCACTTCGGATGAAGAAGACAAAGGTTTATGGCGATGTGTCTCCAAGTGGGAGATTGTTGAGATATGGAGCCACATCTGGGGCTGTCCTCGACTGGTTGTGGGCTATGCACGACTGGTCGTGGGGGCCCGCTCGACCGGTCATGGACCGGCTCGACTCAAAGTCCAGCGAGCATCGTTTTTGGGTTCCGAGGTACTCAACCGGTCGTAGTTACGTAGATTCGTTTCCGAATCCGATGCGGATTGTGAATTTTGGTGTCGCCTTTCACAAGGGTGCGAAAGGGAAGTTGCCTAAATTATATATAGGTGTTCGTAGGGTTTTTCTAGGGGATTGGAAAGTAATAAGAAATATTTCTAAGGTGTGGGCAAGGGATTTTCTCTGTACTTCCAAGGGAGAGGTTAGTATTTTGCCTTGTAATATTTGTTTTTCTTCATAGTGGAAGTTTGCATCCATGGTTTTTTTACCCTAGTTTGGGATTTTTCCACGTATATCTTATCTTGTAATTTGTTTGGATTATTTTGATCTGTTTCTAGTTTATATTTTTTCTTGTTTATAGTTTGTGGGTGAGACCGGATGTTGGATCTCGGTTCACTGTGTTGTTGGCGTGTTGCGCAACAAATTACAGCAATTCGTTTGATGCTGTCAGCTGATAACGCAATTGATTTGGTATCCGATGAGCCTTTACGTGACTGGAAAGGTTTAAAAGCCCATCTTCTTTTACCAAGTTATTATAGGTTTCTCCAAATGAGCTTTTGTCCACAAAAGCTGGTCACCTATTTTACAGTGAAAAGGCTGGAGTCAGCATGTTACATATGTGCTGCATTTCTGCATGCTCATAGAATCGCAAGAAGGCAACTGAATGAATTTATTGGTATGAACTTTTCCATACCTTGAAATATGATAGCTATTTCAGTTTGAGGATCAGGCATTATGATCTCTTATTACTTGTTTTACTAACAACGTCATTTTACATGCTTGGGCTTTTGGACAATTTCTTAAAAAAGGCCTCCTGTTTGGAACCCTGACTGCGTTCAGCAATAACTTATCTACTTGTAGCTGTGCCATGCTCTAAGATCTAATGTGTGATGATGGATGCAAACTTTACTAATGGATAGTATCAGATCATATTTACTAGGAAACCTCTAGTGGAGCCCAATACAGGCTTCTGAAACCACTATGAAACATCCTTGCTGAGACCTGGAAACCCATTTTGTATCAAACGAAATATGTTTTATGTTTTCAAGACTTTGAACTCTTCACATTTCCTCATCTAAGAATTAATCGAAGCTAGTACTTCCTCAAGTTGATCATAGTCCAAGGATGATAGGCCTGTCGGTCTAGAGAGTTGAACGCAAGTGCCCGATAGTCCAAAACCAAGAGCCTATTCCCATGGCACATCCACACTCCTATGTGGGCTAGAGCTGTAGAGGAAAGCACACAGAGTCGTCATTGTGCCCAGTGGTGGAGACCTTCCATCCTAGCTCGTTATCAGTCCTCTCACACAGGATGACCACATGATAGTGATGGTATAGGTGGTCACGGCACCACTGGCTACTGAGATCCATGGCCCACAACTCTTTGTTGGCCAGTGACTGTTGTGCTCATTCTCAAGTTTCAAAGGACAACCAAAGTAAGTCCTCTTCTTTACCCATGCATGTTCACTTAATGTGCTCCCTCATATTTACTATGGCATCGTAACATGTCCATCTAGAACCCATGGTTATTATGATCTACAGTCAAAGATGATCAATATCACAGATACCATCCATGTCATCAATGGATAAGATTCACTTTGTTTTTCCAAGTTCTGAAAATAGCTTCTCTACCTGC
The DNA here is from genome assembly GCA_037074715.1 of Magnolia kwangsiensis. Taxonomy (NCBI): domain Eukaryota; kingdom Viridiplantae; phylum Streptophyta; class Magnoliopsida; order Magnoliales; family Magnoliaceae; genus Magnolia; species Magnolia kwangsiensis. The sequence continues at coordinate 12,284,107 of CM073577.1, read as the reverse complement.
TGTTGGTCTAGTTGTTCTTTACTATTATCCTCTGGTCATCACTCTACCTTCCTCTCTCTCTCTCTCTCTCTCTCTCTCTCTCTCTCTCTTGCAATCTTATTATTCAGAATTTTCTTTATTTCTAGTCCCTTGGTCATCTCTCTCTCTCTCTCTCGCAATCTTATTATTCAGAATTTTCTTCAATTTCTAGTCCCTTGTCAGGCTTTGAAACATGAGCATTTCTCATTAACAACTTTTTGTACATCACCATTCCACCACCAAGTTTCCTTATATGAGTGCTCTCTCTCTCTCTCTCTCTCTCTCTCTCTTTCCCCATCTGATTTTACAGGGAAAAAAAGAAGAAGAAGTGGGATTTCATTTATAGGCTCTCCATTTACAGCCTAACGGCTATATTTTCAAAGATTGACTCTCCATTTATAGGACTTGAGCAATTTACAGGCTATCCAAATACAGACAATCATTTGCCTGTAAATCATTTACAACTTGCAGCCAAACAGGACAGGCCGGAAATGGTTACACCTGTAAATCATTTACCACTTAAACCATTTACAGGCATGCAAATTTTTACTGCAAAATTCCTCCCCGAGTTGGATTTTACTGAATAGTGCCTCCAAGAAATATTCCCGGCAGCACTTTTTAAGATTGGAAATTACATTATTGCCCTCTTTTATGTTTTTTGAATTATTTTATTATTATTTTTTAAATAACAGTGGAGAATGGAGATTTGTGGGCCCATGTGGTATTTGTCTCACATCCAACCCTTCCAACAGATGCAAACCAACATAATTATTAGATGAGCCAAAAATATGGCAGATCCAATCATAAGGTGGGTTAATCCATAACAAATTAGTATACACCATTAAAAAATACCCCCATTCAAGTGTAGCCCATCTGATGATCTGATTGGCCTAGTTTTTTTTTTTTTTTTTTTTTTGTGTGTTATCACCATGTTGGGGTGCATAGTCGGAGAGGTTGGATGTTATACACATACCAAGTGGGTCCCACAAGTTTATACTTTCACTACTTTGCAATGGAAAAAATCAATGAGGGCATTTTCGTAATTTCATTTCTCAAGCACTTGCATGTAATTTCAAATCATCCAGGCACTTCGTAAAATCCAGTTCCTGGAGGAATTTTGCAGTAAAAATCCTAAGATTTTTCTACAATACTTATTGAACTTTTGAAGTCACTCCGTATCATCCCTTGTTGCCGCAATGCCATCTACGTATACTAAGAAAATTATAGTCTATTCATTCCTTTTCTTCACAAATATAGCATAATCAGAATTCTGCATATTTTGAAAATTTTCTCCAACATAGTTTTATTGAGATATGTTGAACCAAGCTCTCAGTGATTGTTTCACACATGTATAGCTTTCTTCAAGTTAAGAACAAGTTTCTTCCCTTGAATCTCAAATCCTAGCGGTGGACCCATATATATCTCTTTTTAAAGTTCCCCATGAGGAGATGTATGCTTCACATCTAATTGGCATGGAGGTCTTAATCTTGTGGCAGTAACAGCCAGCAAAACTGTTATGAAATTTAGTTTAGCTAGTAAAGTAGGAGTTTCAAAATAGTCTATGTCATGACTCATGAGCTCGCGTGAACTCTTTAGCAACCAACCTAGTTGTATACCCCTTAATCATTCCATCAACGTTATGGTTTTAGTTCAAAGAATACACCCAATGGCATCCAACCATTTGTTTTCCTTCTGGCAACTTGACAAGATCCCTGATACTACTCGTTAAGAACCCGCATTTCTTCTACCATAGCCTTCTTCCATTCAAGATGGGCAAGGGAGCTTCCATGAAAGTTGAAGGTTCTCCAATGGAAAATTTGTAAGAAAAAAAAAAATGTCCTGGTTATTAGGATGGTTAGTTAAGTACATATTTAGCAAGCATGGTAGGTTCCTCCCTTTTCTAAGAGATAATGGGTGAATGAAGATTCAGACTAGTAGAATAATTAGGCAGAAGAACAATAGAAGATTGATTAGAAGACCTAATGGGAGGTAATCCATGCATAACAATAGAGGAAATACCTTGATGATAGGATGTGAATTATTTTCATCTGTTGGACCAAATTGCACCTTCTTCCTTGTGACAGGTTTCTAACATATTTTCTCTACCTCCTAGGACTTGAACAAAAGGCGTAGAAATGACAGGAACAAATCATCATGAATAATTGATGTGACAATACTCTTTTTCACTTCCCTATACACTTCCCTCGAAGAATGTTTGAAACAAAGGTCAGAGATAGGTGGACCCTCATTGACTGAGGGGGTTTAGGACCTCACCCCTCCTAAGGGCTCAACACATGAGGAGGGTTGTAGAGCTTGTTGCTAGAGTGCCCTTGGCGCTCATTACCCAAGAGGTACATGTTTGGGGTCCTTTAAGTAGTTCCCAAGTGGCTGAAGAGGTTTGTTATTCATGAAGGCTCGGTTCCCCGCTGGCGTTAGCCTCAGTGCTAGTACCACAATTTGTGGGGTTTGACCATAGATCTATTTAAAGCGTGCAACAATGGTTAATGCACATGGTAGCCCATCAAATGATCCAGCAATGGACTACCAATGGCAAACCAAGGTCTCATTAATGAAGAGTGTCATGCGCACAATGATTTTTCAGATTCTCGCCCATATGAAGAGTTGCATTAACTATTTCCAACCCTTCATCACTCCCACTTGAGCATTCATTGAGGCTTGAGCCATGAGTTGGGACCATCTGCAAGTTGCCTTTGGTTGCCCAACAACCTCTGCCCATCCGTAGCCCTTTCAGTCTCACGGTTATACTTGCATTGGTTAGTCATCTGGTGAGTCCTGGTCAGCCTACAAGCGACTGACCTCCCTTGCTCCCTTTATATTTTTCTTTGTTCTTTGGACCAAATCAAGTTTCTACACTTGTGACCGGGCCAACTTATCTGAGGTAGGGGACAAGTTTTATCTCACTGTCTATACAAAACTTATCTCAGAATTCCAAACAGGCTGTTTGTGAACTTACAATACAATGTACCTTGCAGTGTCTGTGCATCTTTTTGCATTCTCCCTATACTCTGGTTATCTAATCGAGCACCCGGACACCGAACACCTTCACTGAATACCCCTGCAGAGAGCATGCTTTCACTCTTTCACAAAACAATCCTTTTACCTAGAACCTCACCCATGGATCCATTATCGTCACAAACACTTTCATCTTATATGTATTTTTATCACATTTCCCTTTTGATTGTACCTAGATTTCAAGTTGTGAATGGCATGGTTAAAGAAATATTTGTACGATTTATTTACTCTGTTTGTGCCACAGGTATTCCACCAAAGAATATAAAGGATATTAACAACCTGACTTAGAATGTGTTTCAAATCAAATAGGCCATTCCACACACTGGCTAATTAGATGAGGCAACACGAACAAGGAGTGCATGACTTCTTTTATTGGGTAGAATGTTGTTCAACACCTTAATCTTTAACCACCAAAAAAAAAAAGAAGAAGAAAGAAAGAAGAAGTTATTTAGCACCTTTCATGAAGAGCTGACCTTAAGATCTTGCCATCATGGCAACTTCTTTTTCATTATTATATGACTGTTTTTCATTCCTTCAACTGCGCTCTCCCTATTATCTGGATAATTGGTTGGCTGAGTTGACTGGCTGCTGAAACTCTAATTGCATTTAGGTACAACCAGCACTCAGTAAATTCAAGGAAAACTAAGTTTTCTGAAGCCGACGAATGAGTTTTTCATCACTTGATTAAGAATTTATGATTTGACCACATCTAGGTGAAGCCACAAAGAACCTCTTAGGGGTCTGAAATCACCTTTTTCCCTCTATTTTTCTCTCTGTGCTTAGACGATTTAGGTGTTTGGGTCACTTGGACTGGAAATCACTTGTGGTCTTCTCATGTGACTCATTGCTGATGCAAACCAAGTGTCGTAATTGTGTATAAGACACTGAATTAGGGTGTAGAAAGAACATTGCTCAAGAAGAACATGAATATAAGAACAGAAAACTTACCCAAGCGAAAACATGAGTCCTGAGCTGCTTCTTTCTTTTCTTCCTCTTCTTCTTTTGGAGAGATAAACACGAACGTTATTAAAAATAGAACAGATCAAGAATGTAATCTCATTACAAAGAGCAGGCTGGCAAACGCCCTCTTTAGCTAAATATGGGCAACCTAAATGTTTATCCTTGAAGGCGAGTGCAGAATATCACTCCAAATGAAGGAAAATTTCCAAAATTGGTGAAGGCTGTTCTCTTTATTTCACATAATAAAAACAGGGAAATGGAATGCCTTGATCTACCACATATGTTGTAATAAATTCAAATGCTTGTTTTACATGATTTGGCATCAAAGCAAGTACTATGTCAAATTTTCTTACACATGGTCTCCTTTGTCCTTTGTAGGTGAAAGTGAAATTGTTTCCATTGTCATCAACAAAAGTAATTCCAAGGGAGAGGAAGCAAGATTTTTTTTGGAAGGTGTCCGTGTTAGATTCCCTCAGGTTTGAAAGAACATCAATGCATTCCAGCAATCAAATCTACTAAAATACATTTCAAGTTTTTGAACTCCACTCTGCGCACGTGCATCTTTGATTTTCCTTTTTTGCTGTTTTTTTTCCCCCATTGGTAAACTGAACTTTTCACAGAGAGAGAGAGCTCCAAATGCATACGATGGAACTTCTATGTTTCAAACTTCCAATCATTGTGGACCCTGTCCCATTTCTATGAATGGTGTTGTCCAAAACAGTCCAACTGGTCTGACCTGTGATGCCCATGTAAAGCTCAAAGGAATACAAGGAAAAAAAGAAAGAAAGAAAATATCCATGTGGCAAAATGGGTAGAAATCTCTTTCCTGAGGAAAAAGGTTGTAGCATTGACCTCTCTCATGCATCACATGCTTCATCTTGGAATGGTTGAAGCAGTTGACTAGGCGGTTTGGACGGTTTCCCTCCCAAAATGGTTTTCATTGACCTGACCTGTTTTCATTACTGGTTCTGGCCCAAACTGGTGTGGCTGTCTGCTTTGGTTGATAATGTTCTCTTTCTTGTGAATTTGTATTGGAGAGCACCATTTTTATTGAAAAGAAAATATCTCGAACATTGCCAGGTTTTGCATGTTGTCAGAACTAGGCAGGCAACATATTCAATACTAAAGCATTTGAGCGAATATGTGCAAAATCTTGAGAAGGCTGGATTATTGGAACAAAAAGAGATGTTGCAGCTTCATGATAGTGTGCAGGTAGCTTAGATGTTAACATGTTTTTGTTTGGCTTTCTCAATGTTACAACAACATACTTTGAATAATACTATATGCTAATCCTCTGGCAGACTGACCTCAAAAAGGTTCTCAGAAATCCACCAAGAGTTATCATGAAAAATAACCTAAGACCAAGAGATTTCCCCGAACCGTAGACCATTCCCCACCATGAAGAAGGGCGGCAGAGATCTGTAGAGACGACTAAAGTGATGAATCAGGTCCCAAGGACAAGCTTATTGTGAGAATCTATTCCCCAAGCAGGCTTTCTTTTCATCAGCCTTCTGGGCATTTGCTTCACATGCATCCCGAAGGATCATAAACTCTTCTTTCAGCAATGATACAATAAGGTGTTTATTGTGAAGCATGTTTCCTTTCCTTTCATGTATTAAAGAAGTAAGAATCCAAATGCTGTTTTTCGTAGGAAAGGGTCTGATTAACATCAACAGCGCAATGGGATTGTAATGTTGCCTCTTACATTCTCACATGTATAAAAATAGCAGCAGGTTGTGCTTTCTTCATGGTGGGCCATTGACCCTGAAAGTGTGAGATGCACCTTTCGCCATGTGGTGATACCCTTACTGCAATTTCTTTTCCATTGAATTACCAGATCTTAACTTGCAGCTGTTATTCTGTTATTCTTGCCTGTTGCCTTTTGAAGCTCAATTCCAAGACAGCCATAGACACAGCAGGTATGAAGCCTTCTTTCTCGTTTTCTATTCCAAATTGCATTTGTTCTTGATTAGGCATGTACTGCAAAAAATTTAAAAAAGAAAAGAAAAAAATTTAAAATAAAATGTCAATGGTCTAATAATTAGGGCCAGTTCGGATGGGTTGCGGCTTGCGGGTAGAGCTGTAAACGAGCCGAACCAAGTCGAGCTTGGCCCAGCTCGGCTCGGCTCAGCCAGCTGGCTACCCCAGCTCAAAGTCGGCTCGACTCAGTCTTCGAGCCTGACTGGCCAGCTCGGCTAGCCTCAGTCAGCTGCTCAGGCTAGCTCGAGCCGAATTCAAGCCAGGCTTGAGCTCAATCTTTCTAGCCGAGTTCAAGTTCAAGCCTACGAGCTGAATTTGAGTTTAGATTTTAGGGTTTTGAATATATATAAATATTTATATTAAGTGAACCCGATCAAAGTCAAATCAATTCTAACCGAGTCAAGTTCCTAGCGGAGTCAAGTCGAGTTTGGTCTCAGCTCGAAATTTTTTTGAGCTAAAAAAATCAGCTGGACTCAGCTCGAACCCAGTTTCGAGCCGAGTCGAGTTGAACTTTTCAAAGTTGGGTTGAGCGAGTTAACCGAGCTAACTTTGTTCGTGTACAGCTCTAAGCAGGGCGCTTTTCTGGTCTGAAAAATATTCAAACTACAGTTCAAAAATCCAAAATCTCAACTTGACTGGACTCAATGTCCAGCTGAGTCGGGTCGACTCAAAGGCTTGACTCAACTTGATATTTTATTATTAAATGAATAAGAATAATTAAATAATAATAGCTATTTAATTTGTTATGAATAGAAAAATTGACATGTGGTAGCAGGACTCTAGGTAAGGTTTTTGGTTTGAATCTCACACCGCTATTTTTACTTTTTATTATGGAAAGCAATCACCAACCTAGTCACTTGGTTTGAGTCTTGCTGAGTTGCATTGAGTTGACCGAGCTAGCAAGCCAACTCGACGAGTCTCGCCAAGTCAATCTCACAGCAGAGTTTCGTGGTGACTTTGCTCGAAATCTCATCGAGACAAGTTGTCTGAGTTTTTGAGTCAAGCCACTGAGTTTTAGAACTACGATCCAAACCACTTGTTTTTAGTACCATCCAAACAGAACCATTGAAGGTTAAGATTGTTTGAGATCCAAAACCAGGATGGTATTATTATTGGGAGAGATTTTTTGGTGGCTCCTGATTTCACCATTGCAGTCACACGAGTTTTATTCTTCTCTGGTCTAAACTTCTAGTTCTAATGAAATGTGAAAGACAGTTCTAAATTACAGAAATAGTTCTTTACTCACCCTCTCTCATTCAACCCCTGCAATTTTCTGTGGCACACATCCATGGTGGGGCCACCAGATGAATGGTTCAAACCACCTAGGGTGGGTTCCATGTACTTAGAATTGAGGCTAAAGTCTAACAAATTCATCTGTTGGGCTCCATTGACCTGAAAATCAAGTTATTGTGGTCGTCATCAGGTGGGCCACATGCATGATGAGGCCCTTATGAGTGGCCCAAATATCATGTGTGGCGCAACAGAATTTGAAGTCTGCTTGCTGAGTCAGGTCTATTCTGAGGGGTGTGCCATGAGTAATGGATTAACCAATTATCCAACAATATCTGATGAGTGGCCCAGATCTTGCAATCGTATGTGCTATTTATTAAGAGCGTGCAAATAAAATTTAAAATCATTCAACCGTCTTGATTTGGGACTTTTGATAGTGGGATTACGATCTAAAAGCTCTCATCTTCAAATAACATTTCAGCTTGCGTATTAACATCCAATCCGCGTAAATGGTGGACGGCATCATAAAAGATCAGCTGGAATGATAACTAGAAGGCCAGGACACTGTTGAAACCGTTGGATGTGTGGTTAAAAATAACTGACCAACAGTCCACATTTGCATGTGTGGCCCACCCCAATGACTGTAGACGCGCCAGGGACCTAATGAACGGTCTCAATTTTCTTCCAAACTGATACATGCATGAAGAGCAGAATTCGAAATCTCTCTTGCTTACTATGAATATGGAAACGATATCTTGAGGTGGGCCGGGCTTGCGATTCGCCATATAGCTTATTTTGAAACACATGGATTTCCATCATCAAAATATCCTTCAATCTAGTGGCTAGGATCATTTGACCAGTGTGATTCTCGTGACATAACCCATCCATGTAAAGCCCAGAAAATGAACGGTCCAGATCCCATAAGGCATGTCATTGATCACATGAGTCATGGCCCACCCATCTTAACACAGTTTGTTTGGTGGGCCACACTTTTGGATTGAAAGTAGACCAAATATAAGGGTTAAAATTGATTTAAACCATCCATTTGGAGTCTGTCAAAGAATAAGAAATTAAAGTAAACAACGTCCTCTCACTCAACCCTGAAAAGTTCATTTTCAAGTGATAGGTAGAATCATCTAGTTACTGCAATTGTCAGGCTGGGGGTGATCTAAGGTGGGGATCATCAAATGAAGGATCCAACAGGGTGTCCAGTAGTAGAATCGAATTACATGTACGGCTGATAATCAGCTGGACTGCGGCTACTCCACTTCTAGCTGCATTTGGGCTGCACTAGGACTTTTTCGTACAAAGCCCAGGCCTATGACCACCTAAGGGACTGCGGCCCAGTGGGTCTTAGGCTGAGTCAATGCAGATTGGTTAGACCGTGTTGAGATGGACGGATGGATTTGAGTCATGAATACTAACATGTCACACATGTGAGCCTTTGCTACACTATAAATTACCGTGGTTGGCCACTCGCACATTGAACAGCAGTTGGTCATTTTCCTCACACGTGTGCGGCCCACCTAATTGGTGGTCCAGTCCGATTTGTGCTAGCGCCTGCTCACAGTGTTTACACCCATTTTCCATACCCTGACGTGATCCAGTAGAAAATTGCTACATGGTGATATTACATGTTAGGCACACACAGAAAATGTACTCGCACTTAGAAGAGATCTTCGGTCATGCATTCTGTCATTAATGGGATGGCACGTACCCTTACACATGTTTTTAGTGGGATAAATTATTGCATGCCATATAACCACGGTCGATGTGCTCATTTATGAGGCAATATACTTCGAATGTTTTTTTTTTTTTTTTAAAAAAAAATCACCAAAAGAACGTATCTATCACGAATCTGGTGATAATATTTTGTATGAGGCTGTCTCTCACCATCCTTCCAAACTGGGATATCTTTTTAAATACATTCGGAGAAGTAGCGGTGATCAAGAATATTATGAACATCAGGAGATTGGACCTATGTCCAAGCCAATTGGGATGTGGTTCCAACCTAAGTTGAGACAAAATCTCATCAGCTAATCCCCAACAGCATATTGATTGGAATAAAAAGAATGGGGGAGTTGGATGAGAAGGCAAACCCATCTGACAATAAAGTATCAGACAGATCGAGTCCGCCTAACAATGTTGAGATCAGAAGAGACAGAGATACCACCTAGACACCTCCAGGATCAAGCTTTAATCGGGATCAAGAGTTTGAGAGATTAGTATGCATGTGATATATTAGTCATGTATTTATCCTAGTCTAGTTTCATTTTCGTTTATTTATCTAATTGAATGATATTTTGTTGATTATATAATATACTACACATTTTCTGTCAATAAATTTAATTTGTTTGTTTCAATAGGCATTTCAGGTATTTATCTTTTATTATTATTATTATTGTTGTTGTTGTTGTTGTTTATTCATTTAATTGTCTCACAAGTTGTTGGTTATAATAAACATTATTTTATATTGCTTAATGAAATCAATAATATTTAGCTTTTATATCATTTGAATGTATATTTCCGTTTATTTAAAAAGTACTTTAAACTTAAGAGTGTTAGTGAAATAATAATTGTCACAAGTAAAAAGGAACTCCTTTGAAAGGATTGCCCCATTTCCTTTCAATGGTTGCTTACATGGAGTGGAATTTCAATGGATAAAAGGACCCTGGATCTTCAATCTCGATTTCTAATCTGCCCATCTTGGTGAATGCGACGCCGTCAATTCAATCAACCCTTAAGTCAGGCAGACTCTGACACGCTGGGGCATCATACACATGTATATCCAATTTAAACCCTCGGTCACCTGAGTGGTCCTATTTGATTGAAACGGAGTGACAACATTTTATCAAGTAGATTTCTCACTTATGGTCCATCCAAAGTGAGACCTAACATATCAACGGTCTGGATCTGTTACCATGGCTTCCACCTGTACAAACTGAAATCCAATAGATGCTATTATGCATAATCCATGCAAGTCCTCTCTCTGTGATCATGCATCTCCAGTGCATGTAGAGGTGAGACTGCTTCAAATCCACATGGTACATTAGATGCGCTCTTTGATGTTAGGCCTAGAGCCCAAATGAACAGTTAGGTGGGCGACACCACATGGAACAGTTAGGAGGCAAAGCCCAACCAATAAAATCTTCCCCACTATTTGTAGGGCCCATGGTGTTGTGTATATACCATCTAATCAATTCATCAGATGCGCCCCACTAGGATGGAGGGACAACAAAAAGCAGGCAATTCCAAAACCCAAGTCAGCCACACAACATGAATTTAGAGGTCTTAGGTATGAATTTACATTGTTCCCAGTACACTCGCCCTACGATGTAAGGACATGCACCCAAAAATCAAGCCCTAAGGAAAACATAGGTGAGCCACACTACAATCAACACTTCGGAGGGGATGAGCAACCAATAAAACCTACCCTACTATTTAGTGGGCCATCGTGATATGTATGTTCTATATAGTCAATTCATCAAATGTGGTCCATTAGGATGAAGGCACACAACAAAATCAGGCCATTTCAAAGCCCAGGTTGGACACTTCATGTGAATTTAGGGGTATTAGGAAAAGGATACGAGAAGGGGCTTTTTATGCAATGATAAAGGCATTTATGTAATTAGATTGACTAGACGTGGCCTGGCCAATGACCCCAAAACCAGCCAGCTAGCTAGTGACAAAGCTCTATGGCCCACCATGATGTATGTGTTTTATCCATGCCGTCCATCCATTTTGTTAGCTCATTTTAAGGAGCAAGTCCAGATACAAGGCAGATTCAAATCTTCAGTGAACCATACCACGGGAAATTACTTTTGAAAACTTTTTGAGGCCACAAAAGTTTTGGATCAAGCTGATATTTGTGTTTTCCCTTCATCCAGGTTGTGCCACCTCACCAACAGGTTGTATGATAAATAAATATTACAGTAGACCGTAGGAAGCTTTTAGTGGGGGATCATTCAATCAACATTATTTTCATGCGGCATGGTCCACTTGAGATTTGGGTTTGCCTTTTCTAAGTTATGCACTAAAATAAGCTTGCAAAATGAATGAACATTGTGAATAAAAGACATGTTATTGTAGAGGTCATGGAGTTTTAACACCACCTAGTTGGCTGGTGTTGGGGCTGCTAATCAACCCATCAAAACCCACTCATGGTTGGCTATGTTATATCTTGGAATATTTGATCACATGTGTGTGATTAAGAAAGTGCTGGTTATGTGAGATGTTAGTGCATTAATTTGTACACTTGTTTTTCAATTACATGTGTTAGTAAGTCAGACAAGTCCTTGGAAGTGAAAGACAATAGACACAAGTGAACATGAAAACATTAATGAGTGAAGAACGTACAAATGATGTGCCTTGTTGACCTTAACCTTATACACAAAACAACATTAACTTCTAGATGATTAGAACCTTAACATGTAAACCTTGATTGATCATACCTTATGTTTAAGAGCCAAATTAAAACATGTTAAGTAAGTCTAAAAGAAGTGCATAATTGTTATAAACATACCTACCCAAAACAGTAGTTTTTGAATAGTTATCGATTCTATCGACAATCTATCGACGGGTCTCGATGGCATCGAAGGACCCCACTTGATCTGATCGAATAAACAATCCAACAATTAAACAGAAAATTCCTAGATTTTCTCGATGGGATCGAATGACGGTTCGATTCTATTGAATGGTCTTTCAATTATATCAACAGCGTCATTAGCTAGTTGTTTTATAGCCATTGGGAATTTTTTCTTATAAAATGAGGATTCGGTTCTTAGGCAATTTGATAAATTTTAGTTTTTTAGAGACCCTAGTGTATCACAAGCTCTATCAAACCACCTACGTTCTATTCTAAAGAGATTCATGCTATTTTCTTAGTGATTCTTTACTCTAACAAGTGTTCCAAACTTCTTTATAAAAACGAAAAAAAAAAATGATCTCAAACATTCTCTAGAGTTTAGATGGAAATCTTAATGTCTATCAACCTTTAGAGTATCTATCTAAGCGAATTCCTACTTGGAACATTCTTACATCATTATGTGTAAGAGATTCAACACAACTTCGATTATCTTGATAGCCTAATTTGAGCATCAAGTGCAAGGTAATTGATTCAAGAAAGCAAAAAAATACCAACTTCAAATAATGATAGAACACATGAGAAACTGATTAAAGAACGGGAAAGCATTGATCAAGCATCTCTGTAACGCCCCGAAAAATCGGGGGTCGTGCATACGCTCGACTCCCGAGTTTCCAAATGTCACTTATCATCAATTTTATGGTTTTAAGATTAATCAAGTTTAAACGCGTAGCCTGAAATTATTTGGATCATGAAATGCAACCACAACTAGTCTACTGAAGTGAAAAAGATATATATATGTACAAGTCCAAAAGAATATAAAGGGGTTGCCCAAGGCATTGCCCAACAAAAATCACAAAGAGAATTATATATCCAAAAGAATGGTGCGCTGAGCCCACGACTCAACGCTTCAGAATCCAGTCTCCTAAGCCGATAGAGAACCGCTCATCAACTGGAAGTAGGAAAACTTGTCCTCCTCCTCGAGGCTCGTGTCACCAGTGCCCTCGCACCCTACGTCACCTGCAATTCTGAAGAGTCTGGTTGGTGTTTTAAAACACTGTCCCAGAGTGAGAGTGAGTGATCAACTCAGTGGGTGTTATTAGTCTTAAGTTTTAACAGGCATTAATTATAATATGAACTTAATGAAAAACAGATAATCAACAATACCTACCAACTCTTATTTAAAATGCATGCATGAAAAATTATATGATGCATGCCCTCGCCACAACACTCCCTTGAGCGACTTCATCTAACGATCGCATATGACAACACTCATTCAGCGCGACCTCGACTTCCGAGTCGCCATCCTAACTAATGCGATGCAATGCAATCGTGTTAGCCAAGGTATTAGTTAAGTCCATTCATCCAGCAGGTTGGAGAATCTGATACACCGCACGTATCAATGCCCTAAACAGATTGCTAGGGCAAGACCCCCCAATGCGTGAGGCCGAGACCTCGCGGTCCGTGATCCCGTCGGGTTCCTCATCCCCCACTTCAAGCACATGAGGAGTGCCGAGAGAAAGGGATCGCTCGCGGTCACTACGGGGAGGCGCGACACCCCAGCGTAGGCCGACAGCTCGGACATAGTATCCCATTCCACCATAACCGGCTCACGAGGCTGTGGACCAGTTTCGAGTAGGTTATTGATGGGCTACAACGGTTGCAGGGTGGTTCAGGTTCCAAACATATGTGAGCAATCAGGGTTAACAATCAAGGTTGGTCAGACAGTAGACTAAACCGTAAGAGTCGGACGAGTGTGAGACGAGTGACATCGGGCACAAGAGACCCATGTAGTCGAACTACAGCCACCCGAACACACCCGCCCAAATCTATAAGTTTAGTTTAGAGGCGGTTCTACCAATGGGACCACCTTCGTCTCCTCATGTTCCTGACCGACCCAAAGGTACGAATAATGATTCATAGCATGTCGTCTACCAAGTATCATCTAGCCTAAGCAATTCCATATTCTCATGCATCTCAACATACAACTTTAATTTTTATAACAAGCAAGGCCAACCATATCGTGAAACAAGTGCATGTGAGGTGTGTGTGTGTGTGTGTGTGTGTGTGTGAGTGTGTGGGTGAGGAAGATAAGAGCTTCCTCCATCTTAAGAATTTTACATACATAAGAGTAATGACATCATTCATACTATGAAGCGGCAATTCACGGGAAAATCAACAAGGCATGAGCATAATTCATTTAATCACCAAATCATGTGAGAAATAAGGACAACATCATGAGCATCAAATATTTCATTTCAAACCATTTTCAATAAGCATGCAATTCCTAGGAATTCTCTAGGTTCTCCAAAATGACATATAAGCAATCAAAATCATTAAACTCATAAAAGAATTGGTGTTAGGCCACCTAAGAGCAATAGTCCGCACCTATGGATCGTTGGAGATTTGAAAAATGACCTAAGATTGAGAGTGTGCGGTCAATCGGCCGGAATCCCTAAAATAAGCTCTTGCATGTTAGAATTCCAAGCCAATCTCTTCTTAATACATGAATTTTCAAGAAGAATGGGTGAAAGATCTTACCTAGACGACCCATGGACGATTGTTGAGGTTATGGAGGAGGGTTTCCTTTGGAGAAAGTATAGAGAGTTGAAAGGGTTGATTCCCTTGGGCCCTACCTCAATCTAAGGTCCACCTTAGCTCTCCTACACTCTCTCTTTCACTCTTTCTTCCTCTCTTTCTCTTTCTCTCTCTTTTTCTTTCTTTCTTTCTTTCCCTAGGGCAAAAATAGTATGGGGAGAGGGGTGCCAAAGAGAAGGCCTTTTTATAATGTCAAAATTGGTGTAAATGGACCTGAGGGCTAAGTTTTTACTATACTAGACCTATGAGAGGGTCTTTCTAAGATCTAGGGCCCATTATAGGGTGTACATATCGATATACACCATAGGATAAGTGCTCCATGGCCCGATGAAGGGCCATGCAAAAGTTGAGATCAAACGGATAAGCGGATGTGGGGGTTTGACCATATGGTCCCGATCCTTAAGTGGCCCTGTGGGGTCTATTCCATTGATTGGAGAGGTTCTGGTGGTCCCCTGGCCATGAAACTTATAGCGTAAGTGGTCCATGGCCTGATGAAGGGCCATGCAAATTTTAGGAATGATCGGATATGAGTTTGGTCGTACGGGTTCAGTTTACGATCAACGGTCATCGTGTCACGATCGGGTCCCAGATTTTATGGACGGGTGAAGGACACTACATTATACTTTCACCGTAAATTTTGAAGAAATCAGACGACTGGAAAGCCAGGAGTCTCAGTTTCTTTAATCAGTGTCAGATTTCAACTCTGGCCTTGGGTGGGTTGACAAGTGCTGATGGAACGGTTCGAATAATTAACTTTGGGGTGTCCAATGAGTTTGTGGTCTGGGATGGACCACAAGCCTAGTGAGATATATGTTTTCTTAATTTTTTATAATTTTCTGACCTTTCTGCGCCGCGGTATAGCCTGTACGGGCTGATGCTAAGTGTAAACGGTCATCTGGCTTGGCGGCCCGCACTAGGCCCCATCATGACCTGTCTGATCTAGTTTAATGGGCTAATCCTAAGTTAATTAACTTATAGTACCCCACCACGAGTGGCTTAAACGAATGGTCCTGCAACAAATCGTATGTGTACACCCCAGGACACTGTGCTGGTTGGACGGGACGTTACAAGGGTTGATTTGGTCTATTGTTAAGATCCAGGCCTTATCTGATTCCGCTTCGGTTAGATCTTTAATTTAGTTATGCTCGTCTTGATTAGTTAGCGACAGGTCAGTTAGATTTGGGTCCTATGTGAGTAAATCATGGGGCTACACCTGATGTTCAAGTGATCAGGCGGATTCGGTGGTTTCCTAAGGTTGATTAATCGGACTCGTGGGGTTCTTTACTGGTACCACCCCTGTATAGACTAACATTGAGTGGTAATAGTCATTTAAGTGATATTATAAGTTAATTTATAAAAAAAAATTTCAAAGATTTTTGGAATCTAAAACAGTGAAAATCCAGGATGTTACAATCTCAATAAGGCACTATAAAACGGGCTCAATAAAAAAAGTTGTTAATTATAAGAGTCAACATACTCTTTACATATGCAGGATTGAGTATAGAGTTTATGATCAAACTTGTGTAGGTTTTTGTGTAGGATCGTATCACTACCAACACAGGTGAGTACGTGTAAGTCCTTGTGTATGCCTCCGACAGAAGCGTACGTGTGTCATCCTTGTGTAGGCTTTCACTGAGAGTGTATAGTTGAAAAGGTTAGGGGTGGATCTATTGAAAACTCATACTATAGTGAATACTAATATATTCGAGGAGAGTGTATCTGTCGATTGTGGAGTAAAGAAACCAAACCACTATACATGCTTATGTTTGTAAATATTAATTGAGCACA
The DNA here is from genome assembly GCA_037074715.1 of Magnolia kwangsiensis. Taxonomy (NCBI): domain Eukaryota; kingdom Viridiplantae; phylum Streptophyta; class Magnoliopsida; order Magnoliales; family Magnoliaceae; genus Magnolia; species Magnolia kwangsiensis. Next base: position 12,267,918 of record CM073577.1, on the reverse strand, counting down.
ATTCTATTCTTGCTTGTGATTGTTTAATTAAAGTATATAAATGCTTGAATTGAATTGTATATTAGGCACTTAACTTACAAAGAACACACGAAATCATTATCTTGATTACAAACTAATTACTTAATTGAAATATCTTTTATCGTTTATGTGATTGGACCTAATTTAGCTTGAAAGTCTTAGTATTATTTGCTTTGATTAGATTAATTTGTAAATTGAGTTACGATTTGTAGAATTTCTATCTAGTCTTAATGATCCCCCTCCTCGTCTTTTAGTACTTTTCTATTGCTCTGTCGAGCTTTCGCATGCATCATGGTAAATAATTTATCTCACAATGAAATTTCACCATAGTCATATAATTCTTTTAAATAAGATTATTTTACCTTAAACTAAGGATTTTCTTTTAATGATAACTGCGGGCTCAAATTTCTTTACAATAATAAATTAAAAGAATTAAAAATAAAATGTATTCAAATTATAACCATTAGATCTTGCGTCATGTTTCAACAATCCCAACGGTTGATCCAGCAAGATACATGGCTGATAGTTGTTGTTTTAAAATCTTTGGAAGATTTTGATGTCTGCCCTTAACTCGATAGAACACATTCAAAGGAAAAGAGTTACACAACTAAAAATGAATGAAATGTGAAAATTTTCTTTTGCACCATCCCATCAATAGTCTAACCATCGTTTCATATTTTTCTTTTATGATTTAGATCATTGAAATGTAGGTCCGGATCTAGTGGCAACAGTCTCATGTATTCTAAAGAGAGAGAGAGAGAGAATCTCATGTCCAATCAACTACATGATAAGGTACTATTATGTGGATAACATCCGATGGCACCACCGGCCTAAATTTTGTTTTTTGCGGGCAATTATTTTTTATGGTGTGGCCCACATGATGAGCAGATAGACTGATTTTTAAGTGAACAATACTCCAGGTGGGATGAACATATTGCACGGGTTGGATTTTACACACATGACAAGTTGTCATCCATCAAACTTCTCTTTTGATGGAACAGCTGACTGTGCAAGCAGCTGTCTGTACAGGGTTCTCACTCTTGCCCGGGTGGTACTCTCATGAGTTTCAACTCCGGGTCAAGGGTTCGTGTACCTATAGGTGGTGAAATTCCACCAGCGTGAGTGTGTGTGTGTATATATATATATATATATATATCAGCTGTCTGTACACTGTCGGTTTGATAATTGACACCGCACCAGCTGGCTAGATAGAGTCAATGCTTTGTGGGATCCACCATGATATATTTGTCTATTTTTTTTACATTTCAAAAATAAGTTAGATCCAAATATCAGGCGGACCCTACTATAGAAAAATAGTGTTGATTGGATGTCCACGGTTAAAAATAATGTTTATTTGCTGTCCAACCTATTAATAAGGTCACACAAATCTAAATGAAAGGAAAACATAAATATCAGCTTAATCTAAAACTTATATAGCCTTCAGAAAGCTTCCCTGCAGCACAATCTATCTAAGATTTGAATCTGCATTATTTTTGAGTTCATATCTTAAAATGAGATGTTAAAATAGATGAATGGCATGGATAAAATGGTGTTGGGTCACTAGCCTCATAAGCCACGTGTCACTTAAAATACCTAAGTCAATTATTTAAGTAGGAACAAAGGGGATAGTCACTTAGCCATGTATTTATCTAAATTTTTAGTTAATAACTTAACGTGAGTTTACACAATAAATGCATAGAGCAAATATTCAATAACCATTAAGGTGAGCCCTACAAAACCTGCTGAGGTTTACTTACGCAACACATATCTAATTTAAAAGAAGTGAAAGACAAGTCATGTAATGTAAGCCGTTCCTTGTGTAGTAAAATGTCAACCATTTCTTAATGAGGTCACACCATTTTCCCATCCTTTAACTAATGACATGAAGACTAACTGAGAGCGTGAAAAATATGCAAAAGCTATTGGTGGTGGAGATGTGCTGTGATTTCCACCTAATGTTTGCTAATTATTGCACTAATTTTGTTAACATACTGACTAACAAATACTATAATATATAACAATTATAACATAATAATAATAATAATAATAATTAGTAGGAACTTTGCTAAGCCCACACCCATGTGTACAATTCAGCTAATGCACCTGCCACCACACATGCACTTGTGGCAAACAGGAGAAATATCTAAGTCATCCACCAGGTGGACCTCACCGTCTAGATGTTACTGCCCAAAGATAAATGTGGCCCATTCAGCAGCGTGCGATCATATTAGAAATAAGTTGACGGGTTAGAAAACTTCCATTGGGTTTTTCACAACTTGTTCACTTAATCGTGGCCCACCTAACAAGTGGACCAACCTAATTCTTGGGACAGGTAATTTTCATAGTGGTACCCTTCTGATGGATGGCTTGGATATTGCACACGTAGACCATGCAGGCATATACAATGGCAGTGCATTAGCCAACTTGTACACGCATGTGGGCTTAGCAAATCTCAATAATACTGCTAATCAGTCATATGATGAGCCTTAATAATAATCATACATTAATTTGGTTTTTACAAGAGAAACAGGTCATGTACATAAACGTACCAAAACTTCTGGTACGGTGCCATCTTTCCCACCAATATGTCAATTGGGCAGAAAATCAATACCATGAAAAGGGTGTGGCCCACCATGAAAGATCATCTGGGATAAAAATTGGACCGTTTTGCATATCAGGTGGGCCACCGTTGGAATCAATGGAAAACTGACCGTGTAACTCAACATACAGACGTAGTTCGTCTAGTGAGCAGAGCAACCTGATTTTAGACACGGCTGTTACTCATTGTGGGTCCCACCTTTTTCATGGTCCTGATGTCCTACACAAATGGCATGTTGTGGGGAAAGATAGCATGGTATCACATGCAAGCGATTCCTTCTCTGATTACAATGAAAGATTTGTTGTTGACCTACTATACGTACAAACATATTTTAGTGCCATATGACAAGCACTTGTGTGACACATTAATGCAGCTAATCCATACCGTTCAAATCATGGGCCCCGTATGATTCGCCCATTGTTTAATTTACAGTACTGATCATTTTCTCTTTAACCGTTCATTTGAAGGCCACCTATCAGATGCTTAGGATCATTTGATCAGTGTGGATTTTAGTCTATGTTCTATCCACAATGGGCCCTATGATTTTGGACGGTCTGAATTCACATGATGAATGCTTGTGAAAAAGTCAGCGACGTGATTGTCATATTTTCTTTTATTAACTTTCTTACCTGCTCGACAATGACTCAAAATTAGACTGATGGTTCACATACATGCAGTCAGAAATAATTGTATATTTACCATACATTTAGGTGAAACAAACTCTACAAATCATGGGTCCACATTAGGTGGGTAATGGACAAAAATTACACTGAATGGCAAACTGGGACATATATAATGGACAGTCAAAACAAAAATATTGTCTGTCCAAGTTCAAGAAACAAATGTCCATTAATTAGGGGTTATGTTCATCCAATTAATCTGATTTTTGAATTATGAACTATCCATAGTGGGTCCATGATTTGATCAGTTTAATTTGAGCTACATATGTGCTGTGTATATAATTTCTTCGCTTGCATGAAAGAAGTGATTTTATTTTGAAGTATTTTCCCATCTACATCAATCTAGTAAAATAAGGCTCAAGGATTTTCTATAGATAAATTACATGATACATGGCCCACATTTTTTTAATAAATGGAGTAGACTTTCAATTCTAATAAGTAGGGTTTATTGTTCAATAATCCAAATGATTAGACCGCTGATTCACTTTTCCAGGAAAAAGAAAAAAAAAACTTAGGTCAGGCAACAATGCAAGCAATTTTTCTAATTAAATATTGAGAGAGTTCAATTCCCACTCTCAACCCATGAGTAATATGATCCCAAATCTTTCTTTGTAACTCATGCATTGTCATACTTGCATTTTTAACCGTCTATATCTAGGCTGCAAATTCAAAGGTGAAGATTATCTTCTTAGAGAGAATTTTTCAGGCACAACTCATTCTACCATTAGACACAACTAGGGGTGTACATTGAGTCGAACCGAGTCGAGCTGGCCTCAGCTCGACTCGGCTCGACCACTAGCTGACCTCAGCTCGAACTCGGCCTAGCTCGATCCTCTAGCCTGATTGGCTAGCTCGGCTCGGTTAGGTCAGTAGCTCGGGCCGAGTTCGAGCCAAGATCAGGCCCCATTGAGGCATTTCCACAAACACCTAAACTGCACTTTCAAAATCTCTCTATATGTGAAACAAAAGTAATGATTTTACATGTATTTTATCAAACACCTTTTAAGTAACATAAAAATCAAGAAAAACTAAGGAAAAAAAGGATATTTGTTTCATGTACATACCTTCCTTGCCACCAGCCACACTTCGTTAAATCATTTTATCAAACACTTGGTGAGCAATATCAATGGCAAAGTAACCAAGTCACTGAACTGGTTCAATTCAAGTTCGTTTTAAGCTGGATTCGATCCGAGTCAAATCGAGCTGGTGCTTACTCAAACTCATTTTTGAGCTCAAAAAATCAGCTCAACTGGGCTTGAACTCAGCTTTGAACCAAGTTGAATCGAGCTTTTTTGAGTCAAGTCGAGTGAGCTAACCGAGCTAGCTCGGTTCATGTACACCCTTAAACACAACGGACCTTTGTTCAATATATATATATATATATATATATATATATATATATATATATATATATATATATATATATATATATTACCATACATTTAAAAAGATGTGAGCAAGAAGCTTTTTATTGAGCAAGTTTAGTTAAAACATATTTCTTTTAAAAGATGTATTTTGTTGAGAAAAATTACGAGCTATTTAAAAATAATTTTTGCATATATAAAATATCAATTGTAAGGAAAATAATAATTATTTAAATAAGTATTATTTTTATTACGTTATGTATAAAGAAAAGTAGTAAATAAATCATGAATAATATGTTATTTATCTTAGATCTTAGCTACTATTAAACTACCCTAAATATATTCTCCATTTTTACGATGATTTTATTTGGCAATTCTAAAATAATTGAAGTTTGACAATTTAAGAATCGTCTAAGCGCTCTCCATCACATGCTAATATGTAACGTTTGAGATTTGAGCTTTTAGTCTTGGTTGGAAGCAATGCTTATATCTTGTCTCATAAATTGGGCCATTTCATTCATCACAATGTGCACATTGCCAGCTTTTTTTCTAGCCTTCTAGTTTTTTATTATTTTGGACAATGTAATCCACTTTCAAGTGGGAAAACTATTTTTGGGTCATAAATCCCAAACAGTATACCCAATCTGATGGACAGCTCAGATTGCATGTATTTGTTATGTATTGGCACATCCGCATGCTCATTGATGAACAGGGCTCTCACGGCCTCAACCTCTGGAACTCATATATTCTTCTTGTAATTTAAGCATTTCCAGTACAAGTCCTGTCAATACGATTTGCATTTTTAATTTCGTTCAACCATTTTAAGTCAAAACTAAGAATATTCTCCTTTATGCTTTAGTTTCATTTTCCATTTTTAACTTTCTAGTTTCTGGTAATTTGCATATTCGTTCTTTTCTTCTATGTTAGTGTTTAAATCTCTCTCTCGTTCTTTTCTTCTATGTTAGTGTTTAAATCTCTCTCTCTCTCTCTCTCTCTCTCTCTCTCTCTCTCTCTCTCTCGGAGGATTAAGGGTAGGGAATTGGGACCCACCCATCCAATTCAATAATTATTTTCGTTATTTGGTATACTCGAGTCATTAATGTCTGAGCCGGGTCCAACTCAAATAAGCAAATTCATTTATTTAACGTGTTAGATCTATTTTGAGAGGATCTAAAATCAACCCATGTATCTAATGGGTCCGTTAAATCATGTGTTCTAAATATACGAATAATAAGAGCCTTGATAAACCCAACCATGTTTATAAGGCAGCTCATGCATGAGATTCGACCTTTAGAATATGAGTCATTTCGTTACAACTTTTCATTTTTTCATGAGCCACAGATTGGATTTTTTGCTTTGTCAAACTAAATTGTTTCTTTAGGATTTCTAGCAATCCACAACTATACCTATTTAATAAATGTTTTAAGATGATTTATTGGACCTATTTTGTTTCTCCATTTGACCTTAACTGTCCATTTTTCATGCTATTGATTGGATGCCTTGTGATCATATGATCGGTTTGTTTTTTACACCATGGCTCTTCCCCATTGGTACAATTGACTGAACTGTCTGGATGGATGATTGGCCCTATTGTGTGACAAAAAAGCTTTGGAGACATATGGTCCCAGGAAGGTGGACACACACATATACATAATATATGTTGGGGAAAAATCTACTAGTCCATAAATCAGCTTATGGAATGGACCAACCTTATTGAATCAGCACGGGCCCATTGAACCCTAAGCCTGATCAGGCCTCTACGTCTAGAAACAAAGCAACTTCCAAGGAGGATGATGTAACTTTAAGGACACTCAAAGAGCTTACCTACGAGCGCTCTCAAGTGGCTATATGACGGCCTAACTCATAGGTCGGCCATAGGTCGATTACGAATCGACTATAGAACGATCATAGATCGATTATGGATCGAACATAAATCAAGTATAAATTAGCTACTGGATGGTTGTCGCAAGGCCGAAGTGTGATCATAGGTCGACAATGCTCCTGACTGGCCTATGGGGATAGTGAATATGGATTTTTCGATCAGGTCGGTATCACTCATTCTCGACTCAAGACCCGCCTTGGGATTTGACCTAAAGATTCAGAGAATCCCCTAATGTCCTAAAAGATCTCTCTCGAGATCTTCAAAGGATAATATTGGATCCCGACAATCTCAGAAACCGATCGTCTCATAGAAATCCCGGATTACAGCCAAGATATCAATAAAGAATCCTCCTGCGATGGTATTCTATCTCTCCTATAAATATAGAGGTATCTCTCGTCATCCAAGGTATGTTCACTGAAAAACCCTAATACTTGATTGGTGTCTCTTTTATGGAGATCCTATCCTACTCACAAGACCTCGATCCTGACTTAGGCATCGGAGAGCCTCCTGTACTAGCCAGGGCCTATTTTGTCCCTCTTTAACACCTGTGCAAGTCTAGAAAGGTCTATTGCGGAGGGTCTGCCGAAAAAATTGCATCAACAGTTTAGCGTTGTCTGAGAGAAATGACATCTTTAAGCCATTCCAGTTCTACCAGTGAACATCTTAAACTCAGTAATGGCGAAAGGAAAAAAGAAAGCTTAATCTCCTCCTGCAGCTATCCCGATCATGACCCTGACTATGTCAGATGCCCCACAACCTATGGAACGGTCTGAGCAATAGGAGAGCCACCACGGTTCCATGCAGCGTCAAGCCACGTCGGGTTTCAGTAGGTACAGTCATCAAAGTCGTGGAAGGAATGGTCAACAAAACACCTTCGAAAGGGAGGTCAGCGATATAAGGGCTGATTTGGGTTACATGAAGCAGATGCAACCACAACACGTTCAAGGGACCAATTGGGGGGAAGGACGGTCGAGTTTTGTCCAACCATATACCAACCCTCCTCGGCCCTCATATGCACAGGCACCTCAACCGGGCCAACAGTGCGACCCTGCTGAACTAGTCTCATCTCACATTTCTGGGACTATACCATTACCGTTGATCGATCTACATCATGAGATAGATTAGAGAAAGCACAACTGAGCCCTTGCCGAAGCCACTACTAACAGCGAAGAAACGTGGAAAATCGAGCTGCAATGTCTGAAAAAGCAAATCGCGGATATGAAACAGACCTATCAAGCCGATGTGACCACGGTAGAGGAAACTGAATCCTCATTCACTGTTGACATAATACGGGCACGGCTCCCGGATAGGTTTCGACTGCCCCAAATCACGCCCTACATAGGGAACACTGACCTGACAAAGTACATGGAGTCTTTCTGAACTTATATGGAACTCCATGACGCCTCTGACGCGGTCATGTGTCGAGCCTTCTCACTGACTTTAGCCGACGTTGCTTGGCTCTGGTTTAAACAATTAAAGCCAAGGTCCATCAGTTCATTTGTTGAACTCAGAGAGACCTTCGTCATGAACTTCATCGAGGGAAAGAAAAGACTCACGGCACTTGCTCATCTTCTTAACATAGTCCAGAAGGAGTGCGAGCTCTTGAAGGATTACATTAAGCGCTTCAACTTGGAAGCTCTGCAAGTTCGAAAACATTCGGATGAGATTGCCCTAAACGTTATCCTATGTGGGTTGAGGGACAAACCATTCCTCTTTTCCCTGGATAAAAATCCTCCCTCGACAATGGCCGAATTCCTGAACCGTTCACTGATATATGCTAACGCCGAGGAGTCCCAAATTTTGCGGGATGCTGCCCAAAGCAAAAATCCTCTGGCCAAATAACAGATAAAGACAAAGCTCGACTCGACCAACGTGAGCAAAAAGTGAAAAGATGATCGATCTCAGGACGACCGTAGGTCAAACTAACGACCTGATAGTAAGTTCACTACTTACACCCCTCTCAACAAATCCCATGAGCAGGTCTTGATGGAGATAAAAGATAAACACCTCGTCCATTGACCGAACAAGTTATGTAGTAATCCTGATCAAAGAAGCAAGAACAAATATTACTATTTTCACCGGGATGGCGGACATAACACGAGCGACTGCTATAACCTCAAGCAGAAAATTGAAAGGTTCATCCAAGAGGGTCATCTTGAAGAACATGTGGACTAAGGACGAAATTGAATTACGGCTGTTGAGGAACAGCCAATTGACAACCAGCCAACTGGAGAAATCTGTACGATTGTTGGGGGTCATAAAGGTGGATGCGATTCGAACAATGTCCGAAAGATGCACACAAGAAGCATTAGTCGCCCTGAGGGAGAAATTATGGCCCTCATTTGACCCTCGAAAGAAAGAAAATTGGAAAAGTATAGTGTGACCTTCACTGAGGAAAATGCCCAAGGTGTCCACCATCCTCACGACAATGTCTTGGTAATTTCTGTGACCATAGCCAATCGAAAAGTATTTCGGGTCCTCGTCAACACAGGGTCATCAGCAGACGTGCTTTTCTTTTAAGCCTTCGATAAAATGGGTATTGGTCAGTCCTCGCTCTGACCCTTAAAACTCCCTTGATCAGATTCTCAGGCGGATAAGTCATGCCCGAAGGAGCCATCCAGCTCCCTCTTTCGGCTGGAAATAGGAAAAATCAAACCACTGTGATGGTCGACTTCCTTGTGGTCGACCAATCGTCCGTCTACAACATCATTCTTAGATGGCCGTCGTTATATTTCCTCCAAGCAGTAGTATCGGCCTACCATATCTCCATAAAATTCTCAACTGAGCAAGGTGTGGGAATTGTCAAGGGCGACCAACACGATGCTCGACAATGCTACACGACGGCACTGAGAGCTTCATCCGAGGCAATGACAATTAAATCCTTGGATCCATGCGAGAAATCTCATAAACAAGGTCGATCAACCCATGGAAGACCTTGTTTCGATCTCATTGGATGAGTCTAACCCATCAAGGACGGTACGGATTGGGTCATCATTGACTTCGCCATTGACAGATAAGTTGGTAGCCCTACTTCGACGCTATGTTGATATTTTTGCATGGTCCCATGAGGATATGTTGGGCATTGACCCTACCATTATTACGCATTGACTAAACATCGACCTGTCCTACTGGCCGGTCCGGCAAAAGTGGCACGCACTCGGCCCAGAAAGATATGTTATGATTGAAGAAGAGGTCAGCAAGCTCCTCAGAGCCAAGTTTATCGGAGAAGTCTACTACTCGGACTAGGTGGCCAACATCATATTGGTCAAAAAAGCTAATGGAAAGTAGCGAGTCTGTGTAGACTATACAGACTTGAATAAAGCCTGCCTTAAAGACAGCTTTCCTCTTCATAGGATCAATCAGTTAGTTAATAGTACCGCAGGACACGAACACTTAGTTTTTTGGATGCATATTTAAGATATAATAATATTGTAATGCACCTAGGAGATAAATTTAAAACTACCTTTGTCACTGATAAAGGTCTTTATTGTTATTATGTGATGCCTTTTGGTTTGAAGAATGCAGGAGCGACCTATCAGAGGTTAGTCAATAAGATGTTCGCCCACCAAATAGGGTGAACAATGGAGGTCTATATCAATGACATACTCGTCAAGAGCATCAAAGCTACAGATCATGTAGCTAACCTCAAGGAAATGTTCCTCATCCTTCGTAAATACTGAATAAAACTGAATCCGAGGAAGTGCGCTTTTGATGTTAGATCAGGAAAGTTCTTTGGTTTTCTGGTTAGCCATTGAGGGATTGACGCAAACCTTGAGAAAATTAAGGCTCTCCTCGACATGCAGTCTCCAAAGATGATCAAAGATATATAAAGGCTAACTAGAAGAATAGTCACACTCAACCGTTTCGTGTCCTAAGCTACAGATAAATGTCTCATCTTCTTTAAATAGTGAAAAGGGAGATAAATAGTAAACTGGACCAAAGAATGTGAAACATCTTTTCAACAGCTCAAGAAATACCTGGGATCGCCACCCTTGCTCTCTGTAACCTCTCAGAAAAATCCGTACAGAGACCCGAGTACCACCTCAGGCAGAAATCATTAAGGATCAAATCCTTCAGAAATTAGACGAGAATTAACTAAGTGCTAAACTAGATTATCTATGAAATTAGCTCTAACTGCTTTAAGTATGAACTGTAAGGCCCAAAATTAGTAGAATCGTTAACACTACATTACCTAAAAACCTATGATCCATCTCAAAACCCAGTTGCTCTCAGGAGCATCATAAAACTCCGTGTCGGACCTGGACCGCACATCGAAAGTCCGATTATCCCAAAACTATATGGTTATGACTGCCTTGTTGGACTTGACCACTACCTCAAAAATCAAGTCCTAATAGTATTCAGAAACGCACAACTTGAGCCCGGAGCAAAGTGTGTGAGAACGCGAATATCCTTAGAAAATGAACTGAAACTTAAGTGAATGGAGACATTCGCTTGTAGGCTAATTGTAAGGATTTAGACCATTAGAATCTGGCCTAATTACACCCTCGGATCAGAAAAATTTTCCAACACATATCAGTGTACTTGTAGCCCTGATCGAGTAATGGTGACCGTTGAATTGAAACAGGTTATCCGCGGTCGATCCACTGATCCGATCAGATCAAAAACTTAGCTTGACCTAGATCCAATGTCAGGGGACTTACTTCTGACTGCATACAGAAAAGAGGCCTCCATATCAACTCCGTTAGGCTGAAACAGCAACTCCTTAGTTATAACCTAAGTATACCATGGCCCTGGGGCCATTTCCATCAGTTCTGGGCCTATATAAGGGCCTTAAATCCTCTCTCTCCTTTCACATACGAATTTACAAATCCTAGGAAGGAGAAGAAAGCAAAGAGAAAGAAAGAGAGAGAAAGTGGGCGATTATTCTTAGGATTCTTCCCTACCACCCCACGTGCTTAACCACCACTTCCGTGTTGCCATACCGGCGATTCTGATCCTGTTGTTGGGTAAAAATCCTAACCATAATCTGTTTTAGATATTCAAATAGAGAAAATGATGAAATAACTAACTTATTTCATACTATAGGTTGTCGTTGTACTGTAGACAAAGACTTAGTGTTTAAACTGAGTTCGTTACGAGTCTACTGGCGATAAGTGCGGAATATAAATATTTAGGTTATAGTTTTTAAGGCCTTCAATGTCAGTAATGATTTATGATTGACTTAATTGTTGTCACATGTGTGTAGATACGACATTTTTCATATATTACAAATACATGTTGGCTATGTTAAGTTTAATGCATTTCATGTGTTTGTTGAAATGTTTGAATGAGTATAGAATTATGATTTTTTTGTTTGCCATGTTTATTGACTAAGAATACATGATTGTTGTACATATGGTGAACCCTTTTGCAAAGGGATTTGCTATAATACCTGTTATAACTACTTTATTATATGTATATGATATGTGCAGTCTAAGTGTTTGATAAAATGCTTGAATGAGAAGATGCTTGATTAGATGTATGTAATGAGAGTGTTGAGATAAGATTCTCAATCCCCTTATTTATGGTTATAGTTTTCTTCATGTAACCTATCTTACTAATGTATGATTTATGGATAAATTGCCTATGTATGATAATATGTGTAGTATGTGTTTTGTTGAAATGCTCAAGTAAGATTTATCCTTAGTTTTAGTTATCACATGCTGTCTTTGATTTTCACATGTGAACTTTATTATTTAGAGTGTGTTTGGGGCTACAACGTGGTCCAGGCGATTGGTAACGATTTTTGAGGTAGTGGATGAGGTCGTTTCACCACACCAAATAGGTTCAAGGAATCCAAATCATACGCTGCTCATCGACAGTGGCTAGGCCACGTGGGGTGCTTATGCGCTCCATGTCGATCAGCTCGATGTACGCTCGTACCAATCGAGCTTGTTAAGCAACCCGATTGGCCTAATATATGTTCACCATGTATGAATGCTACTGTTTGAATCTAAGGTACCAACTTACCAGTGCAAGCCTGTTGAACCTTGGTACTACGATTCGCTAAGACTCATGGGCCGGGCATGGTGGTATGGGACACCGTGGTCGAGCTGTCGGCCTACGCTGGGGTGACGAGCCTCCCCGTAGTGTCCAGTGAGTAACCCAAACTCGCGATCCGAATACGGTGGTATGAGACACTGTATTCGAGCTGTCAGCCTATGATCAAGTGACGAGACCATAGTGACCTCTAGTGTACACTAAGATATGTAATGCATCACATTGCATGTGCCTTTGATGTTGGAGTTGAGCACAGAGGAAGGGGTGCATGCTGCGATCGTGAGATGATGTCGCAGAGGGAGTGTAGGCGAGGGCATGCATCATTATCACATACCATCCTTACATTAATAAAAGTAGTCCTATACCACCGTATTCCTAGTGTACACTACGGGGAGAACATATGTTCCAATAAAAGTATCATTGCATTAGGACCTGATTGTTGTATTGATTTATCATTACTGCTTGACTGAATTGATAACATGTTAACCTTTGCTTCATATCTCCACTGAGTTGATCACTCACTCCCACGTTCTAGGACAGTGTTTTACATACCAACCAGACCCTGTTGTAGTTGCATATGATGACGATGCTTGCAAAACAGAGCCGAACTTTTATGATGACGAGGAGGAGTTCTCCTATATGTAGCTATCAGGCAGGTCTATTTAGACCGTGTTTTAATCGACGGGGTTTACAGGGATGCTGACTAGATATCATTACACTCGCTACGTTATATTTTGGAGCACACATGACGATGCTTGCAAAACAGTGCCGAACTTTTATGATGACGAGGAGGAGTTCTCCTATATGTAGCTATCAGGCAGGTCTATTTAGACCGTGTTTTAATCGACGGGGTTTACAGGGATGCTGACTAGATATCATACACTCGCTACGTTATATTTTGGAGTACACATGTATATTCATTTTGTTCATTTTGGGAGTATTCATGTATATATTTAACCTGGAACATGTTCACACTCTGGAGACGTACATCAGTTTGTATATCTTATATATCTATCACAGTCTTCCGCTTGTAAAATTTAACTGTTTCTGAAGTATGATATGTTATTTTGGTATAATCTCACTTATGTTTAAGGCACTAATATAGACAATATTTAATCATCCTTATCTATATCGCATAAATGATGTGTTGGAACACAGGAGTTGGGCTCCTGCTCAACCCCTAATTTTCAGGGCGTTACACTCTCTTAACCCGAGTTGGGAGAATCATTGCTGATGTACCTGTCACGCCCCAAACCTGGAAATCGGATTCACAGGAATCCCAATCATCGAATCCGGTGCCAACAGCCTCCGTAGTACCCCATTCTCGGCTCCTAGCATTCATATGCCAGATTCCGATCATGGGATCCTACAAGGAGGATTTTTTTTTGAAGTGTACATTTAACTAGTAATAAGCATAACCACAAGATTATCCAATTCACAACGGCAACATCGTCATCACATATCCACTAATATAATCATTTGAATACAATACTGAAAGGAAAATACATAAATAGAGAATCAAGCTCCAGAAGACCTCCGCACGCTCCAAGCTCAATACTGCTGTGGCCTAACATCACCTGCATGCATCTATCGTGCATAAGTTTATAGAAAGCTTAGAGGGTGGTACAAGTGTGTGCATAAGGTAAGTGTCAAGTATTCAATACAATGTCATAATCATATAATGTCTGAGTAAGAAGAAACACTAACAAGATATAAATCATACGACAACAGAGTAAGCGGAAGTATGGACAAGTTTATAAGTCAATCAATATCAGAATACGCAACATAGAAAAACTATGCGATAGGGAGTCATAACGAGTCAAATATCAAATGCCAAGGATGCAATGCAATACACAAATCCTGCTAAGTCTGTCTAGGTCATCTAAGTGTAAAAACATATCAACCCAAAATGTCATATGCATGCAGATGTAATGCAATATGTGATGCGAATGAAATGACCAAGCTAGAGTGAAGTCGGGATGATAATACATAGTATCGCAGGCTATGAGGTCTATCATAAGAGACTTCTATCCAAACCAGTCCCATACCTAAATTTGGATAGTCAGACTCAATGTGATAAACTCCTGATCTCAGGTTAGTCGCCCGCCCAACCGAAATCCTGGCCATACGAAGGTACATAACAATTAATTGTGCACTACCAGCCCGAGTGGATAGTGAATGAATAAATGAATGATTATGTAACTCCTGCTCAATAAGTCCACATATCAGTACTGTTCATCTCTGGGATCATCACCGGGGTTTAGTAGACTCCAAATGACACTGCCGCTCTCCCTAGCCGCACAGTCCAAGTGAGCGTAAGAAACCTCACTATCCTCCTGACTAATAGTCTACCAATACTTATTCGGCACGTCGATAGCGGACCCATTCCTCGAGCTGGTCAGACTCAGCCTAGCATTGCCCCCTCCTCTCGGGTAGGTAAGGCCGCACCCCCTTCCAACCGACCACGACACAGTGGAAAGTACAACCATCTGGCAATTGACACTCAGCGCCCATATACCCACTCGGTGTAGACATTGGATCATCCTCTGGTACTAAGAGGGTGTTTAGGGATTTTCACCCAGGGCCATCTATAGAAGCCCGATGCTCAAACAGATTTTCGGTGTCCCATCTAACCATCCACGATATGCCTGTGGAGGCTACGACCCTGATGTCACTAGGACGTACAGTAATTACAACACAATGCAAGATGCATGAGTCATACAATCCAATCATGCATCACTCCTGTGCATGCCGTGTGCTCATGTGGGAGAACCTCCGCCTATTGGGGAGTCTCATATCATCCTGCCTAATGACATATGCAATGATCAATCACATCTCATATCAAACATGCAGATGATGCGTATGGGCATGTACCATGATGCTGTGCAGTCACATACTCATAATCGGTATCGCAATAGGCCTCGATAATGTGGACATCTAACTAACATTGCCCCAAAGGATGACCCACATAGAGCCAAACACATAATGGGCTCACGGCCTCATATAAAGGTCTAATATACAATGCGATGAACCTTACTCAAGGGTTTAATACATATCACGATGGGCCTTTCACATGGGCCAAACATAGATCACAATGGGCGTTGCCCATAGGCCATGAATACATCACAATGGGCCTTACCCATGGGCCATGAATACATCACAATGGGCCTTGTCCATGGGCCCCAAATACATGACATGTGGGCCCTACACATGGGTCTTGAATACATCAAATGGGCCATGTATCATGGGCTTAATACGAGTCACAATGAGCCTCAACTACAGGTCACATGTACATCATATAGGTCTCGACAATTAGAATCGGCCTGTACAATCAAAATCTGTAATCGATAACGATAATCGGCCTAACAAGCCCTAAGGGAAGGTCATGAGGTGGATATTTAACCATCATTACCCATCAATGTGGACATTTAACCATCATTGCTCTCAAGGAGCGATCCTCATAGGGTCAAACATAAAGTGGGCCCAACTATCCAACAAGTGGCCTCAAATAGTCATCACAGGTGGGCCTTACACATGCAGCACATGGGCCTACACATCACGACGGGTCGATACATTGGGCCGCACCATTGGCTTAATATACACATCACGGTGGGTCGCATCATTGGGTCGCACCAATGGGCCTCTTATCCAACAAGTGGGCCGCATCAATGAGCTGCACTAATGGGTCTTATACACATCAAGTTGGGCCTCGATAACTAGGCTAGAAACATATCACAATGGGCCACGACATATGGGTCGGGAATACGTCACAATGGCCTCGGCAATCAAAATCGGCTTATACCATTGGCCTTAACAATCGGAATCGACAAATTGGTCAAGTCAATAGGAATCGGCAATCGGCCACGATAAATGGCCTCGATCGATAATCGGCAATCGGTCATGATAAACGACCTCGATCGCTAATCGACAATCAGTCATGATAAATGACCTCGATCGCTAATCGGCAATCGGTCATGATAAACAGCCTCGACCACTAATCGGCATTCGGTCATGATAAATGACTTTGATCGCTAATCGGTAATCGGTCATGATAAACAGCCTCGACCACTAATCGGTAATCGGTCATGATAAACGACCTTGACCACTAATCGGCAATCGGTCATGATAAACGGCCTCGACCACTAATCGGTAATTAGCTACAACAATTGACACTGATAAATAGCATTGCTAATTGACACCGATAATCAAGGTCGATAATCGACATTGATAATTAACATTGATAATCGACACCGATAATCAGCAGATAAATAAAATGGGGTCCATAAATGATCAGCCGATCAACCATAGTATAAAGATCGGCACTCGACCGTAGTTATATCGAATATGATGGCACGGAGCTAACTGTCTATGACGAATGAGGCCCAGTTATCTGGGTTAACCCATGAAGAGAATGGGCCTAACAAGGTCTAAGAGAATGTCACAATGAGGACATCTAACCATCATTGCCCCTCAATGTGGGCATCTAACCAACATTGCTCCCAAAGAGTGACCTACATAAGGGATTCATAAACAATACAATGGCCACACACATACATTACATTGGACCCCGCTCATGGGCCTTACATACATCGCATCGAGTCTCGAATACTCATAAGGTGGGCCTCGCATCTGGGCCTCAAATATATCACAATGGGCCTCTCATGTCAAGCGGGCCATATCACGTGGGCCACATTATATGGGCCACACCAACGGGCTTCAAGTATAGCAAATAGGACACATCGATGGGCCTCATTTATATCGAATCGGGCCCAACCTTATGTATATTTGAGATCCGATCAATTCATAAATTTAACACAAGAATAAATGAAGTGAAAAACCAAATATCAGTTTAAGTGGGAACCACTGTGGTCCTTAAAAGTTTGAACGGTGGATGTCACAGTCCTCTACTTAAATGGTGGGGCCCGCTTGAATTTTTGGATCAGACTCACTCATTTTACCATGCTATAAAATGAACTCACAAATAGTTGGACGACATGGATACAACACATGCATCATGGTGGGCCCCATCGTCCAAACAGTAGACGGTGTAGATAAAACACATACATCATCAGGGCCCACGCCATGTGGATGAAGCACATACATGTGGAGTGGGTCCCACCGTCAGATGGACGGCACGGGATACAAAATATGCATCAAAGGTGAGCTTGCGGTTGTTGACATGCAAGGAGCAGTTGTATAGCCGCTACACGTGCAGCATTGCTGCCATACAAAGGGAGAGGTGGGTCCCACGGACACCACTAACATATATATATATATATGTGTGTGTGTGTGTGTGTGTGTATATATATATATATATATATATATATATATATATATATATATATATATATAAACAAACGTCTAGGTCGTCCATCTGGACGCTGGACAAAACACATACGTCTTGGGGGCCCACCGTCCCATCCCTGATGGATGGACGGCTGGATGAGAAACACATACATCTGGTGGGCCCCACCTTCACACCTATCACATGTGTGGGGTGGGCCCATGCAAATGGATGAACGGTGTGGTGCACACGAGCTCGTTCGATGAATGGATGGACGGCGTGGTGCAAAATATGTAGCAGGGGGTCCCACGTCCAGGGCACTACACACGTGCAGGCACCTTAGGTGGGTCTCACGTGCAGGCCACCCTCACTAGGGAATTGTGCCAAGACCACAGCGTTGCACCGAGGTATCTTTCACTCAGCCCGCCAGTTGAGCTAGGGCCTGGGCCCCACGTTGAAATGAGGCATCTTGCACTCTGCCTACCACTGGAGCTATTGATTTGGGTGTGCACACGCACCAAGGAGGGCCCCACACGGAAGTGGGTCTCACCATCCAGGGGTGGTGGACAGTTGGGTAAAACACATGTTCTATTGTGTGGCCCATAAAAAGGGTGGATGGCGTGGATGGGTCTCATGGGCCCCACCGTCAACACACACGTCACTGTGGTGCACCCTCCACTCCACTGTCAGTTAAGACTTCACTGTTGGTGCACCCTACGTCAGTCCACTCTTCACTGTAAGTGCACGTCCAGCATCCCTGGACATTGGACGGTGTACATACAACACCAGCATCATGGTGGGTCCCACATGGTCGTGGCCCATCTGATTTCATCACTCTAATATTTGTGTTTCTCCTACAACTAGGCCCACCGGACGACCCAAATAAAATGGATGGATGACACCGATTTAAGAGGGCATGATTAAGGCAGGCCACACCGTTTTGGATGGGTGGACAGGGTGGATGATATCATGCATCAAGGTGGGCCACAAGCCATCATACACAAGAGAGGGATGGAGAGAGAGAGAGAGAGAGAGAGAGAGAGAGAGAGAGAGAGAGAGGCGAGAATGGAGGGGCCCCGCCACTATGGGCCCCTCTTTGATACAAAGCCTACATCAAGGTGGGTCTCACCACAAGTGGGCCCTTAAATCACAAAGCAAGTAAATAAGCGAAGATCCAAGATCACCCACCTTAGATCTTTTCTTCTTGGCTCCAATGGCTTCTTTGCTCCTTGGCTTCAATCCTAACGGAGGAGATGAGAAATGGATGGCTAGGATGGGAGATCTTGGGATGGAGAGGTGGGAAGGTGGGCCACATTTGTAGTTTGAGAGAAATGGGGAGAGGCTTGGACGTATGGATTTTTGTTGCTTGGAATGGGTTTGAAAAAAAATGAGAAAGACAGTAGTAAAGAGAGAGAGAGAGAGAGAGAGAGAGAGAGAGAGAGAGAGAGAGAGAGTGATAGGTGATGGATGTGGTGAGTGATAGGTGTAAGAGATCCTTTTTGACTTTGGTGGCATTTGTGTAAGAAAGGTATGGGCATGGAAGAACTTTTGAACTTTTGTGGCTTGCTTGGGAAAGGGTGAAAGTGATGTGTACTTGACATGTACTTGACATGTGATGTGATTGATTGATGGGATTGATGTGACATCTCGTAGAGATTCTTTTGGATTTCACAACGCGTGGCATTTTTCTCGCATCGAACGTTGGCCCACATCTCTTGACCAGGGTATCGCCTCGGCGCGCAAGTCGCGGCATCGGAATTGCAACGACGGCGCGGTCGCTATGGTAAAGGTCTTGGGTTGAGTCGATACAGGTTGACGACATATGATCAGGGTCGAAGGTTGCCGAAATTCGACCGGTAAGACCGCGAATGTTGTCACGCCCCAAACTCGGAAACCGGGCTCACAAAATTCCCGATCGCCGAATCCGGCGCCGACAGCCTCCGTAGAACCCCATTCTCGGCACCTAGCTCCCATTCGCCAGGTTCCGATCCTGGGATGCTACGAGGAGGATTTCAAATACCAATTTGATTCGTAATAAGCATAACCAAAGGCATAACCCACAAACAACAACCAAGCACTCCATTACATTTCCACTATGATCAAAATTTTTTTACAAGTACAATGAGCATAAAGGGAAATACAATGGTAAATAACAGAAAACTCCAAAATGATCAGCGACGCGCTCCTGCCTCAACGCTGCTGCAGTCCAACGTCACCTGCACGCAACGGTCGTGCATAAGCTTACAGAAAGCTTAGAGGGTGGTGAAAGTGTGTGCGCAAGGTAGTAATATGAATGCAATGTCAGAGTAATGCGGAATATGCAGATGGAACCAAAACGTCATGAGCCGTACCAAGGCTATGCAATGCAAGACATGAATGGTATCGGCCATCCCAAGGCCATGCAATATACAATGCAACTCAAGCATACAGATCCTCATCAATGTCCACATATCAGTACAGCTCAGAGTATGGAATATCACCGGGGTCTAGTACACTCTAAACCAGATTGCCGCCACATCGCGCGCAATAAGGTAAGTGGAAGAGACCTCACTATCCGTCTGCCAATATCGGGCGCGACTCGTCGATAGCGGACCCATTCCTCGAGCTGGTCAGACTCAGCCTAGCATTGCCCCCTACACTCGGGCGGGTAAGGCCGTACCCCCTTCCAACCGACCACGACACAGTGGAGAGCGTAACCGTCTGGTAATCGGCACTCAACGCTCATCTACCCACTCGGTCTAGACGTTGGAGCAACCTCTTGGTACCATAAGGGTTTAGGGACTTTCACCCAGGGATATCTATAGTACCCCATGTAGAACAAGATTTTCGGTATCCAATCCTGCCAACCACGATGCGTCTGTGGAGGCTACGGCCCTGATGTTGCTAGGGCGTACAATACCCATGTCACACAAGTGCGAAATGCATGATTCACGCTGTCCAGTCATGCAACAATCCATGCGCATATCGTGCGCTCATGTAGGGCAATACTGCCTAACCAGGAGCCCATAACAACCTGCCCGAAGGCATATGCTATGATCAGTCAGTCCTCATATCAAGCATACATATGATGCATATGATCATGGGTCATGAAACTATACTAAACATGTTATAATGAAATGAACTATTTTACAATGTAGACGGACCTGGAGGGCCTATACATGGCAAATACGGCCGGTAATGGGCCCTAAGGAGAGTCGTAATGTGGACATCCAACCAACATTACACTCGCAATGTGGACGTCAAACCAACATTTCTCCCAAGGCACGATCTTTGTAAACATCAACACTTAGTCTGTAATGGATTTACACATTGCAATGGACCGTAGGTTGTCCCCATGGGACCTTATATATATATATCAAATGGGTCATATCCTATGGGCTCTCATTTATCAGATGGGCCACATAAATGGGCCACACCAATGGGGCTTATGTGCATTGCAATGGGTCAAACCCGTGGGCCTTAGATTGCATCAATTGGACCTAGTCACAAGAGTTTAATATGTATTAAATGGGTCACACCAATTGGGCCCCCAAATGTATATCAAATGGGCCTCAACCCAGAGGCCTTGTATGAGTCAAATGGGCCTAAATCCCTAGGCCTTAAATAATTTAAATGGGCCTAATCCATGAGTTTGCATGCATATCAAAGTGGGCCTATTCCCATGGACCCTTCTATAATCAAATGGGTGTAGTCCCATGGGTCTTTCAATATAACAATTGGGTCCACAACCATGGGCTTTAAGAATGCAACAAATGGGTCCAATCTTTATGGGCCCCTGAAGTACATCAAAAGGGCCTCTTCCTATGGGATTGGATCATATCAAGTGGGCCTAAGCCCATAGGCTCTTTTTACAGTCCAAAGGGATTTAACCCAAAGGCCTTATATGTCATGGCGGATGGAAAGTCTGGATGCATCACATACATCAAGGGTTGGGCCCACGTGAGGGCCTACCATCATAGTTACTACAACGGGAATAATACGTACATATAATACATATAATACATATAGTATATATATAAGTATGTATGTATATGTATACATGCACACACCCATACACGTATACACACCCACACAGCACGCACACACACACCGCACGCCCGCTGTGGCGTGCATAAAACACATGCATCAAGAAGGCTCCACCGTCCAGCGGACGGTGGAAGCAAATTGGCACAAGGTTGGCGCCACCGTCCACTAGACGGTGGGCTTCAATACACACATCACTGTGGGTCCCATGTGGGGCCCACCCAGTGAGTTTTAAACGCCATCCGACCCGCTCATCAGATTGCTCGGACTAGGATGAAGGGGAAACATAAATTTCAGCTCGATTCAAAGCTTCTGTGGGCCCCGACCCAGATTTCAATGGTAGGCCTCAATCCATACTATTTCACGTAGTGTGGGCCACCTAAGTATCGGATCATCCTCATTTTTATAAGGGGCCCACCCCAGGTGGTGGCCTACCCTATGAACGGGGTGGATATAATATATACATCATGGTGGGGCCCACGGCAGCAGCCGTGGGTGGCAACCCCACCGCCCGCCCGCCTGCCATCACGCCTGCACGAGCAGCGTGCAGCGCTGCCAGCGCCGTTGGGTACAGAGGCTCTGCCTCATTGAGTTTTTTTTTTTTTTTTTTGAAAAAAATTGTTTTCTCGGGCTTTTTCGCACGTGGGACCCGCTTCGTCAAAATCTGTCCCGACCATGGTGTTCAGCGGCTCGAGGCCGTCCAAATGAGTCTAGAGTTCGAAATTTTTGGGCGCATGGAAAGCGAAATAACACCAGAATTAACATTTGAATGGTGAAGATGCAACATTCGGCACTATGGTCCACCAGATGATCTGATTAGCTCCAAACTTCTACCCAACGGCTAAAACGCCGTGGGTAAGAGGACGGACGGCTTGGATCGGACGCAAACATCAGGGTGGGGCCTATGCAAGGGGACCACCCAAAATCCTCTCCTTTTCTTTCCTTTTTCTTCCTTTTTGCTATAATCGTCCAGCGTCTGGACGGTTAAAAAAAAAACTTCTTTGTTTTATTTTTTTTTTTAAATGGAGGGCCCTGATGAAGTGGGCCCCACTGATGGACGGCATGGGAGTAACAGCCAAGGTGGGCCCCACTTGAATAAAATAAAATATTCCAAGTGGGATCCATTCCAGTGGGCCACACCCTCTCATTGCAACAAAATAAAATAAAATAACATAGAATAAAATAAAAGAGAGAGAGAGAGAGACAAAGAGAGTGGGACACGGCTTGTGATGGAGGGTCCCCGTCATTATGGGCCCTCCCTTGCAATGAAACATACAATAAATGGATCCCTTGCACATAGGGCCATTAGAAATGTAAATCAACGGTGGAGATCCATTCTCCACCGATATGGATGGTCTAGATGACCTTTCTAAGTGAAAATAAACATCATGATGGGGTCCATGGAGATTGGCCCCATCATGGAACGATCGTGAAGATCCGAGTGGTCCATCGGCCACATAGTAGGGTCCCAAGTGAGATCCACACCATTGATCGGTGGGCCTCACTTGGTCCACCATAAAAACAAGGAAAACTATCCTATAGATGCACCCACCGTCCGATCTTCTCGCTCCTAGGGGTTCCTTGGCACCTTTTCTTCAACTTCAATGGCTAAGATGAAGGATGGAGGGTTGAGATGGGGGATTTTGGGGTAGGAAGGTGGGCCACTTGAAGCTTAGAGGGAGGTTGGAAATTCTCATACGTGGGAGCTCCTTGCAATTTTTGTTGCTTGGATTTTTTTTTGGAATGAGGGAGAGTAAGAGAGAGAGTGATGTAAAGGGAGAGAGAGAGAGTGATGGATGGATGGGTGAGTGATGGTTGTGTAAGAAAGGTATGGGTTAGGAAGACTTTTGTGGCTTTTTGTGTAAGAAAGGTATGGGTTGAGAAGACTTTGGTGGTTGCTTGGGAAAAGGGATGGAAGTGATGTGTACTTGACATGTGATGGGTTGATGGGTGATTGATTGATGGGATTGATGTGATTGATGTGACACATCGTTGAGATTCCCTTGGTTTTCGCAACGCGCGGCGTTTTCTCGCACCGAACGTTGGCTCATATCTCTTGATCCGGGTATCGCCTCGGCGCGTGAGTCGCGGTATCGGAACCGCGGCGACGGTGCGGTCGCTATGGTATTGGTCTCGGGTTGAGTCGACTCGGGTTGTCGGTACATGAATCCAGGTCGCGCGTCGATATTGTTTAAGGGTCGAAAGTTGCCGGAATTCGACCGGTAAGACCGCGGAAGTGTACGGAAAGGTACGGACCAAGATACGGGTCTTACAAATGTCTACGGAACAGTATGGACTAAAATAGGGTCTTACGGTACCTAACTGTATCCAACACAACAATCAGTTTGGCGCTAATTAGGGAGTATGAGGGGAAACAGTTTCCAGTCTATTATGTTAACAAAGCCCTTGTCTTTGCAGAAACAAGATATTTGACCTCAGAAAAAGTGACCTTGGCCTTGGTCATTTCTTCCTGATGCCTGCGACCATATTTTCAAGCCCATTTAGTCACTATTTTAATCGATCAGCTACTACGACAAATCTTACAAAAATCCAAGGGTTCAGGTTGACTAAGTGGGCGATCAAACTAAGTGAGTTCGACATCAGATACCAGCCACAAGCTACAATCAAAGGTCAGGCGGTGGCCGACTTCATTGTCGAGGCCACACAGTCATTCGAGTAAGATCCAATCGACATCTGACCTAAGCCCGACATACCCAGATTAGAGCTTGCTCCAAAAAGTTCTGTATGCTAGCAAATCGTTGAATCGTCCAACTCCTAAGTTACTCCTGACCCACCCAAGTGGACACTCTATATTGATGGCTCATCCAACTCTAAGATAAGCGGGGCAAGGGTAGTTCTAGAGACTCCTGACCATACGTGTATGCGATATGCTTTGAGATTTGGATTTCAAGCCTCCAACAATATAGCGAAATATGAAGCTTTGCTCCTCGGACTAAAACTGGCAACGAACATGGGGGCTCGACATCTTGAAATCTTCAGCGACTTCCAATTGGTCGTCAATCAAGTAACCGACGTTTACCAAGTCAAGAAAGAGCGTGTGAAGGCTTACCTCCGAAAAGCCAAAGAATTGATTGACAGTTTTTAAAAATGCAGTGTTACCCTAGTTCCATGAGCTATGAATTCAAAAGTCGACATGTTAGAGAAGCTTGTTACAACAAATGAGGATGAAATCTCAAGATCTATCCCAATCGAATTCTTGGTCAAACCGAGCGTCAATGAAGAAGACCTCCTAACCATTTTTTTGGTTAGCTCAAAACCAACGTGGATGGACCTAATCATTTGTTACCTCGAAAATGATAAATTACCTTGGGACCAAATGAAAGTGCGACAAATGAAAATTAAAGTCGCCTGATATACCATGCTCAACAGTGTACTCTACAAGAAAGGGTTCTACCTTCCTTACCTGAGGTGTGTCTGTCTAGAATAAGCTAAATATGTCCTAAGAGAGGTCCACAAAGGAATCTGCGGATATCACTCTGGAGGGCGATCGTTAGCACGCAACGTCATCTGGTAGGGTTACTATTGACCAACCATCCTCACGATGCACAGAAACTCGTCTAGAGATGTGACAAATGTCAGAGATTTGAGAATATCACTCGACAGCCACCGGAAGAACTCACTCCCAAGGCTGGCCCCTGGCCGCTCACTCATTAAGGGATTGACATCATCAGTCTGTTCCCCATGGGTAAGGTCAGACCAAGTTCGTTGTAGTAGCTGTAGATTATTTCACTAAGTGAGTAGAAGTAGAACCATTGGCAAAGAGAACCGAACAAAAAATTACAGACTTTGTTTGAAAGAATATCATATATAGATTTGGGATACCTCGGACTATCGTCTCTTACAAAGGAAAGCAGTTCGATAACAAACAATACTAAGAGATGTGCAAGAACCTCGGAATTCGCAGCGTTTACTCACACCACGACATCCACAAGCATATGAACCGGTCAAGGAAGTCAATAAGATCATTAAACATCACCTTCAAACCAAGCTTAAGAATGTCAAAGGGGCCTGGGCCAAGGAACTTCCCAAAGTCCTATGAGCTTACCGAACTAGAGCCTGAATAGCTACTGGAGAAACCCCTTTCTCCCTGGCATATGAAGCAGAGACGGTCACTCCCATAGAGATCGGACTACTTACGGCCTGGACAAACTCATTCGATGAACAGGTCAATAACGAGCTTATGTCCCTCGGTCTTGACCTTCTTAAAGAGCAAGGGAGCAAGCTCGACTTCGAACCATTATCCATTAGCAACAGGTTTCGCGGTTTTATAATGCTCGAGTCAAGGTTAGAAGGTTTCAAGTTGAAGATCTAGTTCTTTGAAAGATATTCCAAAACACTAAAGAAGCAAGAACGAGGTCCTTAGGCCCGAACTAGGAAGGGCCTTACGTGATTTCGAGCACCATGCGACCTGGTATATACCGAATAGAAGATCTAACCGGCCAACTACTCCCTCATCCATGGAATGTCGAGCATCTGAAGATTTACTACCCTTGAATTGGTTGGTATGACCTTTGCTATGTCAAAACCTGTTTTGAAATAAAAGAAATCATTTACATGACCAATGTTTGACCTAGATCAGATCTACAAACGATCCCTACCCGAGCTATATCCATGCAATGTCTGAGCTATATCACTTGTGTGGACTTTAATGAAAATTTTAGTTGATGTCTGATAAGGTAACTCGTCCTATAGTGGGAAAAAAAGATGGAAACAGATCTTTAAAATGAGACATTTTCATTGATAAGACCCAACATGGCATGACTACATCAGCTTTACATCGATTATAATTCTAAAAATGAGCTTGTACATCGAACTATTAGTAGAATTAAAAAAGATAAAAGGAGGTGGTACTTGGTATGCTTAAAGTGCTTGAAGCTGAAAAAGGGAGCATTATGAAGGAAATACTGTTCTGCAAAATTAACTTCAAGACTCGAGCGCTGCCTCGGAAGCCATCTCGGGAGCCAATTCAGGAGTCGCTTCATCGCCCAACCCATCAAAACCCGACTCTGGCTCATCAAAAGAGGAGAGATCAAGCTCTGGGAAGGTCTCTCTCATCTTCCTTACACACTCGTCATAGCCTTAACAATAGAGATTATCTCTCTCATCTTGGAATGCCTGGGACGACTTAAACTCCTTAACAACATCCCTTCATGTAATGACGATTGTGGCCTTGGTTTTCATTTTCAGCTTCTCTAATTTTGCGCCCATATCGACAAGCTGAGCATGGAACTCGTCATGTAACACCTTGGCCTCCTGTAGCCTCGCAGCCACCTCGACTTTATCGGCAGAAGACGCTTCGAGAGCCATCTTTGCAGCTTCTAGTTCGGCTTCAACAATTGAAGTCTGAGCCTCAGCTTCCTCCGCCCGGTTATGCGCATGAGCAAGCTCGGCGTGCACCTTCAACACGCACGGGGCGAACCAAAAAAAAAAAAGGATCAGGACGAACAACTGGAAAGATGAGGCAACTTGATATCCGGCGAAGTTCTTACCTCGAGAAGGGTCGTCGTCACGTACGCAGGGGTCGTATCCATGGGAGAGTAGACCAAGCCGATGAACTCTTCCTCAAAGCTGTGGCGATCTACCCAAGGGAGGATCTCCTCCACAGTCTAACAAAAGCTCCCTCACCTCTCCTCGACCTCCTCCCTTCCTGAGGATTAGACTCCAGTAAGAGGATCCAAAGCCCCCTGGACCTTGGTAGAGGCGTTGCCTTTTGAAATAATTGCTCCTGCCGCCCCAAAGGAGGGAGCTACCTCCATGCCCTCATCCCCGACCTCTATGACAGTCGGGCAAGAGGGGCTGACCTTTCCCTTGACCTTGGAGGAGGTCTTATGTTTCTTCCTCTTTGGAGCCAGTAGATCATCCTGAGGAGGCGCGCGGACCATAAAGGGGGGTCGGATGTAGGGCTGAGCTTCAGGCATCTCTGCGTCGATATATGAGAACAGTACGTTAGTACGTTAGAAGAATTTCCTAGCAAAATTCAAAGTTTGAAAGTTCAGCTGAAAATCTTACCCAAGGATGTACCTGTCAGAGTTGTGTCTAAGCCTGATTGAAGGAGTCACTTGGGTTGGAGAAGTACTCTCCAAGATCTCCTCTCCTCGTCAAGGGCCCGCAAGTTGCTGATCTGAGCTACTGATCCGCTATCGAGAAACAGCGGATGCTTGGGAATAGCTATAAAAGAAGACATGTAAACAAGATTAGACGATAGTGGAAGTCGACCAACTAAAGATAAATGACCTCTACAACACTAACTTGGCTCGAAGAAAGTTCGGGGAACAAGGGGCTAAATCAATCCTAGCCCGGCCATCTCCCAGCACCCAGAGGCCCAAAATCACTTATCCCTCCAGTTCTTATTGGAGGATGGGGGATCAGTTATTAAAGCTCGACTAGTAATCTTCCATGCGAAAAAGTAATACTAGTCAGGTTGAAGGGTGTTCTCTTTTACCTGGCATAAGTGAAGGAACTCGTCCACCGATAGTTCGGGTTGGTCTAGTTCAGCCCATAAGACTACACAAATGAACAAATCCCTCTACCCATTTGGAGTCATCTGTCCTGGGTTAAGCCAAGGCGAACTCGCAGACGTCTGGCTATCCCCTGTAGGGGGATTCACAAGCCGCACTAAAGCGTGACCCGAAAGATTGCTATGGCCCCGTTTGGAGGTCGGTCTAGAAGTTTATTCAATGAAGGAAGTCAGAGAACCACATAATCTGGAACGTGATATCCGAGCCTGATCTGAGCCAACTCCTCTTCAGACAGAGTCGAAGGTACTGGCCCCTTCGGACCCTCCTCACCGCCAGGCTCCCCTGGCTCAGCCTCATCGGGTAGGTCACACGCTTTATCAACTTGTTCCATTGCTGGAGACACATTCAGTGCCTGGGATTTGGACACCACCCTACGGTCGGGAGACAGATTCAATGCCCTAGCAGCGAGTGTTGATCTCTGTGTTAGAGACCGTTCCAGTGCTCTCCTTGATGACGATGACTGGAAAGCAGCATCTGCCATCATCACCAACAGTGAAGGAGGGTTCGACATTACCCTAAGGCGACTGCTCTCCCCACTTTCACCGTCGAAAATCCCCTCCTGTGAGCTCAAGGAGCCAGACATAGTGATTTTTAACGAAAAAATGAAAGGAGCGGGAGAGGAGGCTCACTGGAGCAAGGACTGGCAAGATTCTGGTCGAATTGCAGCGGGAACAGTCGTCAGAAATCGTACAGGAAAATTGAAATGACGAAAACAAAATGAAAAGGGAAAGACCTAAAGGTTAGGGCTTTCCTTATATAGTTGTAGCACGTGGTAGCTATTTAAAGCACCCATCAATACAACTCCCCTTCGGCTACCCTAAGTCGACACATGGCATGACCCCATGTGCCACTCGACCTCGATATCGAGTATGACGCCATGCATCACTTCTTCATTGGTCCGCCACCGAAAATATTGCTTGACACCCCACGTGACTTCTAGCTATAAGCCGGCACGTCATGATCATAAGCTGAGACGCCTCGACTTTCGCATTGTCCGCCATGCCTAGCATTTATGATAGTTCATCTCGACCTAGTCCACATAACCCGATCTAGTCCTGACCAACTTGCTTTTCGACCTCCGCAGGTCGCTTCAAAAGGCAAGGGGAGCTCACTATTGGGGGAAAATCTAGTCCATAGATCGACTTATGGAATGGACCAACTCTACTGAACCAGTACGGGCCTACTATACCCTGAGCCTGATCAGGCCTCTACGTCCAGAAATAGAGCAACCTCCAAGGAGGATGATGCAACTTTAAGGACACTCAAAGAGCTTACCTATGAGTCTTCTCAAGTGGCTATATGTCGACCTAACTCATATATCGGTCATAGGTCGATTACAGATTGACCATAGATCGGCCATAGATCGATTACGGATCGACCATAATTGGCCATAGCTCGATCATAGACCGAGTATAGATCAGCTACTAGACGGTCGTCGTAATGCCAAAGTGCGATCATAGGTTAACGATGCTCCTAACTGGCCTATGGAGATAGTGAATACTGATTTGTCGATCAGGTTGGTATCACTCATTCCCAACTCAAGACCCGCCTTGGGATCTAACTTAAAGATTTAGAAAATCCCCTAGCATCCTAAAAGATCTCTCCTGAGATCTTCAAGGAATAATATCGGATCCCGACAATCTCGGAAACCGATCCTCTCATAGAAATCCCGGATTACAGCCAAGATATCAGGAAAGAATCCTCTTGCGATGGTATTATATCTCTCCTATAAATATAGAGGTATCTCTTGCCGTTCAAGGTATGTTCACTGAAAAACCCTAATACTCAACCGGTGTCTCTTTTCTGGAGATCCTACCCTACTCAGAAGACGTTGATCCTGACTTAGGTATCAGAGAGTCCCATGTACTAGCCAGTGCCTCCTTTGTCCTTCTTTAACACTTATGTAGGTCCAGGAAGGTCTACTGCGAAGGGTCTGTCAGAAAACTGCATCAACAATATATAATATTGAAATATTATTTTATATAAATTTTCAAGTAATTAAGTTAAAATTTATGTTATTCATGTAAGATTAATATAAAACTATTTAATTACCTACACACACAAGCTATCACATATAGCTTAGACATTGATTTCAATGCCCATCGTTAAATCTCCTCAAAGAACTTGGTGTAAATTTTGTCTTTTTTTCTAAAGACTTACTTAGTTTTTCTTTCTTTCTTTCTTTCTTTTTATCGTGAGGTTTTTTAGTTTGAAAAGGGAAGCTTGACATATGTAATCATCAAACATCTCTTTGTAAGATGGGTGCATGGAGATGAGGAAAGGTCATGTGTAACAATAGGATGAAAATTTTAGAATGACAAGGAATCAGTGGCTGAGTTTTCATTCCATAAATGTTAATCACCATTATTAAATCTCCTCAAACAATGAGATTCAAATTTTGTATCATTTTTAGAAGAGTTTTTATGTTTTTTTTTTTTTTTTAAAGCTCCATAAGGAAGTTTGCTTGCACATGTTTACGGGCATCAAACCTCTCTTTGTAGGTGTGGATGCATGAGTTAGAGGAATAGTAACATGTGTTGTGCAAAAGTCTTAGATTTTGCGTACTCTGGAGTAGGAAACAGGACATTGTTGGTCTGACCGATAGCGTGGAGATTTTTGGCCAGGCGATGGCAGCAGAGCAGGGGACCTGTTGATCCAGGTCAATTCGACCAATAGTGTGCAGGAAGTTCTTAGTCAGGAGCAGAGCAGGGGACTTGTTGGTTTGGGTCAATCCAACCAATAGTGTGCAGGGAGTTCTCAGTCAAGGGCAAGTAAGACGTTGTCAGTCTGACCGACGGCCATGTTAGTTCGAGTCGGTTTGAATGATAGACATATGTGCTTATGCAATTTTGTGGAAGTTGGGGTATATAAGTCATATCTTGATTAGGGCTAAGACAATGGTTTTCTCTCCAATTACAAGTATTCTCTCTAAGGGTAAAGGTTTTGTAAGGTGAGAGGATTATCAACACTTATAAGGGTTTGGGAATGAATTTTCTTGAAAGGCTAGGATTTTTCTAGGTACATGTGTGATTCTATAATAAAAAAAGGTGAGTGGTGTCAACTTTAATGCTTTTGATTATGGTGGAAATTTCTGTCGCTTTATACCATGATTTTTTCTTGTAAAGGTTTTCCACATAAAATTGGTATGTTGGAAGGCGGAAGTAGGAAAATAAAATTCAAGGAATGGAAGGCAGAAGTAGAAAAACAAACTGGGAAACAGGTTAAGATGACATCTTTGATGAGGCATGAAATTTTAAAATTCTGCAAGGAACAGGGCATCACAAGGCACTTCTCAACCCTAAGGACCCCACGACAGTACATGGTGGCAGAGAAGATGAACAAAACTCTATTGTAGGGGGTAAGAAGTATGCGATTGGATGCGGGGCTACCTAAAAGCTTCTGGGTAGGAGCGGTGAACATAGCATGCTATATTATAAATCATTCACCATCTACATTCTAGACTCCAAGGTTATAGAGGAAGTTTGAACATGTAAAGACATTGATTACTCATGGTTAAGGATCTTTAGGTGTCCAATATACATTCATGTGCAGAGTGAACAAATGATGAAGTTGGATCTCAAATCTACAAAGTGTATCGTTGTCGAGTATGAAAAAGGTGTTAAGGGTTACAAGCTTTGGAATACAGTTTCTTAAATGATGGTTATTAGTAAAGATGATATCTTTGATGAGGCATCGATGTTAAAGACCAATAAGAATGTTGTAGGAAAGTCGGATATATATGGTGATGCAAAGAGTTTGTCGATATAGGTGGAGCCAGTTACTGAAGGTGAAATTTAACAAGAGCAAAAAACTGGTCAAAGCTATCAACAAGTTATCCAGAAGAATATAGCTAGGAACATAGAGAAATGAACTATTAGAGCCCTAATTCCATATAGATTCGAGGACATGGTTTCTTTTATATTATTCACGGGGAGTGGAGATCCTTTCACATTTTAGGAGGTTAGATCTACAAAGGATGACAACAAGTGGATATTAGCCATGACAGAGGAGATGAAATCTTTACACATGAATCAAACATAGGAGTTATTGGAACTTACAAAAGGTCAGAGAGGTATAGCGTATGAGTGGGTGTTCAAAAAGAAGAAAACATTAACAGAGAAATTAGAGGATGAAAAATTCAATGCGCGACTCGTGGTAAAGGGATACTTACAGATGGAATGAATGGATTACAATGAAGTTTTCTCTCCGATCGTGAAACACACATCAATTAGGATATTGTTGCATATGGTAGCATAATTTAATTTGGAATTGGAACAACTTAATGTGAAGATGGCATTCATTCATGGGAACTTAAGTAAAGTTATTTAGATGAAGTAGACAGAAGGATTCAAGGAGTTGGGTAAGGAAGATAAAGTGTGTAGGCTGAAAAAGTTATTGTATGGGCTTAAGCAAACTCCCAGGCAACTGTACAAGTAGTTCGATTCCTACATGTAGAGATTGGCTATATCAAGTTTGAGTATGATTGTTGTGTATACTACGGGGTGCTTGAGGGCGAGTCTTACATTCTATTGATGATAAATGTCGATGACATATTGATTGTTGTAGAGATCAATAAGGAAATACTCTTGCTTATGTCTCTGTTGAGCAAAGTAATTTAATATGAAGGATTTGGGCGCTACGAAGAAGATCCTAGGTGTAGAGATTTATAGAGATAGAGAGTCTGGGAAGTTGTGCTTGTCTCAGAAGTGTCATGTGCATAGAGTGCTAAAGAAGTTCCAAATTAAATGTGCTAAGCCAGTTAGCACGCCTCTAGTAGGTCACTTTAAGTTGTCAGTTAGGTCGTTTCCAAGCGTAGAAGAAAAGATTTCAGACATATCACGGGTGTCATACGCGAGTGCAGTGGGGAGTCTTGTGCATGCAATGATTTGCACAAGGCCTAATATCTCAAAGGCAGTTAATGTGGTCAACAGAAATATGGTGAATTTAGGAAAAGAGCATTGAAATGTTGTTAAGTAGATTCTCAAGTATCTCAGGGGTATAGTCGACACTGGGATCATGTTTGGGGACTTAGAGCTTTAGGTGTTGTAGGTTACACGGATTCGGATTATGCAGGAGATCTGAAAAACTGAAAGTCCACTGTGGGATATGTTTTCACATTAGCAGGCAGACCAATATGTTAGAGTCTACATTACAGTTTACTATAGCGTTGCTTACAACTGAGGCGAAATATATAGTTGCGATGGAGGCATCAAATAATGCGCTATGGTTGAAGGGTCTAATAAGAGAACTTGGGTTGAAGCAAGAGATGATTCAGTTACATTGCGATAGTCAAAGTGTTATCCATTTAGCATTGAATCATGTGTATCATGCGAGAACCAAGCATATAAACGTGAGATTCTACAAAATACGGGAACTCGTTGCTTTAGGCGAGATTCTGTTTCAGAAGGTTTATACGGATAACAATGTTGCAGACATGTTGACAAAGCCAGTGGCCATAGACAAGTTCAAGCACCGCTTGGCTTGATCAATCTCACTAGTCATTGATGAGATTGGGCACAAGGATGCAGATGGAGCTGTGTTCTATGGAAAGGATGCAAGGAGCGGTCTACGATTAAGGTGAAGGTTTGTACGTGAGATCTTCATTGTGGCTTAGAAGAATACAAGTTAATGTGGAAATTATTGTGTGGATGCCTTAGATTATGCACAGTCTGAAAAAGGAAACGAGATACTGTTGGCCCAACCAACAGCATTGAGATTTTCGGCCAGGAGACAGCAGTAGAGCAGGGGACCAGTTGGTCCAGGTTGGTCTGACCGACAGTGTGGGGGAGTTATCAGATAGGAGCAGAGCAGGAAGTTGTCGATCGAACCGACAACCCTATCGGTTCGAGTTGGTCTGACCAATGGGCATATGCACTTACGTGGTCTTGTGGAAGTCTGGGTATATAAGTCCTAATCTCGATTAGGGATTGGAGAGACAAGCATTTTCTCTCCAATTACAATTGTTTTCTCTTTAAGGGCAAGTGTTTTGCGATGTGAGAGGGTTCTCTACACTTGTAAGAGTTTATGAATGGATTTTTCTCAAGAGGTTAGGATTTTTCTATGTGCACATTACAAAAAGAGATTAGATGATTCTATAATCAGAGAAGGCGAGTGGTGTAAAATCTAAGGCTTTTGATAATAGCAGAAATCTTTGTCACTTTGTGTCGTGATTTTTTCCCGCAGGGGTTTTTCACGTAAAATCAGTGTATTTTATGTTTGATTATTTGCTTGATTGTTTTGATTATTCTAGTTATTGTGATTTTTCTATCTTCGTTGAATATGCTTCCGTAAAGTGCATGGATTAACAGTGGTATTAGATCCGAATTTCTAATACCCATGGTTGATTTGGATTTGTTGGGTTTCAGGATTACTATGTTAGAGCCAAGCCCGATTTATCACAACAACATGTAACTACAACATAAGAAGTTTACGATAAGATAATATTAGATAGTTCATCAGTATCCCATCCAATATTCATTTCATTATGGTCACATACCATTTAATAGAAGACGTTGATGTTAATCCCAACCATTGAATTTCCTTGAATGACTTGGTGTGAGTTTTGTATCTTTTTTCAAATGAATTTAGCTCTTTAACCTTGTCTCTTTTTTTTTCTCTGGGAAAAGGAATTTCCCAGGCATCGACCTCTCTTTAAAGATGTAGATGCATGAGAAGCTTAGAGCAAGAGATAAGAATATGAGTTTTCATTCCAGAAAAGAATTCATCTTATCACCAAATTTTATTTAAACAAAAAACTTTAAAAAAAACGAAATAACAAGAAAAAAAGACAAAAAACAAAACAAAAAACAAAAAAGGAATAAGATGCTTAACAATTCATGAAATTTAATAGCCTAAAGCATTTCCTGGACAAAAAAAGATCAATCGAAATGACGAAATCTATTCCTATAAGACAAACAAGCTTATCTCATCATCTAAACATTAAAAAATAAAAATGAAATAAGATGCTTAATAATTCATGAGATTCAATAGCCTTAAGTGTCTCCTCATATCACTGATTGAAATGATGAAATCTATTCCAATAAAACAAACGAACTTATCTCAGCACCTAAATTACCAAAAAAATAAAAAACAAAACAAAACAAAACAAAAAGAAGAAGAAGAAGGAATAAGATACTTGACCATCATGAAATTCAATAGCTTAAAGCATTTCCTCATCCAGTTTATTGAAATGAAGAAATCTATGCTAATAAAATGAACTTATCTTATCCCTAAAGCTAAAAAAAACAAAAATGAAATAAGATGCATGACAATTCATGAGTACCATTCATTGAAATGATGAAATCTATTCCAATGAAACAAACGAACTTATCTCATCACTTAAATTGAGAAAACAAAAATGGAATAAGATGCTTGGCGAGTTATGAGATTGATCAATAGTCTAAGGTGTTTCTTCAGACCCATTGATATTGAAATGATGAAATCTATTTTACCCGAAATCTTATGATAATCCCATGCATAGGGGGAGTGGATTAAGTAAGGGCCTATCCTCCCTAAGGTGGTGTGGCCCTTGCTTGGGGCTCACCCTGATGGATGTATGTATTTTATATATACTGCATCCATTCGTTTTTGTCAGATCAATTCAGGACATGAGTTCAAAATTTAAAAAGATCCATATCTTAGGTGGACCACACTATAGGAAACAGTAGGATTGAACACTCAACATTAAAATATTCTTAGGCCCACCATAATGTTTCTTTAATATTTATTTTCCATCCAACCTATTGATAAGGTCAGGTAAGCCTGAATGAAAGGAGAAATAAATATCAGCTTATCCAAAACTTCGGTTGGCTCATTAATAGTTAATAACAATTGTTTTGCATGTTATGGTCCACCTAACACTTGGATCTTCTCTTTTTGGGCTCATGTCCTTGAATGATATGTAAAAACGGATGGATAGCATGGGTATAGAATACATACATAGAGGTGGGCCACACAGTAGGGCACACCCAATCCGATCCCATGCAAGGGAAATCCAAGGTGATAAAAAAGGTAGGCCTAATCATGCAGATCAATGGGCCACACCATCAAAATCAATGGACGGCTAGCAATACAATCGTAGCATAGAGGTGGGGCACACTGATGAATGGATCGTTCTGATCTTTACACTGGGTCATTTCTTGATGAGGCATTTGCAGGCGTTGGATGTCCTACACGTGTGATGCAATTTTTTAAAGGAAATATAGCATGGAATGGTGTAACTCCGTTGCATGGGATTAGACATCCCTCAATAGACAGTAGAGAGTGAGAAGGTGAAGCGACCTCACCCTACACGGATCCGGGTATCCATCACGTGGGGCTGAACATGCCCCAGTCAGGCTAGTTGACTCACCAGATGGGCCACGGACTCCGATTCGGTACTGATCCCTCCAGTACCGACATTGGTGCTGGAAAAGATCCATACTTCTTCCTGTGGTGTGGTCCACTTGAGCTTTGGATCTGCCTAGTTTTTGGTTTCATACCTAAAGTGTGCTGGCAAAACGAATGGATGGTACCGATAAAACACATACATCATGGTGGGACCCATGGAACATTTCGAGCAACATCGGTACTGGAGGGGTCACTACCGAATCTGTTACACATGCGCCACATTAGCACATATCTCATTCTCGCAGGTCCGTTGCCATTCCTCATATAGAGAGGCCTAAGCAGTTTTAGCAACTTCTTACACTCTTTGCTTGTCCTACGGTCTTGATTTCTGAACCATGATGCCATCCACGGATGGACAACCTGATGAGCGGTTCGGATCTCTTAAACACGTAACCTGTTCAAACATGGGATGCCTACGCGTACAAGTTTAAGTGTACACTGCGCGTGTAAGGTAAGCATGGCCATCACTTAAAGTGTGAGTTTCAGTTCGTACGAGTTTATTTCATTTTTTCGTCCATCCAGATCATTGGCCGGTTGGATCCCACCATGGATAGGCTATTTCCTGAAAATTACCTTGATTCGAAGATCCTAGGCTAATCACCTTAATGACTTGAACTTGACCGTTGCCACATTTTTCTTCCTAGTGGTCTATTCATAGGCTACAAATTGAACGATTAGGATCATTTCACCCAGGACCATTATGATTCCTGGTTCATTCAAGGTTTTCTCCAACAGATCAACGGTCTGGATTGTTAAGCCAGGGCCCCACTTGCTGAAATGGTAGCTCGAGAGAATATCCTTGGGCCGAGGACCATATAATTCCATCGCCAAAGTAGCATTGCGGGGACCAACCGGACGCGGATCCGGGCAACCATCGAGGTAGGTGGATCCGTGACTGTGGGGCCCACGTTTATGTATTTGTTTACATCCTGGCCGTCCATCCATTTTTCCTGATCATTTTAGTTTATGGTTCCAAAATTGAACCACATCGAAATCTAAGGTGGACCACACCACAAGAAATAGTGGTGATTGAACGCCCACCATAAAAAATTCCTGGGACCACGAAAGTTTTGCATCAAGCTGATATTTGCGTTTTCCCTTTGCCCAGGTTTGTATGACCTTATCAACAGGTTGGATGGAAAATAAATATTAGAGCCGGCCGTATAAAGTTTTCAACGGTGGAGTTCAATAACCATTGTTTCCAGTGGTGTGGCCCACCCAAGAAT
This sequence comes from Magnolia kwangsiensis, assembly GCA_037074715.1. Lineage (NCBI taxonomy): Eukaryota > Viridiplantae > Streptophyta > Magnoliopsida > Magnoliales > Magnoliaceae > Magnolia > Magnolia kwangsiensis. The sequence continues at coordinate 12,229,915 of CM073577.1, read as the reverse complement.
TATATCCGTTTCATTTTTTCAATCGTGCCATAAAATGAGCTGGAAAAACGGATGGACAGCACGGATATAAAAAAATTTACATCAAGGTCACGAATCCCGTATCCACCGAATCCGGGTAGGAAGCAACTATCATCAACGGCAAGTTTGCCAAATTGTACAGCGAATCATTTCAAAACCTTCGGTCGGAGTTTCTCGACCGTGGACATGGCTCATCCACCGAACACGTGGCATGGATGTAAAAAGAAAGAAAATGGATTCTCCAAATCAAAGGCCCCGTTGTGGGTGTGGTCAATGATTAACTTTGATGCACCAATTTAAATTGGACCGTTGGCCATTTTACTTTTAACGGTCCATTTATTAACCACTCAAATGGACGGTCAGGATCATTCAGTTATTGTTCTTTCCACTCAATCTCTGTCCACAATGGGCCTGAGGATTTTGGACCGTTAGATTGACGTGGTGAAGAGACACCTCAGGATTGAAGTGCGAAAATGATTATTTTTTGGTTCTAACATCTAAACAGTGTAGCCCACCTGATGTACAGCTCAGATCTCGTATACGAGATTCATAATGACACGTGTGTTTGCCTGTGGGGCAGGGATCCCGTGCAGCTGTAGAAATTAGTAAACCCGGGGAACAACAGGAACAAATTCTTTCTACAAGCATTTTCCCTGGGAGAATGTGTACTATAACCAGCATTTTTAATTCCCTCCGCTCATTTAAGAACTTGCGTTTTTTTTTTTTTTTTTCGGTTTTTGTTCTGTTAGCGGAAGCGGATTGGCTGGTCTACCAGTACCACACCAGCTATGTAGCTGGTGTAGGTACGTGTCATGCGAAGACGAGCACTGCGCTCCTCGACTCCGAGTTGTACGAACGGTTCAAACGAGATCAAAGTTACGTGGCCCCACAATGATGTATTTATTATATCTACACCGTTCATCTATTTTTAAAGATTATTTTAAAGCATTATACATAAAATGAATCATACCCAAAAATCATCTAAACTACACCACAAATAGCAGCGGAGATAATCTTTTTCACCGTTAAAAATCCAAAGGGCACACCCATTACGTTTATTTTCCATCCAATCAGTTAATAAGGTCGCAAAGACCTAAATGAAGAGGAAAACAATTTCATACTAATCCAAAACTTCTTTGACCCCAAAAGGATTTCAATGGTAGACGTTCAATTTCCCACTACTTTTTGTAGTGTGGTTCACTTGATAGTTAGACCTGTCTTAATTTTCATCTCAAGCATTAAGACAAGCTCACCAAATTGATGGTCAGTTTGGATATAACACATACCTCGTGATCAAACTTATAGAATTTGCTAACATCAATTCATATAACTTTATTGAGGTACACCAGCCAATTCGCTTCCAGTTCACTGCTAGTCACCCCCACTAGGAATTGTTTAAGAACTTGCTTGATGTTGGGAATTCCTTTAAAGGGAGAAGAAAACATGATGCTGATTCTTCCATTATTATAAGGAAATTGTAAATTTCAAAACTTAAGTTGTGTTTGATCCAACATAAAATTCTAATATATATATATATATATATATATATATATATATATATATATATATATATATATATATATATGGAAAATGGTACTATGAGGTCGTCCTTGTCACGTCTTAAACTCGGAAACTGGGTTTATAAAATTTTTAATCGATGAATCCAGTGCCGACAGCCTCCGTAGTATTTTATTCTCAGGCATACGCTAGATTCCGATCCTGAAATCTTATAAGGAGGATTTTTCAACGTACATTTATCTCGTAAGAAGTATAACTACAAGTTTACGTAAATCACAAAAGCAACATCATCATCACATATCCACTAATATAAACTTTGAATACAATGCTGAAAGAAAAATATATAAGTCAAAATCAAAGCTCCAGAAGACCGCTGTGCTCCCCATGCTCAACGCTGTTGCAACCTAACGCTAGCTGCATGCATCTATGGTGCATAAGCTTATAAAAAGCTTAGAGGGTGGTGTAAGTGTGTGCACAAGGTAAGTGTCAAATATTCAATACAATGTCATAATTATACAATATCGAAAACGCTGGGAAGATCATGAATCATACGATATCAGATTAAGTAGAAATACTAACCAGTCCATGAGTCATACAATATCAGAGTACGGAATGCAGATCATAATGAGTCAAATATCAGATGTCGATAATATAATACAATATGTAAATTCTGACGAGCCACGAATACCATTAACCTCATCTAAGCCATATAAATGCAGAAACATAGTAACCCAAAATGCTAAATGTTGCGAATGCAATGCAATATGCTGTGCGAATGAAATGAATAAGCTGGAGTGAAGTCGGGATGATAGTACATAGTATCGCAGGCTATGGGGTCCATCACAAGGAAATTCTATCCAAACCAGTCTCATACCTAAATTTGGATAGCCAGACTTAATGTGGTAAAATCTCTGTCCTTAGGTTAGTTGCGCTCCCCAATCGAAATCTTTGTTATTGCTAAGGTACATAATAATTTGTTGCGCACCACCAGCCCAAGTAGATAGTGAATTAATGAATGAATGAGTATGCAATTTTTTCTTAATAAGTCCATGTATTAGTATTATATATCTTTAGGATCATCACCGGATTCTAATACACTCTAAACCAGATTGCCGCCCCATCGTGCGCAACCAGGTGAGTGGAAGAGACCTCACTATCTGTCTGGCCGGTAGTTAGCCAATACCTACTCGGCACGTCGATAGCGGACCCATTTATGAGCTGGTCAAACTCAGCCTAGTTTTACTCACTATGAATCAGGCGGATAAGGCCACACCCCCTTCTAACCGATTACGACACAGTGAGAGATGCGGTTTACTGGTATTCAACACTCGGGCGCTCATGTAATTCACTCGGTCTAGACGTTGAAGCATCTCTTAGCACGGAGGTTTAGGAATTTTCACCCAGGGACATCTATGGTGCCCATATGTTAGAATAGATTTCTGGTGTCTCATCTGGTCATCCACGATATGCCCGTAGAGGTTAAGGCCCTAATGTCGCTAAGGCATACAGTAATCACAACAATGCAAGATGCATGAGTCATATAATTCAATCATACATCAATCTTACGCACACCGTGCGCTCATGTGGAATAACTCCACCTATCAAGGAGTCTCATAACAACCTGTCCAATGATATATGTAATGATCAACCAATCTTATAACAAACATGCAGATGATGCGTATAAGTATTTATTATGATGCTATACTGTCACATACTCATAATCGGTATCAACAACCGGCACCGATAATCGGCCTATACAACTGGCCTCAACAATTGGAATTGGCCTCGACAATCAGAATCGGCCTCAACAATCGGAATCGGCCTCACAAATCTGCCTCAATAATCGGAATTGACCTCAACAATTACAATTAGCCTCGACAATCGAAATCGGCTTCGACAATCGAAATCGGCCTAGACAATCGGCAATTGGAATTAGCCTCAACAATCGGAATCAGCCTCGACAATTGGAATCGGTCTCGACAATCGGAATCAGCCTCGATAATCTGAATTGGATTCGACAAACGAAATCGGCCTTGACAATCGACATAACGAAGGGCCTAAAGGAAATTCACAATGTGGACATTCAACCATCACTGCCCATCATGTGGACATTTAACCAACATTGCTCTAAAGGAGTGGTCGACATATAGCCAAACGTATAGTGGGCTCATGGCCTTACACAATAGCCCACTATACATCACCATGGGCCTCTCTCAAGGGCCTAATACGCATCACGATGGGCCTCACTCATGGGCTACGTATGCATCACATTAGGCCTCAAATACGGGCCGCATATACATCACAATGGGCCGCAATACATGGGCTTCAAATACATCACAATGGGCTACAACCCATGGGCCCCGAAAACATCATAATGGGCCACAACCCATGGGCCCCGAATACATCACAATGGGCCATAACCCATTAAGCCCCAAATACATCACAATGGGCCACAACCCATGGGCCCTGAATACATCACAATGGGCCTCTCTTACAGGCCCAATACACATCACATCAAGGTGGGACCTATACACTATCTTATATCTACACTATTCATCTATTTTTAAAGATCATTTTAGAGCATTACCCAACCATATCAAAAGATCAACTGGACCATACCACAAACAGCAGTGAAAATAATGATTTCCACCCTTAGAATTACTAGGGCCCACCATAACGCTTATTTTCCATCCTATCTGTTCATATAGTCACAAAGACCTGAATCAAGAGGGAAAGCAAATTTCACATTGATCCAGAACGTCTATGACCCCAGATGGTTCAATGGTAAACATTTAATCCCTCATTGATTTGCACTGTGGTCAACCTGATAGACAGCTATCTTACTTTTAGTCTCAAGCCTTAAGATGAGCTCGTATAGTGGATGGATGGTTTGGATCTAACACATAACTCATGATCAGGCCCACAAACGCTGACTTCACTATAGTAGTTATGTAGTTGGTGTGACCCAGTGGATGAACGGTTGGATGAAACACATCCGTCAAGGTGGGCTCGGCAGATGGATGGCGTGGACATAAAATTCATACATCATGGTACGCCCCATGCAGTATCGTCTAGACAGACGGTGTAGATAAAACAAATATATTACTGAGGTCCCCATCGTCCAGATGAACAGTGGGAATAAGATACATATATCATAGTGGGTCATATAGACACACACGCCAGGTGGGCCACACACCCCATCATTAACAACATAAAAAAAATGAAAGAAAGAGAGAACGATGGGGATGGGAGGGACCCCGCCACATGGGTCCCTCAAAATATAATGCATACATCAAGTGGGTCTCATTACAAGTGGGCCCTAAATAAAAAATCAAGATGATGAACACCCACCATTCGATCTTCTTGGTTTGATGGAATGCCAGACTCCTTGACTTCGACTTTGAAGGAGGATGATGGAGATTGGACGGTTGGATTGGGTGGTAGGGAGGTGAGCCACACTAGCTTCTCCTCTTTTCCATGGAAATGCTTGGACATGGGTTGCTCATGGGATTGCTTGGGAGAATGAGAAAGATATGAGAGAGAGAGAGCTTGTAAGAGAGAGAGGGATGGGTGAGTGATGGGGTGTGATGGGTGAGTGAGTGATGAGTGTACTTGATGAGTGGAGAGAGAGAGAGAGAGAGAGAGAGAGAGAGAGAGAGAGAGAGAGAGAGTTGACTTTACGGGGGAGGGGGGAGTGGTTGTACTTTCTTGAGGTGATTGATGTGATTTCTCTTGGATTTTGCAATTGCACGGCATTTTTCTAGAACTAAATGCGGGCCCACATATCCTGGCCCAGGTATCTCTTCGGCGTGTGAGACGCGGCATCGGAACTGCGGCGATGGCGCGGTCGCAAGGGTGCAAGTCTCAGATTGAGCCAACTCAGATTGACAGGGTATGACTCCGGGTCGCGCGCAACTGATATCTACGCGTCGCAGGTTACCGAAATTTGATCAGGAGGACCGCAGAAGCTTATGGAATGGTACAGTTTAAGATATGGGTTTGACAGCCCTAATGAGAACTTCCAATGAGGTCTAGCTGTGTGGGCCTCACTGTGATGTGTGTCGAATATTAACACCATGCATTTGATGAGTTCCCTCTAGGATATCCCATAAATCAGACATACAGGAAGCTGAGGAGTGCTATACTATCTAAAATCATATGAAGACGTCTAAAATATATAAAAATACTTGGTGGGGCCGACTTGAGTCTTGGATGTTGTTGAAACTTGGTACGATTCCTCATCCAAGTGGGACACACACATGGATGGTCTAGATCTATGAACCACAACTCGGTGGGCCCAATAAATGATTATGTATATTTTAATGTGTGTGTGTGTGTGTGTGTGTGTGTGTGTGTGTGTGTGTGTATATAGAGGCATGCTCCCCTACGCACCTATGCACGTGTGCACCTTTGTACACGTGTCATGAGAGTCAAATTCGAATAGTCCATAAGATGCGGAATCCCATGAAACCCTAAGAGATGAATTTTCGCCCTGATCTAAGATTCTGGTGGGCCATAGCAAAGAGAAATGCAAATCAAGGGAGGAAACTGTTTCATTTTTCATGGCCCATCAAAATTTTAGATCAAAGTAAAACTTGGGCTTGGGGGGTTTCACAAGGTGTTGCTTCACATGAACGGTTCAGATTTTGGATCCACATCACGTGTGATGGGTTCTCAAAAAAGTTCGTACGTACGAACTAGTTCGCTGGTGAACGTTCCGCTATATATATATATATATATATATATATATATATATATATATATATATATATATATATATATATATATATATATATGGAATTGGTACTATAAGGTCCACCTCATGGAAACTTCTCATGAGATTGAGTTGTGTGGGCCTCACCGTGATGTGCATTGGACATCAACATTGTGCATTTGATGGGTCCCATTTACGTTATGGTATATCCCAAAAATCACTTGTATAAAAACACTTGGTGGGGCCCATTTGAGTTTTGGATGCCACAAAAACTTGGCCTGACCCCTCATCCAAGTGCGACACACACAATGGATGGGCTGGATTTGTGAACTACATCTCAGTGGGCCCAATAAATGATTATGAATATTTTAATGGGAGGGTAATCCCTCTCAACTGTTGTATGTGATGTGGCCCACCCAATTCATGAATTTGACCTTATTTTTAAGCCTGTGGCCTACCAAAGAATGATGCATTTGACTGATGATGTTGATGTTCAACACATCATGATGGGGCCCACACAACTCAGCCTCATGGGAAGTTTCCATGAGGTAGACCTTATAGTACCATTTCCCTTGCGTAAATTTATAGACTTCCATAATAATAAAGAAATCATAATTATAGACTGACACCTACATATCTTAAATTATTGTGGTAATAGTATATAACAAATTACCACCATTCTTCCTAATTATAAAACTCAATTTACACTATCTAATTAAATAAATTCAATATGAGACTTCTGATGTGATACTAGGCACTCCTAATGCATTGCACCAAATTCACAAATGGACTGGTAACAAATTATGAAAATCTCCAGCACCTTGTTCTAGATCATTGATATGATCTAACTTAATGCATATTTGATTCCATAGGTACACATGCATAAATCACATTGCGCCAATCATAATGCATGCTTCCATTTGAGTGGATGATTAACCCTACCATGTGTGACTTTAAAAAAACCTTAGGGACACTGCTAATGTCTTAGGAAGGTGGGGACATCAACATTCTCTAGATAGGTAATACTAAATATAAAATTTCATTTTGAAATCATAGATTTCAAGAGAATAGAAAAGAAAAAACAACAAAGATTTCCATCACCAAGGAAAACAATAAATCCCAAAATAGAGGAATGTGTTTGATTTGAAAGGAAAACTCTTATCGTATCTTATATATATTAGGCAATTATTACCTCATTTTTTACATCAAAAAAGAAGAAGAAGAAGAAGAAGAAGAAAGCCTAATGTTGACTCTTTGGAATTCATTTTTAGTTCCAAATCAAATAGAAAAAGAACCTAAAATCAAGGGAGAATAATTTTCTTTTCTCAAGAAATCCAAGTTATCAAACAGAGTCCCTTGGAACAAGTTAAAGTTTTTGTCATTGCATAAGTTTTAATTAAAAACTTATTTAAATATGTATATAAGCTACCACATACTAGTATATTATGTCAGGCCCTCTGCTAGTTCTCCTCAAATGCTTTGGTATAGTCTTCATATCTTTTTTAAAAGAGTTTCATTGCTTGAATTTATTTTTTTTCTTTTTAGTCTGGGGAGGAATTTTGTACCACAAATTCATAGGCATCAAACCTCTTTCTTTTTTCTTTTTCTTTTTTTCTTTTTAATGCAGATGCACGGACAGGAGGAATAGTAATATGAAAAAGCTTAGAATAAGATGGTATTCAACGGTTCACAAGTGACAATTGAGTATTTATTCCATAAGAGCTTATTTGATATAATCATAACAGATAAGTAAAGACATTATGCCAATCTCCACCGTTGATTCTTCTCAAACTACTAGTGCAAATTTTACATCTTTTTCAAAAGAGAGTGTTTTCCCTTTTGATAGTCTGAAAAAGGAAGTGCATGCATTCAGAAGCATAAAGCTCGTTTATGTGAATGTATGAAATGTAGATGAATTGATAGGAACAACGGTCATGTGAGAAGTTTAAAGTAGGACGATATCTGACAGTTCATAAGCAACAACGTTGCTTTCATCCTAATAGCATTTTTTGATACGTTAGTATCACGTAAGCAGAGACATGGATGTCAATTCCCACCATTAAATCTCCTCAAATTACTTGGTACAAATTTCATATCATTTTCCAAAGAGTTTTAACTCAACTTGTTTCTTTTTCTTTTCCAAGTTTAGAAAAGAAGTTTGTCCTACACATTCATGAGCATCAATCTCTCTTTGGAGATGTAGATGCAAAGCATGAGAAGCTTTGAATAAATCTAACAACTCACAACCAACGGTTGATTATTCATTCTATAAAGCGATTACTTGTCCAATCTTATCACGTAACTAAAGCCAAAAAAAAATAAAAAATGATATAAGATGCTTGATATAAGGTATGAGATTCAGTGGTATGAGTGTTTCCTCGAACCAGTTGATTAACATCTATTCCAATAAAACAAATTTGATTGGTCGTAATTACAAGTAATCAAATGTAAAAAGTAATAATGATTTAATTTCACATTTTCTAAAATTATATGACTTGTGAAATAGTGTTAAACTATGTGACGTTGGGTGTCATATTACATGCCAAAATTTTATAGGTCCTACTATAATGTATGTGTTTCATCCATGTTGTCCATTTATTTTTTCAGATCATTTTAGGGCATGAAACCAAAAAATAAGGTGGATTTAAGGCTCAAGTAGCCCACAATAGGAATAATAATGTCCTCCATCAAACCATATGTTTTCTATGTTATGGTCTACTTTCGCTTGGGATTTGCCTCACATTTAGGCTTATGCATTAAAATGATTTGCAAAATCGAATATGTAATGTGAATGTAACATATACGTTATGGTGGGGCCCATAAATTTTTTACTTAGAAGTAGGTTGAAATTTGTCAAAATTTGAAAGTGAAAATTTTACTTCTTCCAAACACCCAACAAAAGCTATTATCATACCTTTAACATCAATTACTTATATTTATTGACTATCCAACAGGTCTACAGAAAATCTTGTAGCATTTTGTCATTCACATGTATAGGATATCCAAGGCAAGGTGGGCCCCACCATGAAGATCACCTGACATAAAAATCCAGGGGACCCACTTGTCTCAAGGGCCACACAATTGAAAGCAATCAATGGTCCTACACATGTGACGCAAATTTTGATGAAATATATCATGGCATGGTAAACTTAGGTTAGCATGTTTTAGGAGATGGTCAATCTAGAGGTGGACCATCAATGTCCACCATCATGGAGTCAGATAATCAAAACAAATGATTTTTATTTTTTGTTTTCTTTTCTTTTTCATGATATATCAGAACTGAGTCCCACCATACAAACTTTAATTTGATTTACTTGCATGCTACTGTAGGAAAATTGAAAATTTTAAGTGCCTGCATAGCATCAATCACACTGACAGGATATCAAAGGATCTATTTTTGAAAAAGCAGACAAGGACACTTTTGACTGACTGATATCTTTTGGAAGCGGATTGCATCCTGCCCTGCATGGACCAAAATGGGTCTAGCGAAGGGTGCTATGGTGTCCACAGTAATATATGGGTTTTATCCATGCCGCTTATCCATATATATATATATATATATATATATATATATATATATATATATATATATATATATATATAATTTTAATATATTGTGCCAAAAATGAGGCCGATCGATTATTCAAATGGACCATACTAGTAGAAGCAATAGTGATAATGATTCCCATTATTGAAACTTTCATAGGGCCTACCTTGATGTTTTTTTGTCATCAAACCTCTTCATAAGGCCGCATAGACCTGGATGAAGGGAAACACAATCTTAATCCAAAACGTCTATGATCCCAATAAGTTTTTAATAGTGACTGATCAATCCTTACCATGTGGTCACTTGAACCTTGTATACGCCTCATTTTTTGTCTAATATGCTAAAATGATCTTTAAAAATGATTGGATGGTGTGGATAAAGCCTATACATCACATCAAGCCTTGCAGAGCCCTACCCTGATGGATTATGGGCCAGAGGCAGAACATAATTGTTTTATTTTCCCTCCATCCATATGTGTTTGACCTTATCAAGGGTTTGGATGACAAATAAGCATTAAGAAGTCATTTGGCACCATGGATTTGGAGGGATTTCAAATCTCTTGAGTTGTTTGGCATCAAAAAATAATTGGGGGTTTCAAATCCCCTCATTTAAGGGGTTTGAAATCCAAAGGCAAGTACTGTGGATTACATCTAAAATCATTCTCAGAGTTGCATGTGTAACGTGTATCACTAAATTATTAATCTATTGGACACATGAACCACTAATGATATCCCAAAATAATTAGATTATCAATTGCATCACTATAATTACTTTAATACATTGATTAGAACTGTCCAAACATTGTCTATGTAAATCAACGGTTAAAAATCATTGTTTAGTCACTTAGATGTATCTTGTGCTTGTTGGCCTATATGAGACTTAGAGTTTCATCATTTTTTGGCAAGTATATATTTCAGCGGGCTTAATATAACCATTGTGTCAAAATTTACATAAGTTCACTCATTAGAGACATTAAAATTGTTTTAATAATTAAATTCAAACCCCTACAAATATACCACAAATAACTATTTTGGATTAAAGTTTTGAATCTAGAGTGCCAAATACAACAAGAGGATTTCAAATCCCAAGGGTTCTGAATGCAGGAGTTTCAAATCCAGGGGTTCCAAAACGAGGGGGTTTCTAATCCACCCTCCCAAATAGGCCCTAAAGATTATCTTACATAGGGACTTGGGAAGTTTTAAATGGTGTGCGTTCAATCAGCACTGTTTTCTGTGGTGTGGTCCACCTTAGATTTAGATTTATTTAAATTTTGGGACTATGTCCTTAAAATGTGATGAAAAAACAGATGAACAACGCTGATAACACAATACATTCATCAAGATGTACAGTGTTAGGATAAGAAGTGGACTGTGTAGGACCCACAGAGTTGTGGGTATCAAATTCACTCCGTCCATCTACTTTGAAATACCACGGTAAGAGAAGACTCTAAAAAACAGCCAGATACGAAACTCATGTGGTCCATACCACACACAAGACAGTGGGTATTGAATTCCAAGGGCGACTAAAATTTTGTATAGGATAATATTTGTAGGTACATTAAGAACCCTATATATGAATGCTCAAAAAAGGTTTCAACGGTGGACATTTCTGTTCCCACTGATTCGTTGGTGTGGCCCACCTGAATTTTGAATGTATACTCTCTCTCAAGCCGTTCAATTTTGAATGGACGGATACCCCAAGCCAATTCAACCACTTTTGTGACATATCCCATCCACGTTATCACGGACAGCAGTTAGCGATCACATTGCAAGATTTTCCTAATAATATCATGAAAAAAATCATCAAAATATAAAAATACTACAAAAAATTCTAATGCCGAGAACCAGATTTGTCACTATGGCATGAGAGTAAAGAGGAGGCTTTGATACTCTGGCTACGCGTGATGGATGATATATTATCATTTATAAATTAATTTGAAATTGCATACATGCCCTTAATAGAGTGGAATGGTGTTAAAGGATTTATGTAGTGGGTTCCAATTAATTGAAATAAGGCCATGAGAATAAATGATTAGAAATTGCATATAAAGCATGGCATGTTAATGTAGAGTGGGTCACGGACAATTTCATGGACAAGATGGATTAGAAAAGGCCTAATTGACGACAGAGGTGATTTGAATTGTCAGAACTTAAAATGAACGTATCTCGCAAACTAGAATGATCCATCAGATGTACCATATATGATTTTAGGATAGGACGAGCTACTTTAACCACCCAACCCCGCTATGCTGGGTTGTCCACACCAAATTTATGAAATACCATCAAATTGACAGTCAAATTTATGTTTTAATTTCGTTTTTAGATAGTTTTAATTTGAGTATAACTTTTCATCCGTTGGGCTTTAGGAGCTGCGCCCAACATAAAAGTGTTTATAAAAATTTGGAGAACAACATGATAAAGCCAAATATGACACTTATTATTTTTGGCTGAAAACCTTATGTATTAGTAGACATCACGGCTGTCTATAAATAATAAGTTTACTATTTATAGTAAGTTGCGAATTATAGGAATTTTAATTGTAGTTTGATTCTGAAACTTCTTCTATGGCTTAGTATCCCTATTTAAAGGGGTGTAATTTTGTTTTACATCAACAATCAAATTATTACAATTTTTTTGAGAATTAATTTCTATTTTCTTGTTTCCTTGTTCGTGGATTTAAGAAATTGCCATGAGGAGTCTAGAGAAGTTTTGTGAATTCGGAACAATTACCCCCCTAGGAAGACGGTGCTCGACCTCATGTCCTTCCCTGCATCACATGCACTTAAAATTAAACTGTCCAATTTATATATATACAGCTTTAGATGTATCATAAACCACAATTTAAGCTTATTTGGTTACCTTACTATGAAATTTGTGGACATGAATTAGATGACTAAAAATGAAGAATATCCAATGCTCTTATTTTATTTTATTTTATTTATTAAAAAAAAAAAGATTTGGTGAACATTAGAAATTGGTTAACCAATCTATTAGAAAATTCTATAAGAAAGATTTGATTTCTCTTGTTTATTATTATTATTATAAAATTTAAATTTAATAAAGTATAAGTTATTGTAATCTTCTTGATTAGAATCATTCTTCATGTATATATTCAGAACACCATACTTAATGAAATACATAATAAAGTTATTCAGCATCTTTTGTTTTTTTTTTTTTTCCGTGAAATACTCAGTGAATATATACACAAAAAATGGCTCCAATTAAGAAGATTACAACCGATTACACCTAATTAAATCTAAGTAACACATGCACGCACATGCACATGCGTGCGCACACACGCGCGCATGCGCACACACACATATAAGAAAAATCAATTCTTTCTAATAGAATTTAAAAATACAATCTAATTTTTGAACTGTAACTTAGAGATAGTGAGTTCCAAAATCTAATTGATTTAACCTAGTTAACTCATACCATGTGTGCCATTTTCAAGTGCCCGGGTATCAACCGTCATGACCAGCCAGTGTATCAAGTGATTTCTCTGTTTAAAACAACATTATCAAAGGGCAAGATGAAAAGTCATTTAACACTCAAACAGGATATGACACTTGATAGGCAGGCAGTTATTTGAGGTGTCTTCCCTAAGAGTCTCAGCCGAACAATCCTGACCTCTGAATAGCGGACGCTTGATTGTGGAAATTGGAACATTAGATAGTTTACATTTATAACCTTTCAATAAATGTCCACTAATCCTATAGGCAGATATAATAAAATAGTCATGAATTTTGGTTCATTGTACATATCAACTATGACCACTAATTTAGATAAATTAATTTTGATTATTTATATGCCACCAATGTAATCTTTAAGTAATTTTGCAGTGCCTGCGTATCATCAATCACACTCGCCCGAGTAGGATAGTTACCTGCAACTTTCGTTGTCCACCCTTCTCCCATTCTCCGTTTCTTGCTCCATCCATGGCGACCCAACAGAAGCTCCACCCAATCACCACCGGAACACTTTAGCATATCCAAGTATAACGAATCTAAAATGCGCACACAGTCTCCCAGTTCCCCTTTATGCTCACCCTCTCTAAAATCTTCATAGTAAAGTACCTCCTCCAACTGTCATAACTGCATCCAGATTTCAGATTTCCAATTCCCTTTGCTTGCTGCATCTCACTTCCGGCTTATTTTAGCACACACCCTTTACCTCAGCCCCTCCCTCTCTCTCTTCATCTTCTTCTCTCTCCCTTCCTCCCTCACCCCCCCTTTTATTCTCTTTGAAATTCTTCACGTCGCTGTAGACTTTTCTTGGGTTGGGTTTTGGTTTTAGGAACAGATGTCGGCGGTGTCAGAAGGTCCGCTCCCTTACAACGTCCCGCAGGAGGAGAACTCTCCGGATAATGCCGTCATCTTCTTTGGAGTCTCTCTGGTGCTGGGGATTGCCTCGCGGCATCTCCTCAACGGCACCAGAGTGCCTTACACGGTCGCCTTGCTTATCCTCGGCATCGCTCTTGGATCTCTCGGTTAGCTTCGATTCAGTTACCTTATCTTTCATTCTTTCAGTCTCTGTTCATTAGGCAGTTTGATTCGAGAAAATTGTAGAATTTGAGCTTGATTCGGGAAAATGGTGGTGTTACTTTCATCTGATTATTTATTTATTTTAATATTTGAAGGGGTTGTTTGGATGGCAGTAAGATCCTTTAGGGGTCATTTGGATGCACGTAAAATTTTAAGTGGTAAACACTTTACATCTGAAAATTTAGGTGCAAACTGTTTCTATGCTATTCTGTTGGCTTTTGAGTGGTAATCTGTTTACAGATGAACAAATTATGTGCTTTTACAATGTATAAAGTAGGTACTCACACCATATAGAGCTTGGGTTGGTAAATCCCACCACACGTAGGAAGGGCTTTTCTTTTGGATGGATTGGATGTCCTGACCCATCACAGTGGGTCCCACAGACAATCTGGAAGGTTTTTAATGGTCTTCCATCTCTCGTGGTCCATCTGATGATCAATTGGGCTTTCTTTTTGAGCTCATAGGTGAGCATCAAGGGACGCACATAATGGACAGGTTGGATGTCTTGTACGCATCACAGTGGGCCCCACACATCATGAGGGTGTATCAATCATTGTATTCTATTATGTATAATGTCTTTTTAGTAGTAAAGGCTTAAATTTATGCCACAACATAGCTTTTTGCTTGGAAGAGAAAAGAGTGAGTTTACCCGTAGAGTGTTTTTCAACCTGTAAACACTTTATAGGCAGATTTTGCCATCTAGACACTTGCCTATACAGTGTTTACTTGTAAGTCCTTAAGAACTAAGGATTTTATAGGCATCTAAAAGACCCATTAGTTGTAAAGGGTTTACAGGTAACAGATTGCAGGCGGTGTTTGGATCCCTAAATTTGCTTGTAAAGTGTTTACAAGCTGCGATACTTTACAAGCAATGTTGAGATGTGGATTCACATTTGGGCGGCGCCACTCGACCAGTTGAGTAGGCTGCTCGACTAGTTGAGGGGCCTACTCGACTGGTCGAGGGCTGGTTTGACTCAAAGTCCAGCGAGCTATGATTTTTTGGGTCCGCGATGCTTGACCGGTCAAAGCCTTTGCTTGACTAGTCGAGGTTACGCAGATTCGTTTTGCGAATTTGATATGGATTATGGATTTTTGAGGCGGTTTCGTAGAGGTACGAAAGGGAAGTTGCCTAAACTATAAATTAGGGTTCCTAGGGTTTTTTCTAGGGTTATGGGAGTTATTCTAAAGTGTGGGCAAAGGGTTTTCTCTATACATCCAAAGGAAAAAGGTTAGTATATTGCTTGTAATCTCGTTTTCTTCATAGTGGAAGTTTGCACCCGTGGTTTTTTACCCTTGTTTGGGGTTTTTCCACGTATATCTTGTCTTGTGGTTTGTTTGGAATGCTTTGATTCTTCTCCTAGATTATATTTCTTTCTGTTTATCGTTTGTGGGTGAGACCGGAGATTAGATATCGGTTCACTGTGTTGTTGGTGTGCTGCGCAACAACTGGTATCAAAGTTATTGGTTTAGTTCAAGTGGGAGTGATGACGGAAGAAGGGAAGACTAAAATTAAGAAGTTTGATGGTTCAAACTTTGCCTTTTGGAAGATGCAGATGGAGAATTATTTGTATCAGAAGGACCTTTATATTCCTCTAGGAGGAAAAGAGAAGAAATCAGAAAAAATGACAGATGATGAAGGGTCTTTATTGGATCGAAAGGCTTTAGGAACGATCCGACTCTTTTTGACTAAGAGCGTTGCCTTCAATATTTCCAAGGTAAAGACCACGAAAGAATTAATGGAAGCCCTAATTACGATATATGAAAAACCCATAGCGTCCAACAAGGTTCATCTTATGAAATAGCTATTCGACATGAAGATGTCAAATGGTGGGAGCGTGGCTGAACATCTAAATGAGTTCAATATAATCACGAGCCAGTTGGAATCCGTTGACATTGTTTTCAAGGACGAGGTCAGGGCATTATTGATCTTGTCCAGCCTGCTAGACAGTTAGGATGGTTTGGTGATTGTTGTGAGCAATTCTTCAACGTCGACAAAGTTGAAATTTGATGATGTGGCCGGTCTAATTCTCAGTGAAGAATCTAGAAAAAAGGCATTGGGAGTTTCAGGGGATTAAGGGAATGCTCTAAACGTTGAAGGAAGAGGAAGATCGCTGAATAAAGGAGGCAATAAACATGAACAAGGAAGAAGTCCAAGGGACCTAAAGGCAAAGACGGGTGTTGACATTGTGGGAAGAAGGGGCACATGAAACGTGATTGTAGGGCGCTTAAGAAACAAGAAAGAAACTCTCAAGGCGGGAAAGATTCAGTGAATCTATCTGAGGGGAGCGACACAGAGGTGTTGATCTTGTCTTTTGATGGGATGAATGAGTCTTGGGTCATAGACACGGGTGCTTCGTTTCATGCCACTTCGTGTAAGGAAGTTCTGTGTGATTATGTGTCAGGTGACTTCGGGAGAGGCTACCTGGGTGATGATGAGCTGTGCAGTATGGTTGGAAAGGGAGACGTTCATATAAATTATAAAGACGGAACAACATTGAAATTGAAGGATGTCAGACATGTACCGAGTTTGAAACGGAACTTGATCTCAGTGGGGCAGTTGGCCGACATCGGATATGTGACGACCTTTACTAGTGATTCCTAGAAGATCACAAAAGGTGCCTTGGTGATATCTTGAGGCAAGAAGGAAGGTATTTTGTATGTGACTTCAGGATCGTATAATTCACTTGCAGTTGCATCAATTGGAGTGAATGGACAGTTATGGCATCAGTGGTTGGGACATATGAGTAAGAAAGGGATGAAAGTGCTATTGTTAAAAAGGAAACTACCAAGGCTGAAGTCTATTGATTTGGAATTCTGCGAGGACTGCATGTATGGTAAGCAGAAGAGGGTAAGTTTCAAGAAAACATGACACATTCTAAAGACACATCTATTGGAGCTTGTACACATTGATGTGTGGGGACCGGCATAGCTCTTGGTGGCTCACGTTATTTTGTTTCTTTTATTGATGATGTTAGTAGAAAACCGTGGGTCTATTTCTTAAAGCATAAATCTGATGTATTTGATGTATTTAAGAAGTAAAAAGTAATGGTAGAAAACGAGACAGGTAAAACAGTAAAATGTCTTAGATTAGATAATGGGAGAGAGTACTGTGATAAGAGGTTTGAGGAGTATTGTGCAGCAAATGGAATCAAACATCAGAAAACGATTTCAGGGACACCGCAGCAGAACGGTGTGGCTAAGTGCATTAACAAGACCATCCTTAAGCGCGTCAGGAGCATGAGGTTACATGCAGGGTTGCCCAAGACCTTTTGGGCAGATGCTGTAAATATTGCCGCATATCTTATTAATAGAAGTCCCTTATCACCATTGGATGGTGGGCTACAAGAAGAAACGTGGACTGAGAAAGAAGTGAACCTTACACATATTAGAGTATTCGGTTGCACCTCATATGCTTATATTGATGCAGAGCACAGAAACAAGATAAATGCGAAGTCCAGGAGGTGCACGTTTATAGGCTACGGGGAACATGATTTTGGCTACAGGTTCTGGGATACAGAAAACAGAAAAATCATCAGAAACAAAGCCGTAGTCTTCAATGAAAAAGTGATGCATAAGGATAATGTGCAACAAAATAAGGCCGAGAAGAAAGAATTCGTAGAGTTGGAAGAGTTACCGGACATGGGTGTTATAGTGCCACAGGATGATCATGCACATGAGCATTATGAGGCAGAGCCGTAGACACCGGTTGTGAGGAGGTCTACTCGGGAGAGGAGACCCACGATCCGATACTCACCCTCCTTACATTATCTACTGCTGACAGATAATGGTGAACCAAAATGTTTTGAAGAGGCATTACAGTCAGATACACGGGTTAAGTGGGAGTAGGCCATGGATGATGAGATGGACTCTCTTAAGTCAAATCATACATGGGAGCTAGTCACTCTATCTAAGGGTAAGAAGGCTTTTTATAACAAGTGAGTTTACAGACTGAAGGAGGAGCACGATGGTTCGAAACAGTACAAAGCTAGATTGATTGTGAAAGTGTTCTAACAAAAGGTAGGTATCGACTTCACAGAAATATTTTCACTTGTGATGAAAATGTTTACGATTCGCATGGTCTTGAGTATAGTGGCTACAGAGGACTTACATCTAGAGCAACTAGATGTTAAGACAACCTTTCTTCATGGGGACCTAGAAGAAGAGATATATGCATCAGCTGACAGGATACGTGGCACCAGAAAAGGAGAACAAGGTGTGTAGACTGAAGAAGAGTCTATATGGCCTGAAGCAAGCTCCGAGGCAGTGGTACAAGAAGTTCGATAGTTTCATGTCGGGAAACGGTTATAGGAGATGTCATGCAGACCACTGTTGCTATTTGAAGAAGTTTGATACGTCATACATCATCCTTCTTCTGTACGTTGATGATATGCTTATGGCCGGATCAAGCATGAAGGACATCTTAGATCTCAAAAGACAATTGTCTAAAGAATTTTCCATGAAGGATTTAATAGCTGCAAAACAAATCCTAGGTATGAGGATAAAGCGTGATAGGAAAACTAAAAAACTAGTTTTGTCATAGGCAGAGTACATAGCCAAGGTACTTGATCGATTCAATATGGGAGGTTCTAAGCCAGTTAGCACTCCATTAGCCAACTACTTTAAGCTTTCTAAGGAGCAAGGTGCAAAGACGCAGGAGGAACGGGGCTACATGGCTAAAGTCCCATATGTGTTAGCTATTGGGAGTCTTATGTATGCTATGGTGAGCACGAGGGCAGACATTGCTCAAGCAGTGAGAGTTGTTAGCAGGTTCATGAACAACCTCGCGAAGGGACATTGGGAAGCTGTGAAGTAGATCCTTAGATACCTGGTAGGTACTAAGGATGTAGGGCTGTGTTATGGCGGATCGAAAATCAAGCTACAAGGCTACGTAGATTCAGATTTGGCAGGAGATATTGACAGCAGAAGAAGCACTATAGGTTGTCTTTACTCTGTGTAGTACTGCAGTCAGTTGGGTCTCTCAGTTACAGAAGATAGTATCTATCAGTACAACGAAAGTAGAATATGTTGTAGCTACTGAAGCGTGCAAGGAGATGGTGTGGATGCAAGGTTTCATGGAAGAGTTGAGTAAGAAGCAAGTAGATTGCAAATTGTATAGTGATAGTCAGAGTGTAATACACTTGGCTAAGAATTCAGCCTTTCATTCAAGGACCAAGCATATTGACATCAGATATCGCTTATATGTCGTTACTGGAAGATGAATCGATTGCTTTAGAGAAGATTCATACAAGTGAGAATCTTACGGATATACTGACTAAGATGGTCACACGGGAGAAGCTTAAGCTCTTTTTAGCTTTGATTAATCTTCAGGCTTGAAGACGGGGAGGTGGTGCACTCCGGATGTAGAAGACGAAAGTTCATGACGATGTGTCTCTAAGTGGGAGATTGTTGAGATGTGGAGTCACATCTAGGCAGTGCCACTTGATCAGTCAAGTGGGCTGCTAGACCAGTTGAGGGGCCCACTCGACCAGTCGAGGGTTGGCTCGACTCAAAGTCCAGCGAGCTATGATTTTTTGGGTCCGCGGTGCTCGACTGGTCGAGGCCCTTGCTCGATCAGTTGAGGAGCCTGCTCGACTAGTCGAGGTTACGTAGATTCGTTTTGCAGATTTGATACGGACTACGGATTTTTGAGGCGGTTTCGCAGAGGTACGAAAAGGAAGTTGCCTAAACTATAAATAGGGCTCCCTACTCCCTTTTCTTTTTCTTGGAAAATAGCTACATTTCAAATTACAGGTTAAAGTTGTTACACCTGAAAAGATATTATACCTAGCTAAGCATGGTAGTTGATATCAGTGTTGTTATATGCGATCACATATGGCATAGTGGCATATGCGGTTTTTAGGCTGTTGGGCTTTAAGTAGTCTATTTCTCTATTGCTCTCTTACTCTTTACTCTCTCTCTTATTCAAATACAAATATAAAATCTCTTAAGTCTCTCTCCTCTCTAATGCTCATTCTCTAAATCTCTCTCTCTCTCTCTTAACTTTCTTACACACTTTCTCTAATACTCTCATTTTATCTTAGATTTCTTACTCTCTTAGTTGACTTGTTATAATCTAATAGTCTAATAGATGTAATAAATATAACAAAATTTAATGAAATTGGTAATAAAAAAATACAAAATAATTCCCTACACTTGATGTGTGTATATATATATATATATATATATATATTTTAAAAGCAACAACAAATTTATTAAAAGGAGGAAAAGAGGGACAAAAAGGAAAGAAAAAAACAAAGGGAGAAAACAAAAGAGCAGGGCAACAATGTCGAGATGGCAGACGACCCCTAGAAGCCTAGAAAACAAAGATCAACAAGCTTTAGATCGATAACATTAGCAGCCCATTCAATCAACAACTTTTTAGCCCTAGATCCAACCATAGAGACAGAGGAGGAAGCATTATTAAAACAACGGTTATCCCGTTCTTCCCAAACAGCCCACCATATTGCGATAATGGCCATACGCCAAATGGAGGAATATGGCTTCCGAACTTTCTGCCCATGCCAAGAGGAAAGCAGGCTACCCGCTGAATTCGGATCGCACCAAGAAACAGAAAAGCGCGGGCAAAATTCGGCTCGAATTTTGGAAATGAAGGGGCAATGAACAAGCAAGTGGTTGACCGATTCGGCTTCAGACATGTAGCAATGGCAGATGTTAATAATCTGCATTCCTCGCTTGATGAGGTTATCAACGGTGAGGATTCTGTTACGGCCAGCTAACCAGGCAAAGCAGATAAACTTAGGCGGTGCCGGATACTTCCCGATGAATGGAGCTGCTTCGTGAATGAGAGGAGTCTCGGTGTAGGAAGCAGCATACAGAGATTGAACGGAGAATTGACTGGATTTTTCTAACTGCCAAAGAAGACTATCACCCTGAGTGCTTTGAGGAGTAGCCCAAAGGATGCATTTCGAAAGATTTCCAAACTCGGAAGCTTCACTATCATTCAGATTTCTGAGAGTTCTGATATCCCAGACAATGCGGCCGGATGAGATAGAGTAGCAGTTAATGGTGAGGGAGTCTTTAGATGGGGACAAGCGGTAAATATGTGGAAATTGGAATCTGAGAGGTCGATCCCCAATCCAACGGTCATCCCAAAACCTTATAGTGGACCTGTCTCCCAGCTCGAATGAGCTATGCTGAATAACAGAGCCTTTCTCTTTGAGGATCCCTTTCCAAATATGGGAAACCTTGTAAAGCGGCGAGTCGGGAGGCCACCCACCCGTGTCCGAATTGCCATACTTGCCTTTAACTAACAGCGTCCACATAGCCTCTTTTTCTGTAGCGAATCGCTAAACCCATTTCCCTAACAACGCTGAGTTCATCGATTTCAGGTTCCTCACATTAACACCACCTTCCTTAAAAACCCTGCATACTTCCTTCCAGTCGAGCAAGTGGAACTTCCTCTGATTTTCTTTGCCAAACCACAGGACATCTCTTCTGATTTTATCGATGACCTTAAGCACGTGGCCGGGGCACCTGAAAAGGGACATGAAGTAGAGAGGGAGGCCGGACAAAGCAGATTTGATGAGGCTGAGGCGACCTCCCATAGATAAATAATGGCATTTCCAGGAAGCAAGGAGCTTTTGAAACTTGCTGATGATCTTATCCCACATTCCTTTTGGCGGTCTACCAACGCAGAGAGGAAGGCCAACTAAGGAAGTAGGGAAGGAGGCTACCTGACAGCCAAGAATGTCAACAAAACCCTGAAGCGTGGGAGAGGGAGTGTTGATACCCAAAATCTTGGATTTGGACATGTTTATCCTAAGATCGGAAATTGCTTCAAAGCAGCGAAGGGCAATGAGAATATTGTCGATACATTCCGTCAAGTTGTCCGAGAAGATGAGAGTGGCATTTGCAAATTGGATATGGGTGAGAGGCCTGGGAAGACCAGGCATCATAATTCCACGAAGAAGACCCTGTTCATGCCCCTTGGTTAGCATTGAAAATAGTGCCTCTACCACAAGCAGAAAGAGAAAAGGAGAAAGGGGATCACCCTGTCGCAGGCCTCTCGAGCTGTTGAAGAATCCTTTCGGGGAGCCATTAAGAATGACTGAGAAGTGGGCTGATTCGATGCAGGCATCGATCCACATTCTCCACTTAGCCCCGAAGCCCATACGGGATAACATATAGATGAGGAAGTCCCAGTTGACATAATCATAGGCCTTAGCTACATCTAGCTTACAGAATATGCCCTTTGATTTAGACCGATGGCAAGAATGTACAACTTCATTAGCTATCAGAGCACCATCCGTTATCTGTCTGCCCCTTATGAAAGCATTCTGGTCAGGAGAGATGAGGTTGCCGATGACCTTCGAGAGCCGAGTAGCAAGGACTTTGGCTAGGATTTTGTAGGGGCTCCCTATTAGGCTGATAGGTCTGAATTCGGAGAAAGAAGTTGCACCAGGAACCTTGGGGATGAGAGATATGAACGACGCTCCTAACCCCTTGGATAGTCTTCCACGACTATGGAACTCCTGAAAGAAGAGAAGGAGGTCGACGCGAACCACCTCCCAGAAAGATTGGAAGAAACTAATGGGGAAGCCATCCAAACTAGGCGACTTATCCCCTCCCAAAGCATCAACTGCCTCTTTAATTTCCTCCTTAGAGAAGTGCGCTTCCAGCTTCTCAGCTTCGTCAGACTCCAGAATTGGGAAGGGAATGTCATCTAACTTAGGTTTGGCCCATTTTTCCACCGTCAGCAGATCTTTAAAGTGGGCAATGGCCATCACTTCGATTTTCTTTTTATCATCGATTCTGCTTCCGTTGTCAAAGATGCTAAGGATGGCCTTCGAGCGGGCGTGAAGATTGGCCATGGTATGGAAGAACTTAGTGTTTTTGTCTCCCTCTGCGATCCACCTCACTCTGGACTTAATTCTCCAACACGCTTCTTCTTCAATGGTTGAATTAGACAAACTCTGAATGATGGCGATACGCCTAGCCAAGGTTTCAGACGAGATTGGAGTATCTTCAGCTACCTTGTCAATTTGCTGGAGTTCCAACAACAGAGCATTGGTTTCGGCTACCCTTCTCGAAGCTTCCTGTTCGCGCCACTCCTTGATTTTAGATTTAAGGAAATGGAGCTTGCACAAAATTCTATGGCTAGCAAAACCCTCCTCCCGGAGATCATCGGAATGCAGCCAGGAGGAGTTAAACCGAAAGGGCCTAGGGCCCCAGTTTTCCTCATTCGCAGAGAGAAGAATGGGGCAATGGTCAGAGGTGGTTCTCGGTAACGCAGATTGCTGAACCAAAGGGAAAGCCTCCATCCAGTTGGCCGAGAGATGTATTTATACATAATTTTTATAATTTCTTATCTTCTTCTTCTTTTTCCCTTTATTTTTAAAATATTTTATTTTTATTAAAAAAAGTTCTATGTGACCGCATATGCGATTATGTGACCGCATATGTGATTATGTGACCGCATATGCGCATAGCTCCCTAGGTCGCATTGGGTCGCTTATGCCATTTGATAACATTGGTTGATGTACACACATGCTGCGTGGGGATCGCCATGATATTTACATTACATCCATTCCATCTGTCATGTGCATCCCTTACAGATCTCCTATAGATCCCAAAAGTAGGCTGGTTGATCATTGGGTGGGCCACACGAGAGGGAATGGTTGAAATGAGGCTTCCACCATTAAAAACTTTCTAGATTGCATATGGGGCCCACTATGATGGATGTAGGACATCCAATCCGTCCGGCATGTGGATCCCTTTATGCTCTCCTAGAAGAAGCCCTATTCATGTGATTTGAAGATTTTGGCGGGATTTACTGTCCATAGCTCTATGTGATCCAAACACCTACTTTATACATTGTAAACACTTCGCAAGTTGCCAAACACAAACTGTTTGCTTGTAATTACTTTTTAATGTATAGGAAAACTTGTTGTTGTTGTTTTTTTTTGGTTGCTTTGGCGCCTTTTTTAATATATATTTTCTCCAATCTTCCCCCCCCCCCCCCCCCCCCCAAAAAAAAGTAAAGGAAAAATGTTATCATTACAATTTTACACCACCAAACCAAACATGGGAATTATCGGTCAAATGCAGATGTATTCAGGAGACACATAAAGGAATTTGTAATCATTACACTTTTCACGGCATTAATCTAAAAATCTTGAATCCGAACAGCAACATCAGTGTATTTTATTGATGATTTGACATTAAAGTAATGAAAAAAGCCATTGTTACGATTTTACTGCTGGTAAACTAAATATAGAATCAGCAGTCAAGTGCAGATGTTGTCAGGAGATAGGTAAAGTAAGTTGTTATCATTGCACATTTCCTCCACCTATTCCTTCATTGTCATTTTTTAGAACAAGTTCCTCATAATATTTGAAACTAATTGGGTGGTGCCTCATTCTGCAAATGCTATGTTTTGGGCGTGGCACGATGGGATCTGAGGAAAGGATGAATGAGTCATTTGGTTCATGATTTTGCTAGCAGTTTCGTGGAGTATTTGGGAGAAGCACAAAAAAGATGATTTCAAAACAAATCAGGGCCGTGGGAACAGGTAGCATGGAAGATAAAAAGTGATGTGCTCTAGAATGGGCATCCGGAGTTAAGAATGTTAAAGATAGTAATATTTTGTCGTTTTGCTCAGGTTGTAATTATGGGCTGTATTCTTTTCACTTAAGACTGTTGTCTAAGCAGGTTATCAGTAAACTTGCTCTTTTAAAAATAAAATAAAAATCATTGCACATTTCCATCACATTATTGTGGTAATTGGTGAAACAAACAGGTCCTAGAAGGCAAACAGAATAGCATGTAAACAATTTACACCCGAAACTCTTTTCAGGTGTAAAGTGTTTACAACTTTAAATTTTACAGGCATCCAAATGACACCTTATTTGTTTTCCAGAACTGTTTTCAATTTCTTTTTATTTTTTCAGTTATTTGTTCCTATGTTGCTTCACCCAGCAAGTGTTTAGCGTGGCCCACCTTCCCTTGATTCCATTTGTTTGTTTGGTAGGACCAGTCACGGGATGGACCATGCCATTGAAATCTATTTCATTGGGATCAGTTAGACTATTTAGAGAAAGAATAGCCGATGGCCCACGTTTAATAGGGAGAAGTCTTGAGGGAGATTTTTGGGGAAACAATATTCAATATATATGCCAATACTATAGGCATCGTAAGCAATACAAAACAAGGGAATATTACAAACCATACCTCACATAGACAATAATATCACTAACACATGTTGATACATTGTGATATTTGCAATATTTCACAAAATTTGTGTGATTTTTGTGATATTTTGCTGATATATCGTCAATATTTGGGTGATATTTCAATTGAAAGCAACGTAAATCAGAGAAAATCAGGTAAAAAAATTATTTTTTGCCCAAAATTTGTAGGGATTCTCTTTGTAGTTGTGTTTTACGACTCCACCTGAGTTGTTTCACATCAAAACATGACTTTGGTGAGCATAGTTTTGTCCAACAATGTGTGCATGCGCACATCCATGTGTGGGTAGGTGCATGTGCGCGTGAGTGCTTATTTGTCTTTTAACATCTCCTGAAGTTCCGTTAAATTTTTTACCATTGTCCTAAATTTCCCTGATGTTTCCATGAATATGCTCTCTTGAAGTTCCACTAAAAATTTCACCATTTTCCTAAAGTTTCTCCAATGTTTCCCTCAGACTGCAATACATTATGTGATACATGCCATATTTCCTGATGTTTCCCATGATATTTCCATATCCCAAAGGTTTTCTATATAGTGCGACACCAATACTTGGAAATCGATACCAACACATTGTGTGATACTGATGTTTCCATCCCAAGGTTGTCACTTGTCATACAGAAGCTTCATGAAAATGAAATTTTATTCATTGATTACTCGATGCCTGTCAACACTGGGGCCAATCAGAGCTAAATCAAGACTGCCCATGATGGGCCGCACTTTTACCAGCTGGGAGCATAGGGACATTATATCCGTCCTGATGCATTGGTACTCAGGACCCTATATTTCCCCTGAAAATGAAATTTTATTCATTGAT
This sequence comes from Magnolia kwangsiensis, assembly GCA_037074715.1. Classification (NCBI taxonomy): domain Eukaryota; kingdom Viridiplantae; phylum Streptophyta; class Magnoliopsida; order Magnoliales; family Magnoliaceae; genus Magnolia; species Magnolia kwangsiensis. The sequence goes on along the minus strand of CM073577.1, from coordinate 12,203,553 downwards.
TGCTCAATGCCTGTCAACGTTGGGGCTGATCAGAGCTAAATCAAGACTGCCCATGATGGGCCACACTTTTACCAGCTGGGAGCATCGGGACATTATACCCATCCTCATGCATTGGTAGTCAGGACCCTATATTTCCTCTGTATATTTTCCTAGCTCATATATAATTCTAACTAATTTTCTCCAATATTTTGCATCTTATTGTTAGTTTTTAATTTGCTTTTATTGTCTTCATGAAAAAAAGATCTTATTATCAATTTTGTTTATTGAACAAAAAATGCAAAACCAAAATTTACCTTTTCTTGCTATTTGCATTTGTTATCTTTTATTATATTTTTCTTTCTAAATTTCAACTGTAATATCACTACAACCTTCGCCTTGGTTGGGGATAAGACGAGCTTTTGCCATTGTTTTAAAATTTTTATTGCTTTACCCATCTTCCTGACATTATATCCATTGATTCTGAATTCATGAAGTTTCAGCTAGTTCTTGACACACTCATAGTGCTATTAACTGTTATGCGGCCACTGGCCAGAGTAAATTCACACCAAGAATTAGTGCATGTGAAAATGACATTCAAAACTTCAATTGTTGATGCTTCCATTTGCAGAATATGGCACAAGTCATGGTTTGGGAAAATTGGGAGCTGGCATCCGACTTTGTAAGTTCAAGTTTGTGCCTTGTATTCAGACACGAGATAAGTTGCAACTTGCAACTACTAAAGTCTTGATTACTCCCTCAACCTTAATGAGTATATTTTGAGAATGAGTTGTGTGTCACATTAAGGTGTTTGATGGTGTTCATATGCAGGGGCAAATATTAATCCCGTCCTTCTATTGTCTGTTTTTCTTCCCGCACTTCTTTTCGAGAGCTCGTTTGCCATGGAAGTGCACCAAATAAAGGTTTGCCTTCTGAATTTTTTTCTTAATATTTGAGAAACTTAAACATCCTTGTCAAAAAGGGGTTTCAATTCTAAATTTATCTAGGCTGGGAACTGAGGAAAAAAGTTAATCTTTAGTTTTGTCCCTTTGGAATCATATTCCAAATGGGACTAACATTCTCGGGTTTGTAGTTCTAAACACATTTGCTCTTCTGCTTGCTGCTCGCTTGCTGTCTACTAAACAAGCCTTCACTGCCTGCTAATTACATTAAAAAAAAATAATAATAAAATTCTCTCTACTGATGAGCTTAGATTTTTTTTTTTTGTCTGTATTGTTCTGTATTGGTTTTGATAAGTACAAGAAATGGGGCTTTTAAGCAGCCCACTGTCCCAAATAAGAAAACAGTACAGCGTTAAAGTTTTATTCATTTTATGGTATAGGGTCGCTGACCCTTATCTGATTGAACTGGAGTTCTCATTAAGATGGATGCATAATCGTTATAAACCACACATTTCATTTAATCATTAGAGTCCAATACTTTTAGATTTTAGGCAATTGATCACTTTATGCACATGGTATTTCCATGACCATTGTTGCCATGTTAAATAACTCCAAAACAGTAGTAAGACTGAAAGACGGAAATCAACAGAGTCACATTCACATGCTGAAAACTCACTCACAGTCAGAAGTACAAGATGACTGGAAGCAATGGCTGACTTTTTTTTAAAGCAATAGCTGACTAGTTGCATCAAATTTGTGACAGGTCATTTTTTTTTCCTCCTGTTGTTAGAGCTCATGTTCCCCAGTTAGATGGGATAAGGCTAAGATGATGATGATGATAATGATGTTAGAGTTCATGTTGTTTCTTTGGGTGATATCTTCATGTTTAAGAAAATACCAGAAATTGTATCTTATTATTTATTTATTTTTGCGGGGAAAGATTGTGTATGCACAATGTGTACAGAGTGTTAGTGCTCACTTATTTCCCACCATACATAAATGTTCTGTGGTAATTCTAAAACACACCGCAAATGGTCTTTTAAAAAAAAATTGATTTTTAAATGCTTGTGGGATTCCACACCAACTGTCCTTAAATGGTAGGAGATACATGCACCAACTCTCTTGCTGCGTGCTGTGCGGACGGAAGGTGTGTACTGTCCAGAAACAACTCTGTTGTTATGCATTGCTTGGACTCAAGTTGTGCCCTCTTATTCTATATTTTTAGGTTTTTTTTTTTTTTTTTTTTTGACAAAAAAGGAAAGAAATAAAAAGAAAGGAATTGAACTCCAGAAAAATGTATGCAAGGACTGGAAGATCTATTAGTTTATATCAAAATGAAATGAAAATTGCTACAATACCCTTAAGTAGACTTCATAGTGAAGTAAGCTGCTTAAGAATATAATTGAAAGAAAGCAAGCATATGAAAAGATTTGGAGACATAAACATGTCTAACATGTGCCCAACTATCATGTAACAGGAGCTACATTTGCAGGAAGGTTTTGGCTTTTGGGTATTTGGGGGTGTGTCATGCCATCATGTAGGAATGGTGTTTAGATGAGGTGCTCTATGATGAAAGTGGTCCAGAGTCTAGAAATCTTCTTTGTACAAGGACTTTGTGGAGTCTTTGCTACTTGGTTGCTTGTCGTAATTTTGTTTCCTCCTTCAGTTAAGCTTAATATTGATGGGAGCAACGGGAATCTGGTTCCTGTTAGTTTTGGAGTTGTATTTCACTTTTATTTCGGTTGGGGTTGGTAGGGCATGGTGACAACCATTATTAAGGATGTCATATTGCGGTTAAAGACTATTTGAGTCCTTGGCGGGGTGTATAGTGCCCTCATTGATGCCCTTTAATGAATATGGGAGTATAAGAACATACAGTGATGGTTTGGTGGGACCAAGGTTTTACTTTGATTGTGGGCTGCTTAAGTATGGGGTACACTACTTCCTCCATTGTATGCCATGCTAGGGCTAGGATCATGTTGGTTTCTCCAGTGCATACAGTGTGTATATGTGGTATAGTTTTATATACAATTTGATTTTTGTAAATTATATATTAAGTATTATAGGTCTCACATGCATAATGATATATGTAGGCATGCTGTTACATGAATCAGAATATAAATCTATAGATTGAGACTACAAGTTAATGTACACTGGGAGTATTGAACCATAATTGTGGATTAGTAAAAATAGTCATCCATATCGCATATGACCCATAATCTGCATTGCGGGATTCAGAACAGAGAATGTAGGGGGATTAGCGATTTAAGTAACTGTTTACAAGTTATTCAATAATGGTAATGGTGGCTGTAATAACCAGCCTTATGGCCATTACAATACGGGCCGTTGTAGCCTTATAACTATTAGATTTTTTTTTATAAAGGGAAAATAATGTATCAGCCCTATATGGGCCTTGTATCAGAGCATTACAGGCATGTGTCGGTCTGTTTAGGCTCCGTATCGGCCCTTTATGGGCCTATAATAGCTGTCATAGTCCCATTTAGTTATGAGCCATATTTTTTTCCAAATTGGTGTTACAACCTCGTATCACCTAATAGTCACCACTGTTACGGCCATAATGAATTGTCTAATTTATGATAGGGTTTAATATTATTAACTCCACTATAAGGATATGCGCCCAAATATGCCCTGTCGAGAGGCTTTCATTGATTTAGGAAAAGAATACATTTCGGGGCGTGGTGTGACATAGGTTCTTAATTACATTTCTTGGGGAAAAACCCTTTATTAAAAGATAAAAGCCATAGAAAACTAATTTGTTACATGGTGCAGAGTAATTGATCCATATAAGTCCTAATCTATGGTCCTTCATCTTTAGAGTGTCCAAATTGTTGATTAGGTTGAGTTACTAGCGATAGCCTTCGGCGAATAGGCATCTCAAATTTCCATTTGAGTGAGGTGATGCTAGCAAATGAAGCGTATCATGTATATTGGGAGGCATCAACTTCAGATAACCATGTAGCTATGTGGTATACAAAAGCATGATCATTCTTACATTGCTAGGGGTCTCATATACCAAAGATGACGAAAAGAATCCACCAATTTGCATGTTAGCACTTGCCATCTGGTGACAAGGACAGGATCTTTAAGGACACTCTTGAGTAGGTGCAGAGCCTTAGGGACACTCTTTAGTTGGCACAATGGTTGTTAGAGGTCTTGGAACCATTCAATTTACCCATAGGAGTGTGTCCCAAAAAGCTTGGTATCCTGCACCAGATTAAAATGAGGAAAATCCTTGTGTGGAAAGGTGACAATGGTCCATACATTTTTCCGTACAAAACAACAATCTCACGCAAACTCTTGGTTGCGTGCATGGGGTCGCTTGCACGATCCTTTAGGTTTTGCGCAACATGGAAAAAGTGATTTTTCCAATGCAGTAGCAGTGTTTGCAGTAGCGCTCGTAGTGTAGCGCGTAGCGTACTCTATGTAGCGTATGCAGGTAACGTAGCTCCCTGGTAACGTAAGCTACGGGGCACGTAGCGTAAGCTACAAAGCATATAGCATATGCTACATGTAGCATAGCGTTGGTAGCGTATGCTATCTAAAATCTCCTTGTTCCTTATTTAGTTTTTCTTCATTGCTAGTTCAACACCAATTTTAAAATGGTGGTGACTCATCCCCATCACATGTGGCACTACATGAGATCAATCTGAACCATCTAAATTGTGGTCCATATCGTGGATAGAGTACTTACATCAATCCAAACCATCCAAATTGTGGTCCATATTGTAAATTTGTGATGTTTCAATTTCAATAAATAAATTTAAAAAAAGAAGTCATACTTAGAGATGTCTGAAGGCAAAGAGATAGAGATTTTGCATGCAAATATGTGGTTGACGATCTAGATTCGCAGTAAAAAACTTATAGGAATTATGCATTTTGTAAATTTTATCATATTTTTCTATTAATCTAATTAAAAAATATCAAGTATCATGTAGGTTACGCCATACGCTATATAGCTTACGCTACACACTATAGAGGGCCAAATGTTACGCTATACATTACGTGCTATTTAAAACACTGGTCAATAATAACATTGGGTGGGACATCATCATTTGCGAACTTTTTATTTCTTCCTAACATGTAAGGAGAAATCTCATATTGATGCAGTCCCACGACCCGCCTAGGCCCATTGTAGGACCCGACCCATGTAAGCTCATCTAGGCCCACTGCAGGGCCCGACAAAACATAGGACCATAGCTCACCATAGAGCCCAACATGTGCTGATTATTTACAGATTTGGAAATTATTATTTACTAATTTTGTGAGATATGGGGGACTGATTTAAAGATGTGATAAGGGTGTAATTGATATGTTTGAAGATATGAGCTGAATTTAGAGATTTGATTGCTTTCCATGTTTGTTTTTCATAAGGCTTTTACCATATGAAGAAAGATTATATTAACTTGTAATAAATTGTGATTGATTCTCTTAGTTGTAGAGATTTTAATCAAGGATTCCTTTAGGATCTATAAAAGGGGGGTGGTGGTGTAGGAGTTACTCATTTCAATTAATTTTCTAAGTGTGGTTTTTCTTTAAGTTTTGTAAGAGAAAATGTTGATATCAATAAAAGTTCTTTCCCTCTCTACTCCATTGTTCGTGTGTGCGTGTGTATTAATTTCTTTGCAATTTGGGTATCGAGATCTCATTGACTCAATAACTGGATTGCACCACATGTTCTCCATAATTGTGTTCCTTTGTTTCTTGTCGTGCTTGCAGAGAAGTGATAATTTGGATGAGCTGGTCAATCAAGTTGTCCCTAGGTTAGGTCATACCATCTGGGTTGTTCCTTTATGATGAGAGTTTTGTTTGGTAACATGGTCAAGTTGTGTTTGAGTTGTTGATTTTTACTCGGGAAGGTAATGATCTCAAATGAATCTTTGTATAAGACTAAATCTAATCCTTTATTTGAGCCAAGTTGGTCAAATTGTTTGATATACTCTCTAATATGTTTATTTTAGTATCAAAAATGTAATTTGAATTTTTAGTCTTTATGATAATATATATTCACTGCAATTAATATCACAATATCTTCCCACTAAAGTTTAAAATTCGGGTTGACTTAGCAACTCATGGCTCAAAACTTTCTGCAACCTTGATCTGAGAGTCCTTGATAAATCACTAGTTCAAGGTTAGCACTGACACATTTGGGGACTGGATCTTGAAACCTTCAAGTATTGACGTGATATGCACAGTTGAGTTGTTAAGCCAATTAGGATGCTGACTGAATGACTCCTTATTACTCTTCGGTCTGATTCCAAGTCTATCTTTTGAACCTTGTGAAGTTGACTCCATTGTTAAGGTTGCTCTCTGTTTACTGTCTCAGGACATCTTAATGAATTTGTCATCCAGGAAAAAAAAATCATGCAGTTAGCAGTTCATTTAGGTATATTTCTCATTATAAGGAAATTAATTACTTTTTTATTTGCATAGAGGTGCATGGTACAGATGCTGCTACTTGCAGGTCCTGGAGTTCTAATATCGACCTTCTGCCTAGGAATAGCTGTGAAGGTATGTGCCTAGCATATTGTTTAAAATGAAATTACCATTCCTTTTCATAACATTCCTTGTTATACGTGCTACAGGTCGCTTTTCCATATAACTGGAACTGGAAGACATCATTATTGCTTGGAGGGCTTCTCAGTGCTACTGACCCAGTTGCTGTTGTGGCTTTGTTGAAAGAGCTTGGTGCAAGCAAGAAATTGAGTACAATAATTGAAGGAGAATCCCTGATGAATGATGGGTACTCAGTTGTTTCCTTATGTCTTCTACTAATTTCTTTTCTGCAGAATACTACAAGTAGTTCTGCCCTTCTTGGGCAGGCAATCTGAGATTTGTTGGTCTCTAAAATATCTTAGTTTCTTTGAAAAAGAAGAACTCTTGATTTTCTCACAATAATTAACATTTAGCTTGCTGTGAAAAATTGTGTTTCAGGACAGCTATTGTGGTATATCAGCTGTTCTACAAGATGGTACTTGGCCAGAGTTTTAACATGGGCTCCATAATCAAATTTCTATCAAAAGTTTCTCTTGGAGCGTATGTACCACTGCCATTTTGGATGAAATGCAGGAGGGTAGAGTATGAAGTTTCTTATAAGACTCTTTCCTTGGTCCAGTGTAGCTGTTGGCCTTGCTTTTGGAATGGCATCTGTTTTGTGGCTGGGGTTTATTTTCAACGACACAGTGATCGAGATTGCATTGACACTTGCCGTGAGCTACATTGCTTACTTCACTGTAAGGTCCTATATGAGCTGTGTCTGATTTCAAAGTTTACTGTGTACAATGAATTTAATATTGCTGATAAAGAAAGGAAAAAAGAAAATGGATTCTAATTAACTAATGAGAATTTAAAGAGGAAGATTTGATGATGACCATGAGGATTGTAATTACAGTGTGAAGTGTTGGAATGATGGTAGGATGGTATGGCGTTGCCTTGATAGTCTGCTGGTTTTCTAGTATGATTAGATGATTGTCAAAACACTAGAATTTGGATTCAGATGTTTAATAAAATATCGTGCAGTAAAGTTTGCTTCTTTTCCTTTTTATCCTTTTAGAAGGGCAAAAGTAAGCTGGTGAATTTATGTGAGCACACGTACCACTGCCATGTCAAATAAATAAATAAATAAAAGAATAAATTTTGGAAAATTTATTTGATAATATGGTACACTTTTCCATCTGAACCAATGATGATTCTTGGTGAATTCATTGATAATAAATTTGATTAATAGTGCCATTTCCCACCCTTTATATGCATTTTTATTTTATTTCATTATTTCCCTTTGTCTTCGAGATTAAAATAGTAGTCCCATTTAGTGGATGGGTTTGGAAAATATCAAATTGTCTCTTTTGCAAAGGGAAATGGAAAATATGGTTGGATTTAATCTAAAGATTTCGAACCATGTATTGGATGATTTCTTCTTTGTTGTCAACAAAAAGGCATGATGATACTTCATGTTCATTAATGAGATGGAAAGTTTAAACATATGCAAATTTTGATGATATTTGTTTTTTTGGATGATGCTCATTTAGATGCTTGTATAATTTTCTATGTTAAAAATAGCGTCCGAAGTATTAGTATTGCTATAGGTTTCGTTGGCCGGGGATACAGAAACCATATCGTTTTCGCCGATAATATTGTCACTTCTTGAAAATGCAGGGCAACATTCAAGAAACATGGGGAAAATGGTGGAATTTTCAATGAAACTTCAACAGATGCTAAAATGCACATATTTGCATATTTAAGAATCAAATAATAGTGGAAAAGACATATTTTCATATTTAGGAATCAAATAATAAGTTTTCCCTTAATGTGGCCTAAAAGTATGAATCATTGGCTCAGGGAAACATTTGGGAAACATGGGGAAAATGGTGGATCTATCCATTCATCCATGCATGCTCAGTACATACAAACACACATGCATGATCCATCCGTCCATCCATGCATGAATGCACACATACACTCATATATACACATCCATCCAGCCATCCATCCAACCAACCATCTATCCATCCATCCATGCATGCATTCATTTACATACATACAAACATGCATTTCATCGTACAACCATGTGCCCATAAAAAAATTTCAAATGATTTTTTTTTAATAAACAGTTTTTTGGCAATATTATCGACATATTACTGATGCATTGGTGATATAGGCGACACTTAGAATTTACATAGTAAAAAATATTGGTGATATGTTGGCAATATTGATACATTGATGATACAAGAGACTTGGAATTTTACACTATCGAAAACATTGGCGATACTTAGTGATATATTGCCGATACCTGGAGTTTTTTATACTACCATTGTTATCGGTGTCACTACCAGTGTTATTAGTGTTGCCAAGTTGGAGATACGGATAATATCGATCATACTCTGAACAATGGTTAGAAATTATAAAACTTTATTATAGCCCTTGATAGAATGCAATGGTGGAACATGATTCATGTAGCTGACCCCAATTATTTGGGATAAGGCTTAGATGATGATGATGACGTGAAAATATAAAATTTTCCAAGAAAAAGATTACATGCTTAGCAGATCTCCAATTGTCTACTATATATATATATATATATATATATATATATATATATATATATTCCTCCCATTTATTAAGTTCTCTGGTTCAAATGTATATGCATTTCATTCAGGTTTCAGCTAGCAGACATAAGCCATTTAAAAAATTGACAACACCGAGTATAAACTATTCTTGAATTATTTGCACAAGACCTTTTTCAATCTTAATCATCATTCTCTTTCTTGAATTATCAGTCCATCTGTTTTTACTAGGCTGCAATTAATTAGTTTTCTATGTTAGGTTACTTCCTACTTTTGAATCTATTCCTAGATGAAGATCATATATTCTCTTAGTGCACCTGAATTCCTAGTTTTATACATAGGCCAACTCCTATGAATTTCATCTTTTGGCTTTTGGCTACAGGTTTCTAAATTGTCTCATGTGATGCTTTCATGTTAGTTTCTGTGATTTCATTTTATATAAAAAAAAAGGCAGCATGTTGTCGTGTTGTTCTGCAGAATGTATAATTTTCTTTCTTTTCACTTGCTTTCATGCCAAATACCATATCAATGAAAAAAAGAATAGTAAAATATGATGGATTTGATGCAAAGGTGGCACCTATTTTACTATTCATTTTTTATTTTTTTAATCTTCACCACTTTGTAAAATGTCTACCATGTTTTTCTGCTAGGCTCAAGATGGGGCTGATGTTTCAGGTGTCTTGACAGTAATGACTCTAGGGATGTGAGTTTAAACTGGTCTTGTGTAATTTCCAACATTTACTGGATGTACACAATGTCACGATAATACACTGTATGGACAGGTTTTATGCAGCAGTGGCTAAAACAGCTTTCAAGGGTGACAGCCAATCAAGTTTGCATCATTTCTGGTATGTATGTTACACTCTCAGTATGGTTGAGGTATCTTAAGAAGGTAGCCTGTTTGTCCAATGTTCCAAGTGAGGTAGAAGATGTTTTTCATTCCCCCTTTTAATATAAGGAGTGTGCCTTGAGTTCTCAGAGGGTCCATGGCGGAGACATTATAACAGGATTTATATAATATTTGAATCAAGGATATGCAGTATTGTAGAGCCATGAGGTTACCCGTGGCTTGGTGAGAAAAACCATTGCTTGATGGAGACCACCCTAGGTGTTCTCCAAAGATCTCCCTGACTGAACAATCCTAGGCCTTCTATCTCTTGGTGTTTTTTCAAAAGACGAAAGCGTAAAACATTTCAAAACCAAATTTAATCACATAAGGATCTACTTCTCATCCAGATGAAATTTAATTTCCCAAGGATGCAGACTGATGATCGAGATTATACCTATGATTGTGTCCTCTTGATCGTGTGGAATTCCAATTCTATTCCTAGTTAGGTCTCTCCTTTATCTATTTCCAGTGAAGGGATGCCTTGAAAGCCTTCTCTCAATCCACACTACAGGGCTATGGACGTGAGAGAGGATGAGAGCTGTTCATAGGGCGGTGGACCACTCGTGTGAATTTTTTTTTTTTTTCTTTTTCTTTTTCTTTTGGCATGTTATACCATATCGTGGTCCTCATCCCTAAGGACTTTGGTATGACCTACATAGTCAAAAGCTTGTGATCTTACGTATTTGTGTTCTCAAATTGACCCAAATTCTTCCACTATTAGTGGTGTCGATCCTTGGCCCAAAATCCCATTAAAGCACTAGAGGTGGACCTCTAAAATATTCAACCATTGGATATTCATGAAGTTTGATCAAAACACTTCAATGTTGAAATCAAACAATCATTGGGGATAGAATATATATATAAATATATATATAGTTTATGGTTTACAAGGAATATCATCATATGGTGGTCATCATCCTACAAACTTGGTATGCCCTAGATCTGAAATCCATGATCGTGCCTATTCGTGTACCCAAATTGACCCAGATCCTTCCACCATCTGTGGTGTTCATCGTTGGCCTAAAATCTCATTAAGCATAAGAGGTGGACCACTAAAAGATCCAATCGTCGAATATCCATCAAGTTTGATCAAAACACTTATTTGGTGAAAACAAAAGATCTATCAATTAAAAACATTCGATAAATATTTTGAAAACATTTAAGAGCTGGCCAGCTATAAAACATTTCGGTACGATCGCTAAGATCTATTTGTAATTGAGTCCAAGGAAGACTAGTTGATCCCTTGTTGGTTTATGTAAGGCTTCAACCGCATCTAATGTGCTTACCAAAAAAACACCCACATGATGCTCACTAATGTAACCTCAAAATGCGTATCAAGGTCCGTTACACTAGGACCATGAAGTCCTTCAATGACCTTAAGTCAAAGGATTAATCAAAGGCAGAACATAATCAAGTTAATCTAATTTGAGACATGATGCGATCCTCCAATGCGATTGTCCGATCAAGCCCAAGACAAGTACTCATAAAAAGTTATCATTCACACTTCCATGTGGTGAAAGGCATAGGCAACAAGATGCCTAATGGTAGAGTATATTCCATCCCAACTTGTTGTTGGTTCCTCGTCGCATGGGATAACCATGAAACTAATCCCGAGTTGCCCAAACTCAATGAAGTGGTTATGAAATTTAAGGTACTTGAGAATCAGGGTCCCATGACTCTCCCTTAGCCATAATTGTTATTTTGTCCACTTCATTCTTTTCCCAAGGATGCACCAAAGAGATTCCTTAAGGAACCCCTATGACATGCTAACATATTTAATGCATAAGTTCCACACACAATTAATAATGGATAAAATACAAAGCATGTAGATGAGGATATCACTTCACATACACCCTTTTGTACGTATCAAAAGAGGAGGCGGGCCACACCAATTTCCCTATGGCTAGGCGAGTACCTGTGATCGTGCTGAAGACCCCATGTGCATGTATGAGCATTTGGAAGACCCCACACTGGGAAGATCCACATGGGTTGCTTTATGGAGGGATCTAGACCATTGGATTGGAGGGACGTAACGATCGGGTCGTTGGATCGCATAATCAGGCCATTGATTGTAAATCATCCATACCAGTTTTTCGTAGATTTTCTTAGCTTATAGGATTTAGTTTTGTTTATGTTATGTTTGGACACCATTATGAGTGTTTTTAGTTGATTTTAGTTGGACTAGGTCTATTTTCGTTAAAATTCACAAAATAGGGTGTTTATTGTAATTTTTGAACTTTCTTGGATCTATTATAGAGGATGGGCGTGTGACCTTCTCCCTCATTAGATTTTGTAATAAAAAAAAGAAGAGAAAAAGCTCTTGCTTTCTTCTTCCATCTTCATGCGATTTGAAGATACTTCCATGCAATTTGGAGGGGAGATTGGTGCGAGGATAATCTTCATCAACGGAGGTGCCAGGTCTCCATCTATCCCCACACCATCTTCTCTCTTCTCCTCCATCAAGGTATTTTCTTTGAATCCTTCGATTCTCCCATCCTATGCCTTCATCCTTTCATAAACCCATCTTTGATTTATCTTTTAACAATCTCAAACCCTAACCGACCTAACCCATCCATCCCATGCCACACGCGTGACCGTATGACCACACTATGAATCCTTCTGATTGGCTGTACGACCACACCTTGCCCCTTTTGGCTTTCCATCATCCTTATATCAAAACCTCTTTCTTCCATTCCCAAAACCTTAACCCTAAACCTAAAATTCCTAATTTTCCTACTTTATCAAATTACCCAAGCCCTAATTTTTACCCTAGGTTGTATTAGGCTTTCTACTTTGAAATAAACTATATCCTATGCTAAGTGGATGTCCCTACATCCATTAAATCCTAGTTTTGTTTTATTTAATAATCTTGTGTGATGATGTTTGGTAACTTAGGCCAGGATCATGTATGATGTTCTTTTGGTTTTCATGAGATACGTGATGATTATGGCGATACTGGTGTTTTTTTTTTTTTTTTTTTTTGCTAATTGTCTTAATTCTGCTACTTGATCTCACATGTTATTTGGTTCATGCATCGGTCCTACGTCACATTTTCTTTTCAACCAAGTGATAATGAATAAAGAAGGTTCATCAACAATTATACATGGGCTTTTTAGGGCACACACATATACAATATCAGTGGTTTGCCATCAGACAGTTATGAAGGTACAAGAATAGTCTTTGTAGAATTACGTAAGAGTTAAAGGAGATAGAAAAAGAGATTAGGAAAAAGATAAGCAAAAAACCCAAAAATACCCCTCACACGCCCCTCCAATCTTCCTGCATATATTAAGTAAAAAAAAGAAGCAAAAAACCCAAAAATTCCCCTCACAATATGACAGGTGTATGCTAATTGCTTGTAATAGACTAAATAAGGCATTAATTAATCCTCCATAAAGTCTTAGGAATTACATACAAGCTTTGGATGAAATTACTAAGACTTTATGGAGCCGACCCCAATTAGTTGGGATAAGGCTTAGATGATGATGATGAGAATTAAACTATAGGCTTAGATGATGATGGTGATGAGAATTCAACTACGAGGGTCTTAGAACATAATCCAATAGTAACTAAATTATGAAATCAAAATTTGCAAGTACCATTAAATTATCATAGATAAAATCTGTAAAATAATGTGGGGTCATGCGGTGGCATTTATAAAACCAATTTCTGATGTTGAGCTCTATTAGTCAGCTAGCGATTACTGAACCAACATAATCAAGAGCAAGCAAACATACTATTAGCACCTTGCTGAAAAAGTATTTGATACTAAGGTGACTTGAATTGTCAAACCTTGACCCAAAAGGTATTCCATCAAAGGCTATAGTATTGACGAGGATGCGGACAACCAAATGTTGATGAATTGGGCTGATATACTTGTTAAGAAGCTTCTGGAGGGATTGGAGCATGGAAAGGGACCTAAAAACCTTTCATAAGGGGCTAAATCTATAAATCCATCAATGGACCATGCATTGCGGCACCTGTGGGCATGATACATTTTTGGATCAAGGTCTTTTGGTGGTGTTTATTTAAAATTTATGAATTTTATCTTATTTTTGGATGAATTTTGTTTTATTTATACTTTGCTTATTACTCACTTAAATAGCGGTATTTTAGTCATTTTCTTTTAAATTAAGATTGTAGGGCCATGATTATAATATTTAGTTGAGGTTGGATGATTTTAGGAGTCAATAGGAAAAGAGAGAAGAGATGAGGAGAGAGAGAGAGAGAGAGAGAGAGAGAGAGAGAGAGAGAGAGAGAGAGTTTTGAAGAGAGAGTATCTTGTATGTCTTGGGTCTCAAAATCCTGACACTCTTTTATTTTCATGTTATAGCACAAATACATGTTCCTCAGGAGAACAAAGCATTGTGCACAAGCACACACCCAAAAACCCATACATACAAAATACCCTACCAACTCTCTACACTCCCCCTCAAGTTGGAGCATAGGTGTTGATCATGCCGAACTTGCTAGCATTACAATGAAGAGCATCCCAACTGAACTGAGAGATTTAGTGAGAACATCTGTTAACTACTTGCTAAAGCAAACAAAAGGGGTTACAATTTCCTTGTTAGCAACTTTTTCACAAATAAAATGACAATCAATCTCAATATGCTTTGTGCGCTCCTGAAATATCGGATTGCTGGTGATGTGAACGACAACTTGATTGTTACAATACTGGACCTGACAGAAAATAGCCATGCTCCTGTAGAAGGTTACGAAGCCAAACTAGTTCACATGTTGCATGGGCTATTGCTCAACGCTCAGCTTCGACAGAAGATCGTGCCACAACGGTCTGCTTCTTGCTTCTTTAGGTGATAAGATTTCCACCAAGAAAAGTACAATACCTGATGGAGACCGCTTATCATGCAAGCTGCCACCAGCACAATCAACATTAGAATAACTGGAAAGATGGTGATGATCATGCGGTTGAAGCAATATACCTTTACCTGGAGCAGATTTGAGATACTGAAAGATACAATACACTGCAGTTAGATGTATGGTACAAGGAACATGCATGAATTGACTAATGATGCCCACAATATAGGATCGGTCCGACTAGGTAATAGTTAAATAGATAAGTTGACCAACTAACCGGCGATACATCTCAAGATTAAGAATTCACCGTCATCAAGGGTGATATTCTGGGTAGTGTCCATTGGCATAGCAACAGGCTTGCATCCTAGCATCCTGGTCTCGGAGAGAAGATCAAGTGCGTATTTCCTCTGACAACACAACTCCGAACTTTGATCGAGCAACTTCGATTCCTAGGAAATACTGGAGAGTCCTAAGATCTTTGATCTCAAACCGAGTCTTGAGAAATAACTTAATGACCACCATACCCTCATTATCATTGCCGGATAGCACAATGTCATCAACATAGACAATGGGCACCACAATCCTTGTAGGCTGCCGACAAATGAAAAGAGAGTGGATCTACATGGCTTCGAATGAATCCAAACTTGAGGACAACATGACTAAATTTATCAAACCAAGCACATGGAGACTATTTGAGGCCATAGATGGATTTCTTCAATTGACACAAGTGAAATATTTGATAGGGAAAAACCCAAGGGCTAATGCATATAAACTTCCTTAACGAGGTCACTATGTAAGAAAGCATTCCTCACATCCAATTGGAAGAGGGGCCAAGACAAATTTATAGCTAGAGAAATCACCACTCGAACAGAGTTGAGTTTGGCCATAAGAGATAATATCTCAAAGTAATCCACGCCATAGGTTTGAGTGTAACCCTTGGCAACCAACCATGCCTTATTATGGTTAACTGAATCATTTGGAATATACTTGATGGTATAAATCCATCGGCATCCAACAATTTGCTTACCCTCGGGCAATGTTCGAAGTATCGGTATTGCTACAAGTTTCGCTGGCCAGGGATATGGAAACAATATTGATGTCGCCGATAATATCGCTGATAAGTAGAAATGCGTGTAAACATGGGGAAAATAGTGAAATTTTTAGCAAAACTTTAGGAGATGTTAAAATCTACATATTTGCATATTTAGAAAAAAAAATTGCAAAAAGAATGCATACATAACAAGTTTCCAATTAATGCAGCCTTAAAAGCATGTGTCGTTGTAAGAAATCAATCCAACCATTCCATCTGGCCTATTTAACCATCCAACCTTCCATCCAAACATCCATCGATATTGCAAAATATCAACAACACATTTCACCAAGAAATCATCAACAATTGGAAAGGAAACAGAAGATTGTGGTCTCAATATTGTGCGTATTACGATATCGATAATATCGACTATTATTAATAGTATCAATGACAAATTGAACACTACATATAACCATGTGCCCATGAAAAAATTGAAATATATATATTTTCTAATAAACAAAATTTTAATGATATCAATTCGTTGGCGATATTAGTAAAATATCGTCAATACACTTATGATACAAGCATTAACCAGAATTTAAGTAGTTGAAAATATTGGTGATACGATGGCGATATTGATGCATTGGTAATACAAGCGACACGTAGAATTTACATAGTTGAAAATATTGGCGATTGCATTAGTGATATTGATACGTTGGCGATACTTAGCAATACATTGCTAATACTTGGAATTTTTTATACTACCAGCGTTATCAGTATCGCTACCAGTGTTATCTGTATTGGTGAGCTAGAGATAAAGATAATATCGGAGGTTTTTCGATAATATTGGAGATAATTCGAACACTACCCTCAGGTGAAGGAACTAACTCCCAGGTATTGTTTTTCTCAAGTGCTTGCATTACTTCCATCTTAGTCTGAGTCCAGTCAAGGCTGCTCATGGCTCCTTTAAGATACAAGGGATAACAGACAAGGATATGGAAGTTGCAAAAGACTAGGATGGTGAAAGATGTTGATGGGAAACAAAATTACTAATGTGATGTTTCATACATGAGCAAGAAGATTTTCACAAGGTAATGGGAAGATCATCATGAGGAGGGTGAGAGATAATACTTGAGCCACTGGCCGAAGTGGATGAAATGATAGGTGACAAGAGTTGTGGAGGATTTAGTTCGCCGATGATACACCAAAATGGGCTTGGAGGAGACAGGTGATATAGGAGTATCATCACGATGAGTCAGGAAGTGTCAAGGTGTTCTGTATTGGTATTGGTGGGCGTAAGGGTGCCCACCGTTATCGATACAGATACGCTTCGTATCGGCTGATACGGGGCCGTAATGGCCAATACAGGTCCTGTAATAATGAAAAAAAAAAAAATTCGCTAAAAAAAAAGAAAAAATATCCATTAAATACGAAATATTCTAAATATTCCAAATATGCATTCATTTATAATTTGGAACATGTTTATGGTGGTGTAACAGTCCACTCTTTGGTGAGAAGTTGTATCGGACAGTTTGATGAATTTATGAACTAGACAACCTGGATTTGATTGCAAAACTCATATATATATATATATATATAATTTTCTATCTACTATTAATGATAGATATATTAGAACGAATGTAATATCAAAATATCTTACATGTGTAGGTGTTTGCAATTATTTTGTCATAATTTATTCTATATTAAGTTATTAACATACCTGAGGAGGAGTGAGGTCTTTACTCTAGAGTCTAGACTAGTGTCCAGAGTTGCATAAATTAGAATGTTCATTCTATTTTAAAGTCTTCATTCTTCAACATGTTAGAGACTTCTCCTCCTATCCTGTGTTTGTGATTCCCGTCCTGTCATCCTCAAGTCAAGAATATTAAAAATAAAAATACTAGTGTCTGATATACTCCCCTGCAACTTGATTAAGGATTACTTGGTTGGTTGTCAAGGGTGTTATCTTAAATATAAGTTCGGCAGTGTCAAGTGTATACTTGCTTGGTAAATGTGTGGGTAATGGATTAATGGGTATATAACAATAGTACTGCTGCAATACTTACCTTAATACAAATATATACTTACAATTACCATAATAAAATTCACAAGTCACCACCAAAATGAAAATCTATTTTTTTGTGGTTGCTCGACCTCCTCATCATCGGGCTGTGGCTATCCAATAGGTGGTGCTGCATATTCATAATATCCAGTGCCAAAAGAAAATACCAGGTCAACGAAACCTGAGGATGATTGATTCTGACTGGGTAACGACTCTGACCCCGAGTAAGAATATCTACCAGTGCCCATCGAATAGCCATACTGGTGCCCGTACTCAGGCTGTTGAGAATCTTGAGATTGAGAGTATGTCTATGATGAGTAACTTGGATTTGGATCTTGATATCTATAATCATATGGATATGGATCGGGAGGACTATTCTAATATGAATGTGATGGAATAAGCTCAGTATAACTATAACCATAATCCGATTGGCCATAAGAATATCCATCATAATGCCCAGGACTATGGGCCTGCTGATGTTCCGGACCTCCCAGACCTAGTTTACCACTAGACCCACCCTCTTGCTGGTTGTATCGTGATTCAGTACACTCATAGGTTCGACATCGTGTACTACCTTGTCGATGTTCATCGGCCTCGCGATCTGTAGAAGGCTGTATGGTGTGCTGAGCAACACCAGAAGTGCCAGCACCAGGGGTAGGGGTGTCATCATTACCATCATCCGACACGATTGGACTACTATCACTGCTCGTAATCTTCCGTTGATCTCGAGCCGTACTTTGCATAAAAGTTACCCCTCTTTCTGGGTCTAACACAGTTGCACAACTCTCTTGTTGCACTATGCGTATTAGTGGGTCATTAATTTTTAATTCTTTACTATCTTCTTCAATTTGCTTTTCCCTTATTTCCAACCAAGGTAGAAGCGGGTCGTCCTTATCATAAATATTGTTCAAGTTTATTAGACAACAGTTTGTGTCATTAGCACCTGTAATGCTCTTGTGATGTCATCGCATTCTTAGCCTCATATTATAATGTATGAAGACAAATTTATCCAACGTCCTAGTCTGCACTCTATTCCTATTATTTGAATGAATAAGTGCAAAATAACTCCAATTCTTTTTGCAGCTAGAAGAAGATGTCTGACTCAAAACTTTTAATGCAATTTTTTGGAGAGCCTTCGTACTCTCTCCGAAATTCATCTACTATTCGGCCGGTTACAACCTAGATACTGCATGCGGTGCAAGAGCATCTCCAAGGTTACCTGGGAAATTTTCAAATGTATCTAATTCATTCAACGCCTTTATTTGTATATATAAGTCAGACTTTAATCTCTTTATCACATTTTTTAGCCCGACACGAACTTTATTATCCGCAACAAATGATTGGGCATATCTGTACATAGGATTTAGGTAGTAATTTGTTGCATGAAGATCGTGATAGAGTTGTCTTGTCCATCTCTTGTCGATCATCTTCCAATAAAATTTTTAGCTTCTATAATCACGTTGAATTGCCAACTTCGCCTTATCCATGACATCGTATAGGAAGCCCATGGTAGGTATTTTGTTAGTTTCAACAAGACAAAGTGTTCTCATTAGTGGCTCCATCACTTTTAGAATCAACTTGACCCTCTTCCAATATTTGTTGTCCCATTTGGTGTTCACAACTTCAACTGGTGTCCTTGATGTCTTCTGCCCATGTTTTGTGTTGGGCCAATCTTGGGAAGTGAACATCTCACTCAACTCTCCCCTATGCTGGTGTAAACTCTCTAATGCTATAAAGTTTGTCACGAATCTAGTCGCCGCAGGCCTCAACAACTTTCGTACCTTCGTGAACTTTCTCAATTTTGCGATTACTTGATTATGGTTGTAAATAGACATCGTCACTTCTCTTGCCCTTTCGATCATTTTCTTAACACTCTTCTTCTTCTCAATATCTTCTAATATAAGATCAATACAATGGGCAGCATATGATGACCAAAAAATTTGTGGTCTCTTTTTCATCAACTTATGTACTGCAAGCTTATATGATGCTTCATTATCTGTCACAATCTGCACCACATTATCATCTCCAATCTCATCCACAACTTTATTTATTAGTCCAAAAATATAATCAGAATTTTTTGTTGCGGCTGGGGCATTAATTGACTTGTGGTATATAGTTCTCAAGTGGTAGTACACTATGAAGTTGATCATGCTGCGTCTGGTTGGGCTAGTCCAACCATCGCACATGATCGTGCATCCTCTGGCCTGCCATAAAGGTTTAAAGGTAGCCACGTATGCATTTATCCATTTCCCTATAATCTCCCTAGCCGTGAGAGCTTTAATTCTTTCACATGCTTCTGTTGTGGCATCAATTACCACATGCCAATATAGAGAATTGATCGCGTCAGGAGGTATGTTGGCATTTATAAATAACTTTGCTGCTGCGTTAGCTTCTCACCGAAGTTCTACTCTACATTTGTTTTATCTTCTTTTGTTTAGTTGATTCTTTCCTAAACAGGATTAGATCAATAGAGGGTCTCTTAGGCTCATTTACTTTTTCATCCAAATATATAGGGGCATCACGTGAAGATGCCTCTTGTTGGTTGCTAAACATACGTAGTAACACACCAAACTTACCCCTCCCACCCAACTTGCAGAAGCAGTTACACTCCTAGTTGCACTCCCACTGCCACCCCCTCCCCCACCCAGTACCACGTATTGACCCACTCGCACCAAACATGCGGCGACGTTCTTCTTCTTCACGAGAAAAATGCAAGCTTTCTCTCCTAGCTATAGTTAATTCCTGATCTAAATCTTTGTCAGAATCAATAATATTTTCATCACAAACGCCCATATATTCAGGACCAAACACCTCCTGTCAAACTGCATCCAAAATGTCATTTTTCTTCTTCTGTCCAATAACACATTTACCCTTCGACTCATCGAGACTGGCTTGCATTAAAATCATTATCTCTGTTGGTATTCTAGTACATCCTCCAACTTAACCCTTTCGATGTGTCAAATATTGTTTGAGACACGTAATTCCACCAGTTATTAGTCTCTCATAATAGTTGCACTTCATTTGGTGCCTAGTACCACCAATCCCTTGACGTTGTCATCTAATATCCTCACTTGTTGGCTAGACTCAGACATTTCCTTAGGTAGATATGACCTATATCTATGTGAGATTGTGAGTCTACTCGATTCTCTAAATTTATATACAGTTTTTACTTTTTATTGGAGAATGAATTAATTAATTTAAATCTAAAAAAACCTAATATAAAAATATTAATACAGAAAGTTCGAACTTTCGAATATAATTAAAAAAGATAAACCCTAAGAAGCTCCAAAACCTGTCCAAAATAAGAAAATATAAACATAAAGTTACTAATCCGAAAATAGAAAAAAATATAAAATCACAACCATAATCTGTTAAATGGACATTAATATGTTATACTATGATTAACACATCATATTCTACCATTAAAACAACAATACATTGAATAAAAAATGATTTTTTGATTTTTTTTTAAAATGACTGAAAATAGTGCGTAAATAGAAAAAAAATATAAAATTACAACTATAATCTGTTAAATGGACATTAATATATTCTATTATGATTAACATATCATATTCTACCATTAATGATTAACATATTCTACCATTAAAACAACAATACATTGAATAAGAAATGATTTTTTGAATTTTTAATAAAATGACCGAAAATAGAAAAAAATATAAAATCATAACCATAATCTGTTAAATGGACACTATATGCTCTACTATGATAAACACATCATATTCTATCATTAAAACAACAATACATTGAATAACAAATGATTTTTCGATTTTTTTAAAAAATGTTAGAAAATAGTGCGAAAATAGAAAAAAATATAAAATCACAACTATAATCTGTTAAATAGACATTAATATGTTCTACTATGGTTAAAACATCATATTCTAACCATTATATTCTACCATTAAAACAACAATACATTAAATAAAAAATGATTTTTCGAATTTTTAAAGAAATGGTCGAAAGTAGTCCGTAAATAGAAAAAAATATGAAAAAAATTTAAAACCACAACTATAATCTGTTATATGGAAATTAATATGTTTAACTATAATTAACACGTCATATTCTACCATTAAAACAACAATACATTGAATAAAAAAATGATTTTTTAAATTTTTTAAAAAATGGCCATAAATATTGTATAAATAGAAAAAAAATATAAAATCACAAAAATAATCTATTAAATGGACATTAATATGTTCTACTATAATTAACACATCATATTCTACAATTAAAACAACAATACATTAATAAGAAACGGTTTTTCGATTTTTTTAAAAAAGGCTAAAAATAGTGCGTAAATAGAAAAAAATATTAAAAAATATAAAATCATAACCATAATCTGTTAAATGGACATTAATATGTTCAACTATGATTAACACATCATATCCTACCATTAAAACAATAATACATTGAATAAAAAATGATTTTTTGAATTTTTTTTTTTAAATAGCCGAAAATAGTGCGTTAATAGAAATAAAATATAAAATCACAACCATAATCTGTTAAATGGACATTAATATATTCTACTATGATTAATACATCATATTCTACCATTAAAAGAACAATGCATTGAATAAGAAATGATTTTTTAATCTTTTTATAAAAATGGCCGAAAATAGAAAAAAATATAAAAAATATAAAATCACAACTATAATCTGTTAAATGGACATTAATATGTTCTACTATGATTAATACATCATATTCTACCATTAAAACAACAATACATTGAATAAAAAATGATTTTTCGAATTTTAAAAAAAATGGCCAAAAATACTGTGTAAATAGAAAAAAAATATAAAATCACAACCATAATCTGTTAAGTGGACGTTAATATGTTCTAGTATGATTAACACATCATATTCTACCATTAAAACAACAATACATTGAATAAGAAATGATTTTTCGAATTAAAAAAAAATAAAAATGGCCTAAAATAGTGTGAAAATAGAAAAAATATAAAATCGCAACCATAATTTGTTAAATGGACATTAATATGTTCTATTGTGATTAACACATCATATTCTACTATTAAAATAGACTTTGAATAACAAATTATTTTTCAAATTTTTTAACAATGGCCAAAAATAGTGCGAAAATAGAAAAAAATATAAAATCATAGCCATAATCTGTTAAATTGACATTAATATGTTCTACTATGATGAACACATCATATTCTACCATTAAAACAATAATACATTGAATGAAAAATGAATTTTTGAATTTTTTTTAAATGACTGAAAGTAGTGCGTAAATAGAAAAAAATATAAAAATATATAAAATCACAACCATAATTTGTTAAATGGACATTAATATGTTTTACTATGATTAACACATCATATTCTACCATTAAAACAATAATACATTGAATTAAAAATGATTTTTCAAAATTTAAAAAAAATAGCCAAAAATAGTGTGTAAATAGAAAAATAAAATAAAATCACAAATGTAATCTATTTAAATGGACATTAATATGTTCTACTATGATTAACACATCATATTTTATAATTAAAACAACAATACATTGAATTAGAAATGATTTTTCGAATTTTAAAAAAATGGTTCAAAATAGTGCGTAAATAGAAAAATATTTTAAAAAAATTTAAAATCACAACTATAATCTGTTAAATGGACATTAATATGTTCTACTATGATTAGCACATCATATTCTACAATTAAAACAACAATACATTAAATAAAAAATGATTTTTTGAATTTAAAAAAAAAATGGTTGAAAATAGTGCATAAATAGAAATAAAATATAAAATTACAACCATAATCTGTTAAATGGACATTAATATGTTCTACTATGATTAAGACATTATATTCTACCATTAAAACAACAATACATTGAATAAGAAATGATTTTTCAATTTTTTTTTAAATGGCCGAAAATAAAAAAATATAAAAAAAAATATAAAATCACAACCATAATTTGTTAAATGGACATTAATATGTTCTACTATAATTTACACATCATATTCTACTATTAAGACAACAATACATTGAATAAAAAAAAAAATATAAATACCTATTTTTGAAGAATTTTCGGAAAATGGCCTGTAGAGATTCGAATCAAGAAAATCCTTAATATGACTTGTTTTTATCATTAATTTTAAGCTAAGGGTGGTCGAAATTTGCAATAGAATGGTTTAGGAAGAATTTGGTAAAGAAAAGTATCAACAAATGTGAAAAATTGAAGCTTAAAAAGCAAAAAAAAAAAAAAAAAAGCACTAGCCATTTTTTGACCATTACGTTTACAAAAATGGGAGGGTGGCCGTTACGACCCCGTATCGGCCGTTACGGCTGATACGTAACTGATTCTACACACCTTAGGAAGCGTATAATGTTATGCTCCCCTTGATGAAAAGAGGTTCATGTGGCAATTGCCCTTCGTCAGAAAAATAAGGAACCACTTCAAAGATGATCACATCCGCTGAGACATCTCTTATAGATCAGAGGGTTATAACATTTATTTCCCTTTTGAGCTTGAGAGTACCCTAAGAAGACGCATTTAATAGCTTGAGTACTTAACTTTTCAATACTACTATCAAGGACTTAAACAAAGCACACACACCCAAAGACTTTCGGGGGTAAGAGGAAAGGTTTATTATGCAGATGCAAAATTTCAAATAAGAATTTATGTGACAATTTTTGGGATGGTATGTGATTAATAAGGAAGGTAGAAGTAAGCAAAGCATCTTCTCATAACGGAAGTAAGAGGGCACGTGTTACTTTAAGAAGATGATAGTTCTTTCTCTCAACCACATCATTTTGTTAAGGGCTTCGTGAACATGAAATACAGGATAATATATTATGATCCTGCAAAAAGGACAAAAAAGCATTCAACATATACTTGCTCCCATTGTTAGAATGTAGAATTTTAATAAGACATTGAAATTGAGTGACTACTTCATTGTAAAAATATTTGAATATATCAAACACCTCATGTTTAGATTTGAGATGATAAACCCAAGTCATTCGAGGGCAATCATCAATGAAGGTAACAAAATATTTATATCTAAAAAGAGAGATAACAGGCGCAGGGCCCCAAACATCAGAACGAACAAGTTCAAATAGTTTAGATTTCCTTTCTGATAAGTTAGGTGGGAAGATGACTTGGTGATGTTTGGAGAACTCACAAGTTTCACGATATATGGGTTCAGTTACATATATTGGTAGAAATAAAAGTTTTAACCTAGACAGTGATGGATGTCCTAGGCGACAATGCCATCTCGACACGGACTCTTGATCTAAGGACATGGCATTCGATGCCATTACAAGTGCATCATCAAGGAAATAGACTCCTCCATGTTCATAGCCCCCACAAATCATCTGTTCATCTGGAGGTCCTGAAACACACAATGAGAAGGAAAGAAAGTTATTGAACAACTTATAAAGACTTCGTAAGAGAACCAAGAGATAAGAGACTAAGAGGAAAGTTGGGAACATGTAGGATGTATGATAGGGGCATGGTGGGAAAGAGATGGGTTTCAGATATTGGTGTTTGGTTTCCATTTGTAACAGTGACAAAGTAGGACTGACTTGAAGGTAGATAAGAGCTAAACAAATAAGGCTTACCAGTCACATGCGATGTGGCTTAAGAGTCAATGATCCATGAAGAAGGGGAAGACACATGAAGGGCAATACCTGATCGGGCTGCAACGGCTATGAAAGTATCAGGAGCACCATGAACATGCAGTCTCATCAAGGCCTCATAGGCGTCATGAGACAAGAGAACATAGTCACTTGAAGAAGGCTTCTCAAGAGCAACCATCTGTGGAGACTTCTCAAAAACACCCGAGGCACTACTAGCCAAGGATGCACTTGCCCACGAAGGACGTCCAAGGAGGCCCCATCATCGATTGATGGGTGGAGAGAGAGAGAGAGAGAGAGAGAGAG
The DNA here is from genome assembly GCA_037074715.1 of Magnolia kwangsiensis. Classification (NCBI taxonomy): domain Eukaryota; kingdom Viridiplantae; phylum Streptophyta; class Magnoliopsida; order Magnoliales; family Magnoliaceae; genus Magnolia; species Magnolia kwangsiensis. Next base: position 12,177,878 of record CM073577.1, on the reverse strand, counting down.
AGAGAGAGAGAGAGAGAGAGAGAGAGAGAGAGAGAGAGAGAGAGAGAGAGAGAGATATTTGAAGAAAAAAGTGTCTTGTATGTGTTGGGTCTTAAAACCATAATACTTTAATTATAATGTAAGAGCACGAATACATGCTCCGCAGGAGAACAAAGCATTGTGCACATGTACACACCCAAAAACCCATATATAAAAAATACCCTACCAACTCTATATATTTAAGCCATTGTTTGTGCTTGATGTATAGATCAGATTAGTGTTAGGGCTTCTCTTCATTTTCCTACGTATAAAACTCAATAAAGAGAAAATGTCCACAACTTTTGGGACAGTTTTCCTCTTTTCAAGCCTTGGGCGTCCACCCTTCTCTGGGGTTTGTGCAAGTGCATGTTTTCCACAAGTGAGGCATGTGATCCAGGCCATCAAATTGGTGAGAGCATTGATTATTCGATGGTTGTTGCATTGATTGTCCTCTCTTTTCAAGTGGAAGAATCTTTATTCTTGGAATGGGCTTTGGTACTAGGGTTTGATATAACTATGCATGGTTAATGAATCTCATTTGTCGGCTATACCAAGTATGCATCTAGAGGGACTTAATTATTTAGGCGTCAAACCATGGGATAGGTTAGGCAATGGCCTAATTTTCTTTAAGAAAAATATTATCACTTAGGTTGATGTTAGGGGTGTTCTTTCCACTGTTTTGATTTTTGAACCTAACTGATACTCAAAGGCTTCAGGTCAATGTGTATGGACCTGGTTGCTTTTTTCCAGTTATAACATATTTTTCTTTGTAAGAAAGTGGCTTCTATATCATATAGATTTTGGTTGCTGGTATTCTATGCATCTAATTCTTGAATAAGATATTGGGAATGTGCATGAATTGAATTTCCTTCTTGCAGCTTTGGACTGCATATTTATCTATGATCTTTACCTTCTTTCAGGGAAATGGTTTCCTACATCGCTAATACACTAATTTTCATCTTAAGGTAAGCATATCATGCAGTATTCCAATTTATTTCATTATGTAATGCTTTCATGGTGGCACTTGGAGATGTATCATGCTAATTTGCCTATCCTAATATTGCTACTTTGAATGAGAAAAAAAAAGTTGAATTTGTTCTTTGTGAGTTCTTTACACAATGCCATGTAGTTTGCTATAGCTCATATATTAGATGATTTCCATGAGAATTTCAAGACAATTCTGCATACCATTGTGGTAAAAAATTGTTAGAACCGCCTACATGACTGGCCACCTAGGTGATTGCTTACTAACCATTCTAGCATCCGTCGGTGACCTATTTGACATTGATGACCAGGCTTCACTCACAGATGATCAAAAACTTTTTCACTCTGCTGGAGTGAAAAAGTCCATCAAGCTCATCCTTATGAAAAATAAAGAAGAAGAAGAAGTCCATAAAGCTGAGTTTTAAAGCATTCCCTCCAAAGAACCATGTTAGGAGTCAGAGATGCATGGAGGAAGCTTTCATTTGAATCCTTGGGCATTTTCATTTGATGTTTATCTGGATTCGTTGATTTGAATTTTCTCTCGCAGTCCTTCCCTATGGGAGAGTGTAATCTCCGCCCAAAAAATCTAAGATCTATAGAGGCTGTGTGCCCTGTGCTAACTTCAGCCCAAAAGATCCAGATATACAGAGGCTGTGTGCTGCATGCCAATATCTCCTACTGTGAGCCTTTGTCACGGATTTGGAGAAACCTTTAATTTCCATGCCTCAGCTTTAGGGGCATGGAAATTTCAACTCTTATGACAGTATGACGTGCGGATCCTCAGACTAAAGAGGCTAGAGAACATGAACCCCAACAACATACAAAATTAGATGATGACTGAGTACTAGTGTTTTGAGTTCTATGTTATTTTATCTTTGTAAGAGGATGTGCATACATAGTTATGTTTATGTGTTTTTTTGTTAACGTTCTATGTTTAGTTTTTTTTTTAAATTTATTTTAGAGAGAATTGAAATTCACCAGAAGTATGCCAAAAAAGCACAAAAGATTGCAACCCAATTCTACAATATGAGAGAGAGAGAGAGAGAGAGAGAGAGAGAGAGAGAGAGAGAGAGAGAGCTTCCTTTACATAAGAAGCCCAATCCAACCTTGATAACCTCTTGTGATGATACTCTTATTTTGAAAGCATCGATTATTGTGATCCCCCTAAATGAACTAAAAAGACTCACAACAAGAAATCTCCAGACAACTTCCCCAAAATTCCAAACCCAACTCCATGTCAAGCCCATAAGAGATTTGCCATAGACTTTTGGCTTCACCCAAGGGATATGAAAAGCATCTAGAAAGTAGTCCCACACCTTTCGAGCAAATGTGCAATAAATGAAGAGGTGGTCGATTGATTCTGCATCTCTTAGGCACATAGGCAAATATTTAGAAGAATCAAGGATCTTCTTTGTAAATTATTGATAGTTAGCATTCTCTTTCTTCCCACTAACTAAACAAAAGCTGCCACCAAGGGGGAGGGCTCCACAAGACCACATATGAAATGAAACATTAAAGAATGAGGTTGGGATGATCCACATATCTAGTTGAAAAAAGATAGCATGGAGAAGTGGCTCGGACTATGAACATGCCTAACTAACGAATCCTCTTGAGCAGAAGGGACCACATTTTTTAGATGAGACTACAAATTCAGACAACTCCATAATTTCCTTTGTCAGATTCCTATGGCATGGGGGAGCCCACACCACAGACCTTGCCATCATCCGTCAATGGCGATGAATCTACCGAAGCAATGTGGGCCAACCTATAGAATTCTTCTTAAAGCATTCAATCTCCAAACCAAACATCCAACCAAAAGTTAATTCGATTTCTAGTCCCCCAAAGAAAAGGAAACCTGATGTAGGACCGATGCATGAACCAAATATCATGTGAGATCAAGTAAAAAAATTAAGATAATTAACCAAAAAAAAAAAAAAAAAACCTTTCTATAATCATCACAAATACCACGAAAACTAAAAGAATATCATACATAATCCTAGCCTAAGTTACCAACATCGTTACGCAAGATTATTAAATAAAAGGAAACTAGGATCTAATAGATGTAGGGACATCTAATTAGCATAGGGTAAAGTCTATTTCAAATTAGAAGGCCTAATACAACCTAAGGTAAAATTAGGGTTAGGAGAATTGGGGTTTATGGGATCAAATTGGGTGAAGGGATTAAATGGTTCATAGGTTAGGATGTGGGAATTAAGGTTTTGGATAGAAGGGGTGTAAGGATTTTGGGTGAATTAAAGAATTGGAAAAGTTAGGGTTTGGTAATTTGGGAAAGTAGGAAAGTTAGGGATTTTAGGTTTAGGGTTAGGGTTTTGGAAAAGAGACAATTGGGTTTTCATTTTTAAGGGTAATGAGAAAGTTAGGTTTAGGAGAAGAAGAAGATTTAGGATGGGAGAATCGAAGAACTTTGAAGAAAATACCTTGATGGAGGGAAAATGGATGATGATGTGGGGATAGATGGAGACATTGCACCTCCGTTGATCAAGATTAGCCTCACATTAATTTCTTTTCCAAATCACATGAAAGTGTCTTCAAATCTCATGAAGATGGAACAAGAAAAAGAAAATGAGCAAAGCTTCTTTGTTTTTTTTTTTTCACAAAATCAAATGCGAGAGAGGTCACACACCCCTCCTCTTTTTTATTGCTCCAAGAAGTTTCAAAATTTACAAATATCATACTATCTTGTGAATTTTAATGAAAATAGCCCTAGTCCAAGTAAAATCAACTAAAATTACTCATAATGTGTCCAAATATGAAATAATCAAAAACTAAATCTTAAAAGATGATAAAGTCTAAAACTGATGTGGATGATCCACGATCAATGGCCCGATCATGTGATCCATGCAATCTAATAACCCGATCGTCACGTCCATCCAATCCAATGGTCTAGATCACTCCATAAAGCAGACCATGTGCATCTCCTTAGTGTGGGGTCTTTCAGATGCTCACACATTTACATGGGGTCTTTAACACGATCAAGGATACTCGCCTAGCCACAAGAAAATCGGTGTGGCCCGCCACCTCTGATACGTACGCAAAGGTGTACGTGACGTAATGCCCTCATCAACTGTCTTCGGCTAAGAAGAGTTCGCCTCTGACGGACTAAAACTCCTATAACACTCCAAAATGTCTGGATCCAAATGTTGTAGCTTATCCTATGTGATCTAAGTAGAATATGAAATTGGCCTGGGCTTCCACTTGACGAGGAATTTCTGAAATCCCCCATGGCGAGTGGAAGCCGCTTGTGCATCCAATATGTCTTCAATTTGTTAACTTTGAGCGGGCAAGGAAGGTAAATGTGGCAAAGGCTCAAATGATTGATCAGGTAGGGGCCATGGGTTTGAGACTAGGTCATGGTCTATGGGAGGGCCTATGAATGGATAAAAAGGCTGTGCTAGATCTTCCACATTAAAAGTAGAAATAATTCCCATAGTAGGTGGAAGGTTTACTACATACATATTAAGACCTAGTTTTTGCATTAATTTGTATGGTCCTGCACTACGTGCTTGTAACTTTTTAACGGTCCCGTGTTGGTCTAAAAAAGTTTGGCCTGTCTCACCAACTTCATCTTAGCAAATCTCACTCGACGGGCATCAGACATACCATACTACTCAAAATAGTTGTCCATGCCTGCCACTTAATCAAGGAATGCTTTGGGGTCCAATTGACCATCAAAACTAGGAGCCTTAACTTTGACACCCTTCATAACTTGGGCATCGAGGTGGCACTTGTGCTCGACCACGGCCAACGCCTTGGCCACGACCACACTCCCGCCTATCAACCTGATCTCTAGCTTGAGATTGAATGTCTTCACTAGTGTTAGGGTTTGCCTGTAAGGAAGCCTCAAGTTGATTGACACGTGTATTAGTCGCTGTTAATTGAGTAGCAGTGGTTCCATTGTGCGCTTCAATAGTCGTTAGATGGTTATTGATAGCATTAAAGGCCTCGGCAATCTGCTCTAGATTCATTATAGATTGTAGACTAGAACCATGTCCTGAACGAGTGGACATACACAAGGAAACCCTAGGTCCTAGGACAATGTTATGATAATGATAAAACTAACCTAAAGATCACGCTGGATACACTAACTAGAAATTTCAGCAAGTCGCTATGCTCTAATCTTGTTTTGAAAATTCAGTAAGGTAGTAATTCGAGGGTGCCAAACTGAATATTCAGCAAGGGTGTAATCTAAAAATTACAAGCTGAAAATTAAGTAATGTGACAACCTAAAATTACTATGCTGAAATTTCAGCAATGGTATAAGTGGAGACGCAAACTGAAAATTCAGCAATAGGATATTCAAAAAAACAAATTAGTAATATGATCTTTTATGCAATGAATGCTCCACTATCCCTAGATGTGACTTTAACCTAGATGCAACAGAAAATTCCTATGCTTAACATATGGGCTCTGATACCAAATTTGATGTAAGACCGATGCATGAACCAAATACAATGTGAGATAAAGTAGCAACATTAAGATAATTAACAAAATAAAAATACAAACCTTGCCATAATCATCACAAATACCACGAAAACCAAAAGAAAATCATGCATACTACTAGCCTAGGTTATCAACATCATCACACAAGATCATCAAATAAAAGGAAACTAGGATCTAATGGATGTAAGGGACATCCAATTAGCATAGGATAAGGTCTATTTCAAAGCAGAAGGCCTAATACAACCTAGGATAAAATTAGGGTTATGGGAATTTGGGAAATATAGGAATTAGGCTTTATGGGATCAAATTGGGTGAAGGGATTAAAGGTTTCATCGGTTAGGATGTGGGAATTAGGGTTTTGGATAGAAGGGGTGTAAGGATTTTGGGTGAATCGAAGAATGGGAAAAGTTAGGGTTTGGTAATTTGGGAAAGTAGGAAAGTTAGGGATTTTAGGTTAGGTTAGTGTTTTGGAAAAGAGAAAAATGGGTTTTGATTTTAAGGGTAATGGGAAAGTTGAGTTTAGGAGAAGAGGAAGATTTAGGGTGAGAGAATCGAAGAACTTTGAAGAAAATATCTTGATGGAGGGAAAATGGATGATGATGTGGGAATAAATGGAGATCCCACACCTCCGTTGATGAAGATTAGCCTCACACCAATCTCCTTTTCAAATCACATGGAAGTATCTTCAAATCTCATGAAGATTGAACAAGAAAAAGAAAAGGAGCAAAGCTTCTTTGTTTTTTTTTCCACAAAATCTAATGGGAGAGAGGTCACACACCCTTCCTCTTTTTATAACTCTTAAGAAGTTTCAAAAATTACAAATATCATCTTGTGAATTTTAACAAAAATAGCCCTAGTCTAAATAAAATCAATTAAAATCACTCATAATGTGTCCAAACATGAAATAATCAAAAACTAAATACTAAAAGATGATAAATTCTAAAACTGATATGAATGATCCACGATCAATGGTCCGATCATGTGATCCATGCGATCCAATGGCCTAATCGTCACGTCCATCCGATCTAACGGTCTAGATCACTCCATAAAGCAACCCATGTGTATCTTCCCAGTATGGGGTCTTTCAGATGCTTGCACATGTACATGGGGTCTTCAACACGATCAAGGATACTCGCCTAGTCACAAGGAAACTGGTGCGGCCCGCCTCTTTTGATACTTACGCAAAGGTGTACATGACATGATGTCCTCATCAAAATCCCTTTACTAAACAGATGCTCAAGTGAAGCAATCACTTTCAAATTCTAGAAGCACAATATAGAGAAGAACTCTTTACTTCCCAACCCCCTCGTTCGCACCATATTTGCTAACAATAGTCTCCCTCCAAAGTTTTCCCTCTTCATTGCCGAATCTCGAAAGCCACTTCCCAAGCAATGGATCCAAATTCATAGATCTAAGATGATCTCTGCTCCACCTTCTGCAATCGGCTTGCAAACATCTTCCCGCTTTAGGAGATGGGACTTCTTTTTCTCAAGGTGTTCTGTATTCATTATGATACACCCGTAAAGGCTGATACGTATAGGTAACGGCCATGACCGTTTTGCGATACGGCGGTGAAAAGGGGCAGTTAGTTTTTTGAGACCGTATCAGCCGTTATGGTGGCCGTAAAGGCCGTTACAGGGCATAACAATTTTTACTCCCGTTATGGTTGAAAAACAATCACTTGTTTTTTTTTTTTTTTCTATTTAAATTCAATTTTCTCATCTTTTTTACTTTTCTCATTCCAAAAACTCTCCTATATCATTTTACAATAGATTTCGACCATTCTTACTATAGCTTTTAATATTAAAATTGTAAATTGAAGTGATTTGAGTGAATAGAATCTCCAAATGCCCCTTTTTCAAAAAATTGAAAAAGTAGTATTTATGCCTTTTTCTGATTTCTAGTTCTAATGCTTGATTGTGATGTGTAAACATTAGAGACATAATCATATTAAACAATTCAATAGACAACCTGATACAACACTCTCACCAAAGAGTGGACCGTTATACTACCATAAACATGTTCAAAATAAATAAAAAAATGAATACATATTTGAAATATTTACATTATTCTTGATTTTTTAGATATTTTTTTTAGAATTTTTCGGACAAAAGAAAATTTTCAACCGTTATGGGGGTTGTTACGGTCCCGTATCGGTCGTTATTGCCAATACCCGTATGGGTAATGGCGGTGACCGTTACGGCCACCGTTACCAATACGGAATACCTTGCTACAAGAAGTCTCTTCTCAACGTTTCCAATGTCTCCAAACCTGACTTAGGGCATTTGAAAATAGACAATACACCGGAATATTAGAGAACACAGCTTTGATGAGGGTTAGGCAGTCACCCATAGATAGATATCGGTTCTTTCAACCCAAAAGCTCTCTCTCATTCCTCTCTATAACCTTGTCCCACAAGGAATTCATGGGATCCTCTTTTCTTCTACAATTTTCTTCCTCTCTCACTCTTTCTCATCATCATCATCATTCTAGCCTAGATTCCTAACCTCATCTCACCACTGTGTCTAGGTCATCATGATTTTTAACCATTTGCGATCATTTTCAACACCAACTTCTTCCCCATCACCATTGCTTCAAGTCTGCCCACCAGTCATTTCTCGTCAAATCTGCTGCACATCTCTTCATCATGATGCCCCATCATCACCTGAATATCCAGATGCCATTTGCGATGCTGTGAAAACATCAACTCATACTTTGCTTCTCCATCACACTGCCACTTCTCCAGACTATTCATGTGTTGTTCACCGTGATGCCACATTACCAACAACTTGCTGTCTGGATTAGATCGTTGCGCAGCTAGTGATTGGAACAGGGAAGAGATGCATTTTGTGCTGTGCATGTCATGTTTCATATCAGCCCATGCTAAGCATATAAGAACAGCCCATACATCAGTGGTATGTTAGATCAGCCCCTGATTGAGACACAATCAGACCACGACTGGGTCACAATTCTTCTATTATTGCATGCATTGGTAGTATGTCAGATCAGTTAATGATTGATACGCAATTGGTCAACATCCAGGCCACACGTTCATCTACTGGCTGGACACATAATGGATGGTATTAACATCTGTTTTATTATTGATTCGAGTTCTCCTGATTTCATGGTTTAAATCCTGCATTATGACAAAAGGGGGTTTGGATGGTAATCACAATTCAGATTCCCAAGGAAAGTAGTCAAAATGACTGGCCTGGGCTAATGATCACCACCATCTAACTAGATGGAAAAATTACTTGGAGTGGTCACAATTAGTGTTTGAAATATCAGTATCGCATTACATATCGCATTCCTAGGATATGGATATGTATCAGTTATCACATTGGATATATCGGTTGTATCGCGTAATGTACCGATGTTGTTGGAAACTTTGGAAATTGGTCGAATTTTTCAATGAAACTTCAGTAATTGTTAAAAACTGCATCACTACACGCTTATAAATCTCTCTCTCTCTCTCTCTCTCTCTCTATATATATATATATATATATATATATATATATATATAAGTGCACATAATTGGTTTTCTTTATATGGAGTCCTAATCTATGCGTTGTCTAACTAAATTGATGCAAGTATATTCAAAGTTTATTCATATAATTTATAAATGTAAGAAAACATGTGGAAATACAAGCAATGCATTCAAAAATGAAAGAATAATCACTAGATTAGGTTACATACATGTTTGAATTTATGTTTGAACACTGATTGCAACCGATTTATGAGAAATTGAGAAATTTTGATTTTGTTTCCAATTTTCAACAACTCGGCCCATCTCCTCCAAATCTCAAAATCAAAACTCCAAAATGTTTGTTTTTTCATACAAAATATGAAAAAATCATGGATTTATAACAAGTTGACACTGATTTAATATGATTTATAGAAAAAAAAAAAGAAGCAAGAAAGAAAAAAGGATTGAAAATAAAAAATGCTCACCGGATCAAACATGTGGGATATATCGCACTACTTGTGCATTTCTTATCGCACATGTGGGATACAAGATATATCGTGGGATATATCGGCCGATATCATCAATATTTAAAACATTGGTCACAATATGCAGAAAATTTGATTGGGAGTTGATCTTTGTGTGTGTGCGCGCGTGCACACTGCTTGTTGTGGTCCATTTCAATAAGGGCTGCATGTCATCAGCGATCTAGTAAGAGGTCTTTGCCGCATTAGCACTATTGTGCTGCTTGCCTTTGTTAAAATTTTGCGGCTGCTGTTGATGGCTTAAGAGGTGATTCGCTGGTGATCCGCTTTGTGGTGTCATTAAGTTTCTTGCCTCTCTTTACTGGCCTTACTTGGGCACTCATTATCTCGGAATTTCGGAGTCCATTGCTGTTGATTCATTGATACTTGGTTACTGAATTCCTTTGTTTCTTCTATCACTGCGCCCAAGATCACAATGGACTCCAAATTTAAAAATTGAACAGATATGCAACAAATCTCCTCTGTGAAAGTTTGAGTTAAGGATTACCTTCCATGAGCTTGATCTATCAAAATCTATCTCACATCCAAACAGAAGTTAAAACATTTTAACTGCTGATGGGCCCATAGTGAATTCTGACACATTCTCTCAATGGCAGAAGGATAACTGCCAAGTAACGAGTTATCTTTTCCATAGCATGGAGTATCAGATGTATCACAACATTATGTAGGGTGATAGTGCCAAGGAGATCTATTCTAGTGAGAAAAATATTCACTGGTTATATAACATCTTTAAAGAGTTCTAGACAATGCGACAAGGTGATAATCTTCATGAGTACTGTGCCAAGTTCCGTGAGCTGGTTGATGAGTGGAAGCTCCACCATCCATTCACTTAATACATTGCTCTAATACCATGAAAATGTCCCAAGTGATGTATGGACCAGCAACTAACACTGATGATCATCATGTAACGTTGATGGTGATGATCACGTGAGAGATAGGAGAAGTGACATGAGAAGAAGAAAACAAGAGAGGAGAGAAGGGGACGTGAGATGGAGAGAGAATGAGGGAGACGTCTCAAAGTTAAGTCTCCTCCTATTGCTTTATTAAAGGAGGGAATAACCAGACAACTTGGGCCCCTTAACATCTAGGCCCAATAACACTAAATACATATACACCAGATAGAACACTAAGCTAAGTGGGCCTACACACAAGACCAACCCACATGTGCGTTTCTACAGATGTCACATCCGCTCCAACAGTTGCTGGGTATTATTCCTGAGGACTGAAACAAGGATGGGTTATTATTGCAAAAGACATTCTCAACGGGATGATTGGGCCCACTTCTATGAGCTTCATCATGAAGTAATAATAATAATAATAAAATCAACAAGGTGAGATGCCAGTTGAGGAATATTTTGTAGCGATGAGATAGACATGGGAGTTACACCACTATGAGCCCATTGTGCTTACTCCTGAGGATGTTAGGGACAGAAGAAACATTGTTGTGCTTACTCCTATGGATGTTAGGGACAAAAGAAACATTGTTGTGCTTACTCCTAAGGATGTTAGGGACAGAAGAAACATTGTGTAAGATCTTTAAATTCCTAGTTGGCTTTCATCTTGATTTTGAGTTGCAAAGGGTGCAAGTCCTCTGAAAGGGTTGCATTCCTTCTTGAGAGTCTGTTTAGAAATAGAACTACATTACACTATGGGCAACATCATACTCAAATCTCTCCACTGTTATGAATTATTGATCCAAGATATCGAAAGCGGTAATTTTGGGAACTTCTTGGCCAACAATCTTAACTAATTCCTTGTTTCCATTCATGTTGTTGGTAAAATTGCACTCCACACACTTTGTTTTAGTTTGATTAATTTTAAATCCTTTAGATTCTAAAACACCCCTCAATAAATCTAGCTGTGTTTTCACCCTCCCTCATCTTGTCAATCAAAACCATGTCCTTTGTAAACAACAAACACCATGGGTTCTCTTCTTGCAAATGCGTCATTAATTCGTCCACTGCCAATGCAGAAAGATATGAGCTTAATGTCGACACTAATCAGGAACTCACTTCTCTCCACTAGTAGTCCTCACATTTTTTATTGCTTCCTCATACATATCCTTAATCACCTTTAATCATGTCAATATATCCTATTGAAACTCCTTTCCCGATACCCACCTGATTAACTCTTTAGGTACCGTAACATAAGCTTTCTTGAAGTCAATAAAGACCATGTGGAGATCCTTCTTGCTCTCCCTATATTTTTCCATCAAATTTTTACAACTTTGTCAACCAAAATAACCCAATAACTCCCATACACTTCCAAACCCCTATTGGTATACCATCTAGTCTGAGGGCCTTTCTTGTTTTCATCTTTCTCGAGGCTTCTTTCACTTATGATATTCTAATCCTACGAAAGTATATATGGACTTCAACATCATTTGCGTTTATGATTCCTTCTATCCCTATGATGTCAGAGTGATTGTCATTTAACAAAGTGTTCTGAAATTAGCTTTCCCACTTTTCATTGATCTCATTATCCCAGGACCAATAACCTTTGGCTATCGCTCTTAATGCATCTAATATGATTTCGGTTGTTTTTTCTATGGTTCTTTCTTTTGGAAGGTAAGAATTTCCTTGATATTTTATTTACCTTGGTATTATAAACATCATGAAACATGCTTTTAATAGTTTTTATGTTCTCATGCTTTGACAGTGGAGTTGTTATAGCTGAAGGTATTTTGGACAATGATCATCATTTTGTAAAGAATGGTATTTTCCAGTACCTTATATCCCAATCTCTACAATATAATGAATTTTTTTACTGCACATTTTGACCTATTGTGCAAATCAAGTTGATATCAAAGACTTGATTCAATGAGATTGTGTTTGATACAAATCAAGAAAGCATATTTCATGACTTGTAAAATGGTGCATGTCGTAACATTTTTTTTCTCGACTAGAGTACAATATTTGTTGATTCATCATGAAGCCAACATTTATTATCTGTTCTTGTAGCTGCTAAAACTTCTACGCTGTTGTTGGTGTTTGTATGAAGAATGGTTCCTCTAGAACATTATTGATAATGCAGGTTGGATCATTTGGTCAGTGTTCAAAATATTGTTGATAATATCAATATTATCAGCCGATATTTTCTGTATCATAGGTTAGCAATACGAATAGCGGGTGAAACACAAAATATAATTTTATCGTGAGATAATATCCATGTGATTGCGGATATCATGCGATACATAAAATATCACAAGATACTGGCACCATTCCTTTAGTATAAATAAATAAAAGCGTCAACGATAATATTGATATTATCGTTGATATTGACACTAGGTGTCTAAATAAATAAGAAGAAAGGAAAAACTCCAATGATTGAAAAAAAAAAAAAAAAAACCTTCCTTTTATTATTATTATTTTTTGTGTGTGTGTGTGTGGGTGGGGGGGAAGAGGGATATTTCAATGTCTCATGAGTTGTTTCAAATCAAATCTCGAATTTGGGGGAGAAATAACAACTTGAGAGCTGAAATGGGCTGAAACTCCATGGTGAGAAAAACACGAGGAAAATGCAATTTATTTACAAGTTAGTGTGGATTGTAATATCAATCCATGTTGTTGCATGATTCTCATGGATTGACATAGATTTGAGTCGAAAAAATTGCACTGCTTTTGTTCTATAACATGGTTTAGGCCTTTATAAAATGGAAACCTATTATATATAGTTGTTTTTCTGTAATATTTTGAGTCATAAGTGTATTCATGTATTTTAACATCTCCTGAAGTTTCACTGAAAATTCTACCTTTTACCAATGTTTCCCTCAAGAAAAGATACATTCCCTGGTATCTGTGATATTATCAATGATATCCATATGTGTTTCCATATCCCAAGCGTGCGATACATGTAACGATAATGATGCTCAGAGCCTCGCATTTGGTAGGCTTAGTCATAATTATCCAAAAATATTTTTCTTGTGCCAGTTTCAGATGCACTGTCTACTGTTCCGAGTGAAATATACTATTCTTAATGCTCTAGTTTGAAACACTTTTATTGCAATGATGTTGATTATTTACAAAAATAAAAAATAAAAAATGTACATTTCACTAATGTTAATTTGATACAAGATCAAGTACTTCATAATAGATTTATATAATATTAGTTAGTGTCCTTTACTCCTTGATAAAATAATATTTAGTTTTTTGATAACAAATATCCAAATAAGAATGTTTTCTGATGTGTGAATCTTAAATAATCATGGAAGCCAATATTTGATGAATATTCTTTGATGTATGGTAAAGTCCACCTGTCTGGTGCACTGCAGATTGAAACCTATTATTTGCTCCCACATAAATCAGAAGCTACTCAAACTTCTGATGATGTGGGCCATTCATCCAAACCAGACCAAAAATTACACGAGTGGGACTGGCTTTGCTGTCTGATTGTGGACTTGTTCCCTTAGGATGTGGACTGTTTCAGGCCTTCTTCACCGTCCATTTGCTGGTGATCAATCAGACCAACAAGAATGTCATGATTAGTGAGATTTTTGGGTGTGGCTCATCCACAGTGGAGCCTTCAAATGAACAGCCAGACCACAGGAATGTTGTTCCATGCATTCAGTTTTACGTGTGCACATGAGAAGTAGTACGCATCCAGTGCACTTTTTTTTTTTTCAAGGGAAACAATATTAAAGCAAAAGAAGCAAAACAAGAGGAAAAAAAATGGGGGAGAGGATGGCGACAGACCATCCAACTCCCAAAACACAAGGACTAAAATAAAATGATCCACATATTCAAAATGTCATCTCTATTACATCTCACAAATGGATTAGACCCTACAGCCCAAGAAATGACTCTACCCTTGGCCTTTGGAAAACCCAACTCCTATTCCTTGGACTTGTTCTTGAAAGTATCGTTGTTGCATTCCTTCCAAGCAACAATAGACCTTCCAGCAAGGAAATCCTCCACGTAGTCTAATGGCATCTTGTAGTAGGAACGAGAAGATTGTATAGGGATTGCAATGAACCTTCCAACATGTGCAAGAATAAGTGCTAAGCAGCCACCATAATCCTCTGCCAATGACGAGTTCCCTAACCAACAATCTAGGCCAAAATGGCTGAATTGGCCATCGCCTCATCGCCCGTCCAAATATCGATTTTGTTCTGGATTGAAACCCTTTTTCCGCTTGCTCTTCAACTTTGCATTACAGATTTCCTCCAATGTCTCAGCTTACCGTCAACTTCAATCACTTCCCCTACACAGGAGCAGCGTTTTAAATATTGACGATATTGGTCAATATATCCCACCTGTGCGATACGAAATGCATAGGTAGTGCCGATATATCCCACCTATTCGATCTGGTGAGCATTTTTGATTTCGATCCTTTTTTTTTTTTTTTTGGCTATAAATCACGTTAAATCAGTATTAAATGGTTACAAATCTATGATTCTTCATGTTTTCCATGAAAAATCATGAATTTGGAGCTTCAATTTCGAGATTTGGAGGAGATGGGCCAAGTTGCGGAAAATTGGGCAAAATTGAAATTTCTCAATTTCTCGCAAATCAATTGCAATCTTTGTACCAAACACAAAATCAAACATGCATGTAACCTAATCTAGTGACTCTTCTTTTGCTTTTGAATGCTTGTGTTTCCGTACATGTCTTCTTACATTTATAATTTATATGAATAGACTTTAAATATACTTGCATCAGTTCAGTTGGACAATGCATGTATTAGGACCCCATACAAAGGAAACCCCTATTATATGCACTTTTTTTTTTTTTGTAATGTTTTTATTTCTAAGTTTATTGATGTCTTTTTCAACAATTCTTAAAGTTTTCATGAAAAATTCGACCAATTTCCCAATGTTCCCATGTTTCCCAACAACAATGATACATTATGCGATACCACTGATCTATCCCATGCAATAACCGATATGTATCCGTAACCCAAGGGTGTGATACATTACGCAATAACGATATTTAAAACATTGCATAGGAGGTGATCAAGGTCAAAACGTCCTTGAACTTGAACTCAAGACTCAAGAGGTATCCCCCATATTGGAACCCAAAGGTAACATAACCCCATTGATGGCCATTCCTCCCAATTGTCGATTGCTTTGCTCGAACCATCCTTACACCCTTCGCACTATCATATGGGATACGACGCATGCCATTGAAGAATTTAGCCAGCTGACAAATAGTTCCCCTTCCAATGACCCCCATTTGAATGTCAGCCATTTCAACATCTCTATAGTGGAAGCTCCTTCTGTAACAGAAACCACCAAAGAGCCACCCAGGTGCTTGCCCCAATCCGCCAATGCAATTGTTTCCACCTTAACCTCTATGCAACTATTTACTTCTACCTCCCAAGCATTGTTCAGTGTATCTTCAATATTATCAAAATATCCCCGTTATTATCTATATCTCCGGCTCAACGATACCAATAATACCGGTAGCGATACCGACAACAATGGTAATAAAAAAAATTCCAGGTATCGCCGATATATCGCTAAGTATCACCAATGCATCACCAATACTTTCGATTGTGTAAATTCCAGGTGTCTCTTATATCGCCAATTTATCGATCTCACTTATGTATCGCCAATATTCTTTACCATGTAAATTCCAAGTGTTGCTTGTATCGCCTATGTATTGGTGATATTTCGATAATATCACCAATATATTGATATTGCCAAAAATTTGTCTATTGAAAAATTTTTCACTTCAATTTTTTGTATGGGTGCATGGTCATATAATGAAATGCATGGTTGTATATATATATATATATATATATATATATATATATATATTCATTCATGCATGGATAGATGGCTGGTTGGATGGATGCGTATATATGCGTGTGTGTGTTTGTACACAAATGGATGGATGGCTGGATCAGGCATGTGTATGTATGTATGTGTGTGCATGCATGCATGGATGGATGGGTGGATCCACCATTTTCCCCATGTTTCCCCAAGCCCCAAGGTTTCCCTAAGTCAATGATACATGCTTTTAGACTCCATTAAAGGGAAACTTATTATTTGATTCCTAAATATGCAAATAAGCATTTTTTTCCTCTATTATTTGATTCAGAAACATGCAAATATGTGTATTTTAGTGTCTTCTAAAGTTTCACTGAAGAATTCCACCATTTTTCTCATGTTTCCCCGCATTTCTGGGAATAAGCGACATTATTGGTGATGATGATATTATTTCTGTATCTCTGGCCAGCGAAACTTGTAGCGATACTGATACTTCGAATACTGCTCCCAAGCCACCCTCGATGATTGATAGCTGCAACCTGCAAGGGAATTGTGGCTTCATAGGCAACCTGAAGACACTTCATGACTGTAAAGTGCACCTCTGCCACTAGTTCTTCAAACTCACTTCTTGATAAGCTCCTGCTCCCAATGGTTGTTGGGTCTTCTTCCATGAATCAGCACGAAGATCTTCTCTCCCCTTAGTGGGAGCATGGTTTTAAAAAGGGTTTTGGAAAGCTGCTGGGCCTTATTTAGAAAATGGACCTTCAGGCATGTGAGCTATCTGCCATCCAAGTCAAAAACAGTGCTATTGGATTCCTTGGACGAGTCAAAACACACAAAGGGAAGACCCTAGATCTCCACTGAATCTATACAGAGGTGTATCACTACCTCAGTAAAGCTACCATACCTACCCAACAACCAGCAGAGGTCCACTTCTCTCCATCCTTCCTGGAAGTGCTCGACAAAGAGATGACATTCCAACTGCAACAAGTTGCTCATGTTTCTTGCAGTCTCCAGTTGCTTATTCCAGATCTTTACAGGATCCAAATACCTACCCAACAAGGTTTGGGCGAATGGTCTTCACCATAGGTTTGCTCCCTATGGTGAGGGTTCGATTCCCCTCCTTGGCTTTACCTGATACATGTGGTTGTGGGTGGTTGCATGTTATCTGCAGGGATTAGTCTCACTTCAAAAAAGAGGTGGGGACACCCTGGGTCTTCAAAAAAAAAGGGGGATCCAAATACCTTCTTCCATCTTGAGAACGTTTCCTCAAAACCATATGAGAATGCTCAATCCTCCCTATCCAATTGTCACGTAGTTCACATGTTAGATGCCTCATATTGAAAATTATTGTATAGTCACTAAAAGGTAATATGATATGAAGCATGATGCATTTTGTATACTTCCTAATTTGTCCAAACTGCACAGTTTTTACCAGGATTGGCTTTTTGAACAACGGTGATTACAGATTATATTACTCTCACTGTCTTTACAAAAATAAATAAATTATAGAACTCTCACTGTGATCATTGACATGGAGGTATAAGATCATTTTGTGTCCTGGCACCTGTCTATATCTCCAAAACTGACCATTCTCTTCAGAGAGAACTCATTAGTTGGTATTTTTTTCCTTTTTCAAGTTTAAACAGACACATGTTTGCTTCTTGGTTTCACACTCCCAATCAAGTGCAGTTCTCAATATGGACTCGCACTCCTTGCTTCCTAGCCATTTACACTTGCCAACTTTGTGAAACAGACGGTTCTCCACTTCTGCAGTGGAATCTGTCCCACTTTGTTTGACGCATTGTGCAACTATATTTGTCTTTTCTTTTATTTCCCTTTTCTTTTCAGACTAAGGTGGCCTGCACCGGAGAAACTATAGTTTTCTTCATTCAATAGTTCATTCACTCTGGTATTGTTCAAACAAATTATTCAAAACTGATAGACACTGTTCTTAAATGAACCTTTTGGGGATTATCACTACCACCACTATTTTGGACTGCTGGGACTGCAGCTAGATGCAAGTTGTTGGATGTGAGGTTATGATGATCCAATCTGAGAAATTTGTTTTATTTTCTCAGGAACTTCTTGGGGCTACCTCATTCTCCTCTACATTTTAGTTCAAGCGTCTCGCATCATAGTTGTTGGAATATTGTATCCCTCTCTACGCTATTTTGGCTATGGTTTGGATTGGAAAGAAGCTATTATTCTTGTGTGGTCAGGTTTGCGAGGGGCTGTGGCACTATCACTCTCACTCTCTGTAAAAGTATGTCATATCTGTTCTCTGCTCCTATTTGTTCTGCACATTTTTCATCTAAGATAATGTTGGTGTTAGAGTAAGCCATGAAGATTTAAGATATTCATATGTCAAATATCTTGACTGTTTTTATATTTTATGCTTCTTCAGGATAAGTCTTGTTTTAAGAATGTATATGTTTTTATGAGAACATAGGAGGTGATTTAGACTTTGTTGTTCTCTCACTTTTATCAGTTTTGGTACTAGGAACATCTCTCATCATGGTTTGTAGTGGTCAGAATTGTATGTTACAAGGCACATGGGCCGTTGAGCATGCAAAGATTCACTTTCAAGTTATACTGGTCTATACATACTTCATAGTGACATGATTTTCCTGGAGACACTTGATGCTGATCTTGCCTTAAGCTAAACTAGGCTAGGGACAACACCCCCAAAGTATAAGCACTTCTGATTGGGTATGCCATTGGAGTGTATGAATGCCTCTATTGTCAGTAAGTGCAATTAATATAAACAAATGCTTACACTTGTAAAGAGCCCTAAAGCATACAAGCTTTTTTCTCCCTGGAGTAATATTGTCATCGATATCAACAGTTATTATATTTTGCTTGTTCGGGGACAGTAAAATGTGAATGCTAGGTTTTGGACATATTAATATAGAGGTCAGTCTTAAGAGCCATATCTAAGCAGTCCTTTCAGACTTCTCTAGTGCTGTACTCCACAAAACCTTATCCTTGCACTTATGGAATTATTTTCTTAGGATGTTTTTACTATTATGTTGTTTCATTCTATATTGTAGGTATAGTGTTATTTATGTTAGCTCCAATGCACTTGCTGTGCAGAACTTTTCAGCTGCTTTTAATTATTCCATGTTGTTTGCTTATTGTTTGCAGCGTGCTAGTGACAATTCTTACTCATCTCATCTAAAACAAGAAACAGGAACTTTGGTATGTCAAGAGTGACCTATAAATTGCATAGAATTTCTCTTTGATATTTGTCAAGAAAATAATATTGTTTATTTGAAAAATTAATATGATAATCTTAAAATGATAATTTTATTCGGTATAATAATTGAAAAAATTTGCACTCTGCAGTTTGTTTTCTTCACTGGTGGGATCGTATTTCTGACCCTTGTTATAAATGGATCAACTACACAGTTTATCCTGCATCTTTTGGGTATGGATAAGCTATCAGCAGCAAAGGTAAAAATTTGTTTCCCTGAACACTAATGGAAATTTCTATTACCCTTAGGATATACAGACTGCGTGGAATATATAATGTTGAAACATCATGTTCATGTAAAAAAGATTTATTCTGTTCTTGGCACATCGGGTTATGCCGAACTCTATAGCAGATTTATTCTGTTCTTGACACATCAGTGGCCTGGGGAAAAAAGACCTCCATAGATGCATGGTTGCGTTACTAGCTGTTATCTGGTCTCTTGGGGCTGAGAGAAATGCCCGATGTTTTCATAACAGAAGCAGCTCGTCTTTGGGGGTTATTTGTAAAGTTAAGCAGTATATAAGGGAGTGGGTGCCTTAATTAGCTCAGTTGTATTTTTCTTGCTTTTCCTTTGTTTGCATATTCTCTGTTCTCCTTTTTGCCTTGTGCTCTAAGAATAATATAGCAGTACCTTTCAAAAAAAAAAAATCATGTTCATGGAGATATTCATTCCATATTCACAAGGTATGCGTTTGGATGAAATTCCTTGCCTCTTTGACAACAAAGGGACAAGTGAGCAACACCTGAAGTAAGAATGATGCCTCTGTAAGATCATTTTTGGATCTAATTGGAGGCATTCGTTTGTACTAACCATATAATTATTCTAGACACATCATTTAATTATTCGACAATGTTTTAATATCTGACAATTTTCACACTAGAAGTTACGAATACTGTCAGATTTATTTCAGGATGACAACTAAAGAGATTTCAAGGACGGATGACCTAATCAAGTATGGCATAAGCTTACTCTGTCTTTATTACTATTAATAGACTTCGAAAGGGAAGCATAGGTTGCACTCCTTGAATCAAGAAAATAATGGCCACAATCTTTGCGACAACCACCAAACCTCTTCTTAGTTTTTGGATCTTGGATAACACAGTGAGGGATAAAACATTACACAATAATTTAGTTGATTTGTCAAGGCACTCATGAATAACTGACGGCATGGATAAATACTCTGAAAGACGATAGGTTCCTTTTCTAATAACCTTGGACAATGACCTATGTGCAAGTTTAATATTGCTAGAATTGAAAGAATATGAGATGTAACCATTTTTTGCACCAGTCATGTGAAGAGATTCTCCTAAATGAATGCATGATGTGTATGAAGATTGAGAAACATGATTGGCTGATGAAATATGCCTAGTTGCTCCCCTAGTGTATCAGAAGGAAAAAGGCTTTCGGAGCTGCCTATTGTTGCTGAAGATCACTGATGGTTTTAGCCCCTTGTGTCATGACTAAAACAGCTGGAATCCTGGAACCCTAAATAATAAGCATTTTGGTAATTGGCTTTGATCGGAATTGCTTTGGGCAAAGACTTGGTTTAAATCCAGCATTGTTCTCTCAGGTGCCACATTTTCCCACCGAGGGAGCATCCTTTCTGCAATGTTTTAAATATCGTTATTGCGTAATGTATCGCACTCTTGGGATACTGATACATATCAATTATCGCATGGGATATATCGGTTGTATCGCGTAATGTATCATTGCTGTTGGGAAACATGGGAACATTGGGAAATTGGTCAATTTTTTCAAAGAAACTTTGAGTTTTGTCGAAAAAGACGTCAATAGACACTTAGAAATCAAAACATTACAGAAAAAAACTGCACATAATAGGGGTTTCCTTTGTATGGGGTCCTAATACATGCACTGTCCAACTGAACTGATGCAAGTATATTTAAACTCTGTTCATATAATTTATAAAAGTAATAAAAGTAAGAAGACATGTATGGAAACAAGCAATACATTCAAAAGCAAAAGAATCACTAGATCACGTTACATATTTGATTTTGTGTTCGGATATGTTTAAAGTCTATTTATATAATTTATAAATGTAAGAAGACATGTATGAAAACACAAGCAATACATTCAATAGCAAAAGAAGAATCACTAGATCAGGTTACATGTTTGATTTTGTGTTTGGATACAAAGATTGCAATTGATTTGCAAGAAATTGAGAAATTTCGAATTTTCCCAAATTTTCACAATTCCCCCATCTCCCCCAAATCTCAAAATTGAAGCTCCAAATTCATGATTTTTCATGGAAAACATGAAGAATCATAAATTTGTAACCATTTGACATTAATTTAACGTGATTTACAACAAGAAAATGGATCAAAAATCGAATTTGTTCACCGGATCGAATATGTGGGATATATCATATATCAACACTATTTATGCATTTCGTATCGAACATGTGGGATACAAGATATATCGTAGGATATATCGGCCGTTATCGTCGATGTTTAAAACATAGCTCATTTGTACGTAGGTTATATCCCTTCCCAAGTCCTTATCATTTGAATGGTTTAGAATCGACTGCCAAAGTAGATCACTTTGGAATAATGGAACTGCTCCTAATAGAGTGGCCCGACAACTAGCCTTATGCCGAATGTAATTATGTACAGATTCTAAAGGCGGTTAAGGAATCCCTCCCAAGAACTTGTACACACTGTAGCTCAAAATCAAGAGGGAACCCAGCCAAAAATTAAAAAATTCTTAATTGCTCCAGTTGTTCCTTGATATCTTTTGATTTGAGGGTAATGAATTGACAATGCTCCACTTCTTCCCATTTTTACGTAATTTTTCATGGTACACTTCTGAAGATTGGCATTCTCTGTATGAAGCTGATAGCGATGAGCCTATTCGTGTTGTTAAGAGTATGTCTTTGCGACTGTATCCTAATCTCCTTTGTTGTCCTTAAAACAATCATCACTGACTTATCTTCAGTGGCATCAAGGGCAATAACCTTGACATGATAGTTAGATTCTCACTGATGTAGGACATGAAAATTAAATATGATATGCAAGATCTCAGGCTTTAGATCATACTAATTCAAAAATAATCACATAATAATTCCACGTCCCACACAAAAACTCAAACATTCAAACAAGGGGAATCTGCACGGGTCCAGGCCTACACAGGCTAGGGCTGGATCAGTAAAAATTATGAACCAAACGATACTTAAAGGTAAGTAATAATCATCCACACATGCAAAACAATCAGTCCCTAATTCAAGGGATTCATCAATTTCAATTCAGAGAACCCTAGGGTAAGAAAATGGGCAAACATATTAAAGATAACTGTAACACTCCGGATTTTTGCCAACTTGGAGTTAGACGTTCTTAGGCAATGAGTCGCTCATAATACCTTAATTGACTTCTCAGAACTTAATCCTAAAGTCTAAAATTGCTTTTCAACCCATTTCCTTCAAAATCTCACATTTCATTCAAAAATCTTACCTTTCACCACCTTATTATTCAAATTTCTCCAAGTACTTTCATATTAGACACAAATCCTAAAGTTTAAATGGTGAAGAACTATACTTAAACTAAATCTTATTGTAAATGGTAAATACATGAATAAAATGGGCTTTTGACTATTTCCTTTTTGGAATATCATGATATAGATAAGATATTTGGATAGATTAGCTTCTCCTACCCCAAAATTACATATTGTACGTCGCATAACTCATTCCAGATTGAAAGATACACCTATTTCAAATATCGGATCAACGAAACTACATCAAACGGAGTCGGGGGCCTATCGGAGCATGTCCAGGGGGGCCCATAGTGGGTCCCACAGGTTTCTAGGGTCCAGGGGGCATGAGGACCTTGCCCCACCGGTGAGCCATGGCCGGTTTGTCCAGCGGTCGGCGAGGACCTCGCCGCCTGGCGGGCGCGACCCGTTTTCTGCCAATTTTCTGCATTTTTCGTCCGACTTTAAAAAGTCATATCTCCCTCGTTATAACTCCGATTTAGGTGATTCAAAAGCCAGATTGAAGCTAAATGAGTCTAGTTTCATATAAAAATAAGTAAAAAAAATATAATAAAATATTTACTATAGTTAAAAATAGGTCGTTGTGACAACTGTTCAAAAATCATAGTTTGGACAGCTGCTACTTCTGGAATTTTTAGAATTTTTCTACGGCACGAAATCTCATGAAATTTGGTGGAGACGAAGTAAACTTGATGATGAACTATTATAAAAATAATTAAAATAATATACTAACTAAAAGTGCCAAAAAGGAGGCGTAGAACTGCCCCAAGACCATATTCTGTTGTAATTAGGGCATAATTTAGTTAAGTACTAAACTGAATACTCAGTAGAATTAGCTTGAACCACTTTAAATACGAACCGTAAGACCCAAAATGAGCAGAACCACTAATGCTATGTTACCCTAAAACCTATGATCAATCTCTAAACCCAGTTGCTCTCGGGAGCATTTGGAAATTTCGTATCGGACCTGGACCACACGTCGAAAGTCCAATAACTACGAAACTATACGAATATGACTGTCTTGTTGGACTTGACGACCACCTCGAAAATCAAGTTCAGATAGTGTCCCGAAGCTATTTGCTGGAGCCCGGAGCGAAGTGTGTGAGAAACGTGAATATCTTTAGGAAATAAATCCAAACTTAAGTAAATTGAGTAGGTTTGCTTGCGGGCCAAATCTAAGGATTTAGACCGTCAGCATCTGACCCAATTACACCCTCGGATCAGGGAAAATGTCCCACACATGTCAGTGCACTTGTGGTCCTGATCGAGTGCCGGTGACTGTTGAACTGAAACTGGTCCGCCACAATCGATCTGTAAATCCGATCGGACTGAAAACTTAGCCTGACCTAGATTCATGGTCAGGGAGCTTAAGTCCGACTGCATTCAGCAAAGGGGCCTCTAGAAGTGCTCTGTCAGATCGGAACAGACCCTATTTGGCTATAATCTAAGCATACCTCCATTCCCATCACTTTTGAGCCTATATAAAGGGCTTAAACCCTCTCTCTCATTCCATACGAATTTGAAAACCTAAGAGAGAGAAGAGAGCAGAGAGAGGGAAAGAGAGAAAGTGAGAGAGTTGGGGTTTTCTCTTGGGATTCGATCCCTGTTACTCCTCATGCTTAACTACCACTTCTGCATCGCTATTCTGGCGATTCTGATTCCAAAATTGGGTAAAAAATCCTAAGCCTAATTTGGTTTAAATATTCAAATAGAAGGAATGGTGAAATAGCTAACCTATTTCATACTATAGGTTGCCGTTGTGCTGTAGACAAAGGCTTTAGGTTTAAACTGAGTTGGTTACGCGTCTACCGGCGAAAAGTGCGGAGTATAGATGTTTAGGTTATGGTTTTCAAGGCTTTCAATGTCAGTTAATGATTTATGACTGACTTAATTGCTACCACATGCTTAGATACGATGTTTCCCGCGCTTTACACATATATATAAACTATGCTGAATATAGTGTATTCCATATGTTTGTTGATATGATTAAATGAGTATGGAATTTGGAATTGTACTTGCCATGATTATTCGGTGTGGATATATGGTCATTATACGTGTGATAACTCTTTGGTGAAAGAATTTGCCCTAATACCTGTTATAACCAACATACGTCACGTATGTTGAAGTGTGTAGTCTAAGTGCTTGTAAAAATGTCTGTATGAAATTTGGATATGTGCTTGCCATGATTATTAACTATGAATCTATGCTTGTTGTGTATGTGGCAACTCCTTTGAAAAAGGGCTTGTCAGGATATATGTTATAACTAGTCTAATACATGTATGTTGAAATGTGTAGCCTATGTGTTTGATAAAATGCCTGAATGAGGAAGGGCTTGTTGAGATGTATTTAATGAGGGTGTTGAGATAGGATTCTCAATTGCCTTATCTATAGTTACAATTTCTTTCATGTAACCTATCTCGCTATTTCGTGATTTATGGATGAAATGCCTTTGTATGTTAACATGTGCCCTACGTGTTTGATGAAATACTTAAATGAGTGTGGTACTTGGATTGTTGTCAAATGCCTATATGATTATCACATGTCTCCATATGCTGCATTTGAATAAGATTGAGACTACGACGTATTCCAGGCAATCGGTAACAATTCCGGTTTGAGTGGCCGAGCTAGTCTTGTCACAATTGATGAGTTCGGTAAATCCGAGTCGTACGAGGATCGTCGACGACGGTACCTTATCGATTAATTCAGCGTACACTTGTACCAGTCGAACTCATCTAATAAACCGATTGACCCGATGTATGTTCACCATGTATAGACGCCACTGCTTAAATCTAAGGTATCAAACTTACCATTGAAAACCTGTTCAACCTTGGTACCTTGATCCGCTAAGACTCATGAGCCGGACATGGTGGTATGGGACACCGTGGTCGAGTTGTCGGCCTACGCTGGGGTGACGAGCCTCCCCGTAGTGACCAGTGAGCAACCCAGATTTGTGAGCCGAATACGGTGGTATGAGACACTATATTCGAGCTTTCGGCCTACACTGATCAGGTGACGAGCCATTTGTAGTGACCTCGAGCATACTCTGAGGCTGCGTTGAGGCGACGAGTCTTTTCGTAGCAATTAGAGTATTAATTAGGCCTGCATTGATCAGGTGACAAGCCCTTTGTAGCGACCTAGAACTGCAACATCGTATGAGATTTAGCAGGACTGACGACCCTAGAATGAATCATTGTTTGGGAATTGATATAAAGGAGGTACCTTAGTTTCCCAATCCTGCTGTATGAAAAGGACTAATAAGAACTTGGTAATCATGTTCATGCACCGCATTGCATGTGCCGTTTGGCGTTGGGTAGAGCACTGAGAAAGTGACTGACATGCGGGACCGTGAGATGAAGATCGCAGAGGGAGTGCAGGCGAGGGCATGCATCATGACTACATCCCATTCTTACATTAATCAGAGTACTTAGGACTTGTTTGTTGTACTGCTTTATCGTCACTGCTTGACTGAATTGATAACATGTTAACCTTTGCTTTATTGTTCCACTGAGTTGATCACTCACTCCCACGTTACGGGACGGTGTTTTAAACACCAACCAGACTCTGTCTTAGCTGCAGGTGATGGCAATGCCTGCGAGGCGGTGTCAAACTTCGAGGATGACGAGGAGGCATTCTCCTATATGTAGCTATCAGGCGGGTCTATGTAGACCATGTTCTGATCGACGGGGTTACAGGGATGCTGATTAGATGCCATTACACTTGTTATTTTGCACCTTTGGAACACCCATGTATCTTTATTTTGTTCATTTTTAGAGTATACATGTATATATTTAACCTGGTAACATGTTCACACTTTGGAGACTTACAACAGTTTATATATTTTATATATCTATCACAGTCTTTCGCTTGCGAAATTTAACTGTCTCTGGAGTATGATATGTTTTGGTCTAATCTCACTCATGTTTAATGCACTAATATGAACAGCATTCAATCATCATTATCTATGTTGCATAAGTGATGCGTTGGAACTCGAGAGTGGAGTTTATGGTCGACCCCCGATTCTCAGGGCGTTACAATAACGTAATCTAAGATTAGGGTTATAAAAAACAGGTATGAGAGGAGAAAATAGGAAGAAAACCTGAACTGAAAGACAGTTTCCGAGTGCGGACAGCGGGTCAGGCCTGTCGCACGTGTGTAGGGGTTTGACCGCACGTGTGAGAGGGCGCCGAACGCGGAAAGCGCTTCCTTGGCTCTGGTCGGCTAGGTGAGGGCTTCAAAACCCACAAGTTTTGTGTCAATCGAATACGTGGTCTGTGCGTGGTGCTCCGCCGAAGTTTCAGCCCTCTTACAGGGCCAGAATCTAGAATTCTGCTGTAAAGAGGAAAACTATTACAATAAAGGATAGATTTGAAGCGCGGATGGTGGTAGGAGATGAAAATTAGAGATGGTATAGGATGGGGGCAAATCGGGATCGATGTGGCTTTGTACCACTGTAGTTAGCCCTTCGATGAAGGGAGGGCTTCGCACCCAATTGGATTTCCACAACTTGAGAACTCAAAGGAGTAGAGAAAACGCAGAATTTTATTAAGCTTAAAAAAAAACCTTCAAGGGGTGCTTATTTATAGGAAAACCGTATACTCCAAAACTCACGCCATGTGCGCAACCTATTACTTGGAGATAAAGTAAACAAAAATAAAAACTAATCAAAGAAATCTAAACCGTCCATGATACTCTAAATAATATTAATAAGCAAAATCTAAAATACGAGATTAATCAGACTAGTAATCCATGATCATGAGATCCCATGATGGGCTTTACTTGACTATCGGGCCCACTCCAACGAAGTAAAACTCCGTCTTTTAGCTAGGAGGCCCTCCTTGGACGTCGTCATCAATATAGATCGACAGTGGGGCCCTCCTTCTCCTTGCGTACATGCGTAGGGGGGAAGCGTGCATGTGCATGTGCACGTGATGTCCCCATCACTAACTTTCCCAATCATCATGGGATTTATCATTTACTGGAGTTTCTTTCTTTATTATTTATTTATTTATTTATTTTTTAAGGTTTTCTTTCTTGTTCCCTATTATAAATCCAAGATTATTTAGCTCCATTGAACTTTTTTTGTAGATTAACTGTTCCTGTTCCAGGTAGTTTGTGCCATTCAGTCTGATCGGCAGTGATCACAAGTATGAGGCGATTATTGTCCCATCATCATCTGGACTACTTGATCACCAATAGATCTCTCCACCATCTCTTAAAATGTGGAAAATACACCTAAAATAAAGACAGATCTGACCTGCGGACCCCACTACATCTGCCAATGGCCCTGCAGAAATTAATGATGACACCACAGAGACCTACTGGACCTGTTGATGATGCCAATAGATCCTATTGGGTTTTATAATGCTGGTTGGTTATCTTGTGGGTGCTAGATGGGTCGATGGACTCTATTGTTATTGTCAATGGGTACTATCGGGCCTTCCAATGATAATGATGGGGCTCACTGTCCCTTCTTTCATCATCACAAACAATCACCTAAAGGGTCATTCAAATCAAGCGGTAGACCCTAAATATCAGAAAAATAAAGGGGAGAGAAAAGGAGAAGTTCACAAGAAAGGGAGAGCAGAAAGAGGAGAAGGAAGAAATTAGGGAAGAGATAAGAGAGATCTTAGATATAGTAAATAGAGTTGTCTATTCCTCTCTTACACAATAGTTCTATTTACACCAAGAGTTGGATGCAAAGTTGGAAACAAAAGATTACACAAATTGAGAACAAAATAAATAAGAAGATTACATGAACAAAATAAATAAGTGAAGAAGGAAGGGAAAGCAAAAAAAGAAGAAAGAAATTAGGGAAGAGATAAAAGAGATCTTAGATATAGTTAAGAGGGAGTTGTATATTCCTCTCTTAATCAAAATTCTATTTACATACAAGAGTTGGGTATAAAGTTGGAAGCAAAAGATACACAAGTTGAGAACACAATAAATAAGAAGATAACACATGATAAGAACAAAATAAATAAGAAGATAACACAAGATAATAACAAAATAAATAAGAAGATCCTTAGTATGGTGCACATAGGACCATACAAAACACCCGACACTCATTCTCCGACGCTTATAAATTGATATGATGTTATCAACCATCATCTTAACAATTCTCATCAAACTTTTTTTTATATATATTTTTGTAAAAATTATTGTGCAATTATTCAAGCATGTATTCTTAATTATCTTTAGAATTTGGCAGATTTGTAGAGTTGGAGAGTCACAGAGTGCAGATTGGACTCACAATTGGCAGTTGGCAATTAGTCTGTTGGCGATTGATTAACAGGCAGCAGCAACAGAGTGGGTGTTGTGAGGATTTAGGGTAGGAGCATAGGGTTAGAATTGGTGGGAACAGACAAAACATGATGTGTCATATGGAGAGGAGAGAGGGAGGGAGGGAAAGAAAAGAAAGGGTGATATTGAATGAATTGTGTTGGTCTTGAAACTGGTTGACTAACTCTCTTGTAACCAAAAGTTTGTCAAGAAGTCACTAACATGTCCTTAAATGAAGGGAAAGACGCAAGTACCTGTATGAATCACACATGCATACACACTTTAACAAAAATTTCTCTCTTGCTCATTAATGAAATGGAAATCAGGGCGTTTGAAGAATTCAACACTTAATATAGATTAAAAAGGGAATACCACATTTGGCAAGGAAGCGATCCGCAGGACTTTTCTTTATTCATTCTTTTTTAGGCTTGATCTTTTACCCTATATTCCTTGTATTTTCATATGAATAACATCACTTTATTGGAAGAAAAATGAGGAACAAGAAAAAGCAATCCTAGAGGAGGTAATCAAGATGTTTAGACTTGACAACAAATCCTTGACTTCATCAAACATGAATGATAACTTCCAAATTATTCTTTTCCTCAGTGATGTGATCCAAAATTCCTTCCAACCGATTCCACTTCATAGTGAAATTTTTTAATGCCTGTTTAAGATATTTCATTTTAATTTGCCAAATCAATGTGATTAGGAGGTTGACGACTATATCTTTTGTATACATGATATGCATGTTTTTCTCCACAACTTGAGAAAACACTGAGCAGTATGATAAAAATGCACGGAATGGGTGGTAAATTTCCCCAAGATTGAATTGAGAAGGAGAGTTCTTTAAAAAGACTGGAGGATGTATTCCCCAGTGGGAAGAGCACATTCCTCGTTTTTCAATCATCAGTTTGATCTTCATCTTCATGTCTGTAACTAAAGGTGACATGCCAATATCATTAACATCCCCATGATATAAAAGAAACCTAATTTGATAGTTACAAGCTTTCCTGAAAGATAACAAGTAGAATGTGGAGTGTTATTGCCATTAAGCATTGGTCGTCAAATCTAGCACTTAACAGGCAGCTATTTTTAAGTTTTGGGGTGAACTTTTTCACTTTATTATAATGTTACTTTGCCTTTCTTCTATATGTGGTCTCTCATTTTTCATTTCCTTTTGGGTGCAACAAAAACTTTTGTTTAATACCTACTTTGCCAAAAATACTCATTGTCTTGCGTACAAATGCATAGCTTCGTCTTAGTTCCTTGTTGCATAATATGCGAGGCAGGGTTTTGTCATGAAAAATATAGGTAACCTTATACTTATTTGCATATGATGACAGATGCGCGTATTGGACTACACAAAGTATGAAATGTTGGACAAGGCACTGGAGGCTTTTGGTGATCTTGGAGATGATGAAGAACTAGGACCTACAGACTGGCCTACTGTGAAAAGACACATCTCATGCTTAAATAACTTGGAAGGAGGTCAGGTGCATCCTCATAGGGTATCAAATGGTGAAACCCATCTCCACAGTATGAATTTAAGAGATATGCGAGTACGCCTTTTAAATGGTAATTCCATTCACTCTTGAGTTTCTCATTAGGATATTTGTTACTTGATTAGTGACAATTTTCTTGTTTGGAGATGGTGGAAACAAATACGAATTTGGTAATGTGCTTCTTTAGTATTGCTCTTATTGTTGTTGTTCGATATTGTATTCCATGCAGGAGGAATTAGTTATTATCGTTGAAAGTGTTGCATGTACTCTGGCTTGATGGTTATTGAGTTTGGTTATGGCCTATTATTTTAACAGGAGAATTAATGGATTTGGGACACTCAAGACAAGCCCAATTGTAGATCTTGAATCCCACCATGTTGAGCTTTAGGGGGATCATGAATAGAAACTCAACTTCTATTATGGTGTGCCATATACTATCATAATGGGAATTTTGTCCTACTTCGTTTATTTGTAGGAATGTGGGTTCTCAGTTCTCACTCCTATCTATAGAGAGGCTTATTTAATCCAGTCTATCTGAAGAAAGGGAGGGTGTATGCAATGTAGCCTTTTGGGGACATCGGAGCTCTAAGCGATTAAGAGTGCATGGCCCTTTCTTTGGTATAAATCTCTTTTGTTTCTTGTTTCTTGTTTCTTGTTTGTTTAAAACCTAGGGTTTGAAAGAAGAGGTGGTCGGCTAGAGTTATAAAGAAGTTAGGGCATGATAGATAGAGGGAAGGAGGGAGATCCCTGCTCTAAGAAATAGTGCACCACAGATGTACCCAAAATATACACAGACCTAGTTCTACTTTCTCTTATAGATAAAAGAAGGAAGAATTGTATCGAGAGGAAAGAACGCAGACCGATCAACTTTGCTTTCTTGTCTCTATATTCATCATTTGATGTATGTGTTACAAAAGGGAAACTAGCTAAACTATATATATATATATATATATATATATATATATATATATATATATATATATATATATATATATATATATATATATATATATATGTCGTTAGTGTCGTTGTCATCATCTTCATTTAAGCCTTATTCCATTAATTGTGGTACATCAGTAGATAAGATGAGATTGAGAGAATAAATAGAGAAAAAAGCTGAGAAGAGGGGAAAGAGAAGATGGAGAAGAAGAAAGTTTTTTAGGGTAAAGAGAGATGGTGGGTGTTAGTAAGAAAAATGACACACATACTACACACCCTTTATAACTTAAAGAAAAGAACCATACAATACTCTGCAGGAGTACCAAGACCCATGTACATGCACGCATGCGTATTTACGTATATTCCCATCTCTTATACTCTTCCTCAAGTTGAAGCATAGATATTGATTATACCCAACTTGTCAGTAATACGATGAAGAGCATCTCAACCAAGAGATTTAGTGAGAACATCAGCTAGCTGCTCTCCGGAGCGAACAAAAGGGGTCTTAATCTCCTTATTCTCAACTTTTTCCCGTATAAAATGATAATTAACCTCAATGTGCTTAGTAATCTCATGAAATATGGGATAGGCAGTAATGTGAACTGCAACTTAAGTATCACAATGTAATGGATAGGACTCGAAGAAGGATATCCAAGTTCCTGAAATGGGGTCCGTAGCCAAATAAGCTCACGTGTAGCATGAGTCATCACCTTATAGTTGGCTTCTATAGTGGATCGAGCAACAACAAATTTCTTCGTACTTTTTCAAGTGACAAGGTTGTTAACCATAAAGGTGCAGTACCCTAACATAGGCCATCTATTAAGAAAGCTTCTAGCACAATCAGTATCAAAGTAACCCAAAATATAAAGATGACCATGTCATTCAAAACGTAAACATCTGCCAAGGGCCAATTTTAAATAACAAAGAATTCGACATGCAGTATAAGAGCGTTCGAGGAGAATGCATAAACTGACTGACAACGCCTACAACATATGACAAATCAGGCCATATAATAGTCAAGTAGATGAGCCGACCAACCAATCGACAATATATACAAGGATCATAAAGAAGCTCTCCACATCAAGGACAATTTTCTGAGTAACATCTATCACTGAAGCAATAGGTTTACACCCAAGTATCCCTGTATCTAACAAGAGATCAAGGGCATATTTCCTTTGAGATAGAACAATTCTGGATTTGGATCGAGCAACCTCAATTCCAAAGAAATAATGAAGAATACCTAGACTTTTTTTAAAAATCTCAAATCTTGTCTTTAGGAAGGATTTAAGAGCAATAACATGCAGTATCATTTCCAAACAATACAATGTCATCCACATAAACAATCAAAATCATAACTCTAGTGGGCCGATGACAGATTAAAGAGAATGATCAAAATGACAGTGAACAAACCCAAAGTCTAGAAGAGTGTGACTAAGTTTGGCATACTAGGGTTGAGGGGACTACTTGAAATCATGAATAGACTTCTTCAGGCAACAAATAAGATGTGACTCACTGAGCTCAAAAAAAAACAAAGTAGTTGATACATATAAACTTCCTCTTCAAAATCATCATCTAAGAAGGCATTCTTCACATCTAGTTGGAATAATAGCCAAGATTAATTTACTGCCAAAGAAATAACTACACGAACAGAGTTAAGCTTGACCATTGGAGAAAATGTCTCAAAGTAGTCCATTCCATATGTATATGTGCAACCCTTGGCAACTAACCGAGCCTTATAACTATCAATGGACTCATTTGGAAGATATTTGATTGTATAAATTCATCGGCATCCAACTGTGTGCTTTCCCTCAGGTAATGAAACTAACTCCCACATGTTGTTTTTCTCAAGGGCCTGCATCTCTTCTATCATAACTTGTTTCCAGTTAGAACAACTCAAAGTTTTGATCAAATTATGAGGAATAAGTGAGGGTGATATGGAAGCTGCAAAAGGCCTGAAAGATGGCAAAAGATGGCGAAAGATGTTGGAGGGAAATAAAACTAATGATAGGATATTTAGTGCATGAATGAGAAGGTTTATGGAAGGCAATAGGAAGATCATCAGGAGGAGAGATGGTACTTAAACCACCAATGGAAGCAAATGGAACGATGGACGGCGGATCAGTGGAGGATTTCTTTTGGTGTTGGTGCAGAAGCGAGGCTTGGTGGATCCAGAAGTAGCACATCATTAAGAAAAGAGACGGGAATGGATATAGAGTTACATGTTGGATGCTCTCCCTGACTAGTAAGAGGATCGTGTAGTGAATGTCCATCTGATGAAAACTAAGGAATATTCTAGAAGAAGGTGACATCAATTGATATATCTCTTACTGATTGGAGGGTTA
The DNA here is from genome assembly GCA_037074715.1 of Magnolia kwangsiensis. Lineage (NCBI taxonomy): Eukaryota > Viridiplantae > Streptophyta > Magnoliopsida > Magnoliales > Magnoliaceae > Magnolia > Magnolia kwangsiensis. Next base: position 12,143,878 of record CM073577.1, on the reverse strand, counting down.
CAACATTTTTACCATTTCTAAGAACGAGAGTAACTTAAGAAGATATATTTTATAGACCGAGGACAACTTATTGTCACTACCATCAAGAAGATGAATAAAACAAATACATCCAAAGACCTTAGGAGGTAAACAAAAATGATTGTCATGTGGTTGCGACATTTCAAAAGAGGTCTTATTTAACATTATTCGAGATGGTATATGATTGATAAGAAAAATGGCAGCAAGTATTGCATCATCCCATCAAGAATATGAAGAAAACAAGCACACCTAAAGGTCTTGGAGGTAAAGGTTTGCCATGTGGATACAAGTTTTCAAAAGAGATCTTATTCAACAATATTTGAGATGGTATATCATTGATAAGAACAATGACAGTAAGTATTGCATCATCCCCAAAACATTTAGGATTATTTATACCAAGGAGAGTACGTGTGACCTTAAGAAAATGACCTTTTTTTTTTCTCAGCAACACCATTTGTTGGGGGTCCTTGGGCATGAAGTCTGAGATAAGATCCCATGATCCTTCAAAAATGACAAGAATGCTTTCGACATATATACTCGCTTCCATTGTCAGAACGTAAAATTTTAATAGTACATTGAAATTGCGTGGTAACTTCATTATAAAATACCTTGAATATATCAAATATCTCATGCTTAAATTTCATAAGATAAACTCATGTCATCATCAATAAAAGAGACAATATTTGTAGCTTAAAATAGAGTTCACAAGAGCAAGGCCCGAAACATCATAATGAACTTAAATGGTCTGGATTTCTTAGATAAATTAGGAGGAAACACGGTCTGGTGATGTTTAGCAAATTCACACATATCACAAAATAACTACTGAGTAGCAAGAATAGAAGAAAACATGTACTTTAATCTACCCAATGATGGATGTCCTAAACGACAATGCCATTTGGACACGGACTCCCTATCCAACGACAGGGCACTAGATGCTACCAAAGGTGCATCATCTAAGAAGTAAATCCCCCTCATGCTCACGACCCCCACCAATCGTCTGGTTCATCTAGAGGTCCTTAAACACATAGTAACACGCAATGTTCAAAGTGTCGATACCGCTACAAGTTTTGTTGGCCAAGGATATGGAAACAATATCGATATCGTCGATAATATCGCTGATAAACGGAAATGCAGGAAAACATGGGGAAAACGGTAGAATTTTCAATGAAACTTCAGGAGATGCTAAAATATACATTTTCATATTTAAGATTTTTTATTTTATTTTTTTGCAAAAAGAATGTATACACAAATAAGTTTCCATTTAATGGGGGCTTAAAAGCATGTGTCGTCATAAGAAATAGTCTAACCATCCCTTTTAACTATCCAATCATCTATCTAACATATCATCCAAAACATCCATCGATATTGCAGAATATCAACAACTAACGATATTTTGCCAAGAAATCATCAACAACTGAAAAGGAAACGAAAGATTGTAGTCTTGATATCGCGCATGTTGCGATAATGATAATATCTCATATTATCAATATGAGCAATGACAAATTGAAAACTGCATACAACAATGTGCTCATAAAAAATTGAAATACATTTTTTTTAATAAACTAACTTTCTATGATATCTCTATGTTGGCGATATTATTGAAATATCGTCAATACACTTGTGATACAAGTGTCACCTAGAATTTACACAATCGAAAATATTGGTGATACATTGGCAATATCGACGTTGGCAATTCAAGAGACGGCTGAAACTTACACAACTAAAAATATTGACGATATCGATACATTGGCAATACTTAGCGATACATTGCAGATGCCTGAAATTTCTAATACTACCGGCGTTATCGGTATCGCTACTAGTGTTATCGGTATCGCCAAACTAGAGATAACGATTATATCAGAGATAATTCAAACAATGGTTACAAGGGAAAAAGGGTTACATAATAATTTAAGGATTTGGTGAGAGAGCTAACATATAAAAGATTAAGAGTAAAATTAGGAACATGTAGAATAGATAGCAGGTGATAGTGATAGAAAGATTGATGGAACCAGTTCTAGATATAGGTGACCATTTACCAAAAGCAACAATAACAAAATGTGGTTGACTAGAAGATTGACAAGATTTAATTAGATGAGACTTAGCGGTCATATGAGAAGTGGCTTTAGAGTAAATGACCCAGGAGTTCACAGGAGCAAGACCCAAACATCACAATGAACTAACTCAAATTGTATGGATTTTCTCTCAGATGAAATAGGAGGAAACACAGTCCGATGATGTTTAGAAAACTTATACGTGTCACAACATAATGACTTAGTAGCAGGAATCAAAGAAAAAATGTACTTTAACTTAAACAAAGATGGATGTACTAAACTACAATGCCATCTGAACATGGACTCCCTATTATTATAGGTGCATCATCCAAGAAGTAAATCCTCCCATGCTCACGGCTCCCACTAATTATTTACTCTATCTGGAGGTCTTGAAACCAGTATTTTAAATAGTGGTAGCGTGATGCGTAGCGCTCAGCCCTCTATAGCGTGTAGCATAAGCTACACGATACTTCTATTTTTTTTAATTTAAAAATAGGACAAATATAATAAATAGTGAAAAAAAAAAAGAAGAAAAAAATTATAAAAATGCCTAAAAGATGATTCATTTTATCAATTATAAGCATGTTCAAAAAAGTTATTAGTTATCATTTATCAAAAGCCAATCCACATATATAAGCCAAATCAAATAATTATCACATCAACAACTTTCTAAGCAAACCACTTTAATTAATAATGTCTAATTGAAACCACAAGTCACAATTATGAAAAGAAATAAAAATCTCATAGTTTAAAAGTATCAACTACAATACAAGTGTCACTTTCCTCAACATTAGAAACAAAGAAAATGTGAATAAATAATAAAAAACTAAAATAGTAAAAAAAAAATACATTGTAGCGCTACGCGCTACGTAGTTGTATCGTACACTACGACCCCTGTAGCATACGGTACAGGGGATTTATGCTATTTAGGACGCTACATAACGCTACAGCCACGCTATGTTACAGGCGCTATTTGAAACACTACCTAAAACACAGTGAGAAGTGAAAAGGGTTATAAAACAATTTAATGATTTTGTAAGAGATCTAACAAATAAAAGATTAAGAGGAAAACTAGAAAAATGCAGAACGGAGGATAGATCCATAGTGGTAGAAAGATTGATGGAACCAGTTCTAGATATAGGAAACTAGTAACCATCAACAACAGTAACAAAATGTGGTTAACTAAAAGATTGATAAAATTTGAACGGATACACTTACCAGTCATATGAGAAGTAGCTCCAGAGTCAATGACTCAGGAGTTCACAGGAGCATGACTCCAAACATTAGAATGAACTAACTCAAATGATCTAGATTTTATATTAGATGAACTTGGAGAAAACATAGTCCAGTGATATTTAGAAAACTCACATGTATCACAACATAATGACTTAGCAGTAGGAATCGAAGGAAGTGGTCAGAGATGAAACAGGCCCAAATATGGTGGAAGTGGTCCACTATAATCACCAAAACTCCATCAAAAACTACGAAAACTACAAACTGATTAAAAACAAGGCTATGGATAGCCTATTAGGGTCAAACTGATCCACTTTGTGATGAAATTTCTGAGAAAAATCCTATGATTTGAGTGAGATCTACAAAAAAAAAAAAAAAAAAAAAAAAAAAAACCATGATTTTTGGGCTTTTCCATTAGATGCAGAAAAATGCTCAAAACGTACTTGTAACACCCTGAAAATCGGGGGTCGAGCATAAACTCCACACCCGAGTTTTAGAACATCACTTACGCAACATAAATGCTTATGATTGAATGTTGTCTACGTTAGTGCCTTAGTCATGAGTGGGGTTATACCAAAGCAGTAATTCATACTCCAGATTGAGTTATAAAACGCAAGCGGAAGACTAAAAGATGTATAGAATTGTATATAAGTCAAAAAATCATGATCGGTCTCAAGAGTATGAATACATCACTGAGCTATCATATACATGTTATAATACAAAAATCAAAATGTCAAAAGAATAGTTCCACTAGCATGGTAAGCCCTGTAGCCCTGTCACTCCGAATGGCCTAAACATAACCATCAGAGAACTGCATGTAGGAGAACTCATCCTGATCATCATAGTAGTCAGGCTCAGCCTCCTGCACCTCGCCAATACCTGCATCTAAGACAGGGTCTAGTGGGTGTCTAGAACACCGTCTCGTAACGTGGGAGTGAGTAGCTAACTCAGTGGAACAATAAAGTATAGGTTAACATGTTATCAATTCAGTCAAGTAGTAATGATAAAGCATTACAATCAAACACTCCTAAATACTGTAATTAATGCAAGGATGAGGTGCAATCATGATGCGTGCCCTCACCGACATACTTCCTCATGCGACACCATCTTACGCTCACGGCATGCTTTCATCCCTCAAGTGCTCCACATCTTCCAAGCACATGCAATACGATATGGGCATGATTACCGAGTTGTTATTAGTCCTTTTCATACAGCAGGATTGGGAAACTAAGGTACCTCCCTTATATCATTCCCAAACAAGGATCCTGTCTAGAGTCGTCACTCCTAGTTAATCTCATACGATGATGCGGTTCTAGGTCGGTGTAAAGAGCTGTCAGGGCTGTTATACGCACTCGTTGCACCACTCCCCCATCACCTTATCATTACAGGCCTAGTTTATACTCTGTTTACTACGGGAAGGCTCGTCGCCTCTCCGCAAATTCAGAGTATGCTCGAGGTCACTACAAAGGGCTGTCAGGGCTGTTACATGCACTCGTTGCACCGCTCCTCCATCACCTTATCAATGTAGGCCGACAGCTCGAATACAGTGTCCCATACCACCATATTCGGCTCACGATCCTGGGTTGCTCACTGGTCACTACGGGGAGGCTCGTGGCCCCAGCGTAGGCCGACAGCTCGACCACAGTGTCCCATACCACCATTCCCGGCTCATGAGTCTTATCGGATCAAGGTACCAAGGTTAACGGGATTCACTGGTGAGTCAGGTACCTTAGGTTCAAACAGAGGCGTCCATACATGGTGAACATACATCAGAAAGATCGGGTTACTTGACGAGCTCGACTAGCACGAGCACACATCGTATCGATCGACATGAGGTGCGTGAGCACTTTGTGTGGCCTAACCATTGCCGACGACCAACGTACGACTCGGGTTCGTCGAATACATCATACGTGGTGAATGAATCTCAACCACGATTTCAAGTCCGTTACCGACTACCTGGACTAAATTTTAGTCCCAACTTCAATCAAGAATCATATGAGATAGGTAAAGCAGGAATAAACGTATAATTCAATTCTTACAATCAAGAAGCATGTTATGAAAATACATCATAAACAAGATTTCACACATAGACATTACAATGTAGCGTACATGTAGAAAATCATATACATAGTTGAGGTAACCGAGATGTGTACCTCGATCCTCCTACGGAGTATTCTAGGTGATCACTAGCACACTCAGACATTTTCACAAACACATAGACTACATGCATCACCTTACATGATGTATGAGGATTACACATGTGTTAAGCCAAATCCTTTAACTAGGGAGTTGCCCCGTATACCACGTGCATATACCCATGACGGATAACCATGGTGTGTATGGATCCGGGCTCCATGTTCATTCAAACATTTCTACAAACACTTGGGCTACACACTTAGCCACATATAACGTATCTTTGCCGTGACGTGATTTTGGGCAAGTCCTTTTGCTAAGGAGTTGTCGCACATGTATTAGGCATATATTCACGACAAATAAACATGTTAAGCGCAAATCCAAATTCCAAACATATTCAAACATCCCAACATATGCATAGAATACATTATATTCTACATAGTTCATGTGAACATGTATAACGAAACAGACGACGCATTTTGCATGTGAAATAGCATCCACGTCAAGACTAAACCATTAACCGACATTGAAAGCCTTGAAAACCATAACCTATACGTCTATAGTCCGCACCTTACGCCGATAAACGCGTAACGAATTCAGTTTGTTCACTCACGCTTCGTCTACGGCCCAACGACAACCTATTACTTGAAATAGGTTAGCTATCACTTCACTTTAACCAACTGAAACCCTAGAACTGATTAGGGTTAGGTTTTCTTACCCAATAGTGTATTTGAAATCACCGGAGTAGTGATTCGATATCGATGTGTAAGCACAAGGAGTAGCGGGAATCGAATCCCAGGAGTAGCTCCCACTACATGAAATAGGTTAGCTATGACTTCACTTTAACTAGCTGAAACCATAGAACTGATTAGGGTTAGGTTTTCTTACCCAATAGTGTATTTGAAATCACCGAAGTAGTGATCCGATATCAATGTGTAAGCACAAGGAGTAGCGGGAATCGAATCCCAGGAGTAACTCCTACTTCTCTTTCACTCTCTCTCTTTTTTCTTCTCTTCCTTAGCTAGGGTTTCAAAATTCGTATGGTGTATGAGAGAGGTTTTAAGGTCCTTTTATAGGCTAAAAACTCACCAAATTAGACCCAGGGCCAAGGTATACTTATGTTATAACTAAATCGGGTCTGTTCCGATCCAACGGAGCATTTCTGGAGGTCCTGTTACTGTGTGCGGTCGGACTTAAGCTCATAGATGCTGGATCTTGATTAAGTTAAGTTTTCAGTCCGGTCGGGTTCCCAAATCGACCGTGGCGGACCAGTTTCAGTTCAACGGTTACGGGAATTCGATCAGAGCTACAAGTACTATGACATGTAAGGGCCACCTATCCTGATCCGAGGATAAATTTGGGTCAAAATCCAAAGGTCAGAACGCTTAGAAATAACGCGCAAGCGACACATTCCAGATTACTTAAATTAGATTTAATTTATAAAGAAAACTACATTTTCTCACTCTTCGCTTCGGATTCAAGGAAATCGTCCCAGAGCATCGTTTGGACGTGATTTTCGTGGTGCTTGTCAAGTCCAACTACGCGGTCAATATCTTCTAAGTTTATCGCTATCGGACTTTCGACGTGCGGTCCTGGTCCGATACGAAGTTTCAAAGTGCTCCCGAGAGCAACTGGGTTTAGAGTTGGATTCTAGATTTCAGGGTATTATAGCGTTAACGATTCCACAAGTTTTGAGTCTTGCAGAATATATTTAAAGCGAACAGTGCTAATTTCACAGCCAGTCTAACTTAGCGCTAGTTAACTTATGTTTAATTTCTATGGGAATTAGTCCCAAGTGATTTCTGATCGAGGTGGTACTCAAGTCTTGGTACGGAATTTTCCGAGTCGTTACAATCTACCCCCCTAAAACAATAAATTTCGTCCTCAAAATTTGTACCTTTTCGTACTCCTCGAGAAGCTGTGGGTAGTTCTTTCTGATCTCGGCTTCTGTCTCCCAAGTACAGGGAGTCCGGTATCGAATTGGTAAGGGCCGATACGCGTATCGGCTCTGTATCGGCCGTTACCGATTTTTGTAGCCGTATCGGCCGATACGGTCTGATACGGGGCGTATCGGACCGTTACAGGGGCGTAACGGTCAGATAACGGCTCTTTTTTTTTCTCTTTTTAAGCACTTTTTTTGCTGTTTTTTCCAAACTTCTTGCTTCCAAACTGTTTTTCACTCCTTCTAATAGTAATTTGGACCAACCTTGGCTGGTTATTTGGGACAAAAACACATTATATTACGGATTTGGTTGAATCAAAGCTTGGTGGGCCATTTTTCAGAAATTCTTCAAAAATAGGTATTTACTTTCTTTAATATGTTTTGCTGTTTTAATCATGCCATATGATGTGTTAATCATAGTAGAACATGATAATGTGCATTTTACAGATTTGGGGTGCCATTTAATATTTTTTTTATATTTTTTTCTATTTACACATGAATTTTGGGCCCTTTTTTTAAAATTCGAAAAATCAATTTTTAATAGTTGTTTTGTTGTTTTAATCATGCCATATGATGTGTTAATCATAGTAGAACAGCTTAATGTGCATTTTACAGATTTGGGATGCCATTTTATATATTTTTTATATTTTTTTCTATTTACGCATGAATTTTGGGCCCTTTTTTTAAAATTCGAAAAATCAATTTTTAATGGTTGTTTTGCTGTTTTAATGATGCCATATAATATGTTAATCATAGTAGAACATGTTAATGTGCATTTTACAGATTTTGGGTGCCATTTAATATTTTTTTCTATTTACGCATGAATTTTGGGCCCTTTTTTTAAAATTCGAAAAATCAATTTTTAATAGTTGTTTTGCTGTTTTAATGATGCCATATGATGTGTTAATCATAGTAGAACAACTTAATGTGCATTTTACAGATTTGGGGTGCCATTTTATATTTTTTTATATTTTTTTTTATTTACACATTTATTTTGGCCTTTTTTTTGAAAATTCGAAAAATCAATTTTTAATGGTTGTTTTGCTGTTTTAATGATTGCATATGATGTGTTAATCATAGTAGAACATGTTAATGTGCATTTTACATATTTGGGGTGCCATTTTATATTTTTTTCTATTTACGCATGAATTTTGGCCCCTTTTTTTTTAAATTCGAAAAAACAATTTTTAATGGTTGTTTTGCTGTTTTAATCATGCCATATGATGTGTTAATCATAGTAGAACATTTTAATGTGCATTTTACATATTTGGGGTGCCATTTTATTTTTTTTAATATTTTTTTCTATTTATGCATGAATTTTGGCCCCTTTTTTTTTAAATTCGAAAAATCATTTTTTAATGGTTGTTTTGCTGTTTTGATGATGCCATATGATGTGTTAATCATAGTAGAACATGTTGATGTGCATTTTACATATTTTGGGTGTCATTTTATATTTTTTTTATATTTTTTTTCTATTTACGCATGAATTTTGGCCCCTTTTTTTAAAATTTGAAAAATCAATTTTTAATGGTTGTTTTGCTGTTTTAATCATGCCATATGATGTGTTAATCATAGTAGAATATGTTAATGTGCATTTTACATATTTGGGGTGTCATTTTATAAATTTTTCTTTGTATTTTCGAATTAGTGACTTAATATTTTTATTTGCTTATATTGGACAGGTTTTGGAGCTTCTTAGGGTTTAGTTAGAACATAAAATTATCTTTATTAACATAGGTCATACACTCATACTCATATCCTAAACCTAAAGAAATGTCTGGGTCTGGCCAACAACAAGTAAGTGAGGATATTGGATGGCAACATTGTGAGAGGGTTGGTGGTACTAGGCACCAAATAAAGTGCAAGTATTGTGATAGGATAGTGTCTGGTGGAATTACCCGTCTCAAACAACATTTGGCACATCGAAAGGGTCAAGTTGCGCCATGTGTCAGAGTACCGAAAGAGATAATGCTATTAATGCAAACTAGTCTGGATGAGTCGAAGGGTAAACGTGCTGCTGTACAAAAGAAGAAAGATGATATTTTAGAAGCAGCTCGACAGGAGGTGTTTGGTCCTGAATATATGGGCGTTCGTGATGAAGATATTATTGATTCTGACGAAGATTCGGATCGAGAATTAACCATAGCTAGGAGAGAGAGCGTGCGTCTAGCTCGTGAAGAGGAAGAACGTCACCGCATGTTTGGCATGCATGGGTCAGTGCGTGATACAGGAGGGGGCAGTAGGAGTGGGAGTAGGACAGGGAGTGCAACTGGAAGTGCAACTGCTTCTGCAGCTGGGACTGAGGGTAGGGGGGGTAGGTTTGGTGGGTTACGACGTGTATTTGGGAGCCGACGACAGACATCTTTACGTGATGCCCCTATACATTTGGATGAAGAAGTAAATGAGCCTAGGAGACCCTTTATTGATCCAATCCTGTTTAGGAAAGAATCAACTAAACAAAAGAAGATAAAACAAATGTGGAGTAGAACTTCCGTTGAGAAATTAGGTAGAGCAGCAGCAAAGTTATTTATACATGCCAACATACCTCCTAACGCGGCCAATTCTCCATATTGGCAGGTGGTAATTGATGCAGCAGCAGAAGCAGGTGAAGGAATAAAAGCTCCCACGGCTAAGGAGATTAGGGGGAAATGGACAGATGCAGAGTATGTGGATGTGAAAACATACGTGGCTACCTTTAAACCTGTATGGCAAGCCAGAGGATGCACGATCATGTGCGATGGTTGGACTGGCCCAACCAGACGCAGCATGATCAACTCCATGGTGTACTGCCACTTGGGAACTATATATCACAAGTCAATTGATGCCTCAGAAGTAACAAAAAATTCTGATTATATTACTAGACTAATGGATAAAGTTGTGGATGAGATTGGAGAAGAGAACGTAGTGCAGATTGTGACAGATAATGAAGCATCATATAAGCTTGCAGGACATATGTTGATGAATAAGAGAAAACATCTTTTTTGGTCATCATGTGCTGCCCATTGTATTGATCTTATATTGGAAGATATTGGGAAGAAGAAGAATGTTAAGGAAATGGTCGAAAGGGCAAGGGAAGTAACGACGTTTATTTACAACCATAATCAAGTAGTCGCAATAATGAGAAAGTTCACGAAAGGACGAGAATTGTTGAGGCCTGCGGCGACTAGATTCGCAACAAACTTTATAGCATTAGAGAGTTTATTCCAGCATAGGGAGAGTTGAGTGAAATGTTCGCTTCCCGACAATGGCTCAACACAAAACATGGGAAGAAGACATTAGGGACACCGGTCGACGTTGTGAACACCATACGGGACAACAAATATTGGAAGAAGGTTAAGGCGATCCTAAAGGTGATGGAGCCACTAATGAGGGTACTCCGTCTTGTTGAAACCGATGAAGCATCTACCATGGGCTTCCTATATGATGCCATGGATAAGGCAAAGCTTGCAATTCAACGTGATTATAGAAGCTGGGAGACTTATTGGAAGATGATCGACAGGAGATGGACAAAACAACTCCATCACGATCTTCATGCAGCAGGTTATTACTTAAATCGTAGGTATAGATATGTCCAATCATTTGTTGCGGATGATGAAGTTCGTGTCGGGCTAAAAAACGTGATAAAGAGATTAGAACCTGACTTAGATCTGCAAATAAAGGCGTTGAATGAATTAGATACATTTGGAAATCACCTTGGTAGTTTTGGAGATGCTCTTGCACAGCATGCAGTATCTAGGTTGCAACCGGCCGAATGGTGGATTAATTTCGGAGAGAGTACGAAGGCTCTCCAAAAAATTGCAGTAAAAGTTTTGAGCCAGACAACATCTTCCTCTAGCTGTGAAAGGAATTGGAGTTGTTTTGCGCTCATTCATTCAAAGAATAGAAATAGATTGCAGACTAGAACATTAGATAGACTTGTCTTCATGCACTACAATATAAAACTAAGAATGCCACGACATCATAGGAGCATTACAGCTGCCAATGACGGAGACTACTGTCCAATAAACTTGAACAATATTTATGATGAGGATGACCCCCTTCTACCTTGGTTGGAAACAAGGAAAAAGCAAATTGAAGAGGATAGTGAAGAATTGGAAATTGATGACCCAGAAATACGCAAAGCACAACAAGAGAGTCGTGCAGATGTGTTGGACCCAGTAAGAGGGGCAGCGTTTATGCCACGTACGGAAACGGCTCGAGATCAACAAAAGAGTACGAGCAGTGGTAGCGTGTCAGTGTCGGATGATGGTGACGATGACCCCCCTGCCTCTGGTGCTGACACTTCTGGTGTTGCTCAACGCCCTATTTAGCCGTCTACAGATCGCGATGCCGATAAACATCGACGAGGTAGTACACGAGGTCGAACCTACGAGTGTACCGAGTCACGATACAGCCAGCAGGAGGGTACATCTAGTGGTGCACCGCGTCCGGGAGGTCCGGAACATCAGCAGGCTCATGGTCTTGGTTATTATGATGGATATTCTTATGTTCAATTGGATTATAATTATGATGGTTATACTGAGCCCGTTCCATCACATTCATGTTAGAGTAGCCCTCTCGATCAATATCCATATGATTATATATATCCAGATCCAAATCCAAGTTACTCATCACAGCAGACGCACTCTCAATCTCAAGATTCTCAACAGCCTGAGTATGGTTACCAGTATGGCTATTCGACGGGCACTGGTGGATATCTTTACTCAGGGTCAAAGTCGTTACCTAGTCAGGATCAGTCATCCTCTGGTTTCGTTGATCTAGTATTTCCTTCTGGCACTGGATATTATGGATATTCAGAACTTACACCTATTGAACAGCCTCAGCCTGATGGTGACGATGACGATGATGTGGAGGTCGAGCAACCACAAAAAAACAGATTTTCATTTTGGTGGTGACTTGTGATTGTGAGTATATATTTGTATTAAGGTAAGTATTTGCATTTTGCAGCAGACAGCTCACAAGTATTATTGTAAGAAGCCATGCAATTATGCACACACTTGACACTGCCAAACTTGTATTTAAAATAGCTCCCCTGACAACCAATCAAGTAATCCTTAATCAAGTTGCAGAGGAGTATATCAGACACTATTAATTTTATTTTTTTTAATATTCTTGACTTGAGGATGACAGGTCATAGATAGGAATCACAGTCACCTGCACGCTGCACAGGTATGTTCGAGAAATTCCTCAAAAATAATTGCAAACACACCTAATGTAAGATATTTATATATTACATTCATTCTAATATATCTATCATTGGTAGTAGATAGTTAGAAAATTAAATATATGAATTTTGTAGTCAAATTCAGGTTATCTGGTTCATAAATTCATCAGACAGTCCGATACAACTTCTCACCAAAGAGTGGACCGTTACGCCCCCATAAACATGTTCCATTTTATAAATGAATGCATATTTGGAATGCTTAGAATATTCCGGATTTAATCCATATTTTTTTGGCAAAAAAAAAAAATTTGCGCCGTTACGGGCCGTTACACCCCCGTATCGCCGTTACGCCCCCGTATCCGTATCGGTTTTGGAGGTCACCGTTACGCCAACCAATACCGATACGGGACACCTTGCCCAAGTAGCCTCTTCTTCAGTATGATGCGTCCATAATACCTTCACAAGGGGGATGACCGTACTACGCAATACCTATTCCTTCCTGTCTAATATACACGTTGGTCGCAGTATATATGTAACATCCTCACCTAACTACACCTGCTCCCACCTAATGATATGGGAAGGATCAGGAACGTATTTCTTCAACATAGAAATATGAAATGCGTTGTGTACGCTCGCGAGAGGTGTAGGCAAAGCTAGACAATATGCTACTGCACCCACACAATCGAGTATCTGGAATGGGCCAATGAATCGCGGTGGGAGCTTCCCCTTCTTCCTGAACCGAAGAACTCCCTTCATAGGAGAAACTCTCAAAAATACGTGATCTCCAACCGCGAACTCTAGCGGTTGTCGCCTCATATCGGCATAACTCTTCTGCCTGCTCTGCGCTGTAAGAAGTTGACTCCTGAGGATATCAATCTTTTCTAAGGTTGCCTGTACTAACTCAGGACCAATCAAATTCCGCTCGCCAACTTCAGCCCAGCAATGGGGTACTCGACAAGGACGCCCATATAAGGCCTCATAAGGTGCCATACCGATATTCGCCTGAAAACTGTTGTTGTACGCGAACTCCGCATATGGAAGACAATCATCCCAACTGTCTTTGAAATCCAACACGCAAGCCCGCAGCATGTCCTCCAAAATCTGGTTCACCCGCTCTGTCTGCCCGTCGGTCTGTGGGTGGAATGCAGTACTGAACTTTAACTTCAAACCCATCGCTTCCTGGATGCGAGTCCAGAAAATAGAACTGAACCGCGTCTCTGTCTGACACAATCTCCAAAGGAACTCCATGCAGACGAACTATCTCTTTGATATACAGCCTAGCCAACTCGTCTGCAGAGTTCGTGACTCTGATCAGCAGGAAGTGAGCCGACTTCGTCAAGCGGTCGACGATCACCCAGATAGAATCATGTTCCTTCCTCGTCTTCGGCAGTCCCGAAATGAAATCCATAGAAATAAAGTCTCACTTCCACTCAGCTATAGGCATAAGCTGAAGGAGACCAGGAGGTCGGCGATGCTTTGCCTTCACCTGCTGGCAAGTGAGACAACGGGACACAAAGTCTGTGATGTTAGTCTTCATGCCATCCCACCAATACGTCCTCTTCATGTCACGATACATCTTCGTACTGTCCGGATGCATCGCAAGCCTAGAACTGTGCGCAGCCTCGAGAATCTCTCGTCTCAAGTCGGGGACATTTGGGACGCATAGGCGGCCACGATAACGCAAGCCCCCATCCGTTCCAACTCGCCACTCGGCATCTGCATCGTCACTGGCCTGCTCTCGAAGCTCAGTCAGACGCTCATCGTCCCTCTGCGCTGCGATGACCCTGTCATCGATAAGATGTCGCACCTGAACGTATGCGATAACCTCGAACGGCTCCTCCACAGTGAGTTTCTGCTCAAAGTCTCGCAAAAACTCAACCATGTTTCACTCGGCAACCATCAACGGAGCCGCAAACTCTAACGCCTTCTTGCGGCTCAACGCGTCAGCCACAAGGTTCGCCTTGCCCAGATGGTAGGAAACCTCGAACTTAAAGTCCTTCAAGGTCTCCATCCATCGTCGCTGCCTCATATTCAGGTCTCACTGCGTGAATATGTACTTGAGGCTCTTGTGATCGCAAAAGAGCTCGAACTCCTCTCCATAGAGGTAATGTCTCCAGAGCTTCAATGCAAAAATGACAGCTGCCAACTCTAGGTCGTGTGTAGGGTAATTCTCTTCGTGCTTCCTCAACTGTCTCGAGGCATATGAAATCACTCTGTCCTTCTGCATAAGGACACAACCTAAACCAACGCTAGACGCGTCGGTGTATATCGTATACTTAATCCCTTGCTCTGGCAATACTAGCACAGGGGAGGACGTCAGCCTGTCCTTTAGCTCCTAAAAAGCTGCCTCCGCCTTCTCATTCCAGGCGAACTTCAGATCCTTCCGCGTCAACTAAGTCAAGGGTCTAGCTATCTTCGAGAAGTCCCGGATGAATCGCCGATAGTACCCTGTCAGACCAAGGAAACTCCTCACCTCAGTAACCGAACCGGGCTGTTCCCAGTCCTGTACTGCAGCTACCTTAGCAAGGTCAACTGCTATCCCGTCCTTAGACACTACGTGTCCCAAGAACTTGACTTCTTCCTTTCAGAAGTCGCACTTCTTGTATTGTGCAAACAACTGATGCTGTCTCAGAGTATTCAAGATCGATCGCAAGTGCTCCTCATACTCCTCTCGACTCCTGGAGTATATCAAAATGTCATCTATAAATACAATGACGAATCGATAGAGGAACGGCCGAAATACCCGGTTCATCAGGTCCATGAACACGGCTGGTGCGTTCGTAAGACCGAACGACATCACGAGGCACTCATAGTGCCCAAAACAGGTCTTGAAAGCCGTCTTCTGCACGTCCTCATCCCTGACGCGCAGCTGGTGATACCCTGACTGTAGATCAATCTTCGAGAAGTACTGCGCTCCTCTCAGTTGATCAAACAGATCATCTATCCTGGGTAAAGGGTACTTGTACTTCACCGTCACTTGGTTCAGTCTGCGGTAATCAATACACAACCGCAGTGACCTGTCTTTCTTCGTCATGAACAAGACAGGTGCTCCCCAAGGAGATACACTCGGTCGTACGAAGCCACCCTCCAACAAATCATCGATCTGTTTCCTCAACTCCTCCATCTCACACGGGGCCATGCGATACGTCGGCAGTGAGATGGGTGTTGATCCGGGTACTAGGTCGATAATAAAATCGATCTCGCGTTGAGGAGGCAACCCAGGTATTTTCCTGAACACATCTTCATAATCACGGACTACTGGCGTGCTTTCAAGTGTTGGGACGTCAACATTCCTTAATAAGGAAGCGTAACAAAGCACTCGAGAGGGGTGACTGACTTGCACCGGAAATGTAAAGGACGTGCCCTCCAGCTCTTAAACTGTCACTACACGAGCCTCGCAGTCAATCTCAGCCCTCCCTGCAGTAAGTCAATCCATGCCAAGGATGACGTTGAAATGATAGAGAGCAGAGACGACGATAAGGTCAATGGCCATCGTCCTGTTCCCTAGATCTAGCAAACAACTCTCACACATCGTAGTGGCATCAGTAAAAGTCCCGTGTGCTGAAATAACTCGCACTCCAACCATCCGGGTAGTCCGTAGCTCAAGGCGCTTGACTACTGAACAAGATATCACTGAGACAGTGGATCCTGTATCCACCAACAGAAAAATAGGAGTACCTCCAATGTGAGCTGTGACCTCAAAGGCCAAGGGTGGTGCGGTCTCTGTCCCGGATGCCTCAGCTGCCAGTGCATGCACCCGAGCTTGTTGTGGACGATTCGGCAGTAGTACCATAGGCCGTTGAGGCGGCCGGAAGCGAGGTGCAGATGGTCTGAAGGACGGATGTGCAGGTGTTGTCCGTAGAGGTGGAGCCGATAAAGCCTGAGGGCGAGGACGATCAATCCTCTGCGGTGGTGAAAATCCGCGATCTCTCATACGCATGAAGCAGCTCTCCACGACATGACCCGGCCTCCCACAATAAGCACAAGTCACGTCAGGACGCCTCATCGGAACTACTGGCGCTGCAACCCTGGGAGGTGAGTCTATACGAGGCCTCTTGCCAAGGAATGGCCTGCTCTGGGTATCTGGTCGTTGCCTAACAACCATAGGGCCACGAGACCGTGTCAGTCGATCTACATCCTGCTCTGCCCGCATAAACGTGTATCAACTCGGCATAAGAG
Organism: Magnolia kwangsiensis; assembly: GCA_037074715.1. Taxonomy (NCBI): domain Eukaryota; kingdom Viridiplantae; phylum Streptophyta; class Magnoliopsida; order Magnoliales; family Magnoliaceae; genus Magnolia; species Magnolia kwangsiensis. The sequence goes on along the minus strand of CM073577.1, from coordinate 12,127,158 downwards.
GGTATGCTGACACAGCACATCTTCGACTGAATGTCAGGTCGCAAGCCCTCAGAAAAACGTCGTATCCACATCTGCTCGTCAGCAAGTATCGTAGGGACGTATCTGCCCAACTCGGTAAATCGATGCTCGTACTCGGTAACTGTCATGCCTCCCTGCCTGAGGCATAAGAACTCATTCTCCCTCTCGTGTCGGTAGGTCTAGGGATAGTATTTCTTATGGAAACGGAACTCAAAAGCTGCCCAAGTCCATACGTAGCCAACTGCGACTGTCCGTAGGACACTATCCCACCACATACTGGCCTCCTTCTCAAACATAAAGGTGGCCAACTCAACCTGCTCTGACTTGGTACAATGCAGCATCCGTAACATCTTGGAGATGCGATCTAGCCAATATTCAGCCTCCTCGGGTCTGTGAGAACCCATAAACGTAGGAGGCCTCAAGCGCTGGAATCGCTCGAGAAGGCCACTAGTACCCAAAGTCCCTATAGGGTATGCAGCAGGTGCAGGCGGAGGCACCTCCTCAGCCTGAGCAGAAGGCTCTGCAGTCTCAGTAGGTAGTACAGATGGTGAAGGTGGGGTCGCACTCCCACCCTGAGATAAGGCTCCTGCAATAGTGGCCAAGAGCTGCTGGTGCTGCTGCTGCATCAACATCATCATCTGCTCAAACCTATCAGTAGGTGGAGCAGGCTGAGGCACGTACTGCGTCGAAGAAGACGCACGGTACTGCTCGCGAACCGGTGGTAGTCCAGCTGTGAGACGAGTGGGTGGCTGAGACGCAGGTATAGTCCACGATCCGGGCCCAAACCAGGGTCCGTATGGCTATCACTCCGGGGAGGTACCTCGTCCATCGAATCACTAAAAGCGAGACGTGCCATGCTCCGCGTGGCCGCAGGTGGCATTCCCTATATGGCATAGGGCGTAACCCGTGTCAGATGTAGCATAGGAATACTTGATTCTTTAAGCATTCAACACATCTCATAGCAGAAGGAATGGCATGCATTTCATTTAGCAAAATTGTCACAATACATGGAATAAGGTTCTACATGAATTATGACAGGAATACATGTGGCTATGCCAAGCCCAAACCACTAAACACGAACACACTTTCTACCCATTACATCACTAAGTCCACCAACAACAAAGCATAGAAATTCTAAAACAGTAACAAACAAGTTACAAGACAATGACATAGATGCCTAGACATCTGAATCTGGCGACGGAGGAGGGGCGCCCTTATCCTGTAGGCAGCACAGGATAGTCTTCAGGGTGCGAGTCACCTTTTTGAACTTGTATTTTACGAGGCCCCGGATATCCATGATATCCTGTCGCACGGTAGCTTGGCCCTCCTCAAGCCGAGCTATACGGGCATCTCTAGCAGCCTGCTCGGAAATATGCTCCTGTGCAGTAGGAGGAGCGTTCCCATCCGTGTCCTGTGCCTCCTCTTCTTCTTCCTGTTCCTCCTCTATCTCTTCCCTGCCCCCTGGACTTCAAATGCATGTGGGTCCCACCCTGGGTCCCCCTGGAAGGGTCCCGTTTGGCCCCCGACTTCATTTTGAGTCATTTCGGGCCCTCTCGGGTGTTTTCTGATGCATAGCCGCATCTATACATTGAGGGCTGGGATGGAGTGATTTACTGTCTAAACCCGTCAATAGACGGTCTAGGAAAGGTCTGGGGTCGCCTCGAGCGATCACGGAGGTACTCAATCTCCGCGATCGATTTCGATGAACTTCGCCAATTGGCGAAACTGGGAATCCTACTTTTGTTTCTAGATTTTCCTCGCACCCACCTAAGTCGAGTGGCGTCAGCGTACGACGTGTGACCATAACCCAGGTCCGGTTTAATCCAAATCATGCTCTGATACCAACTTGTAACACCCTGTAAATCGGGGGTCGAGCATAAACTCCACACCTGAGTTTCAGAACATCACTTATGCAACATAAATGCTTATGATTGAATATTGTCTACGTTAGTGCATTAGTCATGAGTGGGATTATACCAAAGCAGTAATTCATACTCCAGATTGAGTTATAAAACGCAAGCGGAAGACTAAAAGATGTATAGAAATGTATATAAGTTAAAAATCATGATCGGTTTCCAGAGTATGAATGCATCACTGAGCTATCATATACATGTCATAATATAAAAATCAAAATGTCAAAAGAATAGTTCCACTAGCATGGTAAGCCCTGTAGCCCTGTCACTCCGAATGGCCTAAACAAAACCATCAGAGAACTGCATGTAGGAGAACTCATCCTGATCATCATAGTAGTCAGGCTCAGCCTCCTGCACCTCGCCAATACCTGCATCTAAGACAGGGTCTGGTGGGTGTCCAGAACACCGTCCCGTAACGTGGGAGTGAGTAGCTAACTCAGTGGAACAATAAAGTATAGGTTAACATGTTATCAATTCAGTCAAGCAGTAATGATAAAACATTATAATCAAACACTCCTAAATACTGTAATTAATGCAAGGATGAGGTGCAATCATGATGTGTGCCCTCACCGACACCCTCCCTCATGCGACACCATCTTACGCTCGCGGCATGCTTTCATCCCTCGAGTGCTCCACATCTTCCAGGCACATGCAATGCGATATGGGCATGATTATCGAGTTGTTATTAGTCCTTTTCATACTGCAGGATTGAGAAACTAAGGTACCTCCCTTATATCATTCCCAAATAAGGATCCTGTCTAGGGTCGTCACTCCTAGTTAATCTCATACGATGATGCGGTTCTAGGTCGCTGTAAAGGGCTGTCAGGGCTGTTACACGCACTCGTTGCACCGCTCCCCCATCACCTTATCATTACAAGCCTAGTTTATACTCTGTTTACTACGGGAAGGCTCGTCGCCTCTTCGCAGATTCAGAGTATGCTCGAGGTCACTACAAAGGGCTATCGGGGCTGTTACACGCACTCGTTGTACCGTTCCCCCATCACCTTATCAATGTAGGCCGACAGCTCGAATACAGTGTCTCATACCACCATATTCGGCTCACGAGCCTGGGTTGCTCATTGGTCACTACGGGGAGGCTCGTGGCCTCAGCGTAGGCCGATAGCTAGACCACAGTGTCCCACACCACCATGCCCGGCTCATGAGTCTTATCGGATCAAGGTACCAAGGTTAACGGGATTCACTGGTGAGTCAGGTACCTTAGGTTCAAACAGAGGCGTCCATACATGGTGAACATACATCAGACAGATCGGGTTACTTGACGAGCTTGACTAGCACGAGCGCACATCGTATCGATCGACATGAGGTGCGTGAGCACTTCGTGTGGCCTAACCACTGCCGATGACCAACATACGACTCGGGTTCGTCGAACACATCATACATGGCAAATGAATCTCAACCACGATTTTAAGTCCGTTACCGACTGCCTAGACTAAATCTTATTCCCAACTTCAATCAAGAATCATATGAGATAGGTAAAGCAGGAATAAACATATAATTCAATTTTTACAATCAAGAAGCATGTTATGAAAATACATCACAAACAAGATTTCACACACAGACATTACAATGTAGCGTATATGTAGAAAATCATATACATAGTTGAGGTAACCGAGATTTGTACCTCGATCCTCCTATGGAGTATTCTAGGTGATCACTAGCACACTCAGACATTTTCACAAACACATAGACTACATGCATCACCGTACATGATGTATGAGGATTACACATGTGTTAAGCCAAATCCTTTCACTAGGGAGTTGCCCCGTATACCACGTGCATATACCCATGACGGATAACCATGGTGTGTATGGATCCGGGCTCCATGTTCATTCAAACATTTCTACAAATACTTGGGCTACACACTTAGCCACATATAACGTATCTTTGCCGTGACGTGATTTTGGGCAAGTCCTTTCGCTAAGGAGTTGTCGCACATGTGTTAGGCATATATTCATGACAAATAAACATGTTAAGCGCAAATCCAAATTCCAAACATATTCAAACATCCCAACATATGCATAGAATACATTATATTCTACATAGTTCATGTGAACACGTATAACAAAACAGACGACGCATTTTGCATGTGAAATAGCATTCACGTCAAGAATAAACCATTAACCGACATTGTAAGCCTTGAAAACCATAACCTATACGTCTATAGTCCGCACCTTACGCCGACAAACGCGTAACGAATTTAGTTTGTTCACTCACGCTTCGTCTACGGCCCAACGACAACCTATTACATGAAATAGGTTAGCTATCACTTCACTTTAACTAGTTGAAACCCTAGAACTGATTAGGGTTAGGTTTTCTGATCCAATAGTGTATTTGAAATCACCGGAGTAGTGATCCGATATCGATGTGTAAGCACAAGGTGTAGCGGGAATCGAATTCCAGGAGTAGCTCCCACTTCTCTCTCACTTTCTCTCTCTTTTCTTCTCTTCCTTAGCTAGGGTTTCAAAATTCGTATGGCGTATGGGAGAGAGGTTTTAAGGTCCTTATATAGGCTAAAAACTCACCAAATTAGACCCAGGGCCAAGGTATACTTATGTTATAACCAAATCGGATCTGTTCCGATCCAACGGAGCATTTCTGGAGGTCCTATTACTGTGTGCGGTCGGACTTAAGCTCATAGATGCTGGATCTTGATCAAGTTAAGTTTTCAGTCCGGTCGGGTTCCCAGATCGACCGTGGCGGACCAGTTTCAGTTCAACGGTTACGGGAATTCGATCAGAGCTACAAGTACTATGACATGTAAGGGCAACCTATCCTGATCCGAGGATAAATTTGGGTCAAAATCCAACGGTCAGAACACTTAGAAATAACGCGCAAGCGACACGTTCTAGATTACTTAAATTAGATTTAATTTATAAAGAAAACTACATTTTCTCACACTCTTCGCTCCGGACTCAAGGAAATCGTCCCAGAGCATCGTTTGGATGTGATTTTCGTGGTGCTTGTCAAGTCCAACTACGCGGTCAGTATCTTCTAAGTTTATCGCTATCGGACTTTCGATGTGCAGTCCTAGTCCGTTACGAAGTTTCAAAGTGCTCCCGAGAGCAACTGGGTTTAGAGTTGGATTTTAGATTTCAGGGTATTATAGCGTTAACGATTTCACAAGTTTTGGGTCTTGCAGAACGTATTTAAAGCGAACGGTGCTAATTTCACAGCCAGTCTAACTTAGCGCTAGTTAACTTATGTTTAATTTCTAAAGGAATTAGTCCTAAGTGATTTCTGATCGAGGTGGTACTCGGGTCTTGGTACGGAATTTTCCGAGTTGTTACAATACCTCAAATCAGTCCAAAAAATTCGACAAAAATCATAACAAATCTTTTCAAATCAAGCTTCATCAAACCATGCTTTTCCCAGTCCAATTTGTCAGTATGAATTGTATAGATGTTGACGTCAGCAGAATCCTATAGCAATGATTGATGTGAAGATTACTTGCTATGATGAGTGATACCAAGTAGATAAGATGAGATAAAGAGAAGAAATATGAGAAAAGGGGCGAAGAGGAGAAAGAGAAGATGTAGTAGTGAGAGGTTTTAGGGTAAGGAAAGATAGAGTGGATTAGTCAAAAACAAACTCAGACACACCCTTTTATAACTTACAGAAAAGAATGATACAATACACTGCAGGATACTAAGAACCATGCACAGCAACAGTTACATATATTCCCATCTCCTATAACATCATCATCATCTAAGCCGTATCCTAATTAATTGGGATCAGCTATATAAATCTCGTGCCAAAAGTTGTGGCAAAAGCTTGACACTAGCTACCAACCCAATGGAGCCTTCTTTGTTTCCAGGCTTTAGACAGGCAATGATAAAATGACATGAATGCCTTAAAGCATTTCGTAAGACGCATACTCCTTGCTAGATGTCACATACCTTTCGCAGAGCACTCTTCTCCATAATGCTTGCTCGTCCTTCCAAATCTCTACCACCATTTGCATAGAAGGCTCCAGTTTCTCCCCTTTCGTCCTCCTCAGGCCAAGGTCCCCTCACCTTTTTATTTTCTGAATCTAACTCCATTTACTAGTGGCATTTGCCCTTTTTGTTTTGCAATTGAAGTTGCCAGTTAGATAGGTATTCTTTTGTTTAGTGGCGTAGCTCTTTTCTTAAGTTATTAGTAATTATAGGATTCATGGACTATAGTTAGATCGGTGACCTTTTTCCTAATGGTAATGGCACTTCTATTAAAATGAAAAAAAAAGATGCAAACAACAATAGGGAAACCAAATAACCACAAGGAAAGCAAACCCCAAAGAAGAAGAACACAAAGGGTGAGATGATGAGGAATTATCAACCCCCTAAACATCAGATCTCATCTCCAAATTCCTATGATATCACCTTCAGTGCAACTAGTGAAATCTTTAACACCAAATTAGTGTTTTAAATATTAACGATATGGGCCAATATATCCCACGATATATCTTGTATCCCACCTTTGCAATACGAAGCGCACAAGTAGTGGGATATATCCCACATGTTCAATCTTATGAGCATTTTTTATTTTTGATCCTTTTTTCTGTAAATCATGTTAAATTAGTGTCAAATTGTTACATGAAAAATCATGGATTGGGAGCTTTAGTTTTGAGATTTGGAGGACCGATTTGAGGAATTTTGAAAAAAACAAAAACAAAAATTTCACAATTTCTCGCAAATCGGTTGCAATTTTTGTATCCTAACATAAAATCAAACATGTATGTAGACTGATCTAGTGATTCTTCTTTTGCTTTTGAATGTATTGCTTGTGTTTCCACACGTCTTCTTATATTTATAAATTATATGAATAAACTTTGAATATACTTGCATCAATTCAGTTAGACTGCATAGATTAGGACCCCATAAAAAGAAAACCTATTATGTGCACTTGATTTTTGTAATTTTTGATTTGTAAGTGTGTATTAGTGTCTTCTTTAACAATCACTGAAATTTCAATGAAAACTTTGACCAATTTCCACTGTTTGCCGATGTTTCCAACAACAACGATACAACCGATATATCCCATTTGATAACCGATATGTATCTGTATCCTGAGGGGGTGATAAGTAACGCGATACCGATATTTTGAACACTGCACCAAATAGCTCAATTAACGACTTCCCTTTGAGCCTTAGGGGAAACCTCTTTCGACGATTCATCTTTATTGTTAACTTCTTATACCACTACTTCCAGAGTCAGGATTGTCCACAACCCTTCTACCAGTGCTAATCCCCACAATATGTTCTCTTGAAACCAAGAATATCTACATTCCAGGCTTCAAAAATGCCTTAATCGTCCCAAGCATCACCCAGGCCACCACAAATAGGTTTAAAAAACTTCTGCCAAACAACCTTTTGGAATCAACAGTGCAAAGGTAAGTGATCTACTGTCTCCTCATTCCTCAACCTGCCGATAGATAAATTTTTAATGATTATCTTTCAGCTCCTTAGGTGCTTAACAGTTAGACATTTTCCTTTCCTACCAACCAATTGAAAGTAATCAACCTTGGGGGACCCTTGGTAACCTTATGCATTAATGTTGAATAGGAATTCTTTGAGAACTCTTGACTTTCTGAAATAGAAAAAATTACATCCCAAAATGATTAAATACTGAAGATTCATTATGTAAATATGAACATAAGTGCTGCATAAATTCCTGGATTCATTGTGCACGTCTCAGTAATTTAGTTTATTAGGATGTAGTTATAATTGGGTCGCATATCTTCCTCGAGCATCTTAATCCCTTCCAAATCAATTGTCAGTATTATTCTAGTAGGACCTTAAATGTCAAGATGACATCTCTAAATGCAATCTACAGTTTGATGATTATTAGAATCCTGTGGGAGCTGCTATTTTTGAACTATGGAATTCTTCATCTGTGAATAGGCCTGCTCCATTTACCATATTGACTCACACAAATGACAGAAATTTGATTCTTCGTCGCATTTTCTGCTTTAGGTGTTCAAGCTGCGTATTGGGGAATGCTTGATGAGGGAAGGATAACCCAAACTACAGCAATCCTTTTGATGCAGTCAGTTGATGAGGCAATTGATTTGGTATCTGATGAGACTTTATGCGACTGGAAAGGTTTAAAAGCCCATGTTCGTTTTCCAAGTTACTATAGGTTTCTCCAGACGATCTTTTGTCCACAAAAGCTGGTGACGTATTTTACGGTGGGAAGGTTGGAGTCAGCATGTTACATATGCGCTGCATTTCTGCGTGCTCATAGAGTCGCAAGGAGGCAACTGCATGAATTTATCGGTATGAATCTTTTCCATACCTTAAAATATGATAGCAGTTTAAGGATCTGCAATTATGATCTCTCATAACCTTGTTTTTTTGCCATTCATTTATATGCTTGGGCTTTCGGACAATTTTCTTATAAAAAGCCTTCTGTTTGCAGTCATTACTTGTGTTCAGCAGTAACTTATCTATTTGTAGCTGTGCCATGCTCAAGATCTAATGTGTGATGACGGATGCAAACTTTACTAATGGATGGTATCAGACCATAGTTACCAGGAAACCTCTCCTGGAGCCAAATACGCATTTCGTTGAAAACACATTTCTGAAACCAGTACGAAACGTCCTTATTGAGACCAGGAAATCCATTTTGTATCAAAGGAAAATGTTTTATATTTTCAGGAACCAGTTTCTATAGAACAGGAGATCCCTTCCTGTATTCAGTGAACCTGTTTGCCAGAAAGGAGGAAACCTGTTTCCTGTATTCAAGAAACCCATTTCCTGTTTTATGACCTGTTTCTTGTTGATCTATCGATTGATGTTGAGCTCTTGATATTTTAGGATCTTTTTAAAAATTATTTACATTTTTGAAAAATTAGACAAAAAATCTGTTTAATTTAAAAAAAATAATTTCAATCTTTTTTTTCATTCCTGCTTTCTTAGGATTTTTTTATGGTCCCTATTTACGATCAATGGATTGCATTTATTTGTGGAAAGTCATATTTTCTTTAAAAACTACTAAAAAATTCATTTCATTTTTTTATGGATGGTTGTATGATGAAATGCGTGTGTATATGTGTATACAAGCATGGACGGATGGATGGATGGATCATGGATGTATGTATGCATGGATGAATGGATCATGGATGGATGGATGTATGTATGTATGCATGCATGGATGTATTTATGCATGCATGCTTGGTTGGATGGATGGATGGTTAGGCATGTAGGTTTGCATGGATGGATGGTTTGACATGTATGCATGCATGCTTGGTTGAATGGTTTGACATGTATATATGCATGCATGCATGGATGGATGGATGTTTAGACATGTATGTATGCATGCATACATGCATGGATAGTTAGGCATGTATGTACATATGCATGCATGGATGAATGGTTAGGCTTGTATGTATGTATATGTGGGCCTGCCGGGGCCCTGGTTTGGGTTGTAGGCCTTTGGGCCTGTTAGTTTTATGTTATTTCTTAGGTTTGTATTTTATATAATTTGCATATTTAATCTTATAAATACAATAGGGGTGGATGTCCAACTCTAGTGGTCTCTCCTTTCTTTCAAAGTTTTTCTACTTAACATGGTATTGGAGCCTAGGGATTGTTCCTAGGGTTTCTTTCTTTCTTCCTTCCTTTCTTGATCTTTCTCCTCCAAAGCACATTTCTTTTTCCTCTCATCTTCTTTTCTCTTCTTTTAAACATATATTTCATCTTGTCTTGAGGGTCATAGGTGTCTTTTACCCACTACTTTGATTTAATTTAAGAGGGGGAGTCATACAGTTGAAGAGTTTTGAAGGTTTTTGAGTTTGTATTGGAGTTCTAATTGAGGCTAAAGTTTTCTTTGAGACTTGAGACTTGCAGCTTTTTATTTATTTATTTACTTTTCTGAGATCTAAGATGAGATTTTGCTGGACAATCTTCTTCAATCGGGATTTTGATTTTATTTTTTCAGTTTTTTTTTTTTTTTTTGGGTTAAAAACTGGTTTGCAGTTGTAATCTTTTGCTGGAAGTCTGTGTTTGTCGGACTTGGTGGACAGTTTTTCCTCTAGAATTGCTAAAATCTATTTGCAGTAGTATATAAGGTTTGGATGGATTTTAATCTCCAGATTTATAAAAATCTACATCCGATAATCCCTATCTTTTGGATTTGTTAATCCAATCGTAAGATCCGATAAGTTTCGATAACTTTTTCCTCAAATCTACATCCGATAAGTTTTTCCTCTCTCTCGATCGATAAGTTTTTCCTCAAATCTACATCCGATAAGTTTTTCCTCTCTCTCAATCGATAAGTTTTTCCTCAAATCTACATCCAATAAGTTTTTCCTCTCTATCTCTCTCTCTCTCTCTGGAGAGATTCATTGTTCGTTCTGAAAATCTTGGGTTGCAGATTATCTTCAATGGTCGAAAGCAGTCGAGATGTTTATTAGAGGGAAAAAAAAAAAAAGTTAGGTTCTATGGATGGCAGTATACCAGAACCTGTTATGTCAAACTCTTCTAATGAAGATAGGAAATCAAATTACCCGCTCGTCATGTCCTAGCTTCGGAATTACATGAAACCGAAGTTAGTGAAGACTATTTCTTATTATCTATTGCCCATAAGATTTGGTTGATTGCTCACGAATTGCATGTTGATTGGAATAATATGGCTCACATTTACAATATTTACCAAGAGATTGGTACTTAGCAACAAGAAGAATGTTCAGTTTATTATTATTATACTAAGATGCATGGGTTGTGATCGGAATTATCTTTCCTTAATGATCTCCAATTTTCCTATACCACTGATGCAAAGGCATAGAAGCATAGTATTGAGAAAAAGAGGATATTATAGTTATCAGGAGGTCTTAGTTATGATTTTGAACCTGCGCGCTCGAATTATTGGTTCACCTACTCTACCTTTCCTAAACAGTGTTTATGCTTTGCTCTTAAGAGATGAGAGGTGTCCTACTACTACGGGACCTGCCGTGGTTGAGAAATCTGCTTTTGTGACCGGATTTAGATATTTTGATAATGCTGGTATTGGAAAAGGTAAGAGTTACTGGACGGTGAGGTCGAAACGCAGGCCGTGGTCATGGTCTTGGTCATGATGCAAACCATTTATGTACTCATTGTGGTTGGTATGGCCATATTGTTGATTATTGTTGGGTACTTCATGGTAGACTGCTTCAAGACCATTCTACTTATTCAATTATTATAGATGATAAAGACTTTCCGAGTACTGTAGAAGAAATGGCTCCATCTCATGGTTCAACCAATTGGGGATGTGGTCAATTTCGCAAAAAGTGAGTATGATGCTTTACTAAGGGACGCCACCCCACAATAAGACCTCTCTATCTGCATCTTTGACGAAAAAAGGTAATACCTTCATTTCTCTTCACACTACTTCTGAGTCCAGTCCTTGGATCATATTACAGGTACAAGTTACAACTGATTCTATTTCTTAGTTTAACTTAGATCCTCATGTAGGTCGTGTGAAGTTAGCAGATCGTACCTTGACACATATTAAGGGAAAGGGTACTGTTTTAGCTTCAACATTGTTCTCCTTGGAACCTTACCCATGGATCCATTACCATCATGACTCATGAACACTTTGTTTATATGTACTTTTATCATGTTTCCCTTATGGAAATCTATAGTCAAGGCGTTTCCCATCTCACTTCCATCCCTGTTTCAACACTGTTATAGACTTTTCAGGAAAGGATCAACTTCCCTAGTATTAATTATGTAAATGAAAATTCTCAAAGAACATCATGAAATTCCTTAAAATTTATTTTTCTGTGCATCCCCGCTAACTTTACTATCATAGGAATTTTGCTTATTCTTATTACTTCGACATATTTGTGTGTCCCGAATTTGTGTATTCCGGAAGATGTTTGATTCTTGCCTAACTGAAAATTCTGACATAATTATGAAGAAACTACTGCATGGTGTCCATTAAATGACTGCTCTTATGGCATTTCTCACCTCTTACCATTCTTGAAAAAAAAGAAGGTATCCATGAAATTATTGTACCTACATTTCAGGCTGTGAATGTCAAGGCTAAAGAACTTTTTGCATGATTTATTTACTCTGTTTGTGCCACAGGTATTCCACCAAAGAATATAAAGAATACTAACAACCTGATTTAGAATGTGTTTCAAATCAAATTGGCCATTCCACACACTAGCTGATTAGATGAGGCAACACTAACAAGGAGCACAACTTTTTTCTGTCGAATGTTATTCAACACCTTAATCTTCAACAAAAATAGTTATTCCATACCTTTCATGAACAGCTGATCTTTAAAAGATCTTGGAAACTTCTTTTTCATTATTTTATTACTGCTTTTCCGTTTGTTTAACTATCGTCTCCCTATCATCTGGAAAGTTGGCTGAGTTGACTCGACTGCTGAAACTCTATTTGCATTTTAGGTACAACCAGCACTCAATAAATCCAAGGAAAATTCATCAAGTCTTCTGAAGCTGATGAATGAGTTCTTTAATCACTTGATTAAGATTTTATGATTTGACCATATCTGAGCGAAGCCAGAAGGAACCTCTTAGGGGTCTGAAATCACTTTTTCCCTGTTATTTTGCCCTGTGTGCTTTAAAGGATTTAGGTGTTTGGGTCACATGGATTGGAAATCACTTGTGGTCTTCTCATGTGACTTGTTGCTGAAGTGAACCAAGTGTTATAATTGCGTATAGGACACTGAATTAGGGTGTATAAAGAGGATAACTCAAGAAAAACACGAATACAAGAATAGATAACTTGCCCCAATAGAAAACAAAGAGTGCTGAGCTGCCTTTTTCTTTTTTGTTTTTGTTTTTGTTTTGAGAGATAAACACCAACTTTATTGAAAAAAGAAGAAGAAGAAGATATCTATAATGAAATCATGTTACAAAGAGCAGGCTGGAAAACACTCTCTTTAGCTAAAATCAACTAAAATGTTTATCCTTGAAGGCAAATCGTGAATTTCACTACAAACACAGGAAAATTTCCAAAATTAGTGAAGGCTGATCTCTTTCTTTCACATGGTAAAAGCAGGCAAATGGAATGCCTTGATCTACGATATGTGTTGTAGTCAATTCGAATGCTTGTTCTGCATCATTTGGTATCAAAGCAAGTCACTATGTCAATTTTTCTTACACACGGACTCCTTCTATAGGTGAAAGTGAAACTGCTTCCATTGTCATTAATGAAAGTGATTCTGAGGGAGAGGAAGCAAGAAAATTTTTGGAAGATGTCCGTGTTACATCCCCTCAGGTTTGAACATCTAGCATTCCAGCAATCAAATCTGCTAAACTACATTTGAATTTTTCAAAATCCATCGTGCATGCTTGCATCTTTGATTTTCCTTTTCTTCGGATTTTTTTCCATTGGTAAATTGAACTTTTAAGAGAGAGAACTCCAAGTGCCTACCATGGAACTTTTATATTTTTCAAACTTCCACCCATTGTTTTAAAACCTGGACTGCACCACGTCCCATTTCTGTGGATGATGTGATCCAAAATAGTCCAACTGGTCTGACCTGTGATGCCTATTTTAGAAAAAAAAAGAGGAGGAGGAAATAAAGTATCCATGCAGCAAAATAGCTAGAAATCTCTTTCCTAAGGAACAAGGTTGTAGCTTCGACCTCTCTCAAGTATCATATGTTTCATCTGGGGATGGTTGAACCAATTGATCAGGTAGTTTGGAGGTTTCCCTCCCAAAATGGCTTCCAGTGACCTGACCTGTTTTCATTTCCGGTTCTGGTCCAAACCGGTGTGGCCCTCTGCTTTGATTGACAGTATTCTCTTGCTTATGAATTTGTACTGGACAGCACCACTTTTATTGAAATGAAAATATCTCGACCATTGTCAGGTTCTGCGTGTTGTCAAAACTAGGCAGGCAACATATTCAATACTAAAGCATTTGAGTGAATATGTGCAAAATCTTGAGAAGGCTGGATTATTGGAACAAAAGGAGATGTTGCAGCTCCATGAGAGAGTGCAGGTAGCTTAGATGTTAATATGTTACTGTTTGTCTTTCTCAGTTGTACATCAACATACTTGGAATAATATATGCTCTCTTTTAATCCTCATGGCAGACCGACCTCAAAAAGCTTCTAAGAAATCCACCTTTAGTGAAGATGCCAAAATTAAGCGATATCTTCAGCACTCATCCTTTACTAGGGGCGCTGCCTTCTATGGTTCGTGAACCTCTCCAAGATTCTATAAAAGAAATAATGAAAACACGAGGAGTAACACTGTATAGAGAGGGTATGAAGGCAACTGGAATATGGCTTGTTTCTAACGGAGTGGTTAAGGTCAGTTCTGATGGAAAATTCATCTTTCTGTCTGACATTCTCTATGTGGAGGGTCACTTCTAATAATGCTATCTTTCCATGCAGTGGTCAAGTAAGAGTTTGAAAAATAGGCATTCGTTGCATCCAACATTTTCACATGGAAGTACACTTGGCCTGTATGAAGTTCTAATTGGAAAGCCTTACATCTGTGACATGATCACAGATTCTGTGGTGCACTGTTTCTTCATTGAAGCTAAAAATATACTTTCAGTACTAAGATCAGACTCTGCAATTGAAGAGTTTCTGTGGCAGGTAGAGTTCTATTAGTATTTCATTATTGTGATCACCCATTGAACCAGTCTTCTTGGTTATCTGCCTTGTTATATTCTCTGGTATATTAAGGTATCAGAAAATAACTAGAGGAGAATAGAGCTGAAGATCTATACATCAAAATGCAAGTAATCACTATTTCGCAGATTTGCCATGCAAATCATGATTACAGTATGTTGAGAATATGGAAGGTCAACATTCTTTTGGTTTTTTTTTTTTTTTCCTGGTGTTCTCTTTTATTCATATCATGTTTAAATATTTTTGTTATTCGTGTAATTTTGATTTCTATATTCCATGTCAAGATTCTTGTAATGCATGGCTCCTCATTGTAAAAGAGACTCCAGCTTTAGATTCCTACCATATTGAGTCCAAATGTAGCAGTTGCCCACTCCTATGTGTCTCATTTTTCTCTGAAAAGTGCACTGGTTTTGATTTCTTCACACAACATGTGGATAAATTTGTTAGTAAAAACCTATATTAGTCCATTCTATAACTGTAAATGAAAAGATTAAGGCCCCGTTTTGTAGACACTTGAAATGAGTTCCTCTCATTTTAATTTACAATAATTATGCATTAGAGATCTTGATCTCTAATACATAAATCACTGTTAATATGAACTCATTATGTATTAGAGATCAAGATCTCTAATGCATAATCACTGTTAACTAAAATGAGCTCAACTAATTTTTAGGTGTCTACCAAACAGGGCCTAAATATCAGTCCATAAAAGACAGCAGTTAATACTACTGTAAGCATTTGATTCATGCATCAAGTTCATTCATCAACAACTATTTTATCCAGAAAAGGTTCATGCATGGAACATGACACTTGTGCCTGAAACAGTGAAGATATTCATACATTTGCTGTATATATGCAATATGAAAGAAAGGTTTCTGTTTCCATCTCACTGGACGGTTCTACTTGCATTTGTTGCGTCTTTAGTATCAAATTTACCGCATTTATAATTAAGTTTACTAAAAAACAACCCACAAAAGCTGTAACGCCCTGAAATTCGGGGGTCGAGCATAACTCAGCTCCCAAGTTCCAAAACATCACTTATGCAACATATTTGATGATAATTGTATGTTGACTGTAAGAATGCATAAAACATG
This sequence comes from Magnolia kwangsiensis, assembly GCA_037074715.1. Taxonomy (NCBI): domain Eukaryota; kingdom Viridiplantae; phylum Streptophyta; class Magnoliopsida; order Magnoliales; family Magnoliaceae; genus Magnolia; species Magnolia kwangsiensis. Next base: position 12,111,534 of record CM073577.1, on the reverse strand, counting down.
AAATAGATCAAGTCAGATAGCAGACACAATTCAGGGATATTAAGGAAATGCAAGCAGAAGACTTAAATACATATATTATTCAAAATAAATCCCCAAATGATGCGTGCTCTGCCCAAGGCAATATACATACATCTGTGTCTCAAAATATATATATGAACTATTCAAACTAATCCAATACATATCCCAGAAAATGATCCTCGCTGGTCAGGACAAGGCTCACATGAACCCGCCTAAGAACTGCATGTAAAAGAACGCCTCCTCGTCCTCGTCGAAGTCTGGCTCCGCCTCGCAAGCATCGACATCTCCTGCAGCTAAGTCAGAGTCTGGTTGGTGTTTAAACACCGTCCCAGAACGTGGAAGTGAGTGATCAACTCAATGGTACTATATAGCAAAAGTTAACATGTTATCAATCCAATCAAGTAGTAATGATAAGGCAATACAATCACACAGGTCATATATCTCTTGTTAATGCAAGGATGATATGAAGAATGATGCATGCCCTCACCACAATCCCCTCTGTGACATCATCTAACGATCGCGGCATGACTCACTTCCTCAATGCTCTATCATCAACACCGTTAGCACATGCAATACGGTGTTATGAATATGATTACCAAGTTCTTATTAGTGCTTTTCATACAGCAGGATTGGGAAGCTAAGACACCTCCCTTGTATCATTTCTTAACATTGATCCATTCTAGGGTCGTCGGTCCTAGGAATCTCATATGATGTTATGGTTCTAGGTCGCTGCAAGGGCTGTCAGGGTTGTTGCGCGCAATCGTTGCTCCTCTCCCCTATCACCTTGTCAATACAGGTTTATTTATATCCTTGAGACTGCATCAGGACTCGTCGCCCCCATGCGGTGTCAGGAGAAACTCAAGGTCACTACAGAGGGCTCGTCACCAATCAGTGTAGGCCGACAGCAAGAATATAGTGTCCCATACTACCATAATCTGCTCAGAGTAGGGTGTTCACTGGTCACTACGGGGAGGTTTATGGCCCCAGCGTAGGCCGACAGCACGACCACGGTGTCCCATACCACCATACCCGGCTCATGAGTCTTAGGGGATCTTGGTACCATGGTTACGGGAGTTTCACTGGTAAGCTCAGTGTCTTAGATTCAAATAGTAGCGACCAAACATGGTGAACAAGCATTGGTCAATCGGGTTCGTTGATAAGCTCAACTAGGCCAAGCGCACGTTGAGTTGAACGACATGGAATGCATAAACACTCCGTGTGGCCTAACCACTGCCGAACAGCCCAAGCACGACTCAGATAAGCTAAACTCATCTTGTGTGGCGAAAGCAACCTCAACCACGATTTACGGAACGTTTTTCGATTACCTGGACTGTAGTACAGCCCCATCCACAAACAAAGCTAATAACCAGCATATGATTCATATCCTGCATTCATATGAACAATCATGGAATACAACTTGAATGTAAACACAGTACATGCAGGAATTTATACACTCATTTAACATGATTCAACTAAGTACATAATCCATGGAGGAAAGCATACACTCGTTTAGCATGAATAACCTAAGTTACATGATTCATGGAGGAAATCATACACACAGACCTTATGGTTGAAATCCATATCTCAACCACCTTAACAATTACATTCTACTAACTACTATCCCATTTAAATATTTAAACAAACACTTGGCTTACACTATTCAACATACATCACGTATGTTGACACCGTTGCATATTAGGGCAAGACCTTTCGCCTAGGAGTTGCCGTACACATATCAGGCATATAACAATGATTATTAATCATGACAAGCATATCAACAGATTTTATACGCATACGTGTATTCTAACATGTACATGAAATACGGTATTTATAATATAAAGTATATGTATACGAAAGACAAAACAGATAGCACATTTGGCATGTGTAATTGCATTCACAACATGAATAAATCATTAACTATCATTGAAAGTGTTGAAAACCATAACCTAAGCACATATAGTCCGCACCTTATGCCGGTAAACGCGTAACGAACTCAGTTTGTTCACTCACGCTTCATCTACGGCTCAACGGCAACCTATTTTATGAAATAGGTTAGCTATTACATCACTTTAACTAATTGAAATCCTAGAACTGATTAGGGTTAGGTTTTCTTACCCAATAGTGTCTTTGAAATCACCGGAATAGTGATTCGGTAACGATGTGTAAGCACAAGGAGTAACGGGAATCGAATCCCAGGAGTAGCTCCCACTTCTCTCTCACTCTCTCTTTTTCTTCTCTTCCTTAGCTAGGGTTTCAAAATTCGTATGGTGTATGAGAAAGAGGTTATAAGGTCCTTATATAGGCTAAAAATTCACTAAATTAGACCCAGAGCCAAGGTATACTTATGTTATAACCAAATCGGGTCTGTTCCGATCCAACGGAGCACTTCTGGAGGTCCTCTTATCAAATGCGGTCGGACTTAAGCTTACTGGCATCAGATCTTTAGTAAGTTAAGTTTTCAGTCCGATCGGATTTCCAGATCGTCCGTGGTGGACCAGTTTCAATTCAACGGTCACCGAACCTAAATCAGGGCTACAAGCTCTATGACATGAAAGGGCCAACTTTCTTAATCCGAGGGTGAAATTTGGTCGAATTCCAACAGTCAGAACGCTTAAAAATAACACGCAAGTGAACCGTGCCAGATTTCATAAAAACATAATTAATTTTCTAAATATTTTCCCTTTTCTCACTCTCTTCACTCCGAACTCAGTAAAATGGTGTCAGGACATCAGTTGGGCTTGATTTTCGAAAGGATGGTCAAGTCCAACTAAGCGGTCATAATAGTCTGAGATTATAGATATCGGACTTTCGATGCACGGTCTAGAATCAATACAAAGTTACTAAACATTCCCGGGAACAACTGAGTTTAGAGTTGGATCCTAGATTTCAGGGTATTATAGCGTCATTGATTTTACAAGTTTTAGGTCCTGTAGAACGTATTTAAAGCGAACAACACTAATTTCACAGCCAGACTAACTTAGCTCTAGGTAACTTAGGTTCAATTTCTAAGAGAATTAATCCTAAATGATTTCTGATCAAGGTGGTACTCGGTTCTTGGTACGGAATTTTCCTAGTCGTTACAAAAGCAAACTGCAGTTGATCCATGAGAGATGCTAAGTTGTCTCGAAAGACTAAATGCCATCTGGTGACAAAGCTTACACATGGGCTTCATTCCAGCTTTTCCCAAAAAAGAAACTCTTTAGGAAACATGCACGGCTTTACTGGCAGTCTGGCACTAATTTTGTTATTAATCAGGCACCAATTGATTTGGCATGAATTAATACCAAAAAAAAAAAAAAAACTTTTTAGTCCTCTGACACTGCTGATAGAGCCAATTAGGGATGTCAGTATGTCACTGATTTCCATTGCTCTATTATTGTTGTCATTTCTTGTGCTCCTGATCCTGGGTAACCATGCAATTCCTGGTTCCTTCTTAGCCATGACAATTTTTGTACTTCATGTTTCAGAGCAAACACACCATGACATTCTAGTGTGGAACATGGGCCTTTCAAAACCCAGAAGTGCCCCATATAAAGAAAACTTTCAATCCTCTGAAACTGCTGATTGAACTGGAACATTTTCTTTACGCCATGAGTATTCAGATCATTAGGGATGTCTATGATTCCATTGCTCTATTTTGTTGTTATTTCTTGTGTTTCTCTAGTGACTAGACATTTCGTAGTTTTTTCTCGTGACGATTTTTTGTATTTCACATTTCTAAGCAAAGTATGCCATGCACTGTCTTTCAGATCCCAGAAGTGATTATATTCTAACATTGTAGATTTTCTTGCTACAATTCTTTTTTCTTCTTTCAGGAAAGTGCTATAATCATAGCAAAACTCTTGCATCCCCAAACATTTGAGAAAATGGCAATGCAAGAATTGAGAGCTCTTGTTGTTGAAAGGTCAACAATGAAGATATACATAAGGGGAGAGATTATAGAAATAGGACCACATGTTGTTGGCTTTATATTAGAAGGTTTTGTGAAGACCCAAGACTCCCAAGAGAACTTGATTACTTCTCCAGCTGCATTGCTGCCTTCTCATGTGGATCTAGAGCTTCATAGTTTGGAAACTTCAGGTAATTAAAACAGTTTTTCCAGTTCATCCAAATTATATCTTCTTTCTAAATTTGTTTTATGATCTAGACCGTTTTTATGGTACGGAATATTTTACATCAGAAAACATGATTCAAAAATTACATCTGGACCTCTCACTTACGAAACTTCCTTTTCAATGGCATTTTATTTTTGACATGGCAATTCTTGAAGATTTATTTATGTTCCACTAGGCTTTGTAGGATACTGCAACTTGTGTCAACAACACTCAACAACAGAGAATGACTAATTGGAAATGTATGGATTTTGACCTTCCATCAAGTGTTGAAACCCTTTCCACTTGTAGAATTGTGGGGAGAAGATTGGGGGAGAAGAAAAGAGATGAGAGAAAAGGAAAAGAGAGGGAGAGACCAACTAAGAGCTCTCATGCCCCACCCCTTGTATAATTATATTAGGGCTAACAATAATAATGTTTAATTATAAAACTGCCCCTTGTACTTGATCATTTACAAAACTAAGAGCCTAAAACTTGACCCAAACCATATGTAACCCAAGCATAAGAAGTGGACCACCCACCACCACACGTGGCACGTGTGGAGTGGACCCCACGTGGTCCACACGTGCTCAATATAAGGGCAAATAACACTCTCTCTCAAGCTGGAGCATATATATCATGAATGCCCTACTTGATGAAGAACCGATCTAGATGAGCATGACTGAGAGCCTTCGTAAACATGTCTGCCACTTGATCTTCTAACTTCACCCAAGCATTCATTCCTCTCATATCATGAGCACCCTATGTTTGGATTTTGCATTTCTCTCATGATAGGGTTAGTATAGTGCCCTTCATTGAAGCCCCTGTCTCGAACAAGTCTCAAAGTGAAGGAACTTAACATACAACAACGTGTCTTTCCTTGTTAGTCACCTTTTCGCGAATGAAATGACAATCAACTTCAATGTGTTTGGTTCTCTCATGATAAATTGGATTGTTGGCAATGTGAAATGCAACTTGGTTATCATAGTGCAACCTCACCAGTATATCCACCACGAATCCAAGCCCGCACAGTAATGTCTTCAACCAAATGAGTTTGCATGTTTCATGAGCCATAGCCACGTACTCTGCTTCTACGCTTGATCATGCAACAACACTTTGCTTCTTCCTTTTTTATGTAACCAAGTTGCCTCCTACAAACGTACAATAACCTATGGTCTAACACTTATAAGAAGGAGAACTGACCCAATCTATGTTAGAATATCCTTCTATTCGAAGATGTCTATTCTGCTTCCTTTTAAGTATCGGAATATGTGAAGCACCACCTCCATATGAGACACCCGAGGAGCCTATATGAATTAACTCACTACATTGCCTAAATAAGTGATATTTGGTCGTATAATCATCGAGTAGATTAATTTTCCAACAAGCTTATGATATCTCGTTGGATCATCAAACAGTTTCCCTTCATCTATACTCAATTTCACATTAGTCTTAATGGGAGCATCAACTAGCTTAGCCCCCAACAGACTTTCTCTTCTAATCACATATGATGCAGGACAATTAACCACTTGCTCTAAAAGCTCAAACTGTTAGAGCATGGCGAATTAACCCTTTTATCTCATAGCCCAGGCCCCACATCTCATGGGTTAGGACCTCAACTGAACCCCTCTCGTGGGCCCCAAATCATATGGGTACCGCCTCACACAGGCCGCCCACCCCAAGTGTGTCCCCGCATCTCACTGGTTACCCCACTCGAACCCGGTGTGAAATGCACATTAATCACCCCCGATGAGGAGTCTCGAACACGAGACCTCCCCAGTGGGTGCCGCCCACCCCGAGTGTGTCCCTGCATCTCACAAGCGATCACACTCGAGCCCGGTGTAAAAATACTCCTGCATTAATCACCCCCGGTAAAGAGTCTCGAACATGAGACCTCCCACTCTGATATCAATTTGATGCAGAACAATTAACTAGTTGCTCTAAAAGCTCGAACTGTTAGAGCATGACAAATTAATCCCTTTATCTCATGGCCCAGGCCCCATATCTCATGGGTTAGGACCTTGACCGAACCCCCCTCGTGGGCCCCAAATCACATGGGCACCGCCTCACACTAGCCGCCCACCCCGAATGTGTCCCCACATCCCACAGGCTACCCCACTCAAGCCCAGTGTAAAATGCGCATTAATCACCCCTGATGAGGAGTCTCGAACACAAGACCTCCCCCGTGGGCCCTGCCCACCCCGAGTGTGCCCCCGCATCCCACAGGCGACCCCACTCGAGCCTGATGTGAAAATGCCCCTGCATTAACATACTTCCTATGTGACAAGTTGATTCCCATCTTCGACCTTTTTACCTCAACGATGGATGGTATAAGATCTTCCCATTTGGAAGTGCTCTCTTTTGTAGAAGTGTCTTTGAGTAGTCATGTGCAATCATGCATGTACCATATTTTATTGAGGTGTATTGGTGTAGTGAGTCATGAGGAGTATCATATCATCCTCTTATTAATAATAAAAAGCAAGTTAAGTCTCTGGAAACTAACAAGCATGCCTTAACGACCAAGCATATCAAAGTCGATTGTGCTTTGTTTGAGAGAAAGTGATGGAGAACTTGCTGACTGTCATCAGATCCAGTTGGGAACAGATGATATCTATGCTCTAGCTTAATGGGGAGTGTTAAAAATGATACATATTGTCTATCAAGTTTGGTATTCCTGCCGCGTACCATATCTTTCTGTTGTGTTTGGTTTACGGTTATCTTATAAGATGTTAATATATATATATATATATATATATATATATATATATATATATATATATATATAGAAAGAGAGAGAGAGCCAGGCTCTCATTTCCTTCACCATTTTCATTCTTACCACTTATCTAATCCCATTGATTTGAAAAGAAGCAATAGAAAATTCTCTATTGGACAGTTTCCAGAACTTTATCATTGATAGCTCTACTTCTTCATAGGTGCCAAAACGGGGAGTTTTTGTCATCAAGGAACCTGTTATCATGTTGAAACAAGAGCCAGGGTAATCTTTTTTGATATGGGACCCTTTGAGGCCAGTGGCGTTCTACAAAGGAAGCCCTCTTTGTGGATCTCGCACTCTGTTGATGTCCCTAAATCCCTAAGCAGAGAGCATGGAGGTTTAATGAGTTGGCCGGAACACTTCTACAAACATCCTCGGCACCCTGATGGAAATCATAAGCAAGCAAAGAGTCTGTCCGAACGGGCCATGAAACTGAGCATCTTTGGAAGCATGGTTCGTCTCCCCATCAAAACTTGGATCTAGACATTTTAGTTTTGAAAAGCATTGTATGATCCTCGACCTGAGGATAGGGCTGTCAATGGATACCCGGATCCGCAGGTATCAGATGGACCCGACCCAATTTTAACGGTCTGGGCCCCATTTATTGAACCCATTAAGAAATCGACTCAGGCTTGGGTCTCACCTTTCAGACCCAGTAAAAACGTGGTCTAGTTGGATCCAGGTTGGGTCCATGTGTGGGTCCAGTTACTTTTAATAGTATAATTATATATATTTAATATATAATTTGACTATTCTAGCAAAAGAAGTGAGGTTTCCTGAGCCACACACATGTAAGAGTCCTTTACAACAAGCACATGTCAAGTTTGCACATGCATGCGTGATCTGTTATTTCCATCAGGTGGGCCCAACCATGTAAACACTCTTATTTGTCACAAACCCAACTTGAAACCTAGATCCAAAGACCTGATGGGTACCCAATTGGATCTGGGTCTGGATCTTCAAGAACTGAGCCCCAACCCAGCAAGACCTGAACCCGATTAGCCTGGGTATGGGTACTATAGGACCCAACCCATTGACAGCCCTACCTGAGGAGATGTGGCACTCTCTGGTGGTGATCTAGACCTGTTTTTCTAGTGGCACCCAAAATGGATTGCCATGACCCAGAAATTTCCTCAATGGGAAAATCCTCACTCTTCCACTATGGTCTTGCAAATAGCTGGCTGAACAAAGAGGTGCAGCAGCATTCCATTCTCAATGAAAAATGCAAAAGATGGCTGGCTAGGATCATCCAACCTGGGAGATTTGTGGGGAGCTTGGCATATCAGATCAATGGTCTGTCAGCCAGCTATGGGCCCATGAGTATAAACTGGAAACCCAAGGTTACCAGCATATCCCCAGGTCAAGGATCTAGTTGTTCCTCTTCATTGCTGTTGTTCACTTAAACTTGGTCTTGAGCTGTTTTGAATCATCAGGTGAGTATCCCCCGTAGGCATAATCAAAGCTTTCCAAGGTATTCTCATGCAAAACCGTACCACAGCCTGTCATACCCAAGGATTTCATCAACGACGACATACATACGTCCGCTCGTATCTTTCCAGTCTGCAGGAGCTACCATGAACAATAGCCTAAGAGCGAGAGAGTTCCCCGAATGGAGGCCCATTCCCCAATCGCAAAGTAGCAGGAAAGAGGGCTGTATCAGAGATGACTCAAGTGATGAATCAGGTCCTGAGGACGAGCTTATCGTGAGAATTGATTCCCCAAGCAGGCTTTCTTTTCGGCAGCCTTCTGGGCATTTGCTTCACGTGCATCCTGAAGGATCATAAACTCTCTCACCAGCAGTCATACAATATTGAATAAGGTGTTTGTTGTGCAGTATGTTTCCTTTTGTGTATTAAAGAAGACTCCAAATGTTTTTTTTCTCTTGGAAAGGGTCTGATTAACATCAGCAATGTGATGGGATTGTAATACCACCTCCTGCATTCCCCAATGTATAAAAATAGCAGCTGGCTGCTTTCATCATGGCAGGCAATTGACCCCGAAAGTGTGAGATGCACCCTTTGCCATCTGGTGGTATCCTTACTGCAATTTCTTTTACTTTGAATTACCAGATCTTAACTTGCAGCTATAATGCCATTCTTCTTGCCTGTTGCCTTCTGAAGTTCATTTTCAAGATAGCCATGGACACAGCAGGTATGTGGGCTTCTTTCTGGTTTTTCCATTGAAAATTGCAACTATTCTTGATTAGGCATGTATTGCAGAAAAATATTTTAAAAAATAAAAAAATAAAAAATAAATGTCAATGATCTCACTACTTTTAGGGCCAGTTTGGATGGGTTGTGGGAAAGCAGGGTACTTTTCTGGTCTGAAAAATATCCAAACCATAGTTCAAAAACCCAAAAACTGAACCCAACTGGACCCAATGTGCAGCCAGGTCGGCTCGACTCGACTTATGATATTTAATTATTAAATTAGTAAGAACAATAGCTATTTAATTGTTATTTGGTTATGGATATAAAAATTGACAGAAAGTGCATGGCTTGGTGGTAGCAGTCCTCCAGGTCAGGTCTTTGGTTTGAATCTCACACGCTGCTTTTTTACTTTTTATTCTGGAAAGCAATCACCAATCTAGTGACTTGGTCAGAGTCATGCCAAGTTGTGTCAAGTTGACCAAGTTGGGAAGCTGACTCGACAGAGTATAGCCAAATCAAGCTCGCCAGCAAGTTTCATGTTGACTCGGCTTGAAATCTTGAGTTTTCAGCCAAGTTTTGAGTCAAGCCACTGAGTTTTAGAACTAGGATCCAAGCTACTTGCAATTTTTAGTACCATCCAAACAGGGCCATTAAAGGCAGAGATTGTTTCAGTTCCAAAACCAGGATGGTATTGTTATTGGAAGTTTTTTTTTCTCTTTTTTTCTGGCTCGTGATTTCGCCATTGCAGTGACACAAGTTTGATTCTTCTCTGGTCTAAACTGTAGTTCTTATTTGCAAATAGCGTAACGGGAAATGTGGAAGGCAGTTCTAAATTACAGAAATGATGCTCTACTGGCCCCCTCATTCAACCCTTGCAATTTTCTGTGGAACATCCATGGTGGGGCCACCAGATGAATGGTTCAGACCTCCCAAGGAGGGGCATCTGCATAGAATTGAGGCTGAAGTATAACATGTATTTGGGTGGACTTGAATGTTGTACTGATCCTCCTAAATCACTACTAATTGCGGCTTTTGTTTGCATTTTATTCTCCCCTCATCTGCGAACATGGCATGCTTGCAAGAACTGGCTCATTCATCTGTTGGGCTCCATCAGCCTGAAAATCAAGCTAGTATGGTCAGCATCAGGTGGGCCATGTATGGGCAGAAAATTTGATGGCATTACCTGGTTGATGATGAAAGCCTGATCTCTGGGCTACCTCACATGCATGATGAGGCCCTGATGAGCAGCCTGAATATCATGTGCAGCACGAGTAGAATTGAAATCTGCTTGCTGAATCGGTTCAATTCCAATGGGTGTGCCATGAGTATTGGACTAACCAGTTATCCAATAATATCCAATGAGTGGCCCAGATCTTGCAGTCATATGCTATTAAGAGGGTGAGAAAGAAATTAGCAAATCATTCAACCATTTGTTTGGGAATTTTGACCCTTGGCTTATGACCTAAAAGTTCATTCTCACCTTCAAGCAACATTCCAACCTCTGTCGATAAACATCCAATGTGTAAATGGTGAAACTTGCGATAAAGATCAGTTAGGACAGTAACCATGATGATCCATTTGTGTGGCGGGCTACACCATTGAAACCATTGGATAGGTGATGGTCTGGTTTGATCCAATGTTTGTCTGTGGCCCACCTGATCAGTAGATTATTCCAATTTTGGCTCCAGTAGATTATACAACCTTTTGTGTGATCATTTCTCATTGTAGATATATGCTCATGTGAGCTTTGGATCCCTGCAAGAAGGATCGGGTGCTAATTGCAGACTTTTTCACATGAGAGTTATGAGGCCAATCACCAAAGTAGGATTTTGAATCTTCTCTGCATGTGCCAATTTTCATGGGAAGAAGGCTTCTCATCAGGTGGGCCTCACTGTAATGTAGGGTGGCATGAAAATCAGGCTCCGGTGGGCTATAAATACAATTAGATGGGTGGTTAAAAAGAACTAACAGTCCACATTCTCATGTGTGGCCCACCCTAATGGCTGTACTGATCTGACTAATGCACTAGGCACAGACGTGGCAGGGACCTGATGAACGGCCTCAATTTTCTACCAAAATGGTACATGCATCGAGAGGAATTTGAAATCTTTCTCATTTGCTATGAGTATGGAAATGAAAGCCTGTGTCCGGCCAACTTCACATTGGCAGCCGTTAATGAGTTTTGGGATGGGCGTAAAGGTCCAATGTGAGTACAGGACTTGGTGTATGTGCACCTGGCTAGTGTTGGGCCAGGCTTCGGACTGGATCCTTAGTGGGTATTGCTGGCCTGTGATTGGCCATGTAGCTTAGTTTAGAATACATGGATTCCCATCATCAAAATATCCTTTCAATCTATGGCTAGGATCATTTGACCAGTATGATTCTCATTGTATAACCCATCCATGGAAAGCCAAGACAACAAACAGTCCAAACCTTATAGATTCAAAAAAAACAAAAAAAAAAAAGGCAAAATATAGAGAAAAGGTTCATATCATTTTCTCTGCAAATGTGAAAATTTTGCGATTTTCTTCCTAACACAGCATTTTCTATGGATGTTAGTTTAACTGTGGCACTTGATACACGCACATTTTCGTATTTCGAACACCTTGAATTTCTTTTGCGGTCGAGGTCCTCCAAACAGCCCAATAATCAATATTTTTCCAACAATCACATTTTGTATTACCAGAAAAAGAAAACATGGAAACATGCATTTTCACGCTTCGTAGAGCATGCCGACCTCAATACGTTGATTCAATGGTATCCCCAACGCCGGCAATGCCGATCTACAATTACTGTGTAGAACTTCATAAAATCTGAGCAAGATTTTATCAAACCATCCAATATCTTTACCTACATGGAACCTCGTCTTTCCCTGAACATGCACCACGCCAGCAAGCTTGGCACTCTCCAACTCCGAAAGCTCTTCTTCAACTGATGTCAAAACAGGCAGTGGCCCTTCTGGGCCCTTCTCAATGTGGACCCGTAAGGCGTCGGTCACTTGACTTACAAGATCATCTCCTCCAATACTGAGTGAATCTGCATACCCATATTGAATCACACAGCAGTACATACCACTAAGGCCAAACCTCTTGATGATGATTCTCTCATTCGGGGCAACTTTCGCAACTAGCAAGTATTGGAGAGTCGTAAAAATAGTCACCTTATGCAAAGATCTCATGTTCTTTATGTAGTGTCCAAAGATTGGGGTTAGCCCATCTTGTATATTGCTGTAGAAGAAGCAAATTCCGGCGACTCTGTGGATATTTGGATCGGATAACAGCCCGCTGAGATTGTCCAAAGTTATTTTGTGGGTCATTTCGTAATCCAACTTCCGCAGCCTCCCATGGTACCAACCGAACATTATGAAGGCGAGTATGATGGAAATGGCAAATGGGACCCACCCGCCTTCTGGGATCTTGGTGAAAACCGCACTCACATACACTCCTTCCATGATGAAGAACACAATGAAGTAGAGGCCAACCAGCAATAGCGGGGTCCGCCATTTTATGACCATGACCAGTGTCAGTAGAATAGTGGTGATGAGCATTACCATGATGACTACAACACCTGCATTGATACAGATCTATGGGTTAGAAGATGGTAAAGAGATTAACAGTTCCTGAAGATGTTGGTGCAGAAATGTGAAGGCTACTTGCAATAGGATTACGAATGCTCTCTTGACCGAGTGGATATCAGGTGGCCAAAGAGTGTGTGCAAGAGACGAATCACAAGTGCAGTGTTTGTGCAAGATCTGAGTCCATCAGGTGGGCCGAAGTGTTTTGTGTGCTGTCAGCCTGAAAATCTGGCCGGCCTAGTCTTCATGGGCCGCAGGTATCGTCGTTGTCATCATCATCATAGTCTTCTCTCAGTATTTGGGGTCATCTTTTAGGCAGTGATTATTGAAAGTTCTACAATCAGCTGCCGCTAAACATCACTGTGCATGTATGAGAGAGAATTGATCAATGGTCTGCATTACATGTACACGCGTGGCCCGCCTTTATACATGGTGGCACCACCTGATGAAAGGCCTCAATCTCACATGCATTTCCACTTGGAGAGAGTAGGATTCAAGCATTAGCAGGGTTCATTTCAGTAAACAACACATTCAAAGAAGCAGGAAAGGATGAGAGGCCAACTATTTTAGTTACCGAAAGCATTTCCGAGATCTTTTCCATCTCCAAAACCAAGAACAACTGCAACACATAAAACCATGAGAATGTAGTTGACTTCCGGAGAGTAAACCTCTCCTTCCTTGTGGGGGGATGTGTGGACCACCTTAACCCGAGGGAAGTAATCCATGACCACTGATTGCTTGATTACAGAAAACGTGGCAGATATCAATGACTGGCTTGCTACGATTGCTGCAAGTGTTGAAACTACAAACATGGGCCAGTAGACCTTCTTTGGCACGAACTTGTAAAACCCGTCGTCATGATCGTTGAGGTTCTTGATCAGATATGCTGTTTGTCCAGCATATGTTAGGACCAAAGAAGGATATATGCTGAACAGGAAGGCCATCTGCAAGGAGGAACCAACGTCAGAAAATTAATTTATTTTTTTGAAGATTTTTTTTTTTCAAGGGTCATTTCTTAAATGTGAGAAATACACGATCATCGCTATTTGGTCGAACATTTTCTCGGTCAACAAACCATACATGGGACCCAACTTTAGGAGATCCAAATTGTTCATATGGTGGGCCCATGGTGGATTAGGATACCCATGCTGCATGATGCAAACCATCTGATTAGGCCCTGTTAATCGCGAGCATAGGTTGCAAATCATCAATTATTCATGGGCCAGAAAGGATCATCTGATGTGGAAATATTGAGGCATGGTCCATCCAATGATCAGGCCTCCAGAACAACAGCTTAGATTTACTAGAAGGACGTCTTATAAAATGATCAAGCCGAGACATTGTACAGTATGTTTAGGTTTCTTGTATCTAGAAGTGGGGCCCATGGTTCAGATATCAAAAGTGGATAATCCATGCAACAAAAATCCAATAGATTGGAAGACCCTTTAGAATGTTTGATCTTTTGTTGTTTCAATGGGAACCATTAATGTATTTTCTTTCTAAACCATTTCTTTGTTGGCCACCCATTGAATGGTTTATGATTTTTCCCTCTACAAGACTTTTAGCACATGGATCATTCAAAGTGGGGCCCAGAATATTAACAGTTTGGATCACCCAACAATGGGCCCAACAGTACAAACTGAAAGCCTGAATAGTACTGCAAACTCTCAGCCAGAGCATTGTACAATGCCTCTACTGAAAGGTGGTTCCACCTGCACTACTGGCAATTCAAACAAAAAAGGCCGTTTCTTTGGATGGAGCATTTATATTATCATATACAAGAAAAGGTTTGATACTCTAGCAGAATCCAATGGATGATATGCATGCATTCGAATATTGTATACATGGCATACAAGCAATTCCAATTATGGGTCCCAGCTTAGATGTATAATCAACAAAAAATCGAGCTTATTTGATTATCTAAGTATCCGATTCATGAACATTGCTGGAACTAGTTAAAAATGAAAATTATCCAATGGTCCTATTTCAAGAAGTATCTATGAATCAGAGTTTGGAATTGTTCAACCAATCTGAGTTTGGGACTACCACTTAAGACAGTGGACTCCACAATTTAGCTGGTTTGGTTTGAGTTAATGTATGCCATGCGTACAATTTCTGAGTTCCTGTGTATCAAGCAGTCATACTCATGCCAGAGTATCAAACAACTCCCCTTCGTATAACATCTCGATAAATAAGGCTGCAAGTAGAATACCTGAATCGACCTTTTATTGAAATGGCCAAGATCAGCAAACATTGCTTCGGCACCTGATGCAATGGATAGATCAAAGGTCATCAACTGTTGCAATCATTCCAAATCTCATGTGGGACATCAGCTCTCCATGTGCTACATACCTGTAATGCATAAGACAGTGCCACCAAGCAACAGCCAGCCTTCCTTTCCATTTCTCAGAAAGAAACGGACTACGTAGTGGGGTGATATAGCTTTGAATATGCTCGGATAGTGATGTATAATGCTATATATTCCTACCATCGGAGTAGTGAAAGTCCACGCGGCCATGATAGGAGAGAAAAGGAAACTCACGCGGGATGTCCCAAACTTTTGCAAGAGGAATAGAACAATTAGAACTGCTGCAGATAGAGCTTCCACGATAGCTGTGGAATTCAAAAGTTTGAAATATTTGTTAAGCAGAAATTGACATGGGAAGGAAGAACAACAAATCTGCGGCACTACTCACATTTACTGACAGAAGGAAAAGGCCCTCTTAATCCATCCATTGCCGATAACACTGAAACAAACATATATGTTTAAAGGTAAAGGAGCTTAATAATTGAAAATGACTTTTTTGGTCTTGAGGCACCCATTTCATATGAGTGGGACCCATGGTATTTGGGGATCTAGACAGTATTTTGGCCTTTGTTCCGGACATAGCGGTGTTCTCTCCTCAGCCAACTATTTTTAGGCCATTGATCAAAGGGTTATGATCTTCCAATTTGGAAGGATTTTGCACTGTTCCCTATCCATGGCAGATCCCATCTGATCAATGAGCCCAACTAGTGAAGCATGGACCTCATTTATACGGAATGGGTGAATTAGGACTATTTACAGTCCAATGTATCAGATCCTGATAATTTCTCATCCTTGAATGCTTATCAAAGGCTTGCTAGTGCCTCATGAACCACCCCTCCACATTTAGCACACATGCTGACCTTGCAGGTTCGTTGAACATCCAAAAGCTACACAAGACAGTCACCATCATGATGTCCATGTTCATAGTCAAGCTGATCCACTAATCAGGCAGACCACGTTGATGTGTTGAATGTGGACCGTTGGCAATGTTTAAACTGTCTGTATGTTATTTTCTACAGAGATAGCCAATTTGAGCAGACTAGCATGACTTTGTGTTGGGGCCAACCTATGCTTTGTTCAGATGCCCCACACACGAGGTTGGCAGGTCTGCTACATGTAAAAGTGCATGTGGGGCTAGCAAAAATCTACTTAATCACCCTTTATTGAACTTGGATAATACAAGTTGCTTAGTAAAACAAACCTGAAATGGCAGGAGTAAGGATGCCATCACCAATTAGCATGCACATCCCGAGCATTGCAACAAAAAGCAATACCCTTCTTGCAACCATGCTCCTTTCAAAGAATTTCTGCAGCCAGTTTTGCTTTTCAGTGCCCATGAATTGGCCACCATCTGAAAGGACCGACTTTGAATGAACACGTTTGCATGTAAGGATGCCAACATCCGCATGCCTGCAAAGCAATGAATATAGAGCAAAAGTTCCACCTGCAGTTTCCCATTTCACACAACTCATCAAGAGAGAGAGAGAGAAAGAGAGAGGTAATTACATATAGAGCCTCTAAAACATTGACAGATAATATGGAAAAACTATTCAATGGGTGATTGCAAAAGATCAAACACGAAATGCTTCTACTGTGGATCACAGATGAACATGAATAGTATCTTTGGGTTCTCAGCTTGGGCAGGTGGAGTCCATGGTTGGGTGATCCAGACCATCAATCTTAACTCCTTGACTCGTGGCTTGCAAATAGATGGTTAAGACAAGAAATACAACAATGGTTTGCAGTCAGCTAAAAAATAAAAGCCAAGCTTCAACAGCCAGGATCCTTCAATTTGAAAGATTGAGGCACAATCTGGATCCCTAAACCATGGGCCCTTGTACAGACTCAAGACCCAAGGATGGTTTGTAATTTCTTCATTTTAACCGCCATATCAAATGTGAATGGGACTTCTGTAAGTATTTAGATGCTAAAGTGGAGTTGTTATGTGAAAGTGATGATCTTAAATGAGAAAGCATTTCTGCATGGGCCTTATTTTGTTGGACAATTGACCGTTAGCACAGAAAGAATGTCCGCATGGGCTAATGGCTAATTGACAAATGGTCATTAGCCATCTCCTAGTATGTTTTGAAATTTTAGTTTCTAAACTTGATGTTTACATTGTTATGTAACTATGTTCTGCAATATGTTATATCAGGTCCAAATGAAGCAATGATTTGTCTTGAAGAAAATAAAAAGAAATTGAAGGGTTGCTAATTGCCACATTCAACTTAAGGTGAATTGATGAAGGAAAAGCATGTATTGTCATAGAGGGGAAAGTGGATCATCATCATCTTACCCCTTCTCCCAGCCATTTGGGGTCGGCTTTTAATTGGAAGATCGGCAAAGTATTTCAATTGGCTGCCCACCGAACAAACCTTCCTCTTTTACCATGCTATGGAACCCACCATTGCAGAGGCTCGCATTAAATTCCCATGCCATCACGATCCCACCCAATACTAAACCGCAGCCCAGCTAACACACACATCAACAAAAAAGGAAGCAAAGGAGGGTCATGGAGGGACATGGAATTCCTTTGTATCATGTAACAAAAACATGCATCCAAGTTGGCATTGAGGCATGCATATGCACCACCATTGGCCAAAAGTGGAAAGGACATTATGTTTTTTTTAATAGAAAAGTGGAAAGGGACATGCTGAATTAGTTGTTTATCGAAGACGACAAAATTGCCAATGACGAAGGTGTTATTGATTGTGAGAGCGGTCTGGACGATTGTATGGCCCACCTAGGTGATGTTGTACAGCCCACCTTGTCTCCCCTGTTTTGGTCATGTATCCTCTCACTTCATGTTATTAGGTGACCAGTTTGCCCCTCATTGTTACAATATGCTTTTCGCACATTAGGTTCCACCAAATAACATGAGGTGAGAGGCTACAAGACCAAAACACCATCAGCTAGGTGGGCTATTCAATAATATGGACTACACCCATCATCGTACTTGCTCACCCCCCCCCCCCCCCCCCAAAAAAAAACTTTTTTAGTCTTTTTTCAATTTGTTTTTCTTTTTTAGGAATCTAATATTATCGTAAATGATCTCCTATGGGATACAAATTAGACAATGGTAGAATAAAAGGCTCTTAATCATGGTTTTTTATTTATTTTTCATCTTCTGGTTTAAGTTGTTAGGTGACTGATGATTGGAAGTTATTTGCTTAATGTTATTTGATAGACCTTACAAGGTAAGAAGCATCCTTGAGTCTTGGGGGTGTGATTGAGGAGATCCTGCCATTGATATTTCAATTTTTAAGTCATAAAATAGTGCATAACTTAAAGAAACCAATTAATAAGTTGGTGACTAAGCCAATCAAGGTGTGGGCTTATAGAGTTCTATGTGTAGAGATGTGATCCCTCAAAGATTCACCCAATGTTGTCAAAATCGTTATCGTATCACAAATTGCAATAGGGGTTGAATTGCATCAAATCGCAAATCGTATCGTAAATCATAAGATTTTTTATGATTTTCTTAAATTTTTGAAAAAAAAAAAGAAAAAAGTAAATCATTAAACCAGAAAATAATAATAATAATAAAAAAAATAAATAAATAAATAAATAAATCTCATCGATATCATCCTCTTGTCATCAATATGCACCAAGTAATACCATTTCATGATAGTGTTAAAGGATTCTTATCTTTCCTTTATTTCTTGTCTTTTAAGAAATTTTCCTTAGAGAACATACTAGGATCCATTAATAATTTACGTTCTTGTTGCCTTTCTTGAATGTAGAATCACGCTAGAAAAGCGGTATCTGATTATGTAGACCGATGAAAAAAGATATTTTGATTTCTAACTATCATCCCACAATACATATAAATCTAAATGATCATATCATAACCATCCATATATACATTCTAGATAAATCACACATCAACACATCGATTTGGTGTTTTGATCACTTAAGTAATAAATCCGTTTTTAAAGCTCCATGAAAATGAAAGCGCATCGAAGCTTAAAATAGAAGAGAACAAGTACAATTTGAATCATAAATTGTAGGATTCAAATCATAGAATTGAAGGATTCGCATAAAATGGGATTCAAGGTGGGATTCAAATCATTTTTGCTTAAGATTCGACCCATATCGTTTTTTGCTCAAGATTTGACTCAAATCATAAATAGTAAAACACAAATCTTAGGATTTTGATAGCACTGAATTAACATTTGTTGTTTTCTCTTTTATTAATAAAGCTCTTTTTTCCCAGATAGGTCAAAAAGGTCTCGTCAGAATTCTTGTTCATGGGTAGTGTTGGCATTTGTCTAAAATACAAAGGATAGAACGTGGAAGGATAATTAGAATTTAGAATTAGGTTGATACCTGAGTTTATATATTGGGATATGGCTTAGATGAATAGGATTCATGTAGCCAACCCCAATTAATTGTGATGAAGCATGATAACGATGGGTTGACTTCATGGCAATGAGGTGTATGTGTTACTTCCCAATCTCTCAGGACTGGTTCATGCATTCTAGGAAACCTGGGCAGTTTACTTTTGGTTATGGAAAAGCCAGCACATCAAAAGCAAAGCTTGATCAACTAGAGACGCAACTTGGGCTGGTTGGGTCAGGTTGAGGGTCAACCCAAGCCCAACCCAACTTCAAGAGGACCTAACCCACAATCCGACCTGAATTCCAACCCGAGGTTCCCAACACGAATTCCTCTACGCTCAACCGTAAACCAACCAGACCTAACCCAAATACATGTGATTATTACCTACCCGACCTAACCCGAACCAAATTTTCTCAACCCAAACCCAACCCGATTTCAAATCAGGTTGTTAAACTCCAACCTTAACCCAACCCGAGGACCCTTACAACCCAACCCAAACTCGGGTTGGATCAGTGGGGTCTGGGTGGTCAACCCGAACCCTAGTTGCAGCCCTATGTTAATTCCCAAGAAATAGTAGAAAGAAACCCGTACCCAAATTGCAGCCCACTATTAACTCCCAACTATTAGTAGAAAGAAGGGGATGGAGAAGCTGAGCTAGGTGGATTTTGAGAAGAAGAAAAGGGAAGTCCAAAGATTTTTTGTATTTTGTTTTCCTCTTGTTCTCCTGAACCTTTCCTCTCCATAATGTGTATGCTTGACTTGTTTTGTGAAATTTTGACCTCCATAACACTAATGATGGTTCTTATGTTTTTGAGATCAATAAGCTTTTACTTCTAGACAAGGTATTCCGTAACGGTAACGATGGGCATAATGGACACCACCGTTACCTTTATGATACGAGTCGTAACGGCTATTATGGCCCTTGTAACTGTTGTTACAGTCTCTTTTTTATTTTTATTTTAAAAAAAAACTCCGAAAATCCTATATCTACCCCGTAATGTTGAAAAAAATATATCTGAAAAACCTATATCTGCTCCCTAGCAGACCATTACGGGACTGTCATGACCTTTACAGGGGACGTAAGAGGCTGTTAACGGCGGATACAAGTCATTTTTTTCATAATGGCTGGTACGGTCATTATGACCCCGTAATGTGTAACGGTTACCACTGTTACCTTTACGTACTGGCCTTTATGGCCCCGTAACGGCCTTTATTGCACACCTTGCTTCTGGAGAAAAGTTGTATTCTATCTTTATTATATTTTATTTATTTATTTTGGGATTTTGGGATCATCCTTTCAACAATGATTCAAGGTCTAGATTGGGTTGTTGTTTCCTCAAATTGAAAGAAACCCTCACTATACAAATCTCCCCATTCTCAAACAAGCAATTAGCAAATTCCATCATGGCACTTAGCAATCAAGCATCATCATATTCAGTTAAACTTGAAATAGGGGGAGAAAAAAGTCAACATGAAAACAAATGAGCAAGCTGACTCCAAACATAAAAGTGTCCATCCATTTTTGTAAAATTGGGGCATGACAGGGGATCCTCAAATCAAATCAGATTGGATTACTCCAATCCATTTCTTTTCGAAAAGGTCAAGTCCATTAGTGCCACAGTATCCCCTGCCCATGATGACATCAATACAAGCAATGAAAATTCAGATTCATGTCCCACCAAATGAAAATTCCAAGTTAGGATTGTCTCCGTTGTGAAAATCATGGGCCCTTAAGCGACACTGTCAGCAAAAGATGTATAAATGGCTGCATATTCCCCAGTAACCAGCTGACCAGCCTAATGAAATTAGAACATCAATTACATCACAAACAGCTGAAATTCCAAATCAACACGACTAGAAATATTGTGAGAAATCATGGAAACAAACATCCTAACAACCAACCAGATTTAAGGGGGGGAAAAAAAGCTGCATAAATAGTCCCAAATATCAATTGCATATAGTTTCACAGCCCAATGAGTTTAGAATCTCAATCACAGAACAAACAATATAGAAATTCCAGATCAACCTCACTCATGGCAACAGAAGGAATTGTCCAAAATATAAGCACATTCAAGCCCACTTTTCCGTGATCCCAACTGTTCATCTGATGAGGCCCGACCTTAATAATTCACGTTGTAAATCTACAAATAGGACCATTTCAGCTACACAGTCGGTGGATCCTGCTCTTGTTTAATGTGGGCCATAGTCGAAACCATCAATTTTCGGACCAACAATTGGATAGACAAGACCTGGAGGAGAAGTTTGAGGCACAGCCCATCTGTGGTGGGACACACATCAGATAATCAGTCCGGGCACCAAAGATCCCGCGGCGCCACTTGCATAATTTCCATTTTGTTGGGTCCAGCATCCAGTAGTACCTTTCAGGCCATCGATCAAACAATTAAGGTCATCAAATGGAGACTTTCAGGGCACGGTCCATACATACAAGGACCCACCAAATGAACAGTCTCGATTGCCGAAACCCACTTATATTTCTAGGCCAAAATTTATTGTTGCTCTGTTCAGTCACGTACCTTCATAAGCCAATGGACTTGGAACCACAATTACAGCAGAAATAGTGAAATTTTCAGAATCAACTCAAGCTGTAATAACATGATAAATCATCAAAACATGCATCCAAACGACCAGATTTCAAAAAAAAAAAAAAAAAAAAAACAGCCTCAATACCACAGAAATCCCTCAACTACAAATCAGCACGAGTGACAATAAAAGAGGGAATCCTTGAACGAGCATCCAAACACGCCCCATTTCAAGAACTGAGAAAGACCCAAATCATAAAAACAATCCAAACAGTACATATGCATACCTTCGCCTTGATCGTCAGCACTGAGAGCAATCCCGACGTACTTGACTACTCCAATTAGAGTAAGAGTCCAGAACATGATGCTGTAAATCCCCAAGTAGTCATCCTCATTCGGAGATTTTAAGTTCATCGACGGATAGACATAGAGCGGCGACGTCACCAATCCGCCAAAAACCACCCCCAGTGTCTTGTAAGCAAGGAAGAGTGTCTTCCAACGGTCAGTTTTCTGTTCAAATTCGAAAATTCAAAAAAGCCCAGATCAAGATTCGAAAAACCCAACTCAAATCTATGAGAATAACCTACAGAAATTCAAATTTTGAAGTGAGCATGACTGATTTTTTAGATTTATCTTTAACAAAAAAAAAAAAAAAAGAGGACCTTTTTGTTTGGGAAATGAGAGACGGGATTATGGTGACCGTTGGATGAAGAAGAAGCTTCCACGGTTATTTCAGATAGAGGGATGGATTGGTTGGATGTGGAGTGATTGAATGCCATTGAATTGTAACCTCTCTCCCTCCCTCTCTCTCTCTCTCTCTCGAGATGGCGGGTTATTATTTTTTTTTTGGCACTGCTCGTGGTTTGGGAGTTTTTAAGCGCGATGGACGGACTCTGTTCTGGGGAAATGGTGGGCCCACCGGAGGTGCGACCGTACATTCAGAGGTGCGTAGCCGTTGAATCGACTGGAAAGGAAACGCAGTTCCAACTTCCACGAAGATTCTGATACATAGATCAGCCGTACTCTATTCTAGTGGATGCATCTTAGCTCCCCTGCCGTACACATGGCATGAACTTCAAATCTAAACCATCCAAACATTAGACCCAGTTAGATGGATTATAACCCATAATTACATTTGAATTATGATTCCAAATGATAGATCAGCGACATCTAGATTGGATATAAATGGTCCAAATCGACAAAAACAGTGTCCACTAATCTGTGGTCAGAATCGTCTAAACAGGTTGTATTTTAGTGTATGGTCCATCTACGGTATGTCCCACTATTTGGATGGTTCGGATTAGGGGTTCATGCCACGTGTACTGTAGACGAGCCCACCTGCATCCTACCTACCGAGCTTTTTTAAGATTCAGAGTCCCCGGGAGGCCGGTTGGTCTCCGATTCTACACGCGCCTCTAATTAACACCACAGGTGCCAACCGAAGCGGATTGCCTACTGCCTCACCTAGACGAACTCGGTCCAGGCAAGGGCTCTGTGGGGCCCACCTTGGTATTATCCTCTACGTCCATAACGTTTCCCATATCATTTTAGACTATGAGACGAAAATTGAGGTAGATCCAAGTCTCAAGTGGACCACACAGTCGGAATTGAATGGTCACCATTAAAAAATTCTTGGGAGCTGCGGAGGTTTTGATCAAGCTGATATTTGAGTTTTCCCTTCATCAACGTCTATGTGACCTTACAACAGCAGGTTGTATGGAAAATAAAAATCACGGTTGGTCATGAGAAGTTTTCAACGGTGGGCACCATCATCATAGATGTTTCCCATGGTGTGTTCCACTTGAGAATTTAATCTATCTCATTTTTTGTTAATTTACCTAAAATGATCTGTAAAAATTAATGGACGGCATGGATAAAACCCATACATCACAGTGGGTCCCACAGAGCCCGTGCCTTGACCGAATTGGTCCTGGCGTGGGCAGGACGCAATCCGCTTCCGGTGTCAATCTGATCATGCATCAGGTTTGCAGCAGCATATAAACAATCTTGATCAAAACTCACGCAGTTAAGGTGGGCCACGTATGCACCAAAAACCATGGACGGTAGAAAAAGTTGTTAGTGGTCCATAATGTATATGTGTGAAGGCTATGGTGGATGGATAGTTATGGTTTTTCTCCATAATATATACTGAGTGGGTTCTAGATAATTCACGTCTCGGATGATCACACGGATTTCTACGCTGGCACGTACGGCCGCGTGTAGAGTAGCGTGTGGGCATAGCCAGATTCTGCTTTAAAGTTTCGGAGCTCCCACGAGAAATCAATAAATGATATGATACGTTAATTTTCCCTGTTTTGCGACTAGGACTGATCCCATGTGTTGCTCCATTGGAGTCCACGTGATGAAATAAAAAATGATCGGAACCGTTCATTTTATTAATTTCATGCTACTTGGACTATAATATTAAATTTAACTGAAAATATTACTGATATCAGTATTATTTTTGGATAATTTATATGATTGAAAATAAACATTTTCAATGGCTTGCATTCAACTTTAAAAAAAAAAACGAAGGTCAGTATCATTAATGGACCTTGCATGTTGAAAAATACATTAATTGTATTCGTAAATAGAAAATGGACAGCTAGAATCACTAGATGATATCATTATATAGGCCCCAATCCGGCGACACATGCTACCAAACCGTGTCGCCATGTGTCGCGACAAAGTGAAAACGAACTCAAATACAACTTTGATAACGGGCAGACGCGGCGTGACGATCCACACACGCATGCATAGATTTTATTTTACACGCGGCAAATAAGTATCTCAATCCCAACCGTCTAATCCAGTATTTCATCGCTTGAAGTCGCTATGAAAGAAAAATAAATAGAGAAGGCATGATATTAAACGTCAGTCAGATTGACCGTTCAAATGAAAATTGATGGTGATCCAAATAAAAAAACTAATGACAAGAAAAAGGAGGTTATGATGATCTAATTAATTTTAATTTTCTTACATGATCCATATAAATGGATTAGCACTACTTTGACGGTTTAGATTGCGATAAATATTCCACGTGTACAGTATCCATGAGCATGCGTGTGGATAGTAATCCTCTGCCAGAGTATCAATGTTTTACACGAGGGATATGGGAATATAGGTGGATCTTCTGTCCAGGAAATGATTCAGTAGAATAGTGTCTGCCAAAAGCCTCCATACAATCTAACGTATCTGGAATGCATGGCAGTGGGCCAGGGGATCAGGATTGTATAGAAAGGAAATATGGATCAGAACCATCCATCTAATGGACTTTATCATGGCTGGTCCACAGTTCAAAAACCACATCCATTGGGAAATCATAGGGAACACTTTTACGGAATTTTTCTCCATTGATCGTCACCGTAAACATTCTTTATTTTACCATCCATTTGAAGGCCCCCACAATCAGTGGCTATAATTTTATATACATGAACCACGATCCTGATTAACCGTTACCTCTCTACGGGCAATGTTTAGAAGGTAGGTTTACGGTCCGGATTGACATATATACACACCATCGGTGGATAAGTTGCCAGTTGGCACTACTTAGTAAATGGTGGCAAACGCACACCCTCCATAATTTCATTCGGGCCGAGATTTGATGTACGCGATGGGTCGCCTGTCATTTATCTAAACTGGCCATCTGGTGGGCCCACCGTGGATATACAACTCGACAAACAACTCCCCCATTTATACGATCCTAGCCATGCGATAATTCTACTGCAAATGGACGGTGGGGAGAGACTGGAGCATCGGTCCAGGTCCATAGGGAAGTGCTCACTGACCAGATGGTTAGATGGAGAGGGGTTTTGGCATATCATTCATCTATGGTTGGGGCCACCGGTTGAGTGATCTGGACCATTAATGCATGGACTTGTACATGATGTTGGCCCGAATTTAAATAACCAAACATCTTTAATTTGGATTTTGTTTATATCCTATTCTATATAGTTATATCATATGACTCAAAAGACGCCGCGTAGTATCTTAACTAAAAATGTTTATGACTAGTGAAATGATAAATTTAACTGTGAAAATGTAAAATCACCTGTTAAAATAACTTATTACTGAATTTACAGATTATGGCTGAATTTGTAGGCCAACGCCCGAATTTGTGACTTGTGGGTAGACTTATGGCCAATTACTGATTTTTAGCTAGCAACCAATGACTGAAATATAATGATAGAAATGGCCAAAATAATTATTGAAATCATAGTTTTTTTGGGAGAAAAGGGTGTTTCAATAGTAATTGTCATTTATATGTAACAAAAAGAAAAAAGAAATTACAGTTGCTTGTTTAAACGATTACATGCATTTCTAATACGTACTGAAGTAGTTATATAACTAATTCTCCAACAATCACCTATACAAAAAGTTAACTCAACTAAGTGTTTAAATAACTAATTCCTCAATGGTCACTCATAAAGGTGAAGTGGGGTGAAATGGTGACACTCTCCATTAACACATGCTCTACTTAGGTCAGGGGTCAACTCTTAGTAGAGTTGTGCCGTGGCAATTAAGTTATTGTGATTATGGGTTGGATGTCTAATTGTCTAGGTAATGGTTATAGCATATATGAATTGGTGGCTTAGCTTTTTCAAGTAATGGATAAAATGACCAAAGCATACTACTAAAAGATTCTATTTAGACAATAATGGGTTATCAAGAATGTAAGAGGTACAAAGTTGGTTAGATTTAAAATGAAGGGTACATGAATGATTCTTAGAGAAGATGGTTAAATTGGTCATTATGAAAACTATGTGTTATCTCTATTGAACCCTTGGGTAGAAATGTAGTAAAAAGAATGAAAATTTATGGATGAACTTATGTAGAGTAGGTCGCAAATAGTTTTACAGCCAAGTTGGATTAGAAAAAGTACAATTGACAATAAAAGTGATTTGGACCATCAAACCTTCAATCAAGTGTATCTTACAATACAAAATGAGTTATTCAACGTACCATATATGATTTTGGGGTAGGGCGAGCTACTTTAGCCACCCAACCCTATTATGCCGGATTACCTACACTGAATTTGTAAAATACCGTAAAAATGACAGTCAAAATTTCATGTTATTTATGTTTTTACTATTTATAATAAGTTCTTTTTTGAATATAAATCTTCATCCTTTGAGTTTTAGGAGTTGCGCCTAACATTAAAAGTGCTTAGAATAATTAGGAGATCATCATAGTTAATCCAAATAGGACCGTTACTATTTTTGTCCAAAAACCGTATGCACTAGTTAGACATCACGACCATCTATGAATACTAAGTTTACTATTTATAGTAAGTTGTGATTTTTAAGAATTTTGATTGTAGTTTAATTTCAAAACTTCTCTTGTGACTTAATATCCCTATTTAAAGGGTTATAAACTCGTTTATTTTATTCATCAATCAAATTATAAATTTTATAAAATTTATTTCTATTTTTCTTATGTTTTTTTCATGGATTCAAGAAATATTAGTAAGAAGTTTAGATATGTTCCATAAATGTAAAGTAGTTACCCTTGAAGAAGACGGTGCTCGACCTCATCCTACCCATACTTGCATCATGGACTCATTGTTTCCATCCTATAAAAACTATGAAATCACCTCAACAATGCATTTGACATCCAAAGGTCACATACTAAACTATATGCACTCTATTTAATAAATCGAATATACCACTCATAATAGTAACAAGTGACGTAAGGATTACATAACTTTCCAAATAGCCACCTATAAGAATATAGGACACATGACAAAGTGTCTACACTCTCCAATAACCGCCCACAACGATAACATGTGCGAAGCCATTATATAATTAACTAACTTTCAAATAACCAATAACCATTCACAAGAATAACAGGTGATAAAGTGGTACACTTCAAAAATTACCCACAACAATTAAAGATTACCAATAGAACTAAGTCCATTGTAAAATTGCTCATTTCCATCCATCATGAATTCTCATCTTTTTTTCTTTTTTTTTTTTAATTTTTTATTTAATTTTCGCTCACCCAAGGATCACCAACTTATCAGGTATGCACGTCATCAAAATCAACTGACAGCATGCAGTCAAATTCAACCTACAGTTATCCCAAATTGGGAAGCAGACTGTATGTTGGCCTTTCAACGGATAGGATTAATTCGATGGTCCACCACATGTAGATCCAAATCCAAGGATCACATCAGTAATCGGGTCAGATCCGTACCAAATTGAACCGCGTCTCCTTTTAGTGATGGTCAGATCCGGTCAAATCCTATCTAGGTGTGGACCCGCATTTGATAAGATCGAGGTCGGAGGTCCTGGAATCCTATTAATAATCGGGTCGAGTCCGGGATCCGGATAGACGTGGACCCTACCTAGGAGCCATCAAACACGAGACGTGTTGTAGAGGCGTGATTGGACACCTACAATCATGCGCACTAGCATTATATCAGTTGCCTTTTCTTTTAGTTTGAGTGCGCCCCATTGAACGGTCGTTCTCACGGGGCCGTCCATGCCCGATTGAACATTGGGCAACGATCATGTCACACGCCACCATGGTATGTTAACGTGTCATTTGCGCCGGAGCTCTGAACCGCCCAAAAAGGTAGGAACGATAGTGGAGATCACCTGGGCCGACAATTGGACCCATAACTCGTCAGGTGGGCCACACACGTACTTTGCGTTAGGTCGTTGTCTTCCACTGATTTTGATGGTGCGACAGCCCATTTCATCGGTCGTCAGGCGATTTTCTAGTGGCGATCTTTATGATCGGGCCCACCTTTTGAGCTGTCCGGATGTCCAGGGCATGACCGCGACTTGGCTGCGATCCTCACCGTAGGGCCATCTCGATATATGAAATTTATATCCAAGCCATCCATCTGTTTATGAGAAATTTACCACTATAGACAAAACCTTTTATTCGGCGGTTTTTATGAAGCTGTAACATCCCGAAAATCAGGAGTCGAGCATAAACCCTACTCCCGAGTCCCAAAACATCACTTATGCAACATTTTCAATGATGGATGAATATTGTTCGTATTAGTGCAAAAAACATGAGTGAGATTAGACCAAACAGTATATCATACTCCAGAGACAGTTAAATTTTACAAGCGTAAGACTGTGATAAATATATAAAATGTATAATTGATTGTAAGTCTCAAGAGTGTGAACATGTTACCAGGTTAACTATATACATGTATACTCCAAAAATGAGCAAAAAGAATATACATGAGTGTTTAAATAAAAGGCAAATACCAAGTGTATTGGCATCTATCTAATTAGTAACCCTGTAAACCCCGTCGATCAGAACCTACATAAAGGAGAAATCCTCCTCATCATTATCAAGTCTGGCTTTGCCTCGCAAGCATCGCCATCATCTGAAAACTAAACAAGGACTGGTTGGTGTGGCCAACATCGTCCCGTAACGTGTGAGTGAGTAATTAACTCAGTGGAAACTATACAGCAAAGGTTAACATGTTATCAATTCAATCAAGCAGTAATGATAAAGCAGTACAATCAAACAAATCCTATATCTCTTGTTAATGCGAGGATGATATGAAGAAATATGCGTGCCCTCACCACAACCTCCCTCATGCGACATCATCTACCGATCGCGGTATGAATCATTTCCTCTGTGCCCACAAACGCCATTTGCACATGCAATGCGGTGTTATGAATATGCTTACCAAGTTCTTATTAGTCCTTTTCATATAGCAGCATTGAGAAGCTAGGGTAACTCCCTTATATCATTACCCAAACATTGATCCATTTTAGGATCGTCAGTCCTAGGAATCTCATACAATGTTATAGTTCTAGGTCACTGCAAGGGCTGTCAGGGCTGTTGCGGCAATCGTTGTTCCTCTCCCCCATCACCTTATCAATATAGGCCTATTTATATCCTTAAGATTGCATCAGGACTCGTTGCCCCCATGCGGTGTCAGGATAAACTCAAGGTCACTACAGAGGGCTGTCAGGGCTGTTGCGCGCAATCGTTGCTCCTCTCCCCCATCACCAAAACACTGTAGCCCGACAGTAAGAATATAGTGTCTCATACCACCATAATCTGCTCAGAGTAGAGTGCTCATTGGTCACTACGGGAAGGTTTGTGGCCCCAGCATAGCCGACAGCTCGACCACGGTGTCCCATACCACCATGCCCGGCTCATGCGTCTTAGGGAATCGAGGTACCAAGGTTAGAGAGACTTTCTAATGGTAAGTTTGGTACCTTAGGTTCAAACAGTAGCGTCCAAACATGGTGAACAAACATCGGTCAATCGGGTTATTGATAAGCTTCACTAGGCCAAGTGCACGTTGAGTTGAACGAATGAAATGCATAAGCACTCCGTGTGTCCTAACCACTGCCGAACACCCCAAGCACGGCTCAGATTCGCTAAACTTATCCTGTGTGGCGAATAACCTCAACCACCATTTGGAGTACACTTACCGATTACCTGGACTGTAGTACAGCCCCAATCACATACAAATCCAATAACTAGCATATGATTCATATCCTGCATCCATATGAACAATCATGAAGTATAACTTGAATATAAACAGTACATGTAAGAATTGATACATACATTTAACATGCTTCAACTAAGTACACAATCTTTGGAGGAAATCATATACACAGTTAATACAATAATCTAAGTTACACGATGCATGGAGGAAATCATATACTCAAGTATTGTGATTGAGATTCATATCTCAACAACCTTAGCAATCACATTTTACTAATTGCTAACTCACTTAGGCATTTATACAAACACTTAGATTACACATTATATCATACATATTATGTATTTAATAGCGTACGTATTAGGGCGAATCCTTTCGTCAAAGAGTTACCGCCTATATAACAATCATATATCCATGACGGATAGTCATGACAAGTACGAATACAAAGTATGTACTCATTCAGTCATTTATACAAACACTTAGAATACATACATTAACATACATGTGTATGTTGATTATACATGTATTAGACCAAATTCTTTCACTAGGGAGTTGCCCCATATACCACCTGCATATTCCCACGACGGATAATCATAGCATGCATGAATCCGGGTTCCGTATTCATTTAGACATTTTTACAAACACGTGGGCTGCACACTTTAACATATATAGCGTATATTGGCCGTGGCGTGATATAGGACAAGTCCTTTCGCTAAGGAGTTGTCATACATGTAACAAGCATATATTCATGGCAAATAATCATGTTAAGCACAAATTTAAATTTTATACGTATACAGTATTTTCTACAAATACGAGGAATACAGTATATTTAACATAATTAACGTATAATTGAAAAACGAAACGGACAACACTTTGTACATGTGAAATAGCATCCTAAGCAAGAATAAATCATTACTTAACATTGAAAGTCTTGAAAACCATAACCTAAACGTATATAGTCCGCACCTTATGCCGTAGAAGCGTATAGAAGTCGATGGAATCTTTAAGTCTTCGTCAACGTGGAATATCAACCTGTAATACAAGCTAGGTTAGCTATCTACCTACTAGCATCAATGGAAACCCTAAAACAAGCTAGGGTTAGGTTTTTCTTACCTAAGAACGACGCCAGAATCATTGGCATAACGATCCAAATACGGTAGATGTGCACGAAGAATGACAGGAACAACTGCCAAGACCAATCCTCACACTCTCCCTCACTCTCTCTCTTTTCTCTCTTCTCTCTCCTAGGGCTTTCCCCAAATTCGTATGGGATATGAGAGAGGGGTTAAGGCCTTTTTATAAGCCCAAAAGTGACGAAAATAGACTTGGGGCCAAGGTATACTTATGTTATAGCCAAAACGGGTCTGTTTCGATCCAATGGAGCATTTCTAGAGGTCTTGGTACTAAATGCGGTCGGACTTAAGCTTTCTAATATCGGATATAGGTCAAGTTAAGTTTTCAGTCCGGTCGAGTTTTCAAATCGACCGTGGCGGACCAGTTTCAGTTTAACGGTTACGGGAACTCAATCAGAGCTACAAGTATTATGACGTGTAAGAGTCACCTATCCTGATCCGAGGGTGAAATTTGGTCAAAATCTAACGGTCAGAACGCTTAGAAAATGTTGCGCAAGTGACATGTGCCAGATTTCTTTAAAATGTATTTAATTTTCTAAATATCTTCCTTTTCTCATACTCTTTACTCCGGACTCAGGGAAATTGTCTCAGGACATCGTTTGGCCTTGATTTTCGAGATGATTATCAAGTCCAACTAGGCGGTCAGGATTGTCTAAGTTTGGGATAATCGGACTTTCGACGTGCGGTTTAGATCCAATACGAAGTTTTCAAATGCTCCCGTGAGCAACCGGGTTTAGAGTTGGATCCTAGATTTCAGGGTAATGTAGCGTCAACAATTCTAGAGGTTTTGGATCTTACAGATCGTATTGAAAGTGGTTGGTGCTCATTTCATAGGTAATCTAGTGTAGCGCTAGTTAATACACGTTAAATTTCTAAGGAATTTAGTTCTAATTGGCTTCTTTGGCTTTGGAATCGAATTTTGAGAAGTTACCAAGGTGTTATAATTGACCCATAGCCTAAGGACGTCTAACTCCAGGTAGGCAAAGATCCAGGGTGTTACAGAAGCAATACAAACTAAAGTGACCGACTTAGACTACAGGTGTGGCAGCAAAATTGAGGACGTAAATACCCCTGCTTTTTAAGTAAGCTGACTTATGGCTTGGGAATTGGCGGCCCTCTATAGCTACGGATTATAACCGTAGCTATATAACAGTTGACATTGAAACAGGATCGACTGGGTCAGTGGGCCAATGACTTGGGGTCAACCGGGTCAGTGGGATGTGGCTTTTTGGGCCATGCTCCATCCACATTAAGTTGATTCAAGTAGCATTTTTCTACTGCAATATGAAAAGTGGCAGTTGCAATTTGAAGAGCATTTTTCT
Organism: Magnolia kwangsiensis; assembly: GCA_037074715.1. Taxonomy (NCBI): domain Eukaryota; kingdom Viridiplantae; phylum Streptophyta; class Magnoliopsida; order Magnoliales; family Magnoliaceae; genus Magnolia; species Magnolia kwangsiensis. The sequence goes on along the minus strand of CM073577.1, from coordinate 12,078,856 downwards.
AATGCAAGATGAAAACAACATGAATTTGCAAATCTTTTCTTTCAAAATCCTGCATCAGGATGCATTCTTCTTACATTTGGGCATCAAATACAATCGGACAAATTTCATATGCATCATTTATCGAATCACCTATGAATCTAAACACGTATTGAACAATCATTCCTATAAAAGAAATAAATTAAAGAGCCAAAGAACAAGAAGTAATCAATTTCTTAGAGAAAAAAATGAAAAATGATCCAACATTCTCATATGATGGTTAAATGATTTAACATGCATAAAATCCATCCCATCCCTCAGGTAGACCATTCCTCGTTTGGCCTTAATCCAAAAATCAATTGACAATCGACCTATTTAAAAGTATACAAAACGTCAAAAACCACTAAATTCTCATGGCATGGCCAATACTGGGAATAAATATAAATATAAATAAATATATATATATATATATATATATATATATATATATATATATATATATATATATATATATATATATATGAAGAAGAAGAAGAAGAAGAGACTTCTCTATCCATGACACTCTCATTCTCAATATCCTGACCCGAATTCGATACTTATATGATCAACAAAGTATAGTTAGTATATAATTAACCATTCAATTCTCAATATCCTGACCCGAATTGGGTATAACTCATATGATCAACATGTAGTCATGTAAGTCATAAAGCAGTAGAGCTGGGCATCAGTTCGAATCAAACCGGATTGGGTATAACTCGACCTGATTCGAATTCTTAATATCCTGACCCGAATTCGATCTGATCCGAGATCGAATCTGGGTCATCTGACTTGGATCGACTCGATAGATGGTTAGCCTGACCCGAACCAAGTTCAACTCAGTCAAGGAAACCGAGTCGGATCGAATTGGATATGATTCAGATCGTTTGAATCTAATCTAACTGTTTTATGTTGTGTGATCCACTTCAGTCTTCAATATACCACATTTTTATGTTTTAGGCCTAAAATTATATGTCAAAATGGATGAATGACTTAGATAAAACATATACATCAAGGTGGGCCCCACATGGCTCTGAAAGAACTGTATACACCCTTTCACCGGACGTATACATCAACGACGTCCTTTTCACGCAATGTATTGACGTTAACAAGTTTTGTGGGTCTTATCATGGGGTATGTGCTATATCCAAACCGTCCATCCATTTGGCGAGCTTGTCTTAAGGCTTGAGACGAAAAATAAGACAGATCTAACTATCGTGTAGACCACACGAATTTTTTAATGGTGAAAATCATACTCTGGTACTATTTGTGGTGTGGTCCAGATGATCTTTGGATATTATTCATTTTTTGGATAATGCTCTATAATAATCTCTAAATATATATGAATGGTGTAGATATAATAAATACATCACTGTGGGGCCCATGTAACTTTGATATCCTTTGAACTGTTCGTACAACTCGGAGCTCGAGGAGCGTTAGTGCTTGTCTTCTCATGACACGTAACTACAACAGCTGGCTGTGTCAGGCAGACATCATATTCATGGTGGCGCACAGAGAGGGAAACGAGATTGGCTACTTCCCCTGACATGGTCGGTGCTATGTGGGCCCCACCATGACGTATGTGTTTCATCCATGTTGTCCATCTATTTTAACAAATCATTTTTACAATATGAGTCCATAAATGAGGTATATCCAAATCTCAAGTGGACCACATTATAGGAAATAATGTTGAATAAGAGTCAACCATTAAAAACATTTTGAGGGCTATAAAAGTTTTGGATCAAGCTGATCTTTGTTTTTTCTCTTCATCTGGGACTATATGACCTAATTAACAGATTGGATGTCAAATAAACAGTATAGTAGGCCCTAGGAGGATTTTAATGGTGGATATCCAACCGATATCGTTTTCATGTGGTGTGGTCCACCTAAGATTTATATTCCTCTCATTTTTAGTATCAAGCAATAACATGATCTTTAAAAATGGATGAACGGAATGGATGAAACACATACATCATGGTGGATCCCACAGAGCACCGACCACCAGCTACGAAGCCTGTGGCAAGGGGAGTAGTTATCCAGTTGTTTTCCCTGTGCACCTGATCAAATTCAAAACTCCATTGCAGTATCCTGTGCTTGCTCCTGGGCATTTAAAAGTGAGCCAAGTTTATCCATATCTGGTTGTGAAGCCACCTCCACACCAGCAGTAATGCAATAGTCCCCATGTTCAGCGAATGCTTATCTCCTTTTTCCACACAGAAGCTACGTCCCATAAACGGTGCTAGCAAATGCATGTGGTTTATTCACTCCGAATCAGGTTAGGTCGGATCGGATTGAATTGGTCCAGGTAGGCATGGATCCGAACTTGACCTGAAAATCTTTCAGATCCAGCCTGCCCTACTCGATCCGCATCGATCCAAGCCATTGGATCGGTTCGAAACGGATCGAATTTAGTCGGATTGGGTCGGATCCACCGGATCGGGTCAGGATTGCCCAGCTCTAATCAAGTGCCACTAAATATAAAAATATCAAACTAACAAATCCAAAATCATCTAAATAGGGAACTAGGTCCCACCCATACATGACCCAAAGTGATTAGAGCCCTAGCCCATACCTCGTGGTAGCCCGAACTCAGACTAGAAGGATCAGCCGAAAGTCTGGAAGTAGGGAAGCTCCTGTACCTCATCCATGTTCATCTCGCTTAGCTCATCGAGCTCCGCCTCACCTGCATCTAATAACATATTTGGTTGGTGTTTTAAAACACCGTCCCAGAGTGGGAGTAAGTAGCTAACTCAGTGGATGCCATTAGCCATAAGTTACATCAAATATCAATTCTATGATGAATTTAATAAAAACAAATATTCACATAACTCTAACTAAACTTATTAATGCATATGCATGAATTATGGTTTATGGTATGATGTATGTCCTCATAACAACACTCCCTTAAGCGACTTCGTCTTACGATCGCGCATAACCAACGCTCTCTCATTGCGACCTCAACTACCGAGTCGCCAACATAACTAATGCAATGTGATCGTGAACATGTTAGCCGAGTTTTTAGTTAAATCCATTCATTCAGCAGGTTGGAAAAACTAGTACACCCGATGATATCAACCGTTTGTGAGGTCATGACCCCTTAACATGCGAGGCCAGGGCCCTACGATCCTTGATCGCATCGGGTTCCTCATCCCCGATTTGTAATCACATGAGGAGTGCTGGGAAGCGGGATCGCTCGTGGATCACTACGGGGAGGCTCGTCACCCCAGCATACGCCGACAACACGGACATAGTGTCTCATTCCACCATGCCCGGCTCACGAGGTTGTGGATCAGTTTATTAACCGTTATCAATGGGCGTCAGTAGGCGAGAGGTGTTTCAGGTTCCAACAGGTGTGAGCAACCATGCTTAACAAACATGGTCGATCAATTGGTGGACCCAACTGCCCAAACTTAAGCGAACACGTATTGCACGACATCGGGTGAAAGCAACCTATGTAGTCTCACTACTGTCATACATATGAGTTTGCCTAAATTTGTCAGTTTTTTCTCGGGATGCCCCAACCGACGAGGCTACCCTCCTAATTTATAGGTTCCTGACCAACCCAGACAAAAAGGGCTTCAATTCTTAACATATTACGATAGTTATGATTTCTCATCAAATATTCATATAATATAACACACAAGCAGTCAAGACATAATTTTCAGAATATCAAAAAGAATGTAAACTACCCCTATTAGCAAAAATTAGACACGCATGTACATGGAATTTGATTTTTTTCTAAGAGACAAAAATTTCATATGTCATTCACAATGCATGAAATGCAAACATACAAAAGTATAGAAAATCATGCTAGAAATCAAATGCAAGGGTGAACATACAACAAATTTCTTAAGCCAAAACACCATTTCAGATTGATCAAGCATCAATTTATCTTTTCATGCATGTTAAGCATACACATCAAAGCAGGTTCCTAGATAGAGTCTCCTAAAATCTACACATGCATATCAATCTAGCATCCAAAATCATTAAGTTCATCCTAGAATTGGTAATTTATCACCTAAAGATAATAGTCTGTACCTTGTGACGAACCGCTCGATTCATGACGCCTGTAGGGTTAGGTTGTTAGGAAATCATTATTGAAATGCTTAAATAAGTATACAAGCTTGTAAGAATTGGAAGGAATTAAATACAAGATCTAAACCTACAAACATAACTCAATACTTACCTTCAATCGTCACCGAATCAACACCAATGAAAGACAATGTTGTTATAGAGAAGATGAGAGGGTGAATGTGCATAAACCCTCATGCTTACAAGCTCTCCCTCTCTCTTTCTCCTCCTTTCTCCTATTTCTCTTCTCCCTTTCTCCCTTTCTTTCTTCTAGGGTAAATTCGTATGGGGAGAGGGGTGCCCAAATAAAACCCTTATATAGTGCCAGATTTGATGTAAATGGCCCCAAGGGCTAGGTTTTTACTATACTATCCCTATGGAAGAGTCTTTCTGTCACGCCCTAAATCCAAAAATTGGATTCACAAGAATCCCGATTGTCGAATCCGGTGCCGATAGCCTCCGTAGTACTCCATTCTCAGCGTCTAGCGTTCATACGCCAGATTCCGATCCTGAGATCCTACAAAGAGGATTTTTTTTTTGTGTACATTTAACTAGTAATAAGCATAACCACAAGATTACCCAATTCACAAAGGCAACATCAACATCACATATCCACTAATATAATCATTATAGTACAATGTTGAAAGGAAAATACATAAAATAAAAATCAAGCTCTAGAAGACCGCTGCCCGCTACCCGCTCCAAACTCCACACTACTGCAACCTAACATCACCTACACACATCTATCGTGCATAAGCTTATAAAAAGCTTAGAGGGTGGTATAAGTGTGTGCACGAGGTAAGTGTCAAGTATTCAATACAATGGCATAATCATAAAATACCGAAGGTACTGGTAATCTATAAATCGTACAATATCGGAATAGGTAGAAATACTAACAAGATCATGAATTATCAGAGTAGACAGAAATACTGACAAGAACATAAATCATACAATAACAGAGTAAGCGAAAATACTAACAATCCCATGAGTCAATCAATATCAAAATACGCAATACAGATCAACTATACAAACAAGGAACTATACAAATGAAGAGTCATCAAGAACCAATTATAGAATGCCGAGGATACAATGCAATATACGATGCGAATGGAATGACCATACTGAATTGTGAAGTCGGAATGATAGTACGTAGTATCGCAGGCTATGGGGTCCATCACAAGGGATTTCTATCCAAACCAGTCTCATACCTAAATTTGGATAGTCAGGCTCAATGTGGTAAACTCCTGATCTCAGGTTAGTCGAGCGTCCAACCGAAATCCTGGCCATGCGAAGGTACATGTAACAAATAGTTACGCACCACCAACCCAAGTGGATAGTGAATGAATGAATGAATATGCAATTCCTGCTCAATAAGTCTACATATCAGTACGGTTATTCTCTAGGATCATCACCGGAGTTTAGTACACTCCAAATGGCACTTTCGCTCTTTCTAGCCGCACAGTCCAAGCGAGCGTAAGAAACCTCACTATTCACCTGGCCAATAGTCTGTCAATACCTATCCGGCACGTCGATAACGGACCCATTCATGAGCTGGTCAAACTCAGCCTAGTAATGCCCCCTGCGCTTAGGCGGATAAGGCCACACCCCCTCCCAACCGACCACGTACAGTGGGAGATGTGGCCTCCTGGTATTCGACACTATGGCGCTCATGTATCCACTCGGTCTCAACGTTGGGGCATCCTTTGGTATCAAGAAGGTTTTAAGAATTTTCACCCAGGACCATCTATAGCAGCCCGATGCTTGAACAAATTTTCGGTGTCCTGTCTGGCCATCCACGATATGCCTGTGGAGGCTATGGCCCTGATGTCGCTAGGGCATACAGTAATCATAATGCGAGATGCATGAGTCATACAATCCAGTCATGCATCAATCCTGCGCATACTGTGTGCTCATGTGAGATAACCTCCACCACTCAGGGAGTTTCATAACAACATGCTCAATGACATATGTAATGATTAACCTCATCTCATAACAAACATGCAGATGATGCATATGGGCATGTATCATGATGCTATGCTGTCACATACTCATAATTGGTATCAACAACCGGTCATCGATAATCGATCTTGACAATGTGGACATTTAACCAACATTGCCCCCAAGGAATGACCCTCATGGATCCTAACATATAGTAAACCCATGACCTCTCACAAGAGCTAAATATACAACACCATTGGCCTCACTCAAGAGTTTAATATACGTCACGATGGGCCTCTCACATGGGCCTAACATACATCACAATGGGCTCCATCACCTGGCCCTCAAATGCATCACAATAGGCCTCATATATATCACATTGGGCCTTAAATACGGGCAGAATACACATTATAACAGGCCTCAAATACGAGCCTCATATACATCACATTGGGCCTCGAACATGGGCAGAATATACATCACAATCGGAATCCATAATCGGCCTCGATGATTGGCCTCGATCGATAATCGGCCAATCGGCCACGACAATCATAGTCAATAATCGGCCTTGATCGATAATCGGTCAATCGACCATTACAATCATAATCGACCTCGATCGATAATCGGTCAATCAACCATAACAATCATAATCGGTAATCGGCCATGATAATTGGCCTCGATCGATAATCGGTCAATCGACCACGACAATCATAATCAGAAATCGGCTACGATAATCGGCCTCGATCGATAATTGGTCAACCGACCATAACAATCATAATCGGTAATCGGCCACGATAATCGACAAACGGTCAAGACAAATCATAATGGATAATCGGCCTCGATCGATAATTGGCAATCGGCCACGACAAATCAGAATCGGTAATCGACCTCGATCGATAATCGACAATCGGTCGTGATAATCAGAATCGATCGATAATCAGAATTGACAAATCGGTCACATCAATTGGAATTGAAAATTGGTCGCGACAATCGGGATCGGTCGATAACTAGAATTGAAAAATCAGTCACATCAATCGAAATCGGCAATCAGTCGCAACAATTAAAATCGGTAATCAACCTCTACGCAGAGCGAGATCCCTGGATGGACAATCGATGATGGACCAAACAACATTAATGGGGCCCAATCGTTTAGGGTAACCCACTAGAGAATGACGGGAATGGGTCAATTCAGGCCTAATGGAAGGTCACAATGTGGACATTCAACCATCATTGCCCATCAATGTGGACATTCAACCAATATTGCTTCCAAGGAGTGGCTCATATAGGGTCGAACAGACAGTGGGCCCACGGCTTCATACAAGGGTTTAATATACATCACCATGGGCCTTGCCCATAGACCTCGATTACATCACAATGAGCCTTGCCCATGGGCCTCAGATTCAAGCAGGTGGGCCCCATCATATGGGCCTTAAAATGCAAGGCAAGTGGGCCCTGTTACATGGGCCAAAATATAAACAGGTGGGCCTTGCACATGGGCTAAAAAAATACGTCATGATGGGCCTTATAGATAGGTTGCACTAATAGACCTTATACACATCAAGTGGGCTACAAGTTTAACGGGATAGATGACGTGGCTAAAACACATGAATCAAGGTGGGCCCGATAGACGAACAGTGTGCAAAAAGGACGGAGTGGGTATACAATACATACACCAAGGTGGGTCCCACATAATCAGACCTTGCTGCTGTCCAAAAAAGTGGACAATTTGGATATTGCACACGTGCAATGAGTGGAATCCACGTAACTCACTACCGTCCAAGGCAGGAGTAGCTGCCAACTGCGTGGGACCCAAACCAGATGGACGTTGTGGAGGGATAGATACATCAGAGGTGGGGTTCACGCATGTGGCCCACCAGAGATTTGAATCGGCTTCATTAAGGGTGGGTGGTGTGAATCTAAACACCCATCATGATCATAGCCCACAAAACTTGCAAGCGTTGGCACAACAACTGATTTTCTGGTGGGGTCCACGGGACTTGCTAACATCAATTTCTCAGCTATCAAGCAGGAGTGAGGTAATCCAGTTAATCTGCATCCACCGTCCATGAATTGGACGATGTGGATGCAATACATTAAATCAAGGTGGGCCCCACATATGTGAGTTTATATATATCAAGGTGGGCCTCATAAATGGGCCACAAATACATCAATATGGACCTCATGGATGGGCCATAAACGCATCAAAGGTGGGCCTCATAAGGCAGCCCATAATTGGGGCAAAAATAAATGGACAATGGATCCAACACATGCATCATGGTGGGCTTACCTAAGGCGGCCCATGATTGGGCCACATAAGTAAGGTGGGCCTCTCAAGATAATGGGGCCCACAGCCCTAATAAAATGAATGAACATGTGGGTATAATACACACATCGTGGTAGGGCCACTGGGACAAAAAAATCAAGTCAAACCGTGGCTTGTGTGGGCCACACCACACACATCAGTTGAGGAGTACATTCATAATCATTCGTTGGGCCCACCAATCCGTAGTTCACAAATCTGACCCATTCATAAGTTAACATATTGATAGACGAATTGGAAACTCATATCAGCTTAGTAGGAAAATACTGTGGCCCTTAGAAATTTTGAACGGTGAAAGTCACTATCTCCACTATATTCAAGGGTGGGGTCTACTTGAACTATAAATTTGTCCCATTCTTTTCTCATGCCATAAAAATGAGTTTTTAAAGTGGCTGGACAAATTGGATGCAACACATGCATCATGGTGGGGTCCACATGAAGTCCCACCATCACACACACACACACACATATATATATGAAATATAATATATATAATATTTATATATACAATATAATACACACATATATATATATATATATATATATATATATATATATATATATATATATATATATATATATATATATTATAGACGTACGCACACACAGCTGCACACACGCACGCACACACGCACACGTGGGTGGGTTCCACCATCCGCCTGGACGGTGTGAATAAACAAATACATCATTGGTGGGTCGCACCCACGCCAAAACACACTCCATGTTAGCCACCACCAGGGATCGATACCAAAACCATTGTTGAAACGAGGTATCTTCACTCAGTCCGCCAGTGAGCTAGGGATTGGCGTGGATAGTGGGTCCCACGTGGGGCCCACCGTAACGCTTATATTCCATCCAAACCGTTAACAAGGCCACACGGGCCCTGGGTGAACGGAAAAACAAATTTCATATTGATCCAAGCCTTCTGGGGACCCTAAAATGGCTTTAAGGGCAGACATTCAATCCACATTGTTTCCTATGATGTGGGCCACCTGAGCGTTGAATGTGGCCAGGATTTGGAGGGGGCCCACTTCATGGAGGGGCCCACATAATGAATGGGTTGGATGACATACACACATCAAGGTGGGGCCCACGGCTGGGGGCCGTGGGACCTGCTCATCCTCCCACAGCGTGCGGGACGTCTGCGCGTCCTCTCTCTCTAACACCAGCAGCAGCAATGCTGCTGTTGTTGTTTTTATTATTATTATTATTGTTTTATTTTGTTGTGGTTTCTCACAGGTGGGGCCTGCATCAGGGAAATCTGATCCGGCCATTGGATTCTACGGCCCCAGATCGACCAAATGAGACCAATATGCAACGTATTTATGATAAATAGAAGAATCAATGCGGTTTTAATTGTAATACCACTATTTCCTATGGTATGGCCTGTTTGATTAACGGATTGGCCTTATTTTTCAGATCAACGCCTGAAATGAGGTAGGAAAGGGGATGGACGGCTTGGATTGAAAATATATATCAAGGTGAGGCCTACACAAGTGGCCCACCCAAGTCCCTTTATTTATTTCTTTATTATTTTATTATTTTTGGCGTGAGTGCATCCACTGTAAGCTCACTCTTCACTATGAAGCCCGTCCAGCGTCCAGGGACTGGATGACTGTATACGACACATTTAAGGTGGGCCCCACCCATAGACGTGCTACTAGGGTGGGCCACCAAATGTTTGGATGGTGTGTATAAGACACACATCAAGGTGTGGGCCACCAAATGTTTGGATGGTGTGCATAAGACACATCAAGGTGAGGTCCATTTGATGAACGGTTTGGACATCTCACCACTCATAAGTGGGCCACACGATCACATCTTTACACACAAAACAAATGAAAAAGGGAGGGAGAGAGAGAAGCACCCACCTCAAGATCTTGAACTCCTCCTTCCTCCGAGAGGTCTTATATCTCCAAGGAAAGGATTTCGACGGTTGAGATTGGTTTTTGAATGGTGGAGATGGGAGGTATGAAGGTGGGTCACATTAGCTCTCTCATGGGGAGCTTGGACGTGGGTTTCTTGGGAGGAAAAATGAGAGAGAGAATGAAAGAGAGAGAGGATGGGAGAGGAGTAATGGGGTGTGTAAGAGATGGGATGGAAATGTTGACTTTGGGAATGGTGTAGTGTACTTGGGGGATGGGATAGGGTACTTGACTTAATGGTTATACTTTTGACAAGTAAAGTGATTGATGTGATGGATTCTCTACGGGTTTGCAACATGCGATGTTTTTTTCTTGAACAGAATACGGGCCCACATCTCCTAGCTTGGGTATCGCCTCGGCGCGTGCGACGCGGCATCAGAACCTCGCCGACGGCGCGGTCACTAAGGTACAAGTCTTGGGTTGAGTCGACTCAGATTAACGACATGTGAATCAGGATCGCACGTAACTACTGGTTAAGGGTCGAAGGTTGCCAGAATTCGACTGGGAAGACCGCGGAAGTCTATGGAACGGTACGGTCTAGGATATGAGGCTTACACTTTCTAACCCCTAGAGCCCACTATGGAGAGTACATATTGATATACACCATAGGATAGTTAGTCCTAACGATGATCTACGTATGGATGTGATCGGTCCGCCATTTAGATACGCCAATCAACAGAAATGATTAGAAGTTTGTTCAACGGTCACCGATGGTCGATCGAGGCCGTGACTATACAGATATGAGTAGAAAAATATCCTTACTCTACGTGTGAAGTTTGGTCAAAAAGCGACAGTGCGAAATCTTCAACTTTGCATAAAAGTGGACGACCCAATTCACTTAAGTTTCAACTTCTTCCTTTAGGGTATTTACACTTCTCATGCACTTATCCTTTGGTTCAAGTTGAGCGGTTCTCGACAGTACACAAGTCAGACTCCCGCGATGGATATCGAGCTCAGTAAGACAGACGTTATTCTATAGTTTTGGAACTAGTAGCCTACCAACGAGCGGTCTAGAGCTTGTTCAGAAAATTGGAGCATTTCTGGAATGAATTAGGTATTGAGATTTCTCGTAGGCAATGATTAGAGTTTGGATTAATTATGTTAATAGTGTGGCCCATTTATGGCTATTGAAAGTGAAGATTTGGACATGATTACTCTAAACTGTCAATTTTAGGCTAAAAGAGTAATGGGGTTGATTTGGTCTATTAGTCAAGATCCGAGCCTTATCCGACTCGACTTCAGCTAGATCCTTAATTTAGTTATTATTGTCTTGATTAGTTAACAATGTGTCGGTTAAATTTGAGTCTTATGTGAGTGAATCATGGGGCTAAACTTAATGTTTAAGTGATCGGACGGATTCGTTGGCTTCATATGGTTGATTAATTGGACTTGTATGGTTTTTTACTAGTACCACGCGTGTATAAACTAACATTGAGTGCTAATGGTCAGTAAGTAATATTATAAGTTAATTGCAGAAAAATAAATAAATTTAGAAATCCAAAATAGTGAAAATTCAAGATGTTACACTTGATCACCTGAAGATATTTTTAAGCAAAATTAGCATAATTATGACCGCGAGGATTGAGTTGTCAAATGAGATTATCCTCATTCCTCGGCCAGGGTTCTGGAAGATAAGATTTATGCAGTAAAAAAGGGTCCTTTGAATTGAGAAAGGGAAGATAAAAATTGAGCAAGGAAACCTAGAAATTGAGCGAGAGAACTTGGGAATTGAGCGAGGCAACGTAGAAATTCAGCAAGACAACTTAGGAATTGAGCAAGAGAAGCTAGAAATTGAACGAGGAAACCTAAAAATTCAGCGAGACAACCTAAGATTTGAGCGAGGCAACCTAGGAATTGAAAGAGGAGACCTAGGATTTGAGCGAGGCAACCTACAGATTGAGCGAGACAACCTAGGAATTGACTGAGGGAAGCTAGAAATTGAGTGCGGCAACTGAGGAATTGAGCGAGGCAACCTACAAATTGAGCAAGACAATATAGGATTTCAGTAAGGCAACATACAAATTGAGTGAGGCGACCTAGGAGTTGAGCGAGGGAAGCTAGAAATTGAGCGAGGCAATGTATAAATTCAGCAATGGAACCTAGGAATTGCCCGAGGCAACATAGAAATTAAGCGAGACAACCTAGAATTTGAGCGAACAAACCTAGAAATTGTGTGAGGCAATTTAGAAATTGCACGATGAAACCTAGAAATTGAGTGAGGCAACCTATAAAAATTCAGTGAGGCAACCTAGAAATTCAGCGAGGTAACCTAGAATTTGAGCGAGGCAACCTAGAAATTCAACGAGGCAACATAGAAATTACACGAGGTAATGTAGAAATTGAACGAGGCAACCTAGAAATTGAGTGACGGAACCTAGAAATTCAGCGATGCAATGTAGAATTTGAGTGAGGCAATCTAGAATTTAAGCGAGGGAAACTAGAAATTCAGCGAGGTCAGCGAGACAACCTAGAAATTGAGCGAGGGAACTTAAGAATTCAGCGACGTGACCTAAAAATTTAGCGAGGCAACCTAGCAATTAAGCGAGGCAAACTAGAAATTAAGTGAGGCAAAAAAGAAATTGGGTGAGGCAAGGTGAAAATTGACCAAGGAAAGATAAAAATTGAGTGAGGCAAGCTAGAAATTGAGCGAGACAACCTAAAAATTGAGCAAGGGAAACATGAATTTGAGCGAGGCAAGCTTGAAATTAGGTGAGGCTAACTTGAAATTCAACGAGGCGAACATGAAATTCAGCGAGGCTAACATGAATTGGAATGAACTTTAAATGTAATTGAACTAGCCTAACAATTTGCTCTTTGGTGAATTTGACCGAGCAATTAATGAAATTGATTGAGCTTTACATGAAAATCTCTTCGGTGAATTTGACCGAGAAATTAATGAAATTGATCGAGCGGTTCATAAAATTTCCCGTTACATTACATGAATCCATGGAAGTTCCCATCATATTTTTTATGATATCTCTGTCAAATTTATGAATTGCTCAGGAAATTTCACCAATCATGAACCGAGAAGTAGGTCAAATGGACCAAAACCTCTCGCAAATTGGATTTACAGTTTGCTCAGTACGCTCTTATAGTACTGAGTTAACTGCTTTGGGCCCGTTTTGAATGTATGTGGACTATCCACGACGTTTATCCATTTTTCCATCTAAAGTAAGGGTTTCAGCCCAAAATGGTGGCATATCGACATATCAAGTGGATCATACCACAGGAAATGGTGGTTCCATTGTAGAAACCTTGTTATGCCCCCATAATGATTTTTTATTTGTAATCCATCATGTTCATAGGACGATTTTTACATAGATGAACCGAAAATCAAGATGGGAGCTTCATCCAGCAGTTCAATGGCCCACAAAAAATTTACACCATTTAGATAAATATACTACATTATACCTGTGGTGCGTGTTTTCTTCCGTGGAAGGATCACTTTTAGAAAAACAAGAGAATGCTGATGAATAGAGAGGGTGGGATCAAGCTAGAGGATGGTGCGAACCAAGCAACAGAAGTAGTGCAGGATTTTTCATCTTCATTTTTTTTCAAAAATGGAGCGAGCTAGTCTAAGTTGGTCACCTAAGTTTGCATTGCTTAAGTTGCTGTGAAAAGGAGGAAACGCAACAGCAGTGAAAAGGAGGGGTAGTTTTGTCCTTAAATTTACTGTCCGCACGTGCTATTCTAAGTTGGTCACTTAAGGTTGCATTGCTTCATAAAAACAGCTGGATGAAAGGTCTTGCTTACGGTGGTAAATTTCTTTCTGTTTATCCATATTAATTTACATCATCTTACCAAAAATGAAGTAGGTACAAATCTCAGGTGGACCTCATCACAGGAAACAGTGGTTACTGACCATTAAAAACATTTTATGGACCGAAATTTTTCTGAATCAATGTGGAATTTATTTATTTTCCCTTCATCCAGGCCCTTGTGACCTTATAAACAGGTTGGATGGTCACAAAAATTACAGTGGACCCTTGGAAGCTTTTAATGGTGAGCGTTCAATGACCACAGTTTCTATGGTGTGGTCCACATGAAAATTTTGCCTACTTTATTTTTAGGACCATGCCCTAGAATAATCTGTAAAAACAGATGGACGGCGTGGATATACATTGCGTACATCGAGGTGGGCTGTACGGTGAGGATCGCACCCACGTAACTGGTTCCGGGTCGCAAACCTAGTCGCGCTCCCAGGGAATACTATGTGCAATATACACGCGGGTTATCCATCCTAATAAAGTGTGGCCCTGGGTCGGGTAATCCGTGGGTCCCACCATCAGGCGACTGTGCCCCTAGATGGGAAAATCTAGCCATTCTACAGATATGGCCTAGGAATAGACGGATGATAATACAAGTGCCCACGTGAAAAAGGCTTGCTCTTCAAAATTCAGGAGATGTTTGGAACATGGTTCATCCACGGAAGGAACAGACCAACGGTCCAAATTCGAAGGATAAAATCAGACGGTTAAAATTATGTTCCATCCACAGTTGGGTCCACAATTTGGACGGTCTGGATTGATGTAGAACTCTTTGAAGAGTCACCATCATTTAAATGGTGCTAAACTAACATTCGAGTCCGAAGCATTATGGAAATACCAGCTCCACTGGAAATTTTGAAAAAGTATACTCGATCATCGTACGTTGTACACTTGTACTGACCGGATTTCAACCTACGAGAGCATGTCCTTTATGAAAAAGACAGGGGATTTGATACAGTCCACATGGTACGCCATCTCCCATGGGACACGTGGCAGGATGATTGGGTCAACCCATATATTAACACCAGGATGAATGGCTCAATTTTAAATAATACCCATGAGATAATCCTGTCCATTAATATTTCTACTGTTTATTACACTGCATATTTGACCTGCTTTGTTCTTACCGTCAATTTAATGGTCACATATCAGATGGGTAGGATTGTCTAATAGGAGTAATGATATACATATCAGCCATCCATTCTATGCAATTTTATATGGACGGACCTGATTTTCTCGTCACTCTGCCACATGTCCTGTGGAGAGAGAGCTCAACCATGGTTTCGTTCTCCCTGCTCCACCGTGTGGACGGGAATTGCCTGCGACGACTAATGGGAAGCTATGTAGGGCCCACCGCGATCCTTGTGAGAAATTCACTTAATCCATCCACACGGTCATTCCCGTTAGGATGAGCTGAAACATAAAAATATTAGCCTGGTCTAAAAATTCTGTAGCCCAACAGATTTTTAATGTTAAGCATTCAATCCCCACTGTTTCCTTTCGTGTGGCCCACTTGAGTTATGCGTCAGTTTCATTTTTGGACTCATATCCTAACATGAGCTGGAAAAACAGATGAACGGAGTGGATTTCTAACAAACATCATGGTGGGCTCCATTTGTCACAGACCTAATAAACCACTCATATGGTGGGCCCATGTAAGGACGGTTTTGACGGTTTGGATTGAGATAGATGTAATCAAAGCCTACTATGACAATGGTCATGAATACAGATCATCAAACTCTTGGAGACCAGGGTGCATTAGTGGTTGGATTGAAAGATTTTCCATGTGGTCCATCAAAACGTGGCAAACGATGTGTAGCAGATTTTTCCGTATACCATTGGTATGTTGAAACATAAAATAATATTAATATTAATAAAATTAAAAATAAAAACGTGAGATTGAAGTTGAAAGTTTGGCCAGCTTGTTTGTTTTTTCTCTACTTATCCGTTTGCCTGTAAGCCTGCAACAATGCTTCAACAACTTTTCTTCTTTGAAGTTTTGCATGAGACAGATTGTATTATTGCTATTTTTAGATTGTATTTTTGCTATTTTTAAACAACGTGTCCAACAATGGAATTGTGGGGACTATTTTGATACTCTGGCAGCTTACCATGCTTGATACGTAGGTACTAAAAACTTGCACATGTAGCACAATGTCACTCGAGGTAAACCTTGTTGAACGTTCTGGATTTAATGGACAATCCAAAAATCATATTAATTGAACAAGCCTAACTTATGGTTTGTGGTCCATTTGATATTTATCATCTCAACCATCGAATAAAATATCCACCGATTCGATAGTTATGTGATCAAGAAACTGTAGTTTTCGTTTGTGATACACCTAAACTGGAAATCGTAACTTGGGCTTGGCCACTTCAATTTGAATGAATAGTGTGCCACGTGTACGGTTTCTCAGAGGCTGTGTATCATCCGTAACACTCTGCTGGAGTATTGAAGTTTTCCCTTACTGTTCAAACGCACGCGTTTGAAATTGTATACGTTAGGTGCACTTAACTCGAATGAAACCGTTCAAATTCGGCCGGAGAAAATCAGACGCTTAATATTAAATATAAGCTTCACTGGATTAGCTGTGACGAGGATAGAAAAAATTAGCACTGTGGATGAGTATGTACTATGCCTTTTTTTCCACCGCCCGATAACTTACGAACATAGATTTTTTGACAAAGATACTCCAATTTATTAGAGTAAAACACCTGAAAAACAGAGGTATTTTCGTCTTTCTGGTTTGTCCATATGAATAGAGGTCTACTTTGATGATTTATGTCGAATGAAAAAAGGTGAGTAGTACGTCGAGTCTATACGACGTGTTGGGATGCGATTTGGCTAGTGTGACTCCAACATAGTTACTAGCTGATGTCAAAGATATGTGGGCCCCACCATGATGTATGTGTTTTTATCTAGGCTGTTCATCTGTTTCATTAGCTCATTTTAGTATTTGAGCCCAAAAATGAAGTAGATCTAAAGCTCAAGTGGACCACACCACAAAAAACATTGGGGAAATATCAGCTCATTTTAGGCTCATGCCCTCAAATAAATTAATAAAAGGGATGGATGACATGGAGAAAATATATACGGCCTTTAACATCTCGGAAAAATCCGTACAAATACCCGAGTACCACCTTAGGCAGAAATTACTAAGGACCAAATTCTTTAAAAATTAGACGAAAATTAACTAAGTGTTAAACTAGATTATCTGTAAAATTAGCACTAATCACTTTAAATGCGATCTGTAAGACCCAAACTGGGTAGAACCATTAACGCTATATTACCTAAAAACTTAGGATCCATCCCAAAACCCAATTGCTCTCGGGAGCACCATGAAACTCCATATCGGACCTGGACCGCGCGTCAAAAGTCCGATTACCCCAGAACTATACGGTTACGACCGCCTTGCTGGACTTAGCAATCACTTCGGAAATCAAGTCCTAATAGCACCCAAAAACGTACAACTTAAGACCGGAGCGAAGTGTATGAGAAATGCGAATATCTTTATGAAATGAACTGAAACTTAAGTGAATTGAGTCGTTCGCCTGCACGCCGAATCTAAGGATTCACATGGTCAAAATCCAACTCAATTACACCATCAGATCAGAAAAAATGTCCAACACATATGTAACACCCTGAAAATTGGGAGTCGTGCTTACGCTCAGCTCCTAAGTTCCTGAGTATCACTTTTAATCGATTTTACAAATTTACGTTTAATTAGACTTAAATGTGCAGCATGGAATTACTTGGAACATGAAGTACAATCACAACTAGTCTGCTGAAATGAAAGAAATTAAATATAGATACAAGTCCAAAAGAATATATAATGGGTCGCACACGGCGTTGCCTAACAAAATCACAAAAAAGAATCATATGTCCAAAAGAATGGTGCGCTGAGCCCACTACTTAACGATCCAGAATCCAGTCTCCTAAGCCGATGAAGAGTCATTCATCAACTGGAAGTAGGACAGCTCTCTCTCCTCCTTAAGGCTCGTGCCACCAGGCTCCACGTAATCTGCATCACTTGCATCTATGGGCGAGTCTGGTTGGTGTTTTAAAACATTCTCCCAGAGTGGGAGTGAGTGATCAACTCAGTGGGTGCTATTAGCTTTAAGTTGTAACAAGCATCAGTTATATTATAAATTTAATGAAAAATAATCATTCACAAACACCTAACTAATCTTATTAATGCACATGCATGGTGCATGATATGATGTATGCCCTCGCCACAACGCTCCCTCGAGCAACTCCGTCTAATGATCGCATATATCAACACTCCCTCAGAGCGACCTCAACTGCCGAGTCGCCAACCTAGCTAGTGCAATGCAATGATAATGTTAACCGGGTTCTTAGTTAAGTTCATTCATCCAACAGGTTGAGAAATCTGATACACCCTACATATCAATGCCCTCAACTGGTTACGGTACCAAGGCCCCTCAATGCACGAGGCTAGGGCACCGCAATCTGTGATCCCATCGGGTTCCCTATCTCCGACTTCAAGCACATGGAGAGTGCTGAGAACTAAGAACGCTTGCGATCATTACGGGGAGGTTCATCACCCCAGCGTAGGCCGACAGCTCGAACACAGTGTCCCATTCCACCATGCCCGGCTCATGAGTCAGTGGATCGGCTTCAATTGGTTATCAATGGGCTACAACGGTTGTAGGGTGTTCTAGGTTCCATACATATGTGAGCAAAAAGGGTTAATAAACAAGGTTGGTCAGTAAGTAGACTAGGCCGTACGAATTCAAGTGAGCACGTGATAGACAACATCGGGTACAAGCAACCATGTAGTCGAACTACTGCCGCCCATACATACCTGCCTAAATCCACGGGTTTAGTCTTAGGATAATCCTACCAATGGGACCACCTTCACTCTCCTCATATTCCTGACCAACCTAAGGGTTTGATGGTAATGCATAGCATGCCAAATGATAGAGTTATCAACTAGCATATGTAATATCATGCATTCACACTTCTCAACATAAAACTCAGATTTTTCCTACCAAGCAAAGCTAACAATGTAGCGAAATAAAGGTGCATGTGTGTTGTGTGGGTTAGTGAGGAAACTAAGAATTTCATATACATCATAGGATCAAAATGTACATGGGTTAATACATCATACATACTATAAGATAACATCATACACGAATCAACAAAACATGAACATGCAAACATCAATTTATACCCAATCATGTGAACAACAACAAATACTACATAGTTATTTTACATTGATTTAAAGGATCAAGGTAAGGTCTTTCTTAAGTTCTCTCTAGATCCTCCAAATACATCATCCAAGCAAGCAAAATCATTAAACTCATACTAAAATTGGTGCTAGGTCACCTAAGGATAATAGTCCGCACCTATGAATCGTTGGAGATTTTAGGAAACGATCTAGGGTTGTCAAACTCGTGGGTCGATTCGTAGAGATCCTGAGCCAAATGAACTTGCATTTTAGGATTACATGCATTTCCTAGCTCAACCCTAAAAATTACAAAAAGATGGGTGCTTACCTCTCCAATCGGATGGAAGTGGCTTGTAGTTGTAGATATGGGAAAGGGGAAGGTATCTCTCTAAGGTTCCAAGCTTCCTTGGGCCCCACCTCCTACAACACCCTCTTTCACTCTCTTCTTCCTCTCTCTTTCTCCTACTTCTCTTCTCCCCTTTCTCTCTTCTCTCTATTCTAGGGCAAAATTGTATGGGGAGAGGGGGTGCCCAAATGAGGCCCTTTTATAATGTCAGATTTGGTGAAAATGGCCCCAAGTGTTGGTTTTTACTATACTAGACCTATGAGAGGGTCTTTATAAGCTCTAGGGCCCACTATGGGGTGTACATATTGATATACACCGTAGGATAGTTAGCCTTAATGATGATATATGTATGGATATGATCGGCCCGCCATTTGGATGCGTCGATTGACAAATATGATTAGAAGTTTATTCAACGGTCACCAATGGTCGATCGGGGCTACGACTATACGAATATGAGCAAAAAAATATCTTTACTCCACGTGTGAAGTTGAGTTGCAAACCGACAGTCCAAAATCTTTAACTTTGTATAAGAGTGGACGACTCAATTCACTTAAGTTCCAGTTTCTTACTTTAGGGTATTTGCGCTTCTCATGCACTCGTCCTTTGGCTTAAGTTGAGCAGTTCTGGACAATACCCAGGTCCGACTCCTGCAACGGACGTCAAGCCTAGTAGGACGGACATTATTCTATAGTTTTGGAATTAGTGGCCCGCCAACGAGCGGTCTAGAGCTTGTTCAAAAAATCAAGACATTTCTAAAATGAATTAGGTATTAAGATTTCTCGTGGGCAATGATTAGGGTTTGGATTCGCTATGTTCATAGTGTGGCCTATTTATAACTAGTGAAAGTGGAGATTTGGTCATGCTTACTCTAAACCATCCTTTTTAGGCTAAAAGAGTAACGGGTTGCTCTGATGGGTCCTTGGTCATGAAATTTATAGGACAGGTGCTCCATGGCCTGATTGAAGGGCAATGCAAAATTTGAGGGCAAACGGATGCAGGGTTTTACCGCAACGGTCCGAATTATGATCAATAGTCACCATTTCACGATTGGGTCCCAGATTTTGTGGGTGAGTGTAAAATAATATTTTAGGCCCTCACTATAAATTTAAAAAAAATTCGACGACTGAAATGTCTTATATCTCAGTTTCATTTAAGAGTGCCAGATTTTGAGTCCAATAGGCTGGGGTGAGTTGCACCTTGCAAGTGTCGCTGGGATGGCGTAGATAATTAATTTCAGGGTGTCTACTGGGTACATGGTCCGCGATGGACCACAAGCCCAGTGGGGTCTACGGTTTTCCAAAATTTTAGATTTTTCTGACCTTCCTCGGTCGCTGCACGGCCTGCACAAGCTGTCACCGAGTACGAACCGATCATCTGACTTGATAGCCTACACACGGTCTGATATGACCAGACTGGTCCACCCGTGTATAAGCTAACATCGAGTGTTAATAGTCAGTAAGTGATAATATGAGTTAATTAAAAAAATTTCAAGAATTTTTAGAAATCCAAAACAATGAAAATTCAGGATACTACAACATATCGGTGTATTTATGACCCTGATCGAGTGTCGGTGACCGTTGAACTAAAATTGGTCCCCCGCGGCCGATCCACTGATCCGATCGGGGTGAGATCTTAGCCTGACTTAGATCCAATGTCAGGAAGCTTAAGTCCGACCGCATGTAGAAAAGGGGCCTCCAGAACAGCTCCGTTGGACCGAAACGGCCAGTCTTTGACTATAATCTAAGTATATCATGGCCCTAGGGCCATTCCTATCAGTTCTGGGCCTATATAAGGGCCTTAAACCTTCTTTCTCCCTTCACATACGAATTTGCAAACCCTAGAGAGAGAAGAGAGAAGAAAGAGAAGGAAAGATAGAAAATGAGAGAGAAAGTTGGAAAGAGTTTCTGGGATATTTCCCTACCGCTCCACATGCCTTACTACGAAGTCTGTATCGCTATACAGGCGATTTTGACCCCGTTCTTAGGTAAGAAATCCTAACCCTAATTTTTTTAAGGGATTCAAATAGAGTAAAAGGTGCAGTAGTGTAAGAACCGTATCCTAATTTGTACTGTTCCGTTGCTTCCCGCAATCCTTCTTGTCAAAATCCGGCAACCCTCGACCTGTAGTCGACGTTGCGCATGGCCGTAAGTCGTATCCTATACATTTGAGTCAGCTTAATCCGAGACTTGTATCATTGCGACCGCACAGTCACCGCGGTTCCAACGCCGCGACTCATGTACCGATTCGATACCCTGACTGAGAGATGTGGGTCGGCGTTTATTTCGAGAAAATGCAGCGCGTTTATATTTCTAAGAGAATCTCTACAAAGTGTCAAATCAATCCCATCAATCACTTTATGTCAAGTACACATCACCTTTCACCCCATCCCCAAGCAACCACCAAAGTCAACACCTTTCACCCTCTCTCTTACACCACCTTACATGTCAAGTACCACATCCATCATTCACCTCACCCTTTCACCCATCACACCCATCCCTCATCTCTCTTACAACTCTCTCTCTCCCTCATTTTCCAACACCATTTCCAAGCAAAGGAGAGCATCCCACGTCTAAGCTCTTCCCATGAGAGAAAATATGTGATTTTGGTGGCCCACCTTCCCATCCCAAAAGCTCTAATCCTAGCTATTCATTTCCCATCTCCACCATCAAAGTGAAGCTCTAGGAGAGTAGCTTTCCAACGGACCAAGAAGATCAAGTGGTGGGTACTTCCATAGCCTAATTTTTCATATTTTTAAGATGGGCCAAGTGAGGCCAACCGATCAATGGTTTGAATCTCACTTGGGACCCTAAGATGTGGCCAATGGCCCATCTTGATCATCAAAATCATTCCATGATGGAGCCATTCTCCATGGACTCCATCATGATGTTTACTTTTCTTGCATTAAGAGGTCATATAGACTATTCATTTTGGATGGAGAGGGATCTCCACCATTGATCTTTTGTTTGGATAGCCCATATGCAATGGGACCCCTTGATGTATGATTAGATGGTTGAAACGGAGGGCCCGTAGTGCCAGGGTCCCTCCATCACGCGTGTCCCACTCTATCTCTCTCTCTCCCTCTCTTTTATTTATTTTATTTCTTTGTGTGTGATGCAACGGCCGTATGAACTACTTGGATGGACCCCACCTTGAAGTAAGTATTTCATCCAAGCCGTCCATGTGTGAGCCCATCTTATATGTATTGTTATTACATCATCCATCATGTGGTGGCCCACCTAAACAAGGCCCACCTTAAATGTGTTTGATTAGCCCAAAACACAAAAAAAAAGAAAAAAAAAAGAAGAGAAAACGTCTAGCGTCTGGACGCTGGAAGGAAAACATAAAAATGAGCTTGGGTAAGCAAGCATTGGAGAAGGGCCATTATATAGGACCCACCTTGATGTATGTATTCAATCAAAGCCGTCCATCCTCTTCCCTAACTCATTTTAGGCGTTGAGCCGAAAAATGAGGATGATCCGAGTATCTAGTGGGCCATAGTGTTGAAAATAGTATCATTACCGTTGAAATCCACCCAGATCTTTCTCACACACTCAAAAAGGGGCCAATATTGGTCTTGATTGAATGGTCATGGGCAGAGGAATCTAATGGTTGGGATGGATCTACCTGAAGCGGGCCCCACATGGGAAAAACCCCAGAAAAATGAATTTTAAAAAAAAAATAAAAAAAAAATAGCAGCAACAAACTGCTGCTGCATCAGAGACGCTGGCCGCGCCAGCGGCTGGCGGGCGGACGATGGGCAGGGACCCACGGCCCTGCACGTGGGACCCACGGCCCTGCACGTGGGCCCCACCTTAATGCTTATTTGCCATCTGAGCCATTCACAGGGTGGGCCACTCTCTGCAGTGGCCCCACCCCAAAAATTTGGTTGATTCAGACCGTAGGTGGCCCACACCATTAAAAACGGTGAGATTAAATGGCTACCACTGAAATCCTTTTTGGGGTCCACAGAAGTTTTGAATCAAGCTAAAATTTGTATTTTCTCTTCACCCAGGTCTCTGTGACCTTATCAACAGGTTGAATGGTATGTAAACATTATTGTGGGTCCCACGTGGGACCCACAATGTTACATGTGTGTTTGATGCCCACCGTCCAAGCGGACGGTGGGAGCCCACTATAATGTATGTGTTTCTGTCACGCCGTCTAGCGAACGGTGGGACCCCCCTCCCTCACGTATGTATTCATACGGTCCATCTATATGGACCCACCATGATGCATGTACTGCATCTAAACTGTCCATCCAATTTTGGAAGCTCATTTTGGCTTGAGCTAGAAATGAGTCAGATCTATGGTTCAAGTGGGCCCACCTTGGCATGTGTATAGGGCCCATGTTGGCCTATTTGTGACCATTCATTAAGGCCCACCTTGGTGCACATATAAGGCCTATAGGATTAAGCCCATTTAATCTATGTAAGGCCCATGGGTTTAGGCCCATTTGACATATACAAAGTCCATGGGATCCGGCCCATTTAATCTATATAAGGCCCTCGGGATTCAAGCCCATTTAATCTATATAAGGCCCACAAGATTCAAGCCCATTTAATCTATATAAGGCCCATAGGATTAAGTCCATGGATCATGGACCATTGCAATGTACATAAGGCTCATTGGTGAGGCCCATTAACGCAGCCCATTTGATGAATGTAGGGCCCATGTGATTCGACCCATTTGATGTATCTAAGGCCCATGGGTCGAGGCCCAACGGGATGTCCTTAAAGTCCATTGCAATGTGTGATTTCCCATGATTCATGTAATGATATATATGGCGGGCTGTGCCTAGGGAACAATGTTGGTTTGACATCCATATTATATATACAATGTTGGTTAAATGTCCGCATTGTAACTCCCCTTAGGGCCCATTGATAGGCCTATACTCGTTGCTATCCATCGCCTTATAACATGCTTAGTATAATCTCATGACTCATGCCCATACGCATCATATGTATTCTTGATATGAGTAGTGACTGATCATAGTATATGCCATTGGGCAGACCATTTACAGGACTCGTTATGAGGTAGAGTGCCCCACATGATCGCGCAGTATGCGCTAGATTTTTGCATGATTTGACGTGTGATTCATGCATCTCGTATATGTATGACTTGATCACTGCACGCCCTAGCGACATCAGGGCCGTGGCTCCACAGGTACATTGTGGATGGCCGTATTGGATACCGAAAATGCTTGGCTCTAGCACTGTGGGCACTTAGGATGTCCTTGGATGAAAGTTCCAAAACCTTTTTGGTACTAGGAGATGCTCCAACGTCTACACCGAGTGGATACACGAGAGCCCAAGTGCCAAATATCAGTAGGCCGCGTCTCCCATTGTGTTGTGGTCGGTTGGAAGGGGGTGTGGCCTTATCCGCCTGAGTGAGGGGACTATAAGCTAGGCTGAGTTTGACAAGCTCACAAATGAGTCCGCTATCGATGAGTCGGGTAGGTATTGGCAGACTACTGGTCAGGCGGATAGTGAGGTCTATTCTGCTTGCTTGAATGTGCAGCTAGGGAGGTGGCAGTTTCTGCGAAGTGTATTAGACCCCGGTGATATCCAGAGAGGAACTGTGCTGATATATGTACTTGATGAGTACCGACTTACTTGGATTGCATGTCGCATATGACATTCGACTATGTAAGCCTTGCATTGCATCGGTGTGACCGATAGCATTCGTGTCTCGCATCGCATGGCTGATAACATTCATGTCTTGCATCACATAGCATTGGTATGGTTGGTTTTATTCATGGACTTACCGCATACTTCCGCATTTCCCTGATATTGTACACTCGGCGCTTACCTTACGCACCCACTTACACCACACTCTAAGCTTTTGTAAGCTTATGTATGATAGTTGCGTGCAGGTAGCATTGGATAGCAGCAGCGCTGAGGTAGGAGTGCGTATCAGGACCTTTTGGAGCTTTTTGATCACCTTGTATTTCCCTTTCCTCATTGTACTTAAAGTTTCTGATATAGTGGATATGTGGTGATATTGTTTTGTGACTTGGTTATGCTCCATTACAAAAAAAAAAAAAAATTATTCTAAAAATCCTCCTTGTAGGATCCCAGGATCGAAATCTGGCATTTGATTGTCAGGAGCCGAGAATGGGGCACTGCAGAGGCTGTCGGCACCGAATTCGACAATCAGGATTCATGTGAATCCGATTTTCGGGTTTGGGGTGTGACAAGTAGCTAACTTATTTTATGTTATAGGTTACCGTTGTGTTGTAGGCGAGGACTTAGTAATTAAACTGAGTTCGTTACGAGTCTACCGGCAAAAGGTGCGGACTATATATGTCTATGTTATAGTTTTCAAGACTTTCAATATCGGTAATGATTTATGACTGACTTGATTGCTGTGGCATGTGTGTATATACAACGTTTTTCCATATATTACATATATATGTAGAGTATGTTAATTTTAATGCATTACATGTGTTTGATGAAATGTTTGAATAAGTATGGAATTATGATTTATGCTTGTCATGTGTATTGACTGAGAATACATGATTGTTGTACGTATGGTGAACCCTTGTTAAAGGGATTTGTTATAATACCTGTTATAACTAATTTATTACATGTGTATGATATGTGTAGCCTAAGTGTTTAATAAAATGCCTGAATGTGAAAATGCTTATTTAAATGCATGTATTGAGGGTGTTGAGATAGGATTCTCAATTTCCTTATTTATGATTACAATATCCTTTACGTAACCTATCTTACTACTGTGTGATTTATGGATAAAATGCCTATGTATGATAATATGTGTAGTGTGTGTTTTGTTGAAATGCTCAATTAAGATTTATATTCAGATTTAGTTGTCACATGCTTTATTTGGCTATTACCCGTGAATGCTATTGTTTGGAGTGTGATTAGTGTTACGATGTAGTCCAGGCAATCGATAATGATTTGTGATTGGTGGCCGAACTGTTTAGCCACGACAGACATGCCCGATGAATCCGAGTCGTACACTGCTTGTCGGCAGTGGTTAGGCCACGACAGACACACCGTCCATCCATTTTTTAAAATCATCTTAGGCCATGAGACAAAAAAGTAAAACATATTTAAATCTCAGATGGATTATACTATAGAAAACAGGGATGATTGGCCATTAAAAACTTCTCATGTACCACAAAAGTTTTGGATCAAGATGATATTTTTCTTTTTTCCTTCATTTAGATTTTTGTGATCTTATCAATAGGTTGGATTGCAAATAAACATAACGGTGGGTCCTAGGAAGTTTTTAATGGTGGGGCATTCAATCACCATTATTTAGTATACTATGGTCCACCTAAGATCTTTATTTGCTTCATTTTCCTCATCATGAGATAAAATGATCTGACAAAACGGATGAATGGCGTGGATATAGAATACAAACATCAAGGTGGGCCCCACGGTAATGGTCGGTGCATCTTGGGTGAGGCCAGGGCCACACCTTATTCGCTCCCACTCAACCATACTGCCATTAGAAATGGATTGGCTACTCCCCTTTAGAGATGGGCATTTCTGACTCGATCTAACCCGATCCGACCTGTTTCGAACAAAATCAATGGTCTAGATCGAGCCTGATTGAGTCTGGATTTCCAGATCCATCCGTTTTTCGGGTCGGGTCTGGATAGACGTCAATCCGGACAAATTCGGACCGAAAACCCAAACCGAGTGGAACCGCATCGAATTGAGCTGACCCGACCCGAGTGGGTACTATAAAAGGGATTTTTATTTTTTACCCTACCCTAATCCTAATTTTTTACCCTCTCGCTCGGCCTCTCCCCTCTTTTACCCTACATGACCGAACGACCGCTCCCGAGTCCTGCCAGACGCGATGACGCCCGTTCTGTCCGCAATAAAGGAAAATGTGTAGGGAAATTCCTGCCGTTGAAACGTTTCTAGTGTCTATGGTGATGTTTGCGTGATATCTTTACCATTTATAACGTCATTCCTATTGGGTTGAAATGAAAAAACAAATACTAGCATGATTCAAAGCTTCTGTGGCCACATGAATATTTCAACTATAGACGTTCAATCCTCACGTTTTTGGCCCACCCGAGTATTGGATTCGGATCATTTTTTGTTTTGTGTCCTAAAATGAGCTCTCAAAATGGATGGATGGAGTGGATTTCTCAAAAAAATCACTCTAGGCCCCGTCTAAGTTCCAAGCATAGGAACTCGCTGCGAAATGTCGCCCACGTCCAGTCAATACACGGGAGCTTTTTTGGAACGAAACAGATTGCTACTCCCCTTGCCTCCAGCACGAAGGCTGATGGTCGGTGCTTTGTGGGCCCCACCATAATGTATGTCTTTCATCCATTTGGTTCAACCATTTTTATAAATCATTTTAGAGCTTGACCCCAAAATAGAGGGATATACATCTTAAGTGGACCACACCACAGGAAAATAATAATGATTGAATATCCACCATTAAAATCCTCCTAGGGCCCACTGTACAGTTTATTTGACATCTAATTTGTTGATTAGGTCATACAGGCCAAGATGAAGGGAAAAAACAAAAATAAGCTTGATCTAAAACTTGTATTGCTCCCAAAAGGTTTTCAATGGTCGAAGCGCATTCAATGTTGTTTCCTATAATGTGGTCCATTTGAGATTGCTATATATCTCATTTTTGGTCACGTACCGTAAAATGATCTGGAAAAATATATGGACGGCATGGATGAAACACATACATCGTGGTTGGGCTCACAGAGTACTGACCACCTGCCATTGGCCGGTGGCAGGGAGAGTAGCCAATCTCTTTCCATCAAAACTCGGAGGCCTCGTCCCATCAATACACCATAGCTCGGTCAGAACTCAATACTTGAGGGGGGGGGGGACGGTGATCCATGCTCCGTGGTAGTGGAAACGGTGGTCGGTGCTCCATGGACACTACCATGATGTATTTATTTCATCCACACTGTTCATCTATTTTTCTAGATAATTTTATGATATTAAATAAAAAATGAGTTATATCTCAATTTCAAGTGGACAATAATACATAAAACAGTGTTAAATGAACACTGTGCAGATCGGTTTAGTTCGGTTTGAATCGGATCCAATCGGATCGGATTTCGAATCGGATCGGTTCGGATTAGTCATTGATCTGAACTTGACTCGATGTGCGGTCGGATCTGTATGGGCCTACTCGATCTGACCTGATCATGACCTTTAGTTCAATTCAAATCGGGTCGGATCAAGCCGGATCTTCGTCGGATCGGTCAGATTCTGCCTAGCTCTAGCTGTTTGGCAGAAACCCACTAACCATATACATTGCAAGATCAATTGAAAGGTCTTCAAGACTCCAAAGTTCTGCTCCGCTGAAGATCCTGATTCTGGTTGGTAAGTTCTATTTGATAGAAAATTTCATTGTATGATATTGAAGAGGTGATTCCTGGCCTATGTGCCAACATGGTATTCTTGCATGGTTTCAGTCATTCATTAGGTGGGTCCCTGGGCTCATCGATTCGTCGGGTAGGCAACACATGTACATTGAATATAGACAACTAGTTTTTACTCTTACTGTTGATCTCATCCACCATGTTTGGAGCCGGATGATTGGATTTGCTTGATTTATGGGACAGGATACATTTGCAGTGTGACCAACTTGATGAATGGCTAGGTACTTTTGACACGTGTTTCTAATCACATCTTCAATCTGATGAATGGCTAGGTACTTCTAGCACGTGTTTCTAATCACATCTTCAATCTCTCTTCATTGGAATTGTCATTTCTCATCGTAGTGAGTTAGAACAGTTTGGAATGCTGCTGTAGGTACACTAGAATGGAGGCCTGCATAACTCCCTTATCTGAGGTTACCATAATACAAGAAATTGTGGGCCCCACCTCGTGAATGGTCAGGATCCCTTCACAAACCCTTACAAAATTCCACAAGTGCACAATCGAACCGAATCTGGCCAAATCCGATTCGACTCGATTTTCCTAATTGAGTCGGACTCGGATCGATTAAGCCCAGTATGAGCTAGGATCGGATTGAGTTAGATGACGCTGACTCGATCTCAGATTGGACCGAGTTCGGGAAAATTATTCAAAACTGGGACCGAGTCGAGTTGGACCCAATCCGAGTTGACTTGGTCCGATGCCTAGCTCTACTCCCCGTGCCACCAGCTCGGTTGCCGGTGGTTGGTGCTCTGTGGGCCCCACCGTAATGTATGTGTTTGATCCATTCTTTTCATCGATTTTTAAATATCATTTTAGGTATTAATTCTAAACATTAGAGGGATATAAATCTCAGGTGGACCACACCACAGGAAAACAATAGTAATTGGATATCCACCATTAAAGTCCTCCTAAGGCCCACTATACTGTTTATTTGACATCTAATCTGTTGATTAGGTCATACAGCCCCAGATGAAGGGAAAAAACAAAGATCAGATTTATCCAAAGCTTTTATGGGCCCAAAATGTTTTTAATGGTCGACGCTCATTTAACACTGTTTCCTATAATGTGGTCCAATTGAGATTGGGATATACCTCTGTTTTGGTCTCATACCATAAATGTTTTGAAAAAAATAGATGGACAGCATGGATGAAACACATGCATCATGGTGGGCCCACATATCACCGATCACCACATATCACTGATCACCAGCCATTGGCTGGTGGCAGGGGGAGTAGCCAATCCATTTTCGCTGCCGTCGGATGCGGACTTCCTGCGGAAGCCTTTACCCAGAAGTTCCTGCGCTTGAAACTTAGGTGGGGTCCACTATGATGTTTTTCAGAAATCCACTCCATCCATCCGTTTTGTGAGCTCATTTTAGTAGTTGGAACCAAAATCAATCAGAATACAAGATTAAAGTGGGCCGTACTAAAGGAAAAGGTCGTTAGGGAAAATTCTACCATTGAAACCTCTCTTGGTTCGACAGTGATGTTTACATGCCATCCATACCGTTAATAACGTCATTTGTACTAGGATGAACTCAAAACACAAATAATAGCATGATTCAAAACTTTTTTAGCTCCATGAATATTTCAACCCTAGACGTTCAATTATCACGTTTTCAGCCTACTTGAGCATTGGATACGATTTATTCTGGCTCGTGTCTTAAAATGAACTAAAAAAAATAAATGAACGGAAAGAATTTTTCACAAGTACGACAGTTCCCAGTGCTTCCTTGTGAAAGGCTACCGCATAAAATCCGCGTCCGCTGCCGTCCGGCTCCAACGCATCAACTCCCAAGAGACGAGGAGTTACAACTCACTCCATACTCATGAAGAGTACGACTATCCATATACATTCACACTCTCTGTGCACTTGGCACAGGTGTACTCATCTCAGATGGTGGGCCCCACCGTGTCAACCACTCAAATGGTGGACCCCACCGTGTAAGGACAACAACTCCAAAAGCACATTGAATGGATCATCCTAATCATCCGATTGAAAAGAATCCATTAATTGAAAGGTCAGGATAATTTCAGGGCTATGCCCTTTGGAAAGTGATCCGTACCCTGCAATTTGGACGGTTTGGATTGAAATAGATGTAATCCAAGCCTTCAGTGACCCTGGGCATGAATACATCTCATCAAACCCTGGGCATGAGTACATTAGTGGCTGTATTGAAAAGATGTTTCACGGTGTCCATCCAAACTTTGAAAACTATGTATATAAGATATTCCTACATGCCGTTACGATGTTAAAATAAAAAATAATAAAATAATAAAAATTAAAATATAGAAATGTAAGATTTGGTAGGGGTGCACATTTAATCAGTAGAATCGTGAAACCGGACCGGAACCGACCAAACGGTTCCGTTTGGTCCGGTTCTAGAGTGCACCGGTTTCGGTTCCGGTTCTAAAAATCAAAGAACCATTAACATCAGTTCGATTCTCGGTTTGGGAGTATGTAGAACCGAACCGAACTGTGAACCGATCCGTAGAACCAAACCGTGGATCCGATCCGTAGAACCAAACCGTGGAACCGAACTTGGAACCGAAATTAGAACCGAACCAAGAATCCTTTGATTGTTTCTATATTTGACTCATGATTTATGGTTTATAATGCACCATTTAATTATTTTCGTAAATGTATTTTTGTACACCAATATCTAAACCATTCATCAAATGAACCACAACATGAATCGACATGGGCTAGATAATAAAATTAAACATGTAATTGGACTGAATTATAAAAAGCCCAAACCGTGGAACCGATCCGGAACCGAACCGGTTTTAACGGCTCGGTTCCGATTCGGTTCTAGGGTGCCAACGGTCCGGTTTCGGTTCCAAATTTTTCAAAACCGTTAGGAACGGTTCGGTTCCGATTTCACCCCAAAACCGGTCCAAACCGAACCGTGTGCACCCCTAAGATATGGGGTTTGGAAGTTGGATAGCTTGTTTGATTTTCTATGTTTTTTTTATGGAAAAAATTAGCATGGTAAACGCTTGCCTTTTATGCTTCTTTTTCTTTTTATTTATTTATTTATTTTTTATTTTATATGAAAGATTTATACTTATATTATTAAAGTAGATTTTTAGGATATGAAAATAATTTTTAACAGAAATATCTCTAATTTTAAAATAAAGTAAATAAAAAAATAAGGGTACTTTCATTTTTATGGGTTTATCTATGCTAGTAGAGGTTTAAATTAGTAAAGTAAGTTTTGCTTAGGGGGTATAAAAAAGATAAAGGGCACGTCACATCTATGGTAAAAAACGTACCCTTTTTCACCACTTATCCACTATTGCGTTTTTCAAGCCACGTTTCCCATAATTATTGACTCATTAAATTCTCCAACAGTTTATGATGCTTGATACACAGGCCCTAAAAAATTGCACATCGCCCAGATTAACTCAAATGAAACCGGATGAATTGTGAAACCTGCTGGATTTAAATTAAAATTCAAAAAATCAGATTAATTGAACAATCCTAACGTCTGGTTTGTGATCCATTTGATATTTATCATCTCAACCATCCAATAAATATTCATCGATTAGTTTTTGGTTTGTAGTACATCTAAACTGGAAACCGTAACTTGGTCACTTCGATTTGAATGACTAGTGCGCCGCCTGTATGGTTTCTCGGTGTCCGCTGCCGTCCGGCTCCACCGTATCAACTCCCAAAAGACAAGGAGTTACAACTTACTCCATACTGTTGAAGAGTACGTCTATCCATATACATTCACACTCTCTGTGCACTTGGCACACGTGTACTCAACCACTCAGATGGTGGAACCCACCGTTTCAACCTCTCAATGGTGGACCCCACCGTGTAAGGACAACAACTCCAAAATCACACTGAATAGATCATCCTAATTATCCGATTGAAAAGAATCCATTAATTGAAAGGTCAGGATAATTTCAGGGCTATGCCCTTTGGAAAGCGATCCG
The DNA here is from genome assembly GCA_037074715.1 of Magnolia kwangsiensis. Classification (NCBI taxonomy): domain Eukaryota; kingdom Viridiplantae; phylum Streptophyta; class Magnoliopsida; order Magnoliales; family Magnoliaceae; genus Magnolia; species Magnolia kwangsiensis. The sequence goes on along the minus strand of CM073577.1, from coordinate 12,045,946 downwards.
TACCCTGCAATTTGGATGGTTTGGATTGAAATAGATGTAATCCAAGCCTTCAGTGACCCTGGGCATGGATACATCTCATCAAATCCGGAGCATGAGTACATTAGTGGCTGGATTGAAAAGATGTTCCATGGTGTCCGTCGAAACTTCGAAACCTAAGTGGATCAGATATTTCTATACATGGTTACGATGTTGAAATAAAATAATAATAATAAATAAATAACAGAAATATGCGATTGGTCATTGGAGTTTGGAAGTGGGCTAGCTTGTTTGTTTTTCAATGTTATTTTTATCTAAAAAATTAGTACTGGACGCTTACCTGTTATGCTTTTTATTTTTTTAAATGAAAACCCGAAAACTCAATGTAACACCCCAATTTTTTTTAAACGGTGGGTTCCACCATATCCTTTGGTGTAGCCCAGTTGAACCTTGGATCAACCTAATTTTTGGGCTAATGCCCTAACTTGATCTAGAAAAATAAATGGACGGAGTGGATTTTTCATAAACATCATGAGTGGGGCCCACTGTGTTTTTTTTAAAAAATATATTAAAAAAAAAACAAAACAAAAGTGATGTGCTTGTGCATGTCACCTAAAACCAATCCCACCTCTCAATTTTCTCTCTCCTCTCCTTCTTCTCCATAATACAACCGCAAGCCCGAACATATCTTTGGCTATCAACCCACCATTAGCTCCAGCATCAGACTTCAATCGAAAATAATACGGACTCTTCTTCACACTTGACGAGAGATGTGTGACATTTACAAGCTTCCAACCACAAGACCCACTAACCAAGTTCATTGAAGCTTCAAAATCTACCTTCCTTCGGCCTTGTGGGACTCATCTGAGCCATTTAGAATAAAGGGCATGTTGAGATCTATCTTATACAAGAATCCGCCATTGAAGACTGCGACATCGCCAGTGATAATGACATCCATTGTTGAAACCTTTCTAAGGGCCACTGTGATATTTTTGTTTTTACCATCCAACCTATTCATTAGGTCATGTAGACGTGGATGAAGTGAAAACACAAATATCAGCTTAATCTGAATCTTCTCCTGCTCTCAAGAAGTTTTTAACGGTAAACGTTCAATCCCCACCTTATAGTCCAATTAATCATTGGATCTGCTTCTTTTATTGAATCACACTTAAAATTATCTGAAAAAGTTGATGGACGGTGTGAATCAAACATATAAATTATGGTGGGGCATAAAGAAGTTTCACAGGTTAAAGGTTGATTTTGTATTGCGTAAACAATTTAAAAGAAAAAATTTTCTATTGTAAGTTGAAAAGGGGTACTTATAGAAGCAAAACATTTTTGTTTAATGAAAAATCACGAAACGCATTCCGCGTTCACCATTAAGCTAGACTCCTATCACGGAAAGAATTTAGTGAAAAACCACTTAGCGCTTTTCGTCTTCCGCATTAACAACACATTAACAAACACCACTAAAGATGGAAAATTTTCCCCATTCCGCGTTAACAAACACGGCCTTATCACGCACACCAATACGAGGAGAAAACTAGAGGTGGGCATCGAGCCGAGTCAAGTCGAGTCGAGGTGGGCCAAGCTCGGCTCGGCCTGTCCATGGTGCACTTGAGTTCGAGCTCGAGATCGAGCTCGGCTCGGCTTGTCCATGGTGTACTCGAGCTCGAGCTCGAGCTCAACATGGAAGCTTGGCTTGTTTGCCAAAACTGTCAAGTCGAGTTCGAGTCAAGCTAGTGGTTCGAGTCAAGTCGAGTTTACCTCGAGTCGAGCTCAAGCTTGTTCATATCATTATATGTTAAGTTATTAAAATTTTGGAACCCACATTCCACTTGTTAGTCCGCTAGGCGAGTTGTCCCCCTCTCCTATATCTCCCATTGTTCCTTTAGGTGTGGCCCACCTGACCAATGGACCAAGCTGGAATTTGGGATCTAGACCTAACTAACATCAGGGTAAACATCTAATGAACAGTTGGATGGCCACTCCCTAATCATGGTGGCCCTACAGCTCAAAATATGGTAATTGCCAAATGCCTGAACATATTGTGATCATATTTCCCAACAGATCATGTGTATAAAAGGCATAAATATTTCAGATAAGGCAATTGCAACATGAAACGTGTTGGCACTGTGGAGGGACTTCTAGCAAATGATTTTGGATGGTTACTTTGCATGCCGTTTATCTAAAATCAAGCATAGAAATATCACCAGATACTTTGAGGGGGGAAAAAGAGTCGATCTATACAAAACTTCATATATAGAGATTGATCATAAATGAGTTTTGCAGCCATGGTGGGTAGTGAAAATACATTGCATCAGTTTTCGTACCTACGAGATAGGTGGTGGTGGTCCAATGGAGGGATGGCGGTGCGAACAGTGTTAGGGCGATGGATCGCTGGTCGGTTGCCGAGCAGCGGCTGGGTAAAGGGAAGAGAAGAAAGGGGAAAGAAAGGCTAGGGTTAGGGCATTTTGTTTTATTTTGTTTTGTTTTTGTTTTTTTGTTTTAACTAATATATATATATATATATATATATATATATATATATATATATATATATATATATATATATATATATATAGATAATCATTAAACGAGCTGAGACGAGCTCAAGTTCGAGCTTTGAGTCGAGTCGAGTTGAAATGGCCCCTGGTCGAACTCAGATAAAACTCAACTCGAGCTTCCAAAAATCAGCTTGACTCGGCCTAAATCGACCTTTCAAGCTGAGTCAATCCGAGCTGATTCAAGCCAAGTCGAGCGAGTTTTTTGAGCTGACTCGACTCATGAACAGCCCTAGAGAAAACATAAATATTAGCTTAATTCAAAACTTTTGTAGCATTTAAGAAGTTTTTAACTGTATGTGTTCAATCACCACTCTTTCCTGGTGTGTGTTCCACATGAGATTGGATCTATCCCATTCTTAGGAACATTCCATACACTGATAACAGGGATTTTATATATATATATATATATATATATATATATATATATATATATATATATATATATATATATATATATATATGAGTCATGCTCCCCTGCGCACCTACGCACATGCGCACCTTTGCACATGTGCCATGGGTGTCTAATCGGAACGGTTCATGTGATGCAGAATTCCATGAAACCCCATGTGACAAATTTTCACCCCAATCTAAAATTTTGGTGGGCCAGAGTAGAGAGAAACACAAATCAAGGGAGGAAACTGTTTTCATCTTTCATGGCCCATCAAGTTTTAGATCAAAGTAAAACTTCGGCCTGGGGGGTTTCACGAGGTGTTGTTTCACATTAACGGTTCAGATTTTGGATCCAAATCACGTATGATGGGTTTTCGGTTCGCAGGTGAGCGTTCCGCTATATATATATATATATTATGGATGACATATGGATAGGGTATATATATTATGGTGGGCCCACCAAGCAATGTCAGTAGCTACCTAGCCAGGCAATCTATGTCCCATTAGGCTGTGGAATACAAAGCTTTTAATGCATTTTTTAATATCTCTAAATGTCTATTATATATATATATATATATATATATATATATATATATATATATATATATATATATATATATATATGGGAAAAGGTACTATGCGCTCGACCTCACGAGTACGTCCATGAGGTCAAGTTGTGTGGGCCCCACCGTGATGCATTTCGAACATCTACCCCATCAGCACCATTCCATCGTGGGCCTAAGTCTCAAAAATCAAGTCAATTTGTGACTTGTGTGGGCCACACTACGTACAGAAGTGGAGAGGGGCCGTGCACCATTAAAACATTCATAATCATTTTAATAGCTCACCGAGATGTGGTTTGCAAATCCAGCCCATCCATTATGTGTGTCCCACTAGGATGAGGGGTCATACCAAGTTTCAGCAGCATTCAAAACTCAAGTGGGCCCCACCAAGTGCTTTTATATGTTTTAACGGTGTCTTCACATGATTTTAGATGGTATGGCCTAGCTGAGTTCCATATACAGCTGATTTTTAGGATATCCCATAATTTAAAGGGGACCCATCGAATGCACCGTGTTGATGGTCGACACGTATCACGGTGGGGCCCACATAGCTCAACCTCGTGGGAGCTTATCGTGAGGTTGAGCGCATAGTGCCTTTTTCCCTATATATATATATATATATATATATATATATATATATATATATATATATATATATATATATATATATATATATATATATAGGGTGCCGGTCTTCTACGAACCGAACTGCACAGAATTTATGTGCGAGCCTTCATGTACACCGTAGGATGAGGAGAGCGGTTGGGATTCCACTGCGTTGAGAAAGAGAGTCTTCAACTCTCTCCTAAATTTAGGCCGAATTAGTTGCTGCCAAGTTGAGTAGCAAGACTTGAAGTGACGTTACCAAGTTTTGTGGGCCCACCTTGATTTATTTGTTGTATCTACACTATTCATCTAGTTTTAGAGATCATTTTAGGACATGAGAAAAAGAATGAGCATATTGAAAGCTGGAGTGGACCCCACCACAGAAAACAATAGAGAGAGATTGAAACAGTGTTGATTGAACTATTAAAAACTTCTTCGGGGCCTTAAAACTTTTGGATCAAGTTGATCTTTGTTTTTTTCCCTTCATCTAGGTTTGTATGACCTAATCAACAAATTGGATGTCAAATAAACAGTACAGTGGGCCTTAGTAGGATTTTAATGGTGGATATCCAATCACTATTGTTTTCTTGTGGTGTGGTCCACCTTAGATTTATATTTTTTTCATTTTTTGTATTAAGCTCTAAAATGATATTTAAAAATGGATGAAGGGCATGGATAAAAGACATACTTCATAGTGGGGCCCACATGGCTAGTGGCAGGGGGGTAGCCAATCCGTTTCCACTCGTGTGTGGTAACGTCTGAGACGAAATCAGATTGCCTACTGAGTTACTTAGTATGCTTTTATTATTGGCCACTGTTAATTTATTTGGTTTATCCACCCCGTCGATCCATTTTTCCATATCATTACAGTGGTTGAGCCCAAAATTAAAGCATATCCAAAGCTAAAGTCGGCCGTACCACAGGAAACAGTGGGAACTGCTAAAATCTTCTTATAGCCCTCGGTGATTTTTATTTGTCATTCAACTCATTTATAAGATCACAAATACATGGATGAAGGGAAAACTAAAATATCAAATTGATCCAAAACTTCCATGGCCCCTTAGAATTATTCAATCCTAATTGTTCAATTCATACTGTTTCCTATGATGTGGTCCACTTAAGATTTTTATAGGCTTAAGTTTTGAACTCATGTAATAAAATTATATGATAAAATGGATGGACAGTGGATAAAATAAATAAATCACGGTGGGCCTCACAGATTTTACTTAGTACACTCGGGGTACCGAGTTACTCAGCACGCAATCTGCTTCCAATCCCGATCTGGACGGACGCGGATTTCCTGTGAAAGGCTTTCGCAGGAAGTTCCTGCACAAGGATTCTATCCCATTCATCCGTTTGTGGAGATCATTTTAGGATACATGACAAAAAATGAGGTGTATCCAAAACTCAAGTGGGCCACATGAGAGGAATCAATGGATATTTAGTTAGAACCATTGAAACATTCTTGTGGCTATAAGCCTTTTCTTCGAACTAAATTTTTAGTATTTTCACTTCATTCCAATGTTAAAGACCTTATAAACGGTTTGGATGGCATATAAACATCTAGGTGGATCCCAGGAAGGTTTCAATGGTAGATATTTCTTTCCCCAAATTTTCCTCTCGTGTGGTCCACTTGAGTTTTGGATCCACCTAAAATTTTATCACTTGTCCTAAAATAATCTTGCCAAATGGATGAACGGGGTAGATGTCCAACAAACATGGTGGTGGCCCCAGCCAGTACCCTTGCGCAATAACTTCCTGCGGAAGGCTTTCGTAGGAAATCCATGTCCAGAAGGGACGTGGTTTGGCTAGTACGCTGCCACCAGCCAGGTGGCTAGTGGTCGGTTCTATGTGGACCCCACAATGATGTATGAGTTTTATCCACGCTGTCCATCCATTTTTAAAGATAATTTTATATCTTGATACCAAAAATGAGGTGGATCTAAATCTCAAGAGGACCACACCATGGAAAAGAAATTTGATTGAAACTCCAGTGTTAAAAACCTCCTAGGCCACTGTAATGGTTATTTGACACCTAACCTATTGATTAGGTCATACAAATTTGGAAGAAGTGAAAAAATATATATTAGATTGATTCGAAACTTTTGTGGCCTCAGGAAATTTTTAATGGTGGGTGTCCAATCAACTCTGCAGTCCACTCGAGATTTGGATCAACGTCATTTTTTGGCTCATACCATAAAATGATATAAAAGAATGGGTGGACTGAATGGATGAAACACACATATCATGGTGGGGCTCATGGAGCACAGACCACTAGCCATTGGCTAGTCGGTTCTGGTTTCTTGCCAAAGCCTTTTGCATCAAGTTACTACGGTAGAACCTAGGTAGAGTGCACTGTGATGTTTTTGAGAAATCCATCCCATTCATCCATTTTTTGAGATCATGTTAGGACATGGGGTAGAAAATAAGTTGGATCCAATACTCAAGCGTACTGAAAACATAAGGATTGAATATCCACGATTTAAATATTTATGGGGCCTCATAAGTTTTAAATCAAGACCATATTTTTGTTTTTAGTTATCTCAGTATAAATGATGTTATAAATGATCGGGATGTCATGTAAACATTATGTTTGACCTCGTAGGGCTGCGTATGGCATGTAAACATTACTATCCACCTCGTAGAGCCCCGCTCATACGGCAGACTGGATGAGAAGAATTGCTATTGAAGTGAAGTCACCTAATTATGTGGGCCTCACTATGATGTATGTTTTGTATCCACACCGTCCATCCATTTGTAAAGATCATTTTATGGCATGAGCCAAAGAACGAATTAGATCAAAAGCTTGGGTGGACGCCACCACAGAAAACAATGGAGAGAGTGACACTCACCATTAAAAACTTTTAAGGGCCACAAAAGTTTTTCGATCAAGCTGATATTAGTGTTTTCCCTTCTTTAATGTCTAAGTTAACTTATGAATAGGTTAGATCTTAAATAAACATCAGAGTAGACCTTAGGAAGGTTTCAATGGTGGGTGTCTCTCTCCCTATTGTTTTCTGTGGCAGGGTCCACTCTAGCTTTTGATATGCTCGTTCTTTTTCTCATGTCCTAAAATGATTTCTAAAATTGGATGGATGGTGTGGATACAACAAATACATCAAGGTGGGCCCACAAAACTTGGTGACATCACTTAAGTCTTGTTGCTCAACTTGGCAGTAGCTAATCCGCCTCCCTCGGCATGAGTGTTCCGAAGACTCTCTTGCATTCGCAGTGGAATCCCAGCCGCTCTCCTCATCCTATGACGTACATGGAGGCTCGCACATAAATTCCATGCAGTACAGTTCGTAGGAGACCGGCACTATATATATATATATATATATATATATATATATATATATATATATATATATATATATATATATATATATATATATATATAGCGGAATGCTCACCTGTGAACCAGTTCGTACGTAATACGTACGAACTTTTTAAAAAACACATCATAGGTGATGTGGATCCAAAATCTGAACCGTTCATGTGAAGCAGCACATTGTGAAACCCCCAAGGCCGAAGTTTTACTTTGATCTAAAACTTTATGGGCCATGAAAAATGAAAACATTTTCCTCCCTTGATTTGCATTTCTCTTTGCTATGGCCCACCAGAATTTTACATTGGGGTGAAAATTTGTAACATGGGATTTCATGGGATTCCACATCACATGAACCGTTCAGATTAGACACCCATGGCACGTGTACAAAGGTGCGTACGTGCGTAGGTGCACAGGGGAGCATGACTCTCTCTCTCTCTCTCTCTCTCTCTCTCTCTCTCTCTCTCTCTCTCTCTCTATATATATATATATATATATATATATATATATATATATATATATATAACCAATAATAACTATTGAGGGGAATGCTTGGAAAATATCATCAAATGCAAGACTTCATCGGGAGATATTAGAAAAATACTGTTAAATGCATGAAATTAAAGAGAGACTGGATATTATTAAAATTCATGAGTCCTACAGTGACGTGTGTGTGTGATCTACACAGTCTACCTATTTTACCAGCTCATTTTAAAACATGAACCTAAAAATAAGTTATATTGGAAGTTTAAGTGGACCACGCCATAGGAAACACTTTGGGAGAAGCAGGGAGTTTTAAATGCCTCATTTTTTTTTCTCCTTGCACACGTGCTATACCAATAATACTCAAAATAATTATATTATTGGTTGAATCACTAAAATCAAATCAATTGAATGATTAGACCTGTCCAAATGTAGGCCACGTAAATAAATCTATGGTCAGAAAATGTTGGTAGGTTTCCCATTTGTGATCTTTATGCTTATGGCCTACCCAAGGTTTATATATCATAATTTAAGTTAAAGTATATATTTGCACTGAGCTCATTGTAATCATTCTTTCAAATATCAAATGTGTATAGTAATTTGAAATATTAAAATTGATTTAAAATGAAATGCATTTTAAATATATTTCAACTCTTTAATTATATACCAGCTTTCATCAATATGGGGGTTTAGCAAATTCATTGGAACACCTTTCAAGCTATGTGGGGCCCACTCATGGTGTCTATATGGATATTCACCACACATCCCAATAACCATCCTGATCCAAAACTCAGGTGGGAAGCTACGAAGAGCAAGAAACATATCATCACCGTTTATATGTTGTAGCCTACTCGAGTTTTCAAATAGCCTAAGTTTTCATGTGCTCTTTCATCCAGATGTGGTGAATCCGATGACTGATTAGAATACTGGGCCTATCACATCAGGGTAACATTTAGATCCGGACGCGGATTGCGTCTCCTACCCCCGCCCGGACAGTAATTCATCCGGCAGGACTCCATGGGGCCACCGTATGTAAGGATTTTATTCACACTGTTCGGAGCTTTTTTCAAATAATTTTCATACGTGAATCGAAAAATGAGACAGGTCCAAGGCTTAAGTGGACCACACTAAAGGAACCTACACTGATAATAACACCCACCGTTGAAACCTTTCTAAGGGCCAACGTGATGGTTTTTATTTATTTATCATACAGACTATTCATAAAGTCAGGTAGACATTGATGAAGTAAAAACACAAATATCAGCTTCATTTGAAACTTCTCCAGCTCCTGAAAGTTTTTAATGGTGGATGTTCAATCCCCACTTTGTGGTCCACTTAAACCTTGGACAGCCTCGTTTTTTGGTTCTTATATTAAAATTATCTTAAAAAAGCGTTGAACGGCGTGGATAAAACACTTATATCACAGTGGGCCCCACAGAGGGGTAGGATGCAGTCCGCCTCCTTTAGATCCTAACTGATGGAGCCGATGGCCCACCTATAACTTATACTGTGTCATTTTTAAAGGTCGGCAAAGGATACCATTATAAATTAAAAGATAATCTTCTAAAAGGTCACTGAAATGGAAAGGTGGGCTACTAGAGCAGCTGACGTGGACGAGCACCTTGAAGTCATTTTCATTGACTTATTCGGTAAAAGACAGCGGTCCACGGACTATTTTAATCGTTTGGGAAGGAAATTCTTTGGACGGGACGATTGCTAGGAACCTAGGATTCGGAATGAATATTTGCTCGACGTGTCTGACCCAAGAAAATCTTATTTGGATATGGAATGTTTTATCCTATTCAAAAATTGTACCCGATTAGCTAATTACCAGACCCGAATTGCTTGTGCCCTGTTGGAAGACGCTATGTGCATGGGGCCCACCGTGATGTCTGTGAATAATCTCCACCGTTCATCAGTTTCACTAGCCTAGTTCCAGACGTACACGAGTCCAAAAAGAAGCAAATCCAAAACTCAAGTAGGACATACTGCAGTTAACAGTGAAGATCTGGTATCTCACCTTTGAAGCCTTCTTGAGGCCACATGAGTCTTGGATTAGGTTAATGCTTGTATTTTCGGTTGGTCCCGATGCAAATAACCTTATGAATGGTTTGGATGACACCTAAACATCATGGTGGGCCCTTGAGAGCTTTATGTAGTGGTTTGTGGGTGTTTCTAGTCCCACTGTTTACTGTGCGTGGCCATTTGAGTTTTAAATATTTTTCAATTTTGAGTTCGCATGTTAAAATGATTTCGAGAAACTATTGGATGGAGTGTATTTTTCACCCATGTCGTGGTCAAATGTCATGTAGCTTTTGCCAACAGGAATTTTTTATTAGTGGGGCATAGACAATTCACATCACTAATTATCAGTCCGAAGTTAGATACAAAAATTTACTAATTATTTAATGATATTTAGTCGTAAATGATAATAATAATAATTTTTTAAATATAAATATTAAAGGCCGATTATATCAAAGGCGCCACTTATATATAAAATGGATGCATTAGGACATGATATGTTTAGAGTTAACAATCCTTAATTAAAATTTAAGCCCATTTTTCATAGTATATATTTTATGTTTTCTAACGTATGTATACCGTTATTTTAGACATTTGTTTTGCAAATTACTTGATAAAGTAAAGAAAAAGTGTTGTTGTTACAATTTTATCATTGTTAAACCAAGCACAAGAATTGTCAATCAAAAAAAGATGTATAAAGAAGGAGATGACTAAAAGAATATGAGATCATTAGAAATTTTCATGTCTTTATTAAGAAAACTTTGAATTCAAACCAGCATAATAATACATTTTAATAATGATTTGACATTAATGTAAAAAATGTGATAATCATAATTTTACTAATGCCAGAGATGTTTGATTTTTCAAATCATCTTGTAAATACAAGTCGTTGATGTAGAAACTTGGTTAACAATTTCATGGACTTGTTCACTTGCACAAAGAACGGACAAGGAAGACCCTGGCTAGAGTAGGGGATCCTCCAATGTCTAAGTCAGAAACAAGATCTAAGTCTAGTCGAATATTGTCACACCCCAAAATTTGAGTACAGAGTGTGCGCTCTCAGACCCGAGTTTCGAGTCGTAACTCGTACATAAAGTGTACTAATTTCATTTTATTATACAATTATTAAGAGGCAAAATTAATATTCATTTCTTGATTCTAACTACGTACATTCACAATCATTCACACAATGATTTAATCATTAAAATTTGTTCATTCTCAACATCTATAAACATTCAATCATATAAATTTGCCCATCAGTCAATATAGCTTATCAATGAATACTTGTTACAAACTTAGAATAATTTAATTAAATAAAATCAATTAAATGTTTAAAATCTTACAACTAATCAGATTATCCTAATATGTAAAATTTTAATAAAATAATTAGGAATGGTCCAAATGCGGCCAGTTTATCTTCTGATAGGTATGATTACGGCCGTGTTTGTTAACGCTGAATTTTTGCACTTAACGTGGAATAAGGAAAATTTTCCATGTTTAGTGGTGTTTGTTAATGTGTTATTAACGCGGAAGACGGAAAGCGCTAAGTGGTTTTTTACTGAATTCTTTCTGTGATAGGAGTCTGGCTTAGTGGTGAAGGCAGAATGCGCTCTGTGATTTTTCATTAAACAAAACTTTTTTACTTCCTAAAATACCCTTTTTCAAATAACTACGGCAATGTTTTCTTTTAAATTGTTTGCAAAATACAAAATTAACCTTTAACCTGTGAAACTTTTTTATGCCCCACATGATTTATGTGTTTGATCCACACCATCCATCAACTTTTTCAGATCATTTAAAGTGTGAGCTAATAAAAGAAGCAGGTCTAATGATTAATTGGAACACAAGGTGGGGATTAAACGTGAACCGTTAAAAACTTCTTGGGAGTTGGAGAAGTTTCAGATCAAGTTGATATTTGTGCTTTCACTTCATCCACATCTACCTGACCTAATGAATAAGTGGATGGTAAAAAAAACATCAAAGTGGCCCTTAGAAAGATTTCAACGGTGGATGTCATTATCACTACAACATCCTTTGGTGTAGTTCATTGGAGCTTTGGACCTGCTTCATCTTTAGGATCACATATTAAAATAATATGAGAAAAATGATGAATGGCTTAGATAAAATACTTACATCATGGTGGGCCCCACAGAGCCCTTCTGTCCAGGCAGGGGTAGGACGCAATCCGCGTCTGGAGCATGGGCTGGGGGAGGTGGATTAGATATTGACAGGTCGAGTAGCACGTCATGTACTCAAGTGACGTCACCAAGTTATATGGGCTCCACTGTGATGTATGTGTTTTATCCACACCGTCAATCCATTTTAAGATATCATTTTAGGGCATGATTCAAGGAATGAGGCAAATAAAAAGCTGTAGTGGACCTCACCACAAAAAACAGTGGAGAGAGTGATTCCCACCATTGAAACTATCCTAAGGCCCACCATAATGTTTATTTGAAATCCAACCCGTTCAAAAGTTTTTTAAAAAAAAGACATGAAAGAAGGAAAACGCAAATATCAGGTTGATCTAAAACTTTTGTGGCTTTTAGAAGTTTTTAATGGTGGGTGTCACTGCCCCCACTGTTTTCTGTGCTGGGGTCCACTGGAGCTTTGGATTTAACTCATTCTTTAGATCTAGCCCTAAAATGATCTCTCCAAATGGATGGACAACGTGGATACAAAACATACATTATGGTGGGGCCCAAGAAACTTGGTGACGTTACTTCATTAGCCAGTCCCGCTACTCTGTCAGTAGCTAATTCGTGCCCGGGCTAGGACGAAATTGGGAAGCGGATTGGCTGATGTACTGACGTCGCCAAGTTTCGTGGGTCCCATCATGATGTATTTGTTATTTCCAAACCATCCATCCATTTTGTGAGCTCGTTGTAAGGCTTGAGCTGAAAAATAAGACAGATCTAAAGATAAACTGGACCACACTGCAAAAAGCGGTGGGAGATTGAATGTCTACCATTGAAACCCTTTTGGGGTTGCAGAAGTTCGGATGAATATGAAATTTGTTTTTCCTCTTCATCCAGATATTTTTAACTTTATGAATAGATTAAATGGAAAATAAACGATATAATGGGCCCGCAAATTTTTTAACTGTGAAAATCATTATGCTGCTACTATTTTTGGTGTGGCCCATTTGAGTTTTGGATATGATTCATTTTTTGGATAATGCTCTAAAATGATCTCAAAAATTTAATTAACGATGTGGATATAATAAATACATTATTGAAGGGCCCATGTAACTTTAATCTCCTTTGAACCATGCGTACAACTTAGACCTTGAGGAACTTCCTGTGTGCGCTAAAAACCTATATGGCACACCTTGACTTTTGTAAATAATGATGTTTTAATTTTCTATCAAGTACTTCATATTTTATTTAAATTAAATAGAATAATTTTATTTTTTTTAATAAAAAATAATTTCTTTATAGTGTAAAATATTTTCAAACAAGAGATAGGGGTAAATGCGTCAAATTAACATATTTCAGACATTTCATATGTTTGTTAACAAACAAATTGTTTCAAATTCAGTACTAAATTTTCAGACTTCAGCCATAATTACCAAACAAGTATTTTGACTTCAGATTTTAGATTCAGGCTTCTGATTTCAGATTCAAGATTTAGACTTCAGATTCAGGCTTTAGACTTCAGATTTAACAAATGGGGCCTACGTCTCACATATATCGTGCACCAGTTCAACCACAACTTCTTATTCCTACGCCAACTCATCAGCTAATTGCTCATCTGTATGGTTTTACATTAATAAAGGGTAAGCTGGCTAAGCTTAATGAGAATTTTTAAAATGGTTCTTTATATCAAATTAGAATAAAATGTCAATAATCATACACGATATAATTTTTTTAAAAATGCAAATGCAATGCATCAATGCATCAAGTGAAAATTCGTCTACTTGCTTGAGTTAGAAACCTGTCAACTAGCATCTGCCCCTTGGCAGACATCTACCATTTGGTAGGTGTAGGCAAGACTCATATCTACTTCTTTAGTAGGCTTCCACTAGTATAGTAGGCTTTTGGTAACGATTTTACTAGGCTATCATCCATGGAGATCCCCTAGGAATTTAGCACGTGTTATGTATGCAATTGATAGATGCACCGAGTAATCATGAATTATATATTGCATATATTATTTTGATTATCACATTTGAATCAACATAATCTAACACATTAATCAAATCATATCATTATTAATAAAGAAATTACACATTCATCTAAATCAATTAAGAGTACATGATAATTATATCAGGGTGAACATATAACATATCAAACAATTTATCTATTTTAACTTGATGGATGAGAAACACATTAGGATTACTCACCTTGATGCGGTAGAGATGATTTCGTGAACTAACAGTTTGAATTGAATTAAGACTTTCTAAAATCACATAAATAAGAATTATCTTTAATAATATGATTACATATAATCAATAAAATGTATGATTCATTATCTATCATTTTTTCAGATCGATGTTGCCCATCTAATGGTTTAATCAGTTTAAAATTTAAGATTTTAAATTATTTTAATTTTAAGAAACTAATAAATGGTGATGATTTAATTATATATTTCAGATTATATCATTTAATTTTCTGTGCCAAGTGGTATCTTTCGCAGAGAATTACTCTTTTGATATTTATTCAATTTTGTTAGATTAATAAAGAAAATTGGTAGATCTATAATGTAACACCCCGGATTTTCAGGGGTCGTGTAGGAACTCGGCTCCCAAATTCCCAAGTGCCATAGGTGCCCTAATGGGCTTCAAATTTTAATTATATTTGGATGATCTCATAAACAATAGAGAGTTTAACAAGACATGAAACATGAGTCATAAAGCGGTATCAAGTGCCACTAAATAGGGTCCTTACTTTTACTCCGGTGGTTAACTCCTTGGAGTTTCAACACCGGGTCAAGGGTTCGAGTACCCATGGTGGCGTGCGTGTGTGGGGTGTGTGTGCGGGTGGCATGAGTGTGTGGGGGTATGTGTGCATGTGTTAAAAAAAAGTGCAACTAAATATAAAAATATCTAAACCACAAATCTCAAATCATCTAAATAGGGAATTAGTCCCACTCATACATGACTCAAAGCGACTAAAGCCCTGACCCATACCCCGTGGTAGCACGAACTCAAACTAAAAGGATCCACCAAAAGTCTAGAAGTAGGGAAGCTCCTCTTCCTTATCTGTACTCACATTGCTCGGTTCGTCGAGCTCCACCTCACCTGCATCTAGTAAAGGGTCTGATTAGTATTTTAAAACACCATCCCAGAGTGGGAGTGAGTAGCTAACTCAGTGGTTACTATTAGCCTTAAGTTACAACAAGCATTAATTATATGATGATTTTAATGAAAGACATATATTCACAGATCCTTAACTAGTCTCGTTAATGTATATGCATACATTATGATATGATGTGTAACCTCGCAACAACAATCCCTCGAGCGACTTCATCTCACGGTCACGCATGACCAACACTCCCTCATTGCGATTTCAACTGCTGAGTCTCCAAATACTAGTTAATGCGATGCATAAATAATGTTAGCCGAATATTTAATTAATTTCGTTCATTCAGTAGATTGAGAAAACTGGTACACCCCAAGTATCATTGTCCTCAACTGGTTGCGAGGCCAAAGCCCCTCAACGTATGAAGCCAGGACCCCGCGATCCTTGATCCTATCGGGTTCTCCATCCCCGATTTTAAGCACATAGGGAGTGCTAAGAAGAGAGATCGCTTGCGATCAGGGCTCGTCATCCCGGCGTAGGCCGATAGCTCAGACATAGTGTCCCATTCCACCATGCTCGGCTCTCAAGTCAGTGGATCGGTTTCAAATGGTTATCAATAGGCTTAAGTGGTTGAAGGGTGTTCCAGGTTCTATACAAGCGTGAGCAGATATGGTTAACAAACATGGTTGGTCAGTAAGTGAACTAGACCGTGTGAGTTCAGGCGAGTACGTGAAGGATGACATCGAGTACAAGCGACCCATGTAGTCCAACTACTGTCGCCTATTCGCATCTGCCTAAATTCGCTGGTTTAGCCGTAAGATGGTCCTACCAATGGGACCACCACTCACCTCAGCTCCTTAACTAACCTAGGGGTTTGATGACATTCAATAATATTCCAACAATTCAAGATTCATCTTCCACTACGTGAAAAATGTAAAAAAAGGACGGATTTTGAGACGGTCCTGGACCGTCTCTAAAATTGCTTGGTTTAAAGACGCTTTAGAGACAGTCATAAACCGTCTCTAACATTTTAGACGGCCCCTGACCGTCCTTAATGTTGTCTTAAAAATTCCAATGTCCACAAATCGTTTAGGACAGTCGTTAATCGTCTTATATGCGGCCATTTGAGACAGTCATTGGCTGTCTTTTACTTGTAATCTGAGACTGTCAAGGACCGTCGAGACGGTCCTTAGTCATCTTATAGCCCTGCTAAAGACCGTCTTTATTAGAGACGGTCCTAAACTGTCTTATAACCTTGTGAAAGACCCTCTTTGTTAGAGACTGTCAAAAACCGTCTCTATCAGAGACGGTCCTAAGCCGTCTCTAACGCTCAGGTCAAAAATTAAGAAGCTCAAAAAAATTATGAATTTCGCAAAAAAAAAAATAGTCGAGAAGCTTAGAAAAATAATTAATAATGTTTAAGAAAAATTTAAATTTTGAAAAAAAAAAACCTGTAATTTTATAAAAATCTAGATTTTGAAAAAAAAAAATTAAGAACTTTGAATAATGTTGATAATTTTGAAAAAAAAAAATCGATAAAAAAATGATATTTTGAAAAAGAAAATTTAAAAAATTAAACAAAATCGTGAAAAAATTGACAAATTGTAAAAAAATATGTATTTTAAAAAAGAAAACTAGATTTTGCATTTTGACAAGAAAAATTAAAAAGTTATATAACAAAAGTGAGATTTAAAAAATGATATTTTGAAAAAGAAAATTTAAAAAATTAAACAAAATTATGAAAAAATTGTAAAATTGTAAAAAAATATATATTTTAAAAAAGAAAACTAGATTTTGTATTTTGACAAGACATATTAAAAAGTTATATAACAAAAGTGAGATTTAAAAAATGATATTTTGAAAAAGAAAATTTAAAAAATTAAACAAAATTGTGAAAAAATTGACAAATTGTAAAAAAATATATTTTTAAAAAAAGAAAACTAGATTTTGTATTTTGACAAGATAAATTAAAAAGTTATATAATAAAAGTGAGATTTTAAAAATGATATTTTGAAAAAGAAAATTTAAAAAATTAAACAAAATTGTGAAAAAATTGACAAATTGTAAAAAAATATATATTTTAAAAAAGAAAACTAAATTTTGTATTTTGACAGGAAAAATTGAAAAGTTAGATAACAAAAGTGAGATTTTTATGATGTATTGTATATCCTTGCCATCCCTATGTTTCTCCAACCCATTTTTGGGTTGGGTAATAATGTAAAAATATTTTAATTTTTAAAAATTTTTGTCGATAAAAATGTGTGTGTGTATGTATATATATATATATATATATATATATATATATATATATAAAAGGTAATATTTAAATGATTTTTAATATCACATGAAAAAGAATATTGAAAAGTTTAGAAATTTTAATTGTGTTTAAGAAAAAATTGCTTTTGAAGAAAAAAATCGGCATTTTGAAATTTTTGAGATTTTGAAAATAAAAATTCAAAATTTGTATTTTAAATATTTTTGAAATATTTTATAATAAAAATGATATTTAATTAAAAGAGAAAATATATATTTTTTGAAAAAAAAATGTTAAATTTATTTATGAAAAATAAAATTACTAAATTATTAGGCACATCCACTAATTGAGCCTTTAATCGTTTTTGGATAATATAATAAGTTTATATTGAAGAGTAAATAACTTCAGATGTTTAAATCAAATTTCAATGAAATTGTTGATCAATCTTTTATGCCTAATATCTTTCTCATATGTAGCCCGATTGAGGCGAGTAACTAGTTAAAGTGAGAGTATTGATTAGTAAAATAGAGTGAATGGACCAGATATATAAAATGGGCCAAATATTCTAGTCAAAATTGTGACCCAACTTACTCACCTCGTGAGAACATAAGAATTGATGTTAGTAAGTTTTGTGGGCCCCATCATGATGTATGTTGAACATCAAAACCATGAATTTGATGTGCCCCCTTAGGTTGTGAGATTTCTCAAAAATCATCTGTATATGAAACTCAAGTGGGCCATACCATCTAAAACTATGTGAAGACATCCTAAAAAAAATAAAAGCACTTGGTGGGGCTTACATGAGTTTTGGATGCGGTTGAAACTTGGTCTGACCCCTCATTCAAGTGGGACACATATAATGAGTAGGTTGGATATGTGAATCATATTTAAGCAAGCTCAATATATGATTATGAATGTTTTAAGAAAACCCTTCTCCACTACGTTTAGGTGAGTTGCTCGTTACCCTTACAAGAGGAAACTCTGTGGGGTCCACCGTTATTTATTTATTTTATCCACTCTATTCATCCATGTTAAGAGATAAATTGAAGTCTAAAAAAAAAAGGAAGCATATCCAAAGCTCAAGTGGACCACACCACAGGAAATAGTGTGATTGAACCTTTACCATTTAAATTTTCTTAGAGGCCATAGAAATTTTGGATCAAGATGATGTTTGTGTTTTCAATTCATTCATATATTTTTGATATTATGAACAACCTTTAACTGTTTTTGGACAATCTGATCAGTCCAGATTGAAGAGTAAATAACTTTAGATGTTTAAATCAAAATTGAATAATATCCAAAGATTAAATGGACCACACTACAAATAAGGGGAACGGATTGACTACTCCCCCTAACACCATCCAATGGCTAGTGGTTGGTGCTCTGTGAGTCCTACCATGATGTATGTGTTTAATCCATGTCGTCTATCTATTTTTAGAGATCATCATACGGTATGAGACCAAAAATGAGATATATCCAAATCTTAAGTGGACCACATTCTAGGAAACATTGTTGAATGAGCGTCAACCATTAAAAAACATTTTGGTGCCATAAAAGTTTTGGATCAAGCTGATTTTTTTTTCCCCTTCATCTGGCCATGTATGACCTAATCAACATATTGGATGTCAAATAAACAGTACAGTGGGCCTTAGGAAGATTTTAATGATGGATGTCCAATCACTATTGTTTTCATGTGGTGTGGTGCACCTCATATATCGATTTATATACTTCTCATTTTTTGGATCAAGTCATAAAATGATCTTTATATACCTCTCAAATTTGGGCCCCACCATGATGTATGTTTTGTATCCACACCTTCCATCCATTTGGAGAGATCATTTTAGGGCAATGTCCAAAGAACGAGTTAAATCCAAAGCTCGAGTGGACCGCAGCACAGAAAACAATGGGACAGTAATGCCCACCATTAAAAACTTCTAAAGGCCACAAAAGTTTTTGATCAAGTTGATGTTTGTGTATTCCCTCATTTCATGTTTTTTTTTTTTTAAAAAAAAAAAAAACTTTTGATCTAGATGGATTTCAAATAAACATTCCGATGGACCTTAGGATAGTTTCAACGGTGGGAATCACCCTCTCTGTTGTTTTCTGTGGCGGGGACCACTTCAAATTTTTATCGATCTCATTCTTTGGCTAATGACTTAAAATGATATCTCAGAATGCATGTACCGCGTAGATATAACAAATACATCATAAGCTTTTAAAATATTATATATATATATATATATATATATATATATATATATATATATATATATATATATATATATATATATATATATAAAATGTCGAGCTCATGGGAACTCCCCATGAGGTCGAGCTGTGTGGGACCCACCATGACGTGTGTCAAACATCAACACCGTGCATTTGATGGGTCCCCTTTAAATTATAGGATATCCCAAAAATCAACCGTATACGGAACTCCAGTGGGCCATCCCATCTAAAATCATGTGAAGACATGCCTAAAACATATAAAAGCACTTGGTGGGGCCCCACCTGAAATTTGGATGCGTCTGAAACTTGGTATGACCCCTCATCCAATTGGCACACACATAATGGATGGTCTGGATTTGTGAACCACATCTTTGTGGGCCTAAAAAATAATTATGAATGTTTTAATGGAGGGTAACCCCTGTCAACTTTTGTATATGGTGTGGCCCACAAAAGTCACATATTGATTTGATTTTTAATCTCTCCACCCACTATAGAATGGTGCATCTAACTGATGGGGTAGATGTTTGACGCACATCATTGTGGGGCCCACAGAGCCATACCAGATCCAAAGCTCAAGTACCGTTTTTAGGTGAGAGTGAAAGAATATGAGTTTTGTATTTGATTTAAATAATGGTGACTCATTCATAAAAATAGTGGCAAAGATTTAGAGTTATTCAGACCATCCAAATAATTGGTCTAGTTGTAAATGATAAATATTTATAATTTTATTATATAATATAATTTAACCATCTAGAAAATGGTCCCATGCATGTACGGTTGTTAATATAGCTTGTGTTATAAACAATGGAAAACTCACGGAATTCGGATTTAAAGTTTTTATCATATCCAAAAGAGGATATCCGTGGGCGCCATTTCCATCTTCCCAAATTCATCTTCGAGCGCCATTTTCGTCGAGTGCCATTGCCTCTTCTTCCTCCTTCATCGAGCGTCATCTTCCATCGAAGCGTCATCTTCCAAATTCATCTCTCTCTCTCTCTCTCTCTCTCTCTCTCTCTCTCTCTCTCTCCCCTTCTCATTTGCATTTTTCGGTGAATCAGGGAGAAATCCTGTAAGTTTTGGTTCTGTTACTTGCCCCTGATCGCCTCCTCTCTCTCTCTCTCTGTGTATAAATTTCTGTTTCTCAAACCTCAAGCTTTCATTTGAGAAATCCAACAAATTTGGAGAAAAAGAGGAGACGAGTCTTCTTCCAGGAGATTTTTAGGGTTTCCCTTTGTAATCTCTCTTTGATTGATCCAGCAAAGGCGAACACGAATTTCAGGTCCATTCTCATTGTTTCCTCTGAATCTGTTGAAAATTTTCCTATTTCCTTATCTCTGATTGATGAATTTTCTGATGAATTGACGAACAATCCATAATCAATATACATTGTCTATAATCCATAAGATAGATGTCTACAATACCATTGTTCTTTTCCTGACATGTTTGCGAAAATGTCATTGCTCATGATGTGTTTGTGAAAATGCTCATGAAGTTTCTATTGGTTTCAAATGCTCTAGTCTATTTATTTGTGTATACATGTATTTCGAATATAATGTTGGTGTGATAGTGAATCTTAAGGGAGAAATAGAAGGTTTGGAAATTACAAGACCAATTCGGAAGTAACATGTAGATTTGTAGCGAAGAATTTTGTGTGCAGTAAACACCATTGTTTAAGAGATGATGTCTGATGTTTGGATTTTTTATCAGAGTTTCTTAATTGAAACTGTAAAGGATGCTTAATTTATTATATTTTGCTACATCTTGAAATGCAATTATATCTAGCCCCTGCCCTTGCTGCTGGCTCCTTTACCAGGCTGATTTTGCTTCTCTTTTCATGTTTTTCTTGGGTTCACATGAACCAACAAGGTGCAAAACAGAGGAAGTTCCCTATTTGTCATAGACAGGAATTTTAGTCTCAGGCGAACAAAATTGTGGTTGGAGTTGAAAGTCAGTCTGTTGCATAGTATTAAATAGTAGCGAATAAACAATATATTATGGTTCCTTTCAGTTTTTGCTGATTCTGATTTTTCTGTAGCTGATAAATTAACCTGGGTTGTCATCTTACTCCCGTATATTTAGCTTTTGGCAGATCCTGTGTTCTTTTTCTCTATTAGTTACTTAGACCATCTGTAACGCCCCGAAAAATTGGGGGTCGTGCATATGCTCGACTCCCGGGTCCCCGAGTGTCACTTATCATCAATTTTATGATTTTATGATTTATCAAGTTTAAAAGCGCAGCATGGAATTAATTGAAACATGAGGCACATCCACAACTAGTCTACTGAGCTGAGAGAAATCAATATATACAGGTTCAAAAGAATATAAATGGGCCACACAAGGCGATGTCCAACAAAATCGCAAAGGGAATCATATGCCCAAAGAACGGTGCGTTGAGCCCACGACTCAACACCCTAGAATCTAATCTTCTGAACCAATGGAGGACCGCTCATCAACTGGAAGTAGGAGAACTCGTCCTCCTCGCTTAAACTCGTGCCACTAGGCTCGTCGAACTCAGCACAACCTGCAGCTACTGAAGAGTCTGGGTGGTGTTTTAAAACACCATCTAAGAGTGGGAGTGAGTGATCAACTCAGTGGGTGCTATTAATCTTAAGTTACAACAGACATCAATTATAATATGAATTTAATGAAACGCAGCCAATCATCAACACCTAGCAACTCTTATTAAAGTGCATGCATGCGGAATGATATGATGCATGCCCTCACCACAACGCTCCCTCGAGCGACTCCATCTAATGATCGCGTATGTCAGCACTCCCTCATTGCGCCTCGACTTTCGAGTCACCACCCTAACTAATGCGATGCAATGCGATCGTGTTAGCCTAGTTATTAGTTAAGTTCATTCATCCAGCAGGTTGAAGAATCTGATACACCCCACGTATCAATGCCCTAAACGGGTTGCGAGGCCAAACCCCCCAATGCGTGAGGCCGAGACCTCGCGGTCCGTGATCCCGTCGGGTTCCTCATCCTCGACTTCAAGCACATGAGGAGTGCCGAGAGAAAGGGATGGCTCGCGGTCACTACGTGGAGGTGCGACACCCCAGCGTAGGCCGACAGCTCAGACACAGTGTCCCATTCCACCATGCCCGACTCACGAGGTTGTGGACCAATTTCAAGTGAGTTATTAATGGGCTACAACGGTTACAAGGTGGTTCAGGTTTCAAACATATGTGAGCAATCAGGGTTAACAATCAAGGTTGGTCAAATAGTAGACTAAACCGCCAGAGTCAGGCGAGTGTGAGACAAGTGACATCGGGCACAAGAGACCCATGTAGTCGAACTACAGCCACTTGAATACACCCGTCCAAATCCATAGGTTTAATCTCGAGGCGGTCTTACCAATGGGACTACCTTCGCTCTCCTCATGATTCTGGCCAACCCAAATGCACAAATAGTGATTCATAGCATGCTAACTATTAATGCTTCACTAGAATAAATAACATTATATTCTCACACTTCACAACACAATTCAGATTCTAATAGCACGTAAGATTAATTAACCATATCAAGAAACAAGTGTATGTGAATGTGTGGGTGTGTGTGGGTGTGAGGAAGTTAAGCACTTCCTCCATCATAAGAAATCATATGCATAAGAGTATTGAAATCATACATATTATGAAGCAAGAATAGATGAAAAAGAATCAACAAGGCATGAGCATAGAATCATCCATACACAACATCATGTAAGAGCTAAGAACAACCTCATGAGATCCAAATACACAATTCCATGCAATTTCAACAAACATGCAATTCTTAAGGATTCTCTAGATTCTCCAAATATGGCATCCAAACAATCAAAATCATTAATTTCATACTAAAATTGGTGCTAGGCCACCTAAGAGAAATAGTCCGCACCTTTAGATTCGTTGGAGGCTTGAAAATGACCTAGGAGACGTATATTTCGGGGGTTGATTGACCGGAATCCCTAAATCAACATTTGGAGGTTAGGTTTCTATGTAAAACCCCCTCATCACAAGGGTTTCAAGGAGAAAAGGTGATGGTTCTTACCTAGATGCTTAACTGGCCGAGAGATCGGTCGTGGATGAGTGATTCTTCTTGGAGAAAATGTAGGAAGTTATGGGGGGTTGCTCTCCTTGGGCCTCACCTCGATTTAGGGTCCACCTAACACACTTTCACTCTCTTTCACTCTTTCTTCCTCTCTTTCTCTTTCTCTCTTTCTCTCTCTTTTTCTTTCTTTCTTTCTTTCCCTAGGGCAAAAATCGTATGGGGAGAGGGGTGCCTAAGAGAAGGCTTTTTTATAATGTTAAAATTGGTGTAAATGGCCTTAAGGGCTAAGTTTTTACTATACTAGACCTATGAGAGGGTCTTTCTAAGATCAAGGACCCACTATGGGATGTACATATCGATATACACAGTAGGATAGGTGCTCCATGGCCCGATGAGGGGCCATGCAAAACTTGAGATCAAACGGATAAGCAGATGTGGGGGTTTGACCATATGGTCCCGATCCTTAAGTGGCCCTGTGGGGTCTATTCCAGTGAGTGGAGAGGTTCTGGTGGTCCCTTGGCCATGAAATTTATAGGGTAGGTGTTCCATGGTCAGATGAAGGATCATACAAATTTTGGGGTCGATCGGATATTTGGTATGATCGTAAGGGTCCGATGTGCGATCAACGGTTACCATGCCACGATCGGGGCCCAAGTTTTGTTGACATGCGTAGGCCCACACATTAGACCTTCACCATAAATTTAGAAGAAATTTGATGACTGAAAAGCCCGGAGTCTCGATTTCATTTGTAAGTGCCATATTCAAATTCTGGCATTGGTGGGGTACATTTAGCCAGTGCCAAATCCCAGTTCTGGGTGTCTACTGGGTCTGAGGTTCGTGATAGACCTCAAGCCCAGTGAGATCTAGTGTTCCCTAAAGTTTTATAATTTTTTGACCTTCCTGCATCGCTGTGTGGCCTGCACGGGCTATTGCTAAGTACAAACGGTCATTTGGCTTGGCGGCTCGCACTAGGTCCTATCATAACACATCTGGTCTACTCTAATGGGCTAATCCTAAGTTAATTAACTTGTGGTACCTCACCATGAGTAGTCTAAACGAACGGTCCTGCGACAAATCCTACGTGGATCCCCCAGGATATTGGTTGGTTGAATGGGACGTTACCGGTTCTTTACTGGTTTCACTCCTGTATATATTAACATTGAGTGCTGACGGTCAATAAGTGATATTATAGATTAATTAATAAAAAAAATTTAAGAATTTTTGAAAATTCAAAACAATGAAAATCTAGGATGTTATAATTTACCCCCCTTAAAAATAATTTCATCCTCGAAATTGCCTAAGGGTATTAAGTAAAGGTATTATTAGTTTATTTGCATAAGTTTTATTAATTTCAAGTTTATATGCATGGTAAGGTGTATATTATGTATACTAGTTTGGCTCATTTTAGTCTATCCCCCTTAAAACTTTTTCACTGTGATGTTTTACTACAATTTATTTAATTAATTATTTATTTTTAAAGATTTGGATTCATAACGACGATTTCCCTCTATCTAGAGTGAAAATATTTATTTTCAATGTTAGACCAATACGGAGAGATAGTTGTAGTAGGCTTGAACCCGATACGTCAATTATCTACCTGACCAGGGTAGAAGGCTCATCGTATCCCTTCTTTGTCCTGGTAGATCCTGGTCTTCTGCTCGGTCAAAGTAGTGAGTCCATTAGTAGTCACCCAGGATTGAGAATTGGGTCAAGCCGCGAATGCTTCGCAGGCGTATATTTCTGTAATTTCGTAGTTTGATCAATCTAAATGTTTAAGGAATGACCATTATTGGAAATTTTAAATATCCTATATATAAGGTTGCCCTTTGGGTCTTAGTCTAAGAGAGTCCTCGGTTCGATTTATGTCCAAATTGGGGGTTAATAAATCTCTCGATATGCCTATGGTCAAAGATCATTCTAAAGAGTTTCTAAAGGCATAAAATTTTATATGAACTACCATTTCAATCTTAAGGCTAAGGGGTTATGAACAGACTACACTTCAGTTTCATAAATTTCAAGAAGAAATGAATAGTCAAAAGTTTTAAGATATTCTAGTGGTTCGATGTGCTAATACGCTAATAAGGATATAGGAAAGGAAAGATGAAGAATATCATCTTCTCAATATTGTTGGAACCTTTGATCCATAAGAGAATGGGAAAACTCAATATATTTTACTGTAGTCCACCTCTAACATGAACTTACAGATTATTAAACTATGAAACTCAACCTACTAAAGGATACTAACTTAATTACACCAAAACAACTTATATATATATATATATATATATATATATATATATATATATATATATATATATATATATATATATATATGTAATCAAACTTAATCATGAGATGATTCCTAGCACGATTATAAATAATTTCTAAATAGACACCCAATGTTAAACTTTAATATGAAAAGACATGACTAGTCTATTGGCAACAATACATGCAAGCATTCACAAAGTGGTAAGAGAATTTCAATCCATACATTCATGTTGAATTTCAAAGTACCATTGGCATGGCCAGTTACATACTATAGTATAGATTTACATGTATCACTAGATACAACAACTTAAGGGAAATACAGCCTAGTCAAAGCAGGAAAGGTTACAACTATCCTTCCACACATGAAAGCAATTATAACTAACTTGAACAAACTACTAATTGTCCGTTAAGTTAAGCTACTATTCCTCTGGGTCGAACGCGAACGAGAGTGTTTCTTCCCCTTGAGGGAAAGGATCACCGGAATGAAGAAGAAAGAGACAACGGTTGCCAAGAATACTATATCCCTCGGCTAGGATGGATTAACTATGAGAAATGTAGGTGGGTCGTTGGAGAAAAGATTTTTAGGGATGGTTTTGAGAAGACTAGAGAATGAGTTTATAAATATATTTGACGAAGGTTTGTTAAGGATGGGTCGTGGAAAAATGGGTTGAAAATGAATGTGGAAGGATGGGTGTAGGAATGGATTTGATAATAGGATTTCAGAAAGAAGGTTGATGTTGGGTTTTATGAATGAGTTTTGGAAATGAGAATAGAATGAGTTTGATGGGCTTCAAAGATGGAAGTTGAAGAGGATTGAGGAATGTATGTTGGAAATGGGTTTGGGTTGATTATGAGGAGGGGTGGGGGTGTTGTTGGAGGGGAGGTATTTAAAAAGGGATTTGATGTTGAGTTAGTGAATGAGGTTTGAGGATGAGGTTTATGAGTGAAAGAGTGAAAGTGATGGAGTGAGATGGGTTAGAGAGATAAGAGATGTGAAGGGAGAGAAGATGGTGTTGAAGAGGATGATGGGTTGAGGTTTAGAGAAGGAGATGGGATTTTCTCTAAAGATTTGGGAGAATGGAGGATGGTGAAGTGAGAGTAAAAGAGTGGATGAGTTTAAGGAAAATGGATTTGAGGAATGAGAGTCGAGAAATGTTTAAGAAATGAGTTGGAGAAATGAGATTAGAGAAGGGTTAGAATGGGTTTTGAGAGTAAATGGGTGATGGAGTGGGATTAAGAATGAGTGTTGAGATGATATAAGTCTTGTAAAGGAGAAGAAGATGGGTTTGAAGTGGGTTTTATTGATAAAAGAGTGAGAGGGTTGAAGTGGGATTGGAAGAATGGATTTGGGAGTTGTGAAGAAGAAGAAGATGGGTTTGAAGTAGATCTAGAATGGGAGAGTGAGAGAGGAGGGAGATGTGTGTTAGAGCTCTGAAAAGGGTTTAGAAGGAATTGAATGTAGTGAAATTAGAGAAAATGGGTTCCAAGCATTCCTAAATAGTAAGAAAAGTGGGCCCCACACATGTACGTGTTGCAAAAAGGGAGGAGGACCAAGTTTTTTTTTTTGTATGATTACAAAATGTCTCTATTTCTTATAAGGTTTCTCATACCTTTGGTAATTGAATTATTTTTAAAATTTTTATAATGCTTTATCATTAAGTTTAAAGTCCTACCACAAAATTTCATATCATTTGGACTTGTAGATAAATTATTAAAATTCTAGAAGTAACTACTATCCAAAACTAATAATTTTTGGACAGCTGCCAATTCACTCCAAACCTAACTATATTATAATTTTTATTTTATTTTTATATAAAACTAAACTTGTTAAGCTTCAATCTGACTTTTGAATCACCTAAATCGGAGTTGTAACGAAGGAGATATGAATTTTTGAATTTGACTCAAAATTGTAAGAATTTTTGGGGCCCGGGGCGCCGGTCGGGCGCTAGAGCGCCGGGGTTGGCCGCCGGCAGCGCCGGGCTGGGCGCCGTGGCACCGGGCCCCTAAACTGTGGGCGCTGTGGCGCTAGGTCCTTAGAGGGTCGCCTTGCGATGGCCATATCTTGCAAACCGGGATGAGTTATTCGACATGCCATATATGAATTTGGGGTAAGAGAATCTGATCTAAGCAATGAGCCTAGTTATTTTATGATATTCCTCTTGGTTAAGGGCTAAAATCTATTTTTTTCTATAGTTTCACTATTTCTGGTGAATTTTCGTTCACCCTCAAGTCTTTATCCCAGAATGGGTCGGAACTATCAAATTTGGCCTAAGATGATGATTTCAAACATCTAATCCCTCAGTTCTGGTTTCACATTTCATCTATTTCTAGTAAAATTTTATTTGCCCCTACCTGATTATCCCTGAATGGTTTGGAACTATCATGTTCGACCCGGTATTATCTCATTTGGACTTGGACGATGATTTTGACCGTCCAACCGTTCAATTTTTGGATCGTTCCTAACAATATAATGAGAAAGTTCAAGAATAGAGTGACATCAGATGAATGTCTTAAGAAGATATATTAGAAAAAGGGATTTCAAATCTTGGCCTACTTGGCTAGTGACGTTATGTGTTACTAAATGGGGTTGAAATGCTAACCCCAAACCAAGATTTAGGAACGACATGTTTGGATTGAGTGCAGGGTGAGGCTCAATTTATTTCATAGGTTTGCTTAACGAGTCTTGCGTTGGAAGGCAAAATGTGAGATTTTTAAATCCCAGGGGGATGAATTTCTAAGTAAACCCTGAGATTTACCCTTAATGGAATACATTCCCTCAGGGCATTATAGAATATGGGATGCACTCAATCCCAAGGACAATACCTTATGCCTGCATTTATCGTTACTCTAATACTTACTTCGCCCTAATCTCATCTATTTCAGTTCGCTCAACAGGCCTTAGGAATTTGGCGGACTGAACTAAGTAATTCTCTTAGTCAATCGAATCGAGTCTTGCCGTCAGGTTAAGACTATCGGATCCCTCTTTCTCACTACCTATACCTAACTTCCTCTAAAGTTCTACCCTCCGTCTACAAGGGTTGGTTTAGGGTATGGGATGACTCTTAACGTTCCAAGTCCCCATTGCGTCTTCTAATATGTATCCTCTCAAATCAGCGGACGCGTTAGTGAGTTCATGACCCATGGCCCAAGGGATTCTAAATTATTGCTCCGATACCAACTGTAATGCCCCAAAAAATTAGGGGTCGTGCATATGCTCGACTCCCGGGTCCCCGAGTGTCACTTATCATCAATTTTATGATTTATCAAGTTTAAAAGCGCAGCATGAAATTAATTGAAACATGAGGTACATCCACAACTAGCCTACTGAGCTGAGAGAAATCAATATATACAGGTTCAAAAGAATATAAATGGGCCACACAAGGCGATGCTCAACATAATCCAAAGAACAGTGCGTTGAACCCACGACTCAACACCCCAGAATCCAGTCTTCTGAGCCGATGGAGGACCGCTCATCAACTAGAAGTAGGAGAACTCGTCCTCCTTGTTAAGCTCGCACCGCTAGGCTCATCGAACTCAGCACAACCTGCAGTTAATGAAGAGCCTAGGTGGTGTTTTAAAACATCATCCAAGAGTGAGAGTGAGTGATCAACTCAGTGGGTGCTATTAATCTTAAGTTACAACAGACATCAATTATAATATGAATTTAATGAAACACAGCCAATCATCAACACCTAGCAACTTTTATTAAAATGCATGCATGCGGAATGATATGATGCATGCCCTAGCCACAACGCTCCCTCGAGCGACTCCATCTAACGATCGCGTATGTCAGCACTCCCTCATTGTAACCTCAACTTTCGAGTCGCCACCCTAACTAATGCGATGCAATGCGATCGTGTTAGCCGAGTTATTAGTTAAGTCCATTCATTCAGCAGGTTGAAAAATCTGATACACCCCATGTATCAATGCCCTAAACGGGTTGTGAGGCCAAGACCCCCCAATGCGTGAGGCCGAGACCTCACGGTCCATGATCCCGTCGGGTTCCTCATCCCCAACTTCAAGCACATGAGGAGTGCCGAGAGAAAGGGATCGCTCGCGGTCACTATGGGGAGGCGCGACACCCCAGCGTAGGCCGATAGCTCAGACACAGTGTCCCATTTCACCATGCCCGGCTCACGAGGCTGTAGACCAATTTTAAGTGAGTTATTAATGGGCTATAACGGTTACAGGGTGGTTCAGGTTCCAAACATATGTGAGCAATCAGGGTTAACAATTAAGGTTGGTCAGACAGTAGACTAAACTGTAAGAGTCAGACGAGTGACATCGGGCACAAGAGACCCATGTAGTCGAACTACAGCCACCTGAACACACCCGTCCAAATCCATAGGTTTAATCTCGAGGCGGTCCTACCAACGGGACCGCCTTCGCTCTCTTCATGATTTTGGCCAACCCAAATGCACAAATAGTGATTCATAGCATGCTAACTACCAATGCATCACTAGAATAAATAACATCATATTCTCACACTTCACAACACATAATTCAGATTCTAATAGCACGTATGACTAATTAACTATATCAAGAAATAAGTGTATGTGAATGTGTGCGTGTGTGTGGGTGTGAGGAAGTTAAGCACTTCCTCCATCATAAGAAATCATATGCATAAGAGTATTGAAATCATACATATTATGAAGCAAGAATAGATGAAAAAGAATCAACAAGGCATGAGCATAGAATCATCCATACACAACATCATGCAAGAGCTAAGAACAACCTCATGAGATCCAAACACACAATTTCATGCAATTTCAACAAACATACAATTCTTAAGGATTCTCTAGATTCTCCAAATATGGCATCCAAACAATCAAAATCATTAATTTCATACTAAAATTGGTGCTAGGCCACCTAAGAGCAATAGTCCACACCTTCGAATTCGTTGGAGGCTTGGAAATGACTTAAGAGACGTATATTTCGGGGGTTGATCGGCCGGAATTCCTAAATCAACATTTGCAGGTTAGGTTTCTATGTGAAACCCCCTCATCACAAGGGTTTCAAGGAGAAAAGATGATGGTTCTTACCTAGATGCTCAACCGGCCGAGAGATCGGTTGTGGATGAGTGATTCTTCTTGGAGAAAATGTAGAAAGTTGTGGGGGTTGCTCTCCTTGGGCCCCACCTCGATTTAGGGTCCACCTAGCACACTTTCACTCTCTTTCACTTTTTCTTCCTCTCTTTTTCTTTCTCTCTTTCTCTCTCTTTTTCTTTCTTTCTTTCTTTCCCTAGGAAAAAATCATATGGGGAGAGGGGTGCCCAAGAGAAGGCCTTTTTATAATGTTAAAATTGGTGTAAATGGCCCTAAGGGTTAAGTTTTTACTATACTAGACCTATGGGAGGGTCTTTTTAAGATCTAAGGCCCACTATGGGATGTACATATCGATATACATAGTAGGATAGGTGCTCCATGGCCCGATGAGGGGCCATGCAAAACTTGGGATCAAACGGATAAGCAGATGTGGGGGTTTGACCATATGGTCCCGATCCTTAAGTGGCCCTATGGGGTCTATTCCAGTGAGTGGAGAGGTTTTGGTGGTCTTCTTGTCATGAAATTTATAGGGTAGGTGGTTCATGGTCAGATGAAGGATCATACAAATTTTGGGGTCAATCGGATATTTGGTATGATCGTACGGGTCCGATGTGCGATCAACGGTTACCGTGTCACGATCGGGGCCCAGGTTTTGTTGACGTGCATAAGCCCGCACATTAGACCTTCACTGTAAATTTAGAAGAAATTCGACGGATGAAAAGCCCGGAGTCTCGATTTCATTTGTAAGTGCCAGATTCAAATTTTAGCATTGGTGGGGTGCATTTGGCCAGTGCTATATCCTAGTTCTGGGTGTCCACTGGGTCTGAAGTCTGCGATGGACCTCAAGCCCAGTGAGATCTAGTGTTCCCTAAAGTTTTGTAATTTTCTGACCTTCCTACGTCGCTGTGTGGCCTGCACGGGCTGTTGCTAAGTACAAACGGTCATCTGACTTGGTGGCCTGCACTAGGTCCTATCATAACACGTCTGGTCTACTCTAATGGGCTAATCCTAAGTTAAATAACTTGTGGTACCTCACCATAAGTAGTCTAAACGAACGGTTCTGTGACAAATCCTACGTGGATGCCCCATGACACTGTGTTGGTTGGACGAGACGTTACCGGTTCTTTATTGGTTTCACTCCTGTATATATTAACATTGAGTACTGACGGTCATTAAGTGATATTATAGATTAATTAATAAAAAAAATTTAAGAATTTTTGAAAATTCAAAATAGTGAAAATCCAGGATGTTACACCATCAAATGTTGATTTTCTTTCATTATTTAGTTTTTGGTGTATGTGATTGTCTGCATTACTGTAAGTTACTATTCATTTTACCATTTTTGGAACCCACACAAACAATCTTGGCTCACTCAAGTTCGTAATAGAAAACTTGCCACCAATGCTTGTTACTAAAACTTAAGTTACTGATGAGTACAATCCAATGATTGAATCTCTTTAGTGGTGGAAACTCTTTAAGTACTTGAGACTGTGTTCCCTACTTCTCAGCTCCCTCTTGATCTAGCATATACAGAAACATGGCCACTTTGATTGCAGTAATTTCAGCTCAAGAGGAGACATGCAGTTTCAGTTTCTTTTATATATATATATATATATATATATATATATATATATATATATATATATATATATATTGTTGTTGTTGTTGTTGTTGTTTCATTCTCTCTTTTTTCCCTTTTTTTTTGGACAATTGGGAACTTAGTGGTGAGATCACTTACTGTTAGAGCAATTGGGCTTCCTCTCATATCTTCTTCTGTTATCCAATTTCATAAACACTTACATATAACATGTGTTGATACTCTATGATCTTACTGAAAGTTTAAAGTGCAAGGCAAACTCATTTGCTTGGCAGATGCTATATATAGGCTTTCTTGGTTTATAGGCAAGAATAATGTATTGATGTAGTGCTTTGTGGACTATTATGGATTTTTATTCTTGAAAGATAAATTCAACATGCAATACTATGTATACCTTTGTGGTGCTGCTGAGGTTCATATACTGTGCAATAGTTGACTGCAAGTCATTAGATTTTCCTAGATTTGGGGGGTTCTTGCACAGTGGCAGTTTGGTAATTTTGGAGTCCTTAGTTAGGGTTCGGGCTAAAAGTACGAGTGCTGGAGCCGACGCTTTCGGAGTCCGAACTCATTCTTTTGAAAAATAGAAAAATGAAAATATTAGTAAATATGGATTTTCTTGTTAAGAAGAAAATGGAGGATGGATTGAAAAATCATTTCTTGTTTGGATTCTGTTACAATTAATTTTCTATTTACAGAAGGGAATCTTACATGGGTATCTCTGTTTTTTAAGTTTCTTTGATTTTTTTTTTTGGTGAAAATCAATTTGATTATAGCAGATGTGTAGTTGTTTTTTCTTTTTTTTTTTGGAAAATCAGTGAAATTTGGGATGTTTTGAAGCAATTTATGCATATTTTTCGATTTTGATGTTCATCAAATTTGGATTAGTTTAAAAAAGGAGTATTATGTCCGTTTTTTCTATTATATATTACAGAATCTCATTTGAGTGCTTTTGCATTTATCAGTTCTTCAAGTCTGTGTAATCATTTGATGTGATTCCATTTGGATTCTACTGTAATAATTTTTCTATTGTCAAGAAGGAAATCTCATATGGGTATCTCTCCTTTTGAACTTTCTTTGATATGGTGAAAATCAATGTGACTTTAGGATGATGTGTGGGCTGTTTTCAATTGTTTTGGGATGAAAAACCAATGAAATTTGGGATGTTCTTAAGCAGTTTGATGCATATTGGTTGAAAAATGAAGTGTTATGCAGATTTATTATAATTTTTGTGGTTTAGATGATGGAATCTCATGTGGGTGCTTTTGCATTTATCAATTCTTAAAATTTGTGGGATTACTTGATGTAATCAATGGGAGTTTTTGATGATTAGTAGTTGCTTTTGGGTGTTCTTGGACTGAAACCAATGGAATTGGGGGCACTTTCAAGTTATTTGATGCTAGTTGATTGATTTTAGTGTTATTTGGACTTGGCATAATTAATGGAGTGTTGTACACATCCTTTATGTTACATGTAAGCGAAGCTCATGTGGGTACTTTTGCATTTGGCAGTTTTTGAAGTTTATGTGATCATGTTATATTAATTGATGGGAGTTTAGGATGATGCGTACTTGTTTACAGGGTTTTTATTATTTTTTTTGGGACCAAAATAAAGGGAACTTGGGATGTTCTCATACAATTTGATGCATATGTATTGACTTAGATGTTCTTCATACTTGGATTATCTAAAAAATGGAGTGGTCATGTAGATACTTTTCTGTTTATTAGTTTTTGAAGTTTGTGTTTATTTGATGAAATTCAATGGGAGTTCAGGATGCTGGGTACTTGTTTTCAGGTGTTTTGATTGGAACTAAGGTAATTAGGGGCTTTTTCTAGTTATCTGATGCACGTTGATTGATTTTAATGTTTTTCAGATTTTAATGATTGTATTTATATGCATGTGGTGTCCTCAGGTCTTACATGAACTAATTTATATGCATGTGGTGTCCGCAGGTCTTACATGAACTAATACGACACCCCAACTAGATTATGTGGAGCAAGAAAGAAGTTAGTTTTCTTCCCTTTACCACTGTTAGTTGATTGTTAATCCATGCAATGATTATTTTTTTATGCCATAGGTCTTGGCACTTGCTATTTTTCTTAGAATTTATTAGTTTAATAACCTAGCTATGTAAACTATTAGACTTTGTTTCATAAGCATAAATATGAATCACCTTCTTTCATCTTTTTTCTAGGTGGCATCAAATCTAGATTTCGTAACATATGTGTATGATTTCCTCCATTTGGTAAGCACTATGATAAAACAAATTATTTGTTCCAAACAGGACATTTATGATAAAAAAAATTATTTGTTCCAAACAGGACATTTATCAAAGGAGCACTATTAGGTGATATTTTAAGATTTGTTCATTATAAATAGATTAAGAGCCAATGATAATTATAAGTAGACTTGAAGCCAAAAATAAAGAATTTGATTTTTTTCAAAACATGGAAAGACTAATCAGTCCTACTTTTTGTAACTTCAGTTACTGCTTCAAATGGAGGGACTGCACAAAGATTTGGTTAGGGAGACTACTGATGGTGAACTAGCAACTGCAACAAATATGAGAGTTACAAAGGTGAAAAGAAACATAAGGCGGTCGGTAAGATAAGATGCATGATTTTCCTTTTCAACTGTTAGTCATAGATTGACAGTACTTGTTTCAATTTTCTTGGATAGATGATGAATGTATTTGGGAATGTAAATGAAAATTAAAAACTTTATATATATATATATATATATATATATATATATATATATATATATATATATATGTTATCAATGGAGGATACCTTGTTTAGGGGGACATGAAATTCTTGTAGCTTATGGTATGGTGCCCCAATATTGGTTGTATGTTACTAGTATGTAGTAGATAATACTAGGTTCAATGGTAGATAATACTAGAGAATCCCTAAACCTAAACGTACACCTAATCCTAATCTACTCCTTAACCTAAATCTAAACTCAAAAACCCAAACCTAAATCCGTACACAAACCCGAACCCGATTTCCTAAACCTAGACCTTAACCTATTCTCAATTCCCTAAACCGTAACCTATAACCTAACCTAAACCTAAACCTACACCTAATCCTAATCATAACTCCCTAACCTAAACCTAAACCTAAACTTGAAAACCCAAACCTAAACCCTATCCCAAACCCAAACCCGATTTCCTAAACCTTAACCTTAACCTATTCTCAATTCCCTAAACCTATAGCTTATAACTTAAACCTAAACCTAAACCTTAACCTAAACCTAAACCTAAAACCTAAATGTATTCTCAAATCCCTAAACCTAGACCTAAACCTAAAACCTAAATGTATTCTCAAATTCCTAAACCTAAACCTACACCTAATCCTAATCTCAACTCCCTAACCTAAACCTAAACCTAAACTTGAAAACCCAAACTTAAACCCGATCCCGAACCTGAACCCGAGTTCCTAAACCTAAACCTTAACCTATTCTCAATTCCCTAAACCTATAGCTTATAACCTAAACCTAAACCTAAAACCTAAATGTATTCTCAAATCCCTAAACCTAAACCTACACCTAATCCTAATCTCAAATCCCTAACCTAAACCTAAACCTAAACTTGAAAACCCAAACCTAAACCCTATCCCAAACCCAAACCTGATTTCCTAAACCTAAACCTAAACCTAAACCTTAATCTAAACCTAAACCTAAACCTAAAACCTAAAACCTAAATGTATTCACAAATCCCTAAACAAAAACCTATACCTAATCTTAATCTCAACTCCCTAACCTAAACCTAAACCTAAACTTGAAAATGCAAACCTAAACCCAATCTCGAACCCGAACCCGATTTCCTAAACCTAAACCTTAACCTATTCTCAATTCCCTAAACCTATAGCTTATAACTTAAACCTGAACCTAAACCTATAACCTTAACCTAAACCAAAACCTATAACCTATAACCTAAACTTATAACCTATAACCTAGCCTTAACCTAAACCTAAAACCTAAACATTAACCTAAACCTAAACCTAAACCTATAACCTATAACCTATAACCTAAACCTAAACCTAAAACCTAAATGTATTCTCAAATCCTTAAACCTAAACCTACATCTAAACCTAATCTCAACTCCCTAACCTAAACCTAAATGTAAACTTGAAAACTCAAACCTAAACCCTATCTCGAACCCGAACCCGATTTCCTAAACCTAAACCTTAACCTATTCTCAATTCCCTAAACCTAAACCTAAACCTAAACCTATAACCTATAACCTAAAACCTAAATGTATTCTCAAATCCCTAAACCTAAGCCTACACCTAATCCTAATCTCAACTCCCTAACCTAAACCTAAACCTAAACTTGAAAACACAAACCTAAACCCAATCCCAAACCCGAACCTGATTTCCTAAACCTAAACCTTAACCTATTATCAATACCCTAAACCTATAGCTTATAACCTAAACCTAAACATATAACCTATAACCTAAACTTAAACCTAAAACCTAAATGTATTCTCAAATTCCTAAACCTAAACCAACACCTAATCCTAATTTCAACTCCCTTACCTAAACCTAAACCTAAACTTGAAAACCCAAACCTAAACCCAATCCCCATCCCGAACCCGAACCCAATTTCCTAAACCTAAACCTTAACCTATTCTCAATTCCCTAAATCTACAG
Source organism: Magnolia kwangsiensis (assembly GCA_037074715.1). Lineage (NCBI taxonomy): Eukaryota > Viridiplantae > Streptophyta > Magnoliopsida > Magnoliales > Magnoliaceae > Magnolia > Magnolia kwangsiensis. The sequence goes on along the minus strand of CM073577.1, from coordinate 12,008,697 downwards.
CTTATAACCTAAACCTAAACCTTAACCTAAACCAATAACCTATAACCTAAACCTAAACCTAAAACCTAAATGTATTCTCAAATCCCTAAACCTAAACCTACACCTAATCCTAATCTCAACTCCCTTACCTAAACTTGAAAACCCAAACCTAAACCCGATCTCGAACTCGAACCCAATTTCCTAAACCTAAACCTTAACCTATTCTCAATTCCCTAAACCTATAGCTTATAACATAAACCTTAACCTAAACCTATAACCTTAACCTAAACCAAAACCTATAACCTATAACCTAAACTTATAACCTATAACCTAACCTTAACCTAAACCTAAACCTAAAACCTAAATCTTAACATATAACTTAAAACCTAAACCTAAACCTAAAACCTAAATGTATTCTCAAATCCCTAACCTAAACCTACACCTAATCCTAATCTCAACTCCCTAACCTAAACCTAAACCTAAACTTGATAACCCAAACCTAAACCTAATCCTGAACTCGAACCCGATTTCCTAAACCTAAACCTAAGCCTAAACCTATTCTCAATTCCCTAAACCTTAACCTATAACCTAACCTAAACTAAAACCTATAACTTGTACTTATAACCTAAACCTAAACCTAAAACTGAATTGTATTCTCAAATCCTTAAACCTAAACCTACACCTAATCCTAATCTCAACTCCCTAACCTAAACTTAAACCTAAACTTGAAAACCCAAACCTAAACCCGATCCCGAACACAAACCCGATTTCCTAAACCTAAACCTTAACCTATTCTCAATTTCCTAAACCTTAACCTATAACCTAACCTAAACCTAAACCTATAACCTGCACTTATAACCTAAACCTATAACCCAAACCTAAGCCTAAAACCTAAACCTAAACCTAAACCTAAAATCGAATTGTATTCTCAAATCCTTAAACTTAAACCTACACCTAATCCTAATCTCAACTCCCTAACCTAAACTTAAACCTAAACTTGAAAACCCAAACCTAAACCCAATCCCGAACTCGAACCCGATTTCTTAAACCTAAACCTTAACCTTAACCTATTCTCAATTCCCTAAAGCTATAACCTATATACTATAACCTATAACCTAAACCTAAACCTAAACCTAAACCTTAACCAAAACATATAACCTAAACCTAAACCAAAACCAAAACCTATAACCTAAACCTTAACTTATAACCTATAACTTAAACTTATAACATATAACCTAACCTAAACCTAAACCTAAATATATAACCTAAAACTTAAATGTATTCTCAAATCCCTAAACCTAGACCTACACCTAATCTTAATCTCAACTCCCTAACCTAAACCTAAACCTAAACTTGAAAACCCAAACCTAAACCCGATCCCGAACCCGAACTCGATTTCCTAAACCTAAACCTTAACCTATTCTCAATTCCCTAAAGCCATAGCCTATAACCTAAACCTTAACCTAAACCTAAACCTATAACCTAAACCTAAACCAAAACCTATGACCTAAACCTTAACCTAAACCTAAAACTTAAACCTTAACCTATAACCTAAAACCTAAACCTAAACCTAAAACCTAAATGTATTCTCAAATCCATAAACTTAAACCTACACCTAATCCTAATCTCAACTCCCTAACCTAAACTTAAACCTAAACTTGAAAACCCAAACCTAAACCTGATCCCAAACTTGAACCCTATTTCCTAAACCTGAACCTTAACCTATTCTCATTTCCCTAAACCTATAGCTTATAACCTAAACCTAAACCTAAACCTTAACCTAAACCTATAACCTAAACCTAAAACCTAAAACCTAAAACCTAAAATGTATTCTCAAATCCTTAAACCTAAACCTACACCTAATCCTAATCTCAACTCCCTAACCTAAACGTAAACCTAAACTTGAAAACCCAAACCTAAACCCGATCCCAAACCCGAACCCGATTTCCTAAACCTAAACCTTAACCTATTCTCAATTCCCTAAACCTATAGCTTATAAACTAAACCTAAACCTAAACCTTAACCTTAACCTAAATCTAAACCTATAACCTTTAACCTAAACCAAAACCTATAACCTATAACCTATAATCTAACCTTAACCTAAACTTAAAACCTAAACCTTAACCTATAAAGTAAAACATAAACCTAAACCTAAAACCTAAATATATTCTCAAATCCCTAAACCTAAACCTACACCTAATCCTAATCTCAACTCCCTAACCTAAACCTAAACCTAATCTTGAAAACCCAAACTTAAACCCGATCTCGAACCCGAACCCGATTTCCTAACCTAAACCTTAACCTTTTCTCAATTCCCTAAACCTTAACCTTTTCTCAATTTCCTAAACCTTATCCTATAACTTAACCTAAACCTAAACCTAAACCTATAACTTGCACTTATAACCTAAACCTAAACCTATAAGAAAAAAAAAAGAAAAAAGAAAAAAAAAATGAAGTTTCTGCAATTCTTCATGATTCTGAATTATAATGTTTTGTTGATTGAATATTTTTTTATTAGATGAAAGACAAAAAGAAAATTGTTACTGATTTCCTTTTTTTATTTATGATATTAATGTATTTATGCTTGGATGAATGTAATGTGGAAGATTGTTTGTGTTTGGATGGATGTAGTTTATGTTTGGATGAATGTAGTTTATGTTTGGACGAATTTATGTAGTTTGGGTTTAGATGGATGTGAATGTGAATATGATGAAATATATTATATAATAGGTGTATATCAGGAAGAATACGATGTTGTAACAGGTGTATATTAGGAAGAATATGATATTGTAATAGGTGTATATTGTTTGTGTTTGGATAGATGTAGTTTATGTTTGGATGAATGTAGTTTTTGTTTGGATGGATTTACGTAGTTTGGGTTTAGATGGATGTGAATGTGAATATTTTGAAATATATTATATAACAGGTGTATATCAGGAAGAATATGATATGAACAAGTGTATATGCAAATACGAGACGGCTAAAGACCCTCCTTTTAAAGGACGGTCCACGACCGTCCTTTTCAGGTTCATAAGAGATGGTCCATGACCGTCCTTTTCCGACTCATAAGAGACGGTTCATGACCATCCTTTTAAAGGACCGTCTACGACCGTCCTTTTTCGGTTCATAAGAGACGGTCCATGACTGTCTTTTTCAGGTTCATACGAGATGGTCTATATCTATTTTTTTTTATTGAAGGTTATGGGTGTCACGCCCCAAACTCGGAAATCAGGCTCACACGCAAAATTCCCGATCACCGAATCCGACGCCAACAGCCTCTGTAGAACCCCATTCTCGGCTCCTAGCGCCCATTCGCCAGGTTCCGATCCTGAGATACTACGAGGAGGATTTTCAATGTCAGTTTGATTCGTAATAAGCAAAACCAAAGGCATAACCCACAAACAACAACCAAGAACTCCATTACATTTTCACTATGATAAAAAACTTTACAAGTACAATGAGCATAAAGAGAAATACAATGGTAAAGAACAAAAACTCCAAAATGCTCTGCAACGTGCTCCTGCCTCAGCGCTACTGCGAACCAACGGTCGTGCATAAGCTTACAGAAAGCTTAGAGGGTGGTGAAAGTGTGTGCGCAAGGTAGTAATATGAACATGCAATATTAGAGTAAAGCGGAATATGCAGATGGATCTATAATATCATGAGCCGTACCAAGGCTTATGCGATGCAAGATATGAATGGTATCGGTCATCCCAAGGCCATGCGATGTGCAATGCAACTCAAGCATACAGATCCTCATCTATGTCCATACATCAATACAGCTCAAAATATGGGATATCACCGGGGTCTAGTACACTCTAAACTAGATTGCCGCCACATCGCGTGTAATAAGGTAAGTGGAAGAGACCTCACTATCTGTCTGCCAATATCGGGCGCGACTCGTCGATAGCGGACCCATTCCTCGAGCTGGTCAGACTCAGCCTAGCATTGCCCCCTACTATCGGGCGGGTAAAGCTGCACCCCCTTCCAACCGACCACGACACAGTGGAGAGCGTAACCGTCTGGTAATCGACACTCAACGCTCATCTACCCACTCGGTCTAGACGTTGGAGCAACTTCTTGGTACCATAAGGGTTTAGGAACTTTCACCCAGGGATATCTATAGTACCCCATGTAGAATAAGATTTTCGGTATCCAATCCTACCATCCACGATGCATCTGTGGAGGCTATGGCCCTGGTGTCGCTAGGGCGTACAATAACCATGTCACACAAATGCGAAATGCATGATTCACGCTATCCAGTCATGCAACAGATCCTACGCATATTGTGCGCTCATGTAGGGCAACACCGCCTAACCGGGAGCCCATAAACAACCTGTCCGAAGGCATATGCTATGATTAGTCAATCCTCATATCAAGCATACATATGATGCGTATGATCATGGGTCATGAAACTATACTAAACATGTAAATGAGTGATGAACCATTCTTACAACGCAGATGGGCTTGGACGGCTTATACACGATAAGTACGGCCCAGTAATGGGCCCTAAGGAGAGTCGTAATATGGACATCCAACCAACATTACACTCACAATGTGGACGTCAAACCAACATTGCTCCTAAGGCACGATCTTTGTAAACGTCAATACTTAGTCTGTAATGGATTTACACATTGCAATGGACCGTAGGTTGTCCCCATTGGACCTCACATATATATCAAATGGGCCATATCCTATGGGCCTTTTATTCATCAGATGGGCCACATAAATGGGCCACACCAATGGGTCTTATGTGCATTGCAATGGGTCAAACCCGTGGGCCTTGGATTGCATCAAATGAGCTTAGTCTCATGAGTCTAATATATGACCAATGGGCCACACCAATTGGGCCCCACAAGTAGATCAAGTGGGCCTCAACCCATAGACCTAACATGAGTTCAATGGGCCTAAACCCCTAGGCCTTAATCAAATAAAATGGGCCTAACTCATGGGTCTCAAATAAGTCCAATGGGCCTAATCCCATGGACCCTTTTTATAATCAATGGGTTTAGTCCCATGGGCCTTACAATATATCAACTGGGTCCACTTCCATGGGCTTTAAGAATGCAACAATGGGTCCAATTTTATGGGCCTTGAAGTACATCAAATGGGCCTAGTCCCATGGACTTGTAACATATTAAATGGGCCTAAGCTCTTAGGCCTAAAATGAATCCAATGGGCCTAGCCCATAAGCATTTCATAAACCACATGAGCCTAGCCCATAGGCCTTTTGAATTTCAAATGGGCCTAGCCCACAGGCCTGTTACAAGTCAAATGGACCTAACCAATACATGAGTGGCCCACCCAATCAGCCACTCATGCTTTAAATGATCTCACCAAGCGGATGGACGGTCTGGATGCATTACACGCATCATGGTGGGTCCCCACTGTCCAGTGGATAGTGCGGATATAATACATACATCACACAGGGCCCCATCGTCCGCTGGACGGTGGAGGCCACACAAACATCAGGTGGGTGCCACCGTCCGCTGGACGGTGGACTTGACACATACATCAATGTGGGTCCCATGTGGGGCCCACCCCGTAATGTTTATTTGGCATCCAACCCATTGATAAGATCACTCGGGCCTGGTTGAAGGGAAAACATAAATTTCAGCTTGATCCAACACGTCTGTGGGCCCCAGAAAGATTTCAATGGTAGATGCTTAATCTCACTGTTTTATGTGATGTGGGCCACCTGAGTTTTGGATCGACTTGAAATTTAGAGGGGGCCCACCTGAGGATGGGACCCGCCTCATGAACGGATCGGACGACAAATAAGCATTACGGTGGGGCCCACGGCTGGAGGTGGGCCGTGGGCCCCACGCTGGACGCCCTCCCGCCCTTCACAGTTGCAAACAGCAGCGTGCAGCGCTACAGCGTCAGGAGGCAGAGGGCTTGCCTCTTTCAAAAAAATGGAAAATCTATTTTTTTTATGGTTTTTCGCACGTGGGGCCCGCTGCGTCAAAATCCGTCCCAGCCATTGTGGTGGGCCTTTTGAAGTGGGCCACCACTGATGGATGATGGGGGTAGGACATGCAAGGTGGGCCCCACTTGAAGAACCCTTGCACAGAATAAATACCTCAAGGTGAGGTCCATTCAAGTGGGCCACACAACCCCTTGCATAAAAATGAAATAAAATCAAATAAAAATAAAATAAAAGAAATAAAAGAGAGAGAGAGACATGGAGAGTAGGACACGGCTTGTGATGGAGGGACCCCGACATTATGGGCCCTCCCTTACATGAAATCATACATCAAGTGGGTCATTTTGCACATGTGACCATTAAAACTGAAGATCAACGGTGGAGATCCTTTCCCCACCAATATGGATGGTCTAGATGACCTTTCTAAAGAAAATAAACATCATGATGGGGTCCATGGAGAATGGCCCCATCACGGAATGATCATGATGATCCAAGTAGGCCATCGGCCTTATCTTAGGGTCCCAAGTGAGATCCACACCATTGATCGGTGGGCCTCACTTGGTCCACCATAAAAATAAGAAAAACTAAAATGATCTAGCACCCACCGTCCGATCTTCTTGCTCCTAAGAGTTCCTTGGCACCTTAGCTTGGTTTTCAACGGTTAAGATGAGGAATGGAGGGTTGAGATGGGAGATTTTGGGGTAGGAAGGTGGGCCACTTGGAGCTTAGGAGTTCTTGCAAAATTCCATACGTATGGAGCTTGGAAGTTTACTTGGAGATTTGAAATGAGAAAGAGAGAAAGAGAGAGAGTGATGTTAGGGAGAGAGAGAGAGTGATGGATGGATGTGGTGAGTGATGGTTGTGTAAGAAAAGCTTGACTTTTGAGGCTTTTGTGTAAGAGAGGTATGGGAGATGAAGACTTTTGTGGCTTTTTGTGTAAGAGAGATATGGGAGATGAAGACTTTTGTGGCTTTTTGTGTAAGAGAGGTATGGGAGATGAAGACTTTTGTGGTTGCTTGGGAACATGGAATAAAGTGATGTGTACTTGACATGTGATGGCTTGATGGATTGATTGATTGATGGGATTGATGTGATTGATGTGACACATCGTAGAGATTCCTTTGGGTTTCACAACGCGCGGCGTTTTCTCGTACCGAACGTTGGCCCATATCTCTTGACCAGGGTATCGCCTCGGCGCGCAAGTCGCGGTATCGGAACCGCAATGACGGCGCGGTCGCTAGGGTATTGGTCTCGGGCTGAGTCGACTTGGGTTGTCGGTATATGAATCAGGGTCGCGCGTCGATATCGGTTAAGGGTCGAAGGTTGCCGAAATTCGACCGGTAAGACCGCGGAAGTCTACGGAACGGTACGGACCAAGATACGGGTCTTACAATGGGCCGCCCTTTTTACAGACGGTCTATGACCGTCCTTTAAAGCTTCATATAAGTCTACTAATACCTACCATTATAGACGGTTTATGACCGTCCTTCTTTAGAGACGGTTTTTGGCTATCCTTTTAAAAAATACGAGACGTCAAAATTTAATGGCCGTTACGTCCTTTTTTTGCTATTTTGGCGTAGTGTTCTACACAAGTGAAGTCATGCTCTCATATATTAAACATAAAATCCAGATTTTTCTATAATGCATCTATTAACAAAAATAAGAAATTAATGTGCATGTGTGTTGTGATGGGTTACTGAAAAGATCAAGAGTTATACATCATTCATAGCACAAACATACAACAAGGATTAATGCTAGCACAAACATATAGCAAGGATTTATGCAAGCACTAACATATAACAAGGATTTATGCAAGCACCAACATACAACAAGGATTTTATGCAATCATATATGCCACAAGGAAGGTTATACTAAAATCATGTATGGGATGAACATGCCACATGAAAATTAAACCTAATCATGTTGAAGAACTAATAAACAACATTTAATCATTTCATGGAATTTAGGGAGACCTATCATGTAGGGTCTTGGCTAGGTTCTCTCTATAGATTACTCAAACACATCATCCTAACACTCACAATCATTAAACTCATAGTAAAATTGGTGCTAAGCCACCTAAGGATAATAGTCCGTACCTTGTGACGAATCGCTCGATCCACGGTGCTCATAGGGTTATTGTGTTAGGAAATCATTGTTGAAATGCCTAAATAAGCATACAAGCTTGTAATAATTGGAAGAAATTTAACCCAAGACCTAAACCTACAAACATAACTCCATACTTACCTTCAATCATCGCCGAATAGACACTAATGAAGGACGATGTTGCTATAGAGGAGATGAGAGGGTGAAGGTGTACAAACCCTCATAATTTCAAGCTTTTCCTCTCTCTTTATTCTCTTTCTCTCATCCCTTTCTTTCTTTTAGGGCAAATTCGTATGGGGAGAGGGGATGCCCAAATGAGGCCCTTTTATAATGTCAGATTTGGTGTAAATGGTCCCAAGGGTTGGGTTTTTACTATACTAGCCCTATGGGAGGATTTTTCTAACCTCTAGGGCCCACTATAGGGTATACATATTGATATACACCATAGGATAGTTAGCCCTAAAGATGATCTACATATGGGTATGTTCGGCCTGCCATTTGGATGCGCCGATCGACAGAATTGATTAGAAGTCTATTCAACGGTCACCTATGGTCAATCGAGGCCGTAACTATACGGATATGAGCAGAGAAATATCCTTACTCCACGTGTGAATTTTAGTCATAAATCGACGGTCCAAAATTCTCGACTTTGCATAAGAGTAGACGACCCAATTCACTTAAGTTTTCGCTTCTTCTTTTAGGGTATTTGTACTTTTCATGCACTCATCTTTTAGCTTAAGTTGAGCTGTTCTAGACACAACCCAGGTTCGACTCTCATGATGGACGTCGAGCCCAGTAAGACATACATTATTGTATAGTTTTGGAACTGTGGCCCACTAACGAGCGGTTTAGAACTTGTTCGAAAAATTGAGGCATTTCTGGAATGAATTAAGTATTGAGATTCCTTGTGGGCAATGATTAGGGTTTGGATTAACTGTGTTCATAGTGTAACTTATTTATAACTAGTGAAAGTGGAGATTTGTTCATGATTACTATAAACTATTAGTTTTAGGTTAAAAGAGTAACGGGGTTGATTTGGTTTATTAGTCAAGATCCGGGCCTTATCTGACTCAGCTTCGATCAGATCTTTAATTTAGTTATGATTTTCTTGATTAGTTAGCAATGGGTCGGTTAGATTTGGGCCCTATGTGAGTAAATCATGGGGCTAAACTTAACGTTCAAGTGATCAGATAGATTTGTTGGCTTCCTACGGTTGATTAATCGGACTTGTGCAGTTCTTTATTGGCACCACCTGTGTATAAACTAACATTAATTGCTAATAGTCAGTAAGTGATAATATAAGTTAATTACATAAAATTTTTTTAAAGGATTTTTGAAATCCAAAACTGTAAAAATTCAGGACATTACATATAATCAGTATGGTCTATTGAGATGTCGAATTAGTCTGATTCTTAAAAATATTATATAATTAAGTCTTATAATGCCCATGAATAGTATACATTATATTGATCGTTGTCCATTATGGAAAAAATCTTACATTCTACATATTAGCTTTAAAGTCATGCGCATACCTTAAAATCTCACATTCTACACATTAGCCTTAAAGCCATGTACATACCTTAAAATCTCACATTATACACATTAGCCTTAAAGCTATGTGCATACATTTTTATATGAATGAATTAAACCTATATAATGGATGTTTGATTGATCCAATTCATCCAATGTGTAGATCATACTAAATTAACTATTGCATAAATAAAATAAAGAAAAAAAAATAAAATAAAATACTAACCTAAATAAGTGAATTTCAAAAATCCTCATTCCCACTTTTCCTTTCATGTTTTTTTTTACAAGTTTTTCTTTGGTTCTTTTAGTTTTGATAAAATTCTCGCTCTTTTCCATTCCCTTTTTAAAAAAGAGAGTTTGTTGGGAGACTGAGATATGAAGAAATTTTTTAATAAAGAGAGATAAGAGGAAAGATAATGGGATCGGTGGATCTCTTTCTCACCTAAAATTAAAATTAAAAATTTATTAACAAAAATTACCGGCACTACAAATATCGTGGAGTTTTGGGTTAAAGATAGTACCGACATTGAGGTCGTCTGCAACGCAATCGTGATCCTGAGATGGAAGATCTGCCTACTTAACAGGGAAATTCACTTCATGCTGCAATATTCGACTAGACCCAGATCATGTCCTTGATTTAGGCCTAAGAGGGTCCCCTGCTCTAGTCAGGGTCTTCCTTCTCCGTTCTTTGTGTAGGTGAGCAGGTCCATAAAAGGGTTAACTAGATTTTTGCATCAACGCATGCAAATAACTAATTATGATTTCTAATATTTGTTTGCCAACAAGTGAGTATTACTTAGAAATCTATTTAGAAAAGGTTGACTCAAATTTATTAGTTCCTTTGTGATGTGACTTATCCATGCAGTCCATTCATTTCACTAGGCCATACACATTTGAAAACTGTTTACATACATGAGGCTTACATTGATTATTATTTTTGTCATCCAAACTGTTCATAAGGTCATAAAGACATGAATAAATGGACAACACAATTATCAGCTTAATCCAAAACTTTTATGACCCCAACAAAATTTCAACTGTAGGCATTCAAATTCTATTATTTTTGTAGTGTGGTCCACTTAAGCTTTGGATGCACTTCAATTTTCATCTCATGCCCTTAAATGAATTGGCTGCAAGGATGGATGGTGTTGATAAGTCACATACATGGCGGTAGGCATTATAAATTTTTTTCTTCTTACATAGAGTGTGGAGTAAAAGAGCGGGCAAGTCAAGACCATACAGGAAATGTTAACGTAATTACGGATGTAAATAATTATTATTCGTTTACCAATATTTACACTAAAAAATTAAAAAAACATACCATTAAATAAATAGGTAGTCTAATATATACATCACTAGATAAGTAATTTATAATCATTACAGATTTTATTTTCATACGGTAATATACACACACACACACACAAAATTACTTATGGATTTTCATATGAGCATAAGGCCGCATGGAGATTTTACGCGAGCTTTTCATATGAGCTGTTAGATTATACTCACGATTGGGATTCAGCAGCCGTGAGAATAAGAGAGCCTCCAAAATAATGACTCACGGCGATACTTTCGTACTCTCATGGGATTGCATGCCATACGTAGCTCGAAAGCTATTGGACGGTGCTCTTTGGTTCGATTATGACGTACTTGTTTTATCTATGCCATTCATCTAATTTTTCAAATCATTTTCAAGCATGAGCCCAAAAACAAAGTAGATCCAATTCTCAAATGGACCTTGCCATAGGAAAACACTTGTGATTGAACACCCATCGTCCAAAAATTCCTAGGGCCCACTATAATGTTTATTTTCCATCGAGCTTGTTTGTTAGGTCACACAGACATGGATTATGAGAAAATAAAAATATCCAATTCATCCAAATTAAACTTGTGGCCCTTAAGAAGTTTTTAACAATGGGCCAATGGTTCTCATCATTAAAACATTCGTAGGGCCCACCGTAACGTTTACTTTCCATCCAATATGTTCATTAGGTCACACAGACCTGGATGAAGAGAAAAAAAAAATATCATATTAATCCATGATTTCTGTGAACCTGAAAAGGGTTTTAATGGCAGGCGTTCAATCCCCCACTGCTTTTTACAGTGTGGTCCACTTAGTTTTTGGATCTGTCTTATTTTTCGGTTCAAGTGTTAAGAGTAGATCACCAAGTGGACGGACGGTTTGGATATAACTCATATCTCGTGATGGGACCCACATAACCTGGTGATGTCAACACACCAGCCACATCGGTTGTGTGTGTGGTACACCAGCCAATCCGCTTCCTTCGCACGCACGATGAAATTGGATTGTGTACTGAGTTACTCAATACGCTTTTATTGTTCCAAGTAGACTCTATTAGGACCACCGTAAATGTATGTGGTTTATCCATGTCGTGCATCTGTTTTTTTTTTTTTAAAAAAAAAAAATTTATATTTCGTCTCATTTTAAGGGTTGAGCCCAAAATTGAAGCATATTCAAAGCTCAAGTGGACCATACCATGGGAAACAATGGAAATAATGATTTCCACCGTCGAAACTTTTCTACGGCCCACAATAATGTTTATTTGTCATCCAACCTGTTCATAAGATCATACAAATATGGATGAAGAGAAAAATACAAATATTATCTTGATACATAACGTCTATGGCCCCCAAGTATTTTTCAATGGTATTCATTTAATTCATATTGTTTCATATGATGTGGTCCACTTGAGGTTTGGATATACTTTTTTTTTTGTCTCAAGCCCTAAAATTATTAGTTAAAATAGATGTACGAAGTGGATAGAATACAAAGATCATAGTGGCCCCTACTGCAGGCAACGACAATGATGGTGGAGCGATTGGTGTGATCCAACAACTTTTATTCCAATATGAATAAATGTTGCATGCGGTCATGCTTCATGTGGTGTGGTCCACTTAAGCATCCGATGTGCCTCTTTTTTGGGCTCATGCACTAAAATAATCTGTCCAAAAATATGGATGGCGTGGATAAAACATATAGATCATAGTGGGCCCCAAAGAGGATCATAGCTGGGTCCGATGAAATCAAATTGTGTACTGAGTTACAGAGTAGGCTTTTATCATGTTGAGAAAAACTATGTTGGGCCCACCATGAATATGATAAACGCCGTCCATCCATTTTTCCAACTCATTTTATGGGTTGAACCCAAAATTGAAGCATATCTAAAGCTCAAGTGGAGCACACCACAGGAAATAGTGTAAATTGAATGTTCACCTGGCTTAAGCTGATATTTGTGTTCATCCATGTCTGTGTAATCTTATCTAGTAAATTGGATGAATGGAGTGGATAAAATTGGTAAATTATAGTGGGTCTACAGAGTTTACTTAGTACGGTAGGCATACTTGGTTACTCACTACGTAATGAGCTTCCGTCCTGATGAGGGCGGTACCCATGCATCCAGGGGACACGGGTTACCTTATGAGGCAATGTCACCAGATGGCTACTACAAGGTACTCTGTGGGCCCCACTATGATGTACATGTTTAATCCATGTCGTTCAATCATTTTGAAGGCTTATTTTAGGGCATGACCTAAAAATGAGGTATATCCAAATCTCAAATGGACCACACCACAAGAAACAATGGTGATTCAACGCTCACTGTTAAAAACTTCTTAAGGGCCACAAGTTTTAGAAGAAATTGATTTTATTTTTTATTTTTTATTTTTTTGTTTTCTCATCATCCAAGTTTTTGTGACCTAACAAACAAATTAGATGGTAAATGAACCCTACAGAGGACCCTAGGAAGTTTTTAACGATGGGTGTTTAATTAGCACTGTTTTCCTATGGTGAGATCCATTTGAGATTTGGATCTATTTTATTTTCATTTTTGCTAATGTTCAAAAAATTGATCTGAAAAATTAGATGAACAACATGGATAAAACACATACATCATGATTGGCCCATGGAGCACTGTCCAATAGTTACCTACCTGCGTACATCATGCCATTCCCATGAGCGCGAGGAGTCTTGACGCCAGTCATAATTTTCGAGACTCTTATTCTCAATGACGTAGAGTGTAATCTAACGGCTAACATGAATGCTCACGTGAAAGCTTCGTACGGCACCGGGACTCTCTCTCTCTCTCTCTCTCTCTCTCTCTCTCTCTCTCTCTCTCTCTCTCTCTATATATATATATATATATATATATATATATATATATATATATAGTCACTCTCACTTGCACACCTTTGCACACGTGTCATGGGTGTCTAATCTGAACTGTCCATGTGATGCGGAATCCCATGAAACCCCATGTGACAAATTTTCACCCTGATCTAAAATTTTGGTGGGCCATAGCAAAGAGAAATGTAAATCAAGGGAGAAAACTGTTTTCATTTTTCATGGCCATCAAAGTTTTAGATTAAAGTAAAACTTGGGCTGGGGGGATTCATGAGATGCTGCTTCACATGAACGTTTCAAATTTTGGATCCACATCACCTATGATGGGTTCTCAAAAAAGTTCCCACCATTCCGTGTGAACTGGTGGGCAGGCGAGCATTTCCATATATATATATATATATATATATATATATATATATATATATATATATATATAGCGGAACGCTTGCATGCAAACCAATTCGCATGGACTACCTACAAACTTTTTTGAGAACTCATCATACGTGATGATTCTCGAAAATCTGAACGGTCCATATGAAGAAGGGTCATGCTAAACTTTACTTTGAACCAAAACTTTAGTACCAATTTTTACATTGAACCAAAACTTTGAACCCCTTGGTACCAATTTTTACTTTGAACCAAAACTTTGGGGGGCCATGCAAAATGCAAACAGTTTATTCCCTTGATTTGTATTTCTTTGTACTATGGCCCGCCAGAATCTTAGATTAAGGTGAAAATTCACCTCCTGAGGTTTCATGGGATTCTACATCTTATGGACCATTCTGATTTGTATTTCTCTTTACTATGGCATGTAATTTCTCTATCCTAAGGACCCAAGAAACTTGCCTCAAATGGTAGAGGTGTTGTTCCTTGGAGGTACCATAAATGAGGATGTCATCAAAATATACCACCAGGAACTTACCCATAAAGGGCCTCAACATTTGGGTCATCACTCTCATGGATGTACTCGGAGCGTTGGTCAAGCCAAAAAGCACGACTTACCACTCGCATAGCCCATCATTCATCTTGAACGTTGTCTTCCATTCATCTCCTGGGCGAATACGTATCTGATGATACCCTCTTTTAAGGTCAATATTGGAAACGATCGAGGCACCGACCATCATATCCAACATGTTGTTAAGATGTGGTATAGGAAACTGTTACTTGACCATGATCTTTTTGATGGCCTGACTGTCCATGCACATATGCCAAGTGCCATCTTTCTTGGGTGTGAGGAGGGTTGGCACGACACATGTACTCAAACTCTCCTGAATGAACCCTTTTTTAAGAAGCTTATCAACTTGCTTCTTCAACTCTGCATGCTCCGCGGGGTTCATTCGGTAATGTGGAAGGTTTGGTAAAGTCGACCCATAGACAAGATCTATGGCATGCTGAATATCCCCAATTGTGTGGAAGCTCATCTGGTAGGTCCTCAGGGAAAACATCGCTAAACTCCTCTAATATCGGAATCACTTCAGGTGGCAACTCTACACTAACCTTAGATGTGACCTCTCTTGCCACGAGAGCATACACCATTGAATTAACCTTAGTCTCTGTTTCATACTCTTTGGCATTTATTATGTGGAGAGACTTAGGCTGGGACTTCCTCACATCTTTTGGGTCACCCGTTTTGATGTATTCCTTCTTCGCGGTGCTTTTAGTCGGAAGAGGATTTAGCTTTATCGTCTTACCTTCATGTATAAATGAACTTGTATTCGAATAGCTGAATAGTATCACATCACGGCCATATAGCCAAGGTCTGCCCAAAATTAGGGCTGAAAGTCGGGCGGGTTTGGCCGGGTTGGTCGGGTAAATATATGCTAATATTTTCATTATTACATTAGTCTATTATATTTTTGATCCAAGTTTTCTTTTCTTTTCCTATAATTTTATTCATTATATATGTAGTTATTTATCATAAAGAACATTTTTTAAAAAAACAAACAAGCTAAATTATAGGACAACTACTCCTTTAAAAGTTGTATTGTGTATCAAGCAATCTATTTGAGAGAGAGAAATCTAGTGTATCTTGTTAGCTTGTGTCATTGAAAATAACGTGGACCAATGAAACCCGACGGCATTGGAATTTCCTGTGCCTTCAACATAGATGATTTTATAAGGAACTTATATATTGATCGGGTTCAGGTTGGGTTGAGCAACCCAAGAACTTAATACATCCTACCTGAGACCAACCCAATGTTGGGTTGGGTTGGTCGGGTCAAACCCGCCGAACTTTCAGCCCTACCAAAAATGATGTGTTCTACGTCCATAAACAAAACATCACACCACGTGTCTTTTTAGGAAGCAAACTGAATGGGACTAAGACATTGCTGATAAATTGGTGTTGAGGACGCATCAATCCATAAAACTTGATAGGGCTGAGGGTGAGGGACGAGTTTCAAACCCAATGAGATACAATGCTAGCGGAGGCAACTGCCACTATCAATTTTTACCACGGTTAACACCTCAGCCACAGTCTCTTCCACATCCTCCAACTTGATCTCCCGCTTGAGATTGGTCATCTTCCCCATCGTTAAGGTTCGCATGGAGGGAAGTTTCCAAATGGATTATGTGAGTGTTGGTCTCCACCAGTTAGTTGTTGGTGGCTGTACTTTGGGCATCAAGAGTCGCAAAATAGTTACTTATATCATTGATAGCCTTGGTAAGCTATTCTAAACTTATCGTGAGCTGTAGACCAAAACCACGCCCAATCGGTGTTTTCAGTAGCGCTCGTAGTGTAGCACTATCGTAGCTCTACGCAGCGTGCTAAATAGCGTAAATCCCCTATAGCATACGCTATAGGGGTCGTAGCGTGTGGCGCACTACGCACGTGGGTAGGTGCGTAGGTGAGCCCCCCCCCCCCCCCCCCTCTCTCTGTCTCTCTCTCTCTCTCTCTCTCTCTCTCTCTCTCTCTCTATATATATATATATATATATATATATATATATATATGTGGAAACCAGAAACCAAATTATCAGCCGCTTTGCTTCCCAGGTCTGACAATTTGATTTTTCTTTCTTCCAATGAAACCAGAGCACTGACATTTTTCATTTCAACCGTCCGTTTGATTCTGCAATGCTAAATGCTAACATCAAGTAGTCAGTTTTATTTTGAATCCATGCAAATATTATGAGGTCCAGACTTTTAACGGTCTGGATTAAAGTTCATATATGCCACATGTACAATGGATGTTTGCGTGACCACGAACATCATGCTACTCTAGCGTGCCATGTAAGTGCAGTTGGAAATATACCCGTGACCGGGGCTGTGTGGAGCCCCACAGAGATGTCCGTGACAAATAGACACCGTCCATCTGTTTTGAAAGACCACAATAGCAGATGATTCTAAAAATCAAGTAGATCCAAAACTCAGGTGGGCCACACCAGAGAAACAGTGGGAACGGAAACGTTCACCGTTGAAACCTTCCCGGAGCTCACCATGATGTTTATATGCCATCCAAATTGTTCATACCCTATTGCCACTCAGATAAACCGTAGGAACAAATATCGTCCTGATACAAAACTGCTATCACGCCGGCCGTTCAATCCCTACTGTTTCGTGTGGTATGGCTATCCTATGGTGGTATTTCAAACCAGATGGACGGAGTGGATTTATCACGGACATCTCTGTGGGCCCCACATAGGGTCACGAGCAATTCTCTCCCCATGTAAGGGCTCCTTCGCATCATATGTTAAGTTATTTGATATACTGGCTCTTTGAAATCGTAGGCGTGATAAACATTATACAAAATTAAACCGGCTCAATTATGAACTTTAAGAGACTGTTTGGATACCACAAAATAAATTATTATTTTTTACTTATAGCAGTATAGCAGTAGATAAGTGACTTATTTTATATAATTAAGTTTAGTTTTATGATTAGTTACAAGTAACGTTTTCTAGCTACACCCAAATCCATAGCTCAACCGGCAGACTGTGTGGAGATACCTTGTTTCAACACTGGAGGTCTTGGTATCGATAGCTAGTGGGGGTGGCTAACATGGAGTACTGGCATGGGCGTGTGCTAACAAGCTAACCCAAAAAAGAAGAAAGTAGAAACTAAGAATTTTGAGATTATTATTATTATTTTATTTTTTTTTGTTTTTAGTTTTTTAACAAAGCACCAGGCTTACACACCCAGGCATGCCATGGTAGGATTTCACCACCTATGGGTATCAAACCCAAGATCTCGTGTTGATACTCCTCGAGTCTACCACTGGAGTGTGTGTTTATAAAAAAAAAAAATATTTTTTCAAAAAAAGGAAAAAAAGAAACCCAAGTAAAAACTAAGATAAGCCACGAATAAGTAGCTTATCTTAAGCTACTCACGGGCCCTTTGGAAACCACCAAATAAGTTACTTTTTCTACTTACAAATGTACATAAGCACCTTATTTTAGATAAATTTGATATATTATTAGTTATAAGTAACTTTTTTACTAAAAATTAATTAATTAGTTGAGTTAACTTTTTAGCTTTTCTATTTTTCATTAATGGTTGAAGAGAAGCAACGGTTGGGACGAAAGAGATGATAAGCTTTGCCTACTCAGAAAGTAGAAACTAAGATCAGCTACTTAGGGCATATATAACTTATCTTAATTATTGCTTGCTAAATTGAAGTAATTAACTAACTTTAAATAAAAATCTACTTATAATTGTAACTGATCATCAAACAAACTTATCTTACATAAGTAGCTTATTGACGCAGGGATGAACGTGATGAGGTCGAACACCGTCTTCCTCAAGGATAACTACTCCGAATCCACGGAGCTTCTCTGGACTCCTCACAGAGACTTCTCGAATCCACGAGGAAAGAAAGCAAGAGAATAGGAATAAACTCTAATAATTTGAAATTAATTGATGAAAAAAAATAAAAACGAGTTTACACCCCTTTAAATAAGGGAATCAAGCAACATGAAAGAAATCAGACTCATACTACAACTAAAACTCCTAGAATTCGCAACTTACTATAAATAGTAAACTTACTATTTATAGACGGTCATGATGTCTACTAGTGCGCAAGGTTTTCGGCCAAAAATAGTAAGTGTCCTATTTGGCTTCACCAAACCGTTCTCCTAATTATCCTAAGCACTTTTCATGTTGGACACAACTCCTAAAGCCCAACGGATGAGAAGTTATACTCAAACTAAGACTTACTATTTATAGTAAAAACAAAATTAAAATGAGAAAACGACCGTCGATCAGGGAGTTTTTCGCAAATCCGGGCTGCACAACCCGGCGTAGCGGGGTTGGTTGGCTAAAGTAGCTCGTTCTACCCCAAAATCATATATTTACGTCGGATAACTCATTTCAGATTGTGAGATACGCCCGATCTAAGGTCCGATGGTCCGGATCACTTCTGTCGCCGACCATGCCTTTTCTGATCCATCTTGGCCATGAAATTGTTCGCGACCCGCTCTACATCAGTCCCCTCCACTTGAAAAGAACTCGTCCTCGAGTTCTCGTCCTGCACTGGTTCATGATACTCGGTCAGGTCCGCAACGTTGAAAGTCCTTGAGATCGCCATGTCATCTGGAAGATCAACAACATAAGCATTGTCATTGATCTTGCGGATGATCGGTACCGGTTCAATCTTCTTATTCTTTAGCTTGTTGTACGTCCCGGTCGGAAATCTTTCTTTTCGTAAATAGACCATTACCTGGTCGCCCACCTCGAACACCTTTTGTCGACGATGCTTGTCCGCTTGTTCCTTGTACTTTTCGTTCGAGGCATGTAGCTTAGTCTGCACCTCCGCATGAATACCCATGATCCTGTCTGCCATATGTTCTGCTGCAATACTCATGCCTTGGAGCTTGGGCAGAGGGACCAAGTCTAGTGTGTGGCGAGGTACTCGTCCGTAAATAACTTAGAACGGGGATTTTCCTGTCGAGCGGTTCACCATGTTGTTGAATGCAAACTCCGCTTGAGACAAGGCCAAATCCCACTGCTTCGGTTTCTCTCCTGAAATACATCGAAGGAGGTTTTCCAAAGTGCGATTTACAACTTCGGTCTGCCCATCAGTCTGTGGGTGGTAAGCACTGCTGAATTGAAGTCGTGTATCGAATTGAGTCCATAAAGTCCGCCAAAAGTGGCTAATGAACTTCGTGTCACGATAAGAAGTAATGGTCTTAAGAACCCCGTGTAGCCGTACGACCTCCCTGAAGAATAAATTCGCCACATGTGTTGCATCAAGGGTCTTCTTGCATGGGATAAAGTGTGCCATCTTGGAGAAACGATCGACCACTACGAACACCGAATCCATGCCGCGTTGTGTTCGTGGAAGACCAAGTACGAAGTCCATTGATAAATCCTCCCAAGGACCGTCAGGCACAGGTAACGGGGTGTAGAGGCCCGTATTCTGAGATTGTCCCTTGGAGATCTGAAAAATATGACAACGTTGTACGGCTCTTCCCACATCACGTACTAATTGCGGCTAGTAATACCGCTCTTCCACAAGAGCTCGCGTCTTGTTTCGCCCAAGGTGTTCACCGAGGCCATCTCCATGTAGTTCCTGAATAATCTGCTCCCTTAGAGAACTTTGGGGGATGCACAATCGATTCCCTTTGAAGAGAAAATCATCCTGTATATGAAAGTCACTGGGGTGACCTTCTTGGCACTTCAACTAAGAATCTTTAAAGTCTTCATCCTCGGCATATAGCTCCCTGAGACAGTCAAAGCCGACCACCTCATTGCTCACCGTAACAAGTAGTGACGCACGACGGCTAAGTGCATCAGCCACCTTATTCTGCTGACCTGACTTATGCTTCAGAACAAACGTAAATTCCTGTAAAAATGCAACCCATCTAGTATGCACACGATTCACGTTAGTCTGACTATTAATAAACTTTAATGCCTGATGGTCGGTGTACAGAACAAACTCCCTTTGAATCAGATAATGCCGCCAATGTCGCAGCGCCTGAACAACTGCGTACAACTCAAGCTCGTAAGTCGACCACTTCTTTCGGGCTTCACTGAGCTTCTCGCTATAGAAGGCTACCGGTCTACCTTCCTGTGATAATACTCCTCCTATTCCGACATATGAAGTGTCACACTCCACCTCAAATAATTTATCAAAATTAGGAAGCACCAAGACCGGTGTTGTAGACAAACGATGCTTGATCTCATGAAAGCTCTTGTCAGCTTTATCGGTCCACTGGAACGGCCCTTTTTTCATGCAGTCTGTTATTGGCGCGACTATGGTGCTAAAATCTCGCACAAATCGACGATAGAAAGTTACCAATCCGTGAAAACTCCTCACCTCATGAATGTTTGTCGGGATCGGCCATTCCCTAATAGCTCGCACCTTTTCATCATCCACCCGAATGCTTGTGGACGTTACAACAAATCCTAAAAACAACAGGCTGTCAGTTAAAAAGCTACACTTTTTCAAGTTGAGGTACAACTTGTTATCTTATAAGACCTGCAGCACCTGCCTGAGATATTTCTTGTGCTCCGCCTCATCCTGGCTATATATCAATTTGTCATCAAAATATACTACCACAAATCGGCCAGTGAACGGTTTTAGAACTTGATTCATCAAACGCATAAAAGTACTTGGTGCGTTCGATAGGCCGAAAGGCATGACCAGCCACTCATACAACCCTTCCTTTGTCTTAAATGCCATTTTTCATTCATCACCGGGTCGAATACGAATCTGATGGTACCCGCTCTTTAGATCGAGTTTAGAGAACACTTTAGCCCCTCCTAACATATTGAGCATGTCGTCCAACCGTGGTATTGGAAACCGATATTTAATAGTAATTTTGTTAATTGCTCGGCTGTCGACACACATGCACCAGCTTCCATCTTTTTTTGGCGTTAATAATGCTGGTACAGCACATGGGCTCATACTCTCTCTCAATAGACCCTTACGGATCAATTCCTCCACTTGCCCCTGAAGTATCTCACACTCCTTCGGACTCATCCGATAATGAGGGCGATTGGGCAGGCTAGCCCCAGGGACAAGGTCTATATGATGTTGGATGTCTCTCATGGGGGGTAATCAATCAGGTAAATCTTCAAGACAGACTTCTTTGAATTCGTTTAGTAACAGTCTTAAGCTTGGAGGGATGTTTGAGGGTTCCTCTTTCTCACCCTTCACCAGTACGGCATATACCTCGTCGGTTTCCTTGGACTCCTCCATGAAATTCTGAATGGTCAAGAGAGAACTCCCCTCCACTTTAGAGGCTTCAGGGTGGTTCTCTGGTGCCATAGGGGCAAGTATTATTTTTCGACTATCCTTCACGAATATGTAGACATTGTCTCACCCTCGATGGGTCGCATCACGGTCCGACTGCCAGGGTTGACCGAGTAGCATATGGCAGGTTTCCATGTCAACCACGTCACAAAGTATCTGATCCTTATAATGTTTACTAATTGAAAACGAGATAGTGCATTGTTCAGTTACCTTGGTCTCGTTCACTTTTTTTATCCAGCCAATTGAGTATGGGGAAGGATGTTTCGTCGTTGGTAGCTGCAACTTATCCACCATCACTCTTGAGACGATGTTCTCGCTGCTACCACTGTCTATGATCACATCACAGACCTTTCCGTTGACAGTGTACCGAGTACGAAATATATTGTGCCGCTGTGGATGTAATTCCTTTCGTAGGGTGTACAGTAGTCGCCTCACAACGAGAGATTCGCCACGATCCTCGCCTGTCACTTCATCGCCACCTGTTATTTCTTCAGTGGTTTGTTCATATTCATCAAAGCCATGATTTTCTTCTGCGGCCTCATCTTCAATGCCCCCTTCGTTTATAGTCAAGTGTGCTGCCGGACGTTGAGGACAAGTGTTTGATAAGTGGCCTGGTTGGCCACAGCGGTAACAATTGTTCGGCCTTGGCCGAGCATAAGGATTCGAAATCCTACTCGGGCCCGCTGTTGTGGGTGCTGCCCGTTGAGGTCTGGATAGTCCGCTCCCCGTATCACGGTTCGCGGGTGGAGGAGGTTGAGGACGTTCTCCTACCGGATCTTTTCCTCGAGCCAGCACTGGATCCGGTGTGGGACCTGTCATAGGGGGTCGATTTGGAGGATAGGGACGAGCAGGATCTCTTGCAAGCTGTGTTTCTGCCCTTCCTTCCAATTAAACTGCTTCATCTACGGTCCCGACTGGGTACATCTGAACTCGATCCTAAATTACCGGTCGCAACCGACCTATAAATCGTGCCACCTTCTGTGACTCAGATTCCGACAAATCGTTTCGTGTAGCCAACCGCTGGAATTCTTCAGTGTAATCTGTAACAGTTCGATTTCCTTGTCGGCAATTCTGGTATTCTGGAATAATATCTGTTCATAATCACTGGGGAGAAATCGTGAACGAAGAAGACGTTTCATCCGAGGCCATGATGCGATGGGCGCCTTATTCTGGCGGGCTCGTGAGAGTTGCAATTGTTCCCACCATGCAGAAGCACCAGATTTTAATTTAAACGCTACCAATTTCACCCTTTTATGATCTTGCACATCCATATAATCGAAATATCTCTCTACTTCGGCTAGCCAATCGAGAAAATCTTCGATACGTAATAAACCGTTAAAACTAGGAAGTTCAGCCTTACCTCGATAGTCTCTTTCAGCACGATCTAGACGATCGCCTCCATGGATTGGTCGTCGATCAAAATCCTCATTAATGTCATCGTCGCTGGAACTAGAATCATCTGGTGTAGCCCTACGATTTACCGCTGGTAGTGCTCTGCGATAATCAGGGTCACGTCGTACAGCAACCACGGGTGGTGGGGCGACCATAGGTGGTGGAGCACCGCCTAGGGCTCGGGGCGGAAGTAGCGCATCCGCAAGACGGTCGAGGGTTGCCTGCAGCCCTTGCATGGTCAACTGACTCTCCCGATGGAAAGCTTCCATTCTTTCCGAAAGATAACGAATCCCTAGATCACCGTCCACAGGATTTTGATTCATACCTTCGTTGTTTGCCATCGGCCTGAGGAAAAACCTCTCTCTGATACCAAATTGACGCAGGGATGAACGTGATGAGGTCGAACACCGTCTTCCTCAAGGATAACTACTCCGAATCTACGGAGCTTCTCTGGACTCCTCACAGAGACTTCTCGAATCCACGAGGAAAGAAAGCAAGAGAATAGGAATAAACTCTAATAATTTGAAATTAATTGATGAAAAAAAATAAAAATGAGTTTACACCCCTTTAAATAAGGGGACTAAGCAACATGAAAGAAATCAGACTCATACTACAACTAAAACTCCTAGAATTCGCAACTTACTATAAATAGTAAACTTACTATTTATAGACGGTCATGATGTCTACTAGTGCGCAAGGTTTTCGGCCAAAAATAGTAAGTGTCCTATTTGGCTTCACCAAACCATTCTCCTAATTATCCTAAGCACTTTTCATGTTGGACACAACTCCTAAAGCCCAACGGATGAGAAGTTATACTCAAACTAAGACTTACTATTTATAGTAAAAACAAAATTAAAACGAGGAAACGACCGTCGATCAAGGGGTTTTTCGCAAATCCGGGCTGCGCAACCCGGCGTAGCAGGGTTGGTTGGCTAAAGTAGCTCGTTCTACCCCAAAATCATATATTTTACGTCGGATAACTCATTCCGGATTGTGAGATACGCCCGATCTAAGGTCCGATGGTCCGGATCACTTCTGTCGCCGACCGTGCCTTTTCTGATCCATCTTGGCCATGAAATTGTCCGCGACCCGCTCTACATCACTTATCTACGGCAGTAAATGAAAAAGGTAACATATTTAGTAGTATCGAAATAGGCCCTAAGTTTCAAAATCTGATTGATTGAGCATCCTTACCTATGATTTTTGGATATTAGTTTGTGGTAGTAGTACCATTCGGTCCTTTTCATTTATAAACGTCCAATAGCCGTTGATCTATCCAATGTTCAGGAAATCAATAAATCTTTATCTTTGCTATGTGGGCCCTGCCATGATGCAAGAGTTTTATCCACATCATCCACCTATTTTTCAGATTATTTTAAGGTATGAGATCAAAACTAAGGAAGATGCAAATCTCAAGTGAATCAAATCACACAAAACAGTGTTGGAAGAACACTCACAGTTGAAAACTTCTTCGGGCTAAAAAAGTTTTGGATCAAGCTGATATTTATTTTATACTACCTAATCAATAAGTTGGATGTCAAATAAACATTACAATGGGGTGTGGGAGGTTTTTAATAGTGGAAATTCAATCACCACTGTTTTCCTGTGGTGTGGTCCACCTGAGATTTAGATCTACTTTGATTTTGGGAACAAGCTCTAAAATGATCCGGAAAAAAGGATGAACGGCGTGGATCAAATGCATGCACGCATCATGGTGGGGACACAAAGCTCCAATCACTAGCCACCTGCACATAAATTTGCCACGTCAGAATGATTGCATATACTTCACACGGAAAAAACAAGCAAATTTACCCAAATAAACTCATTTAAAACATATTTTTTTCGTAAAAACTACTTAAATTATAAAATTTTATTAAAACATCTAAAACACATGAATTTTTTTGCCAAAAGACTATTAACATAGACAGACTACATCATTTTTTATTTTTTTTTGCCAAAAGACTATTAAAATAGACATACCACATGATTTTTTTTGCCAAAACAGACGTCCATGCGCTCCGGTCGCCGCCCTTTCTTGACTTTCACGTGCGGCGACGAAATTACGCCTGTAGCGCTATTTCCTATTCTCCATGTCAGAACCGAATCCTATGTAACAATCCTCTTAGAAAAGTTCTGCGGTTCCCACCATGATGTATGTGTTTTATCCACTTCATCCATTCATTTTGTGACTTCATTTCAGGGTATGAGCTTAAAATTGAAGCAGATACAACGCTCAAGTGGACCACACCATAAGTAGTGGGGATTGAATGCCCACCGTTGAAACCTTCCTAGTGCCCATTGTGTTGTTTATTTGCCATCTAACTTGTTTATAAGGTTACACAGGCCTTGATGAAGGGAAAACATATAATCATCTTGATTCAAAACTCCTGTGGTCCACTAGAAGTTTTCAACCCTAGGCATTCAATCCCCAATTCTTGTGGTGTGATCCAATTGAGATTTGGATATGCTTTATTTTTTCAATGATGCTCTAAAATTATCTGAAAAAATGGATGGATGGAGTGGATATATAAAATACATATAACATGATGGGACATACAAATCTTCAACTAATATTGCGCTTGGTATTTGAGGGGTTAGTGGAAGGGTTAAAACACAAGATTGTGGTGCCATGTTGTAAATGTAAAATCTATCTCGTTTGTCAGGTTCTATCCTTGATTTCAGACCCATGGAAAAATAATAAGTGAAATTCAAATTTCAGGTAGCCACACCATAAAAAATAATTAGAATGAGATGCCAACCTTCGGTTTGTGTGTGGTGCCACTATGGTGTGTATCTTTCATTAGACCCATTAATTAAGTTTTACTCACAAGGATAAAGTGAAAATGCAAAAGTCACCGGTGTCTAGATATCAAGCGGGCTACACCATGTGAACTTAGAGGTTTTAAGAGCAGTTTCAATTGATGTAAAACATATTGGACCCCTCTAGATATCAAGTAGGCTGCACCATGTGAACTTAGAGGTTTTAAGAGCAGTTTCACTTGATGTAAAACATAATGGGCCCCTAGTGCTTGAGTATTAATGATATAGGATGTGGCACATGTACATTTCTAACGGTTCAATTAAAAGAAGGCCAAACGAAAGTGAAAATAGTTGATTAGATTCGAGCCTAACTCCACGTAGGGCATGATATAACTGGGCTCCATGCACTTCCAATTCAAAGAAATTCATTCTGGATATAAGTAGAAATTGCCATTTGAAGTGTGGATTGTAAATCAATCATAACTTTTAAACAATGCATCGGGCATTGCCACGACATGCACAACCTATCGGTCTTTGTGCAATAATGTTTTCGGGGTCAATCAAATTACTATGCTGGCCAAATTCATCTGTTTTCTTAAAAAATGCACTATGGTCTAATACTAAATTTTTTAAATTTTAATTTTTTTTTGAAATTTCTATTTTCATTTTTTTTTTCAATTTTAAAATTTTATCTTCTCAAAAGTTTCTTGTAATTAGGCTGAGAATTTTCTATTAATGTTTACCTAGATACAAATTATGTTTTAAAAGAGTTTAATTAAAATTAAAAACATTAGGCTTTAGGAGAGTTTTTGCTAAAATGAAAATATTAGGTTTTAAAAGAAGTTTATTATATTGGATAATTTTGAATTAGAATTTTTTTCTTTATTAATGGTTTAATTGAGAAATATACACATTACAAATTATTCAATAAATATATTTAGATTTTCTATCTTAATTTATAATGTATTCAAAATAACCTTGCAGATTCAAGATTTTACTACTTGAGGAAGGTAGTAATCTTTTTACTACGTGGAGTATCTCAAGCCCCGGAAACATGTGTTATAAACTATTATTAGACCAAAAACAAGAAAAAAGCCTCTCAAAAGTCGTCTCCCAAAATCTCCACATCTTCTCTAGAGGTTTGCCAATATGACAATAGTGCATGGGCACACACTATCCATGCACATCATATGAGCTAATACGAAATACGTACTCTTGTGGGAGTCATACGTTATCACATGTGCAATAATAAAATATTATTATGAGATCTTGACTTAAAAAATAGACAAATCCAGCCACAAAATTGTACGGATCAAATAATGCTTAGATCTTCGACTTGAAAAATCAAACAAACCAATTCATCTGGTGGGCCACAATATACGAATCAAATTAAGATAGAAAATCTGAGAGCCAACCCAGCTCTTGGTACCTCACCTAACGAGAGCCACATGGGTGGAACTTTCATGAGATCCATTCCATCCATCAGGTACGCAACCTCATGTTAACATTAGAACGTAGAAAGCATGACAATCAAGAAATCAGATTGGCCCCACTCTAATAAAACATTGGGATGGACGCCCATCGTAGTTCTGTGTAGTACCAAACCATGGTGTTTATATGCCATTTTAATCCTTCTTTTGATATATCACATCAGGACGCAAGAATTACCTAGAAATCACGGTATTCAAAAACTAATTAGGTGGGCCATATCAGGTGAATTTAAAGGTTTTTAGATAAAAATTTATAAGGTGGCCCACTTTAGTATTGAATCAGCTTGATATCAAACCCAAACAAGGGATGATGTAACTGATGAACGGACTGGATTTCATGCATGTTATGTAGAGTACCTCCACAGGTTAGAAAGCATTTCATCTCTTGGAGCAAACATGATAATGGAGGTCGGAGCCACTGCAAACCACCTTAACCTACAATCTGATTTGTGGGGTCCACTTGATGTGTGTTTGAATCTAATTGGTCCATCATGTGGGCCCACTCATATCATCCGTGGAGCTAAAATAATAAAACTGATAAAAAATTCAAGTGGGCCACACTATAAGGAACAATCCAATCCTTCTAGATTGTGGATGGGGCCCACTGTAGTTTTGATATACATAAAGAAAGTGTTCCTATGGTCTGTGAAACACCTAAGCAATGTGGGGCCACCTAATTTGATGCATGAATCTTCTCTGTCCATTTTTATATTTTTACTTCATCTTGGTGAGTTACACCAATCAACGGATCAGATGAAAGATACACACCATGGTGGCCGCACATAAACCTACGGTTGACATGCCATCCCCATTGGTCCTTGTGGTGTCCCTCATCTGAGCAGTGGATCTCGCTGGTTTTTTTTATTTTGTTTTGTTTTGTGTTTTTCCCCAACTCTTATAATGGAGAGAGAACCTGATGGACGGAGTGGATTTACATATATAGCATTGGCCCACAAGCTTCTATGTTTTATTGGTGTGAAAAATGAGTGTTGCAATGCATTTGGTTGTAGAAATGGAAATAGCTATTATGGGGTAAAATCATTATTATAAGGCTAAGTCTTTTAATTAATTTTTAATAAAACTGAGGGGAAGAAAAGTACACGTCCTGTCTTGTCAAAGACTTTCATAAGGCTAAGTCTTTTAATTAATTTTTAATATTTGAGATGAATTATTTTAATAAATCTTCAAATTTTGTCATAGAAGTTTAAATAAAGGCTTTTTTTTTTTCAACATGCTATTAAAAAAGCCTTATATATTTGACTTTGATCAGGGAAAAAGTAGAGCCGTCAACAGGCACACCTGGGTTGGTCTTGGCTCGAAATGTGAACAATTAGAGGCCTAGGCTGTTGGGCTGGGCCCATTAGTTTTGGCAAGGTCGATTCGGACCCATTGACACTCGGAAAAAAGGGGCCAAAAAAGGAAGAAACAATGTAAGAAGGGTTGTAATGCATATACTATTTTCACATTCTTTTGTTGGAGAAACTAATGTATGTACCGGGTTGCAGCCATGTAATGTGATAGGGTCAACCTCAACCATTAATCTTAATAATTATAAGTCCTTTCGACAATGTTATATGCCATAATGAGGTGCTCACCACCCTTTGTGGCAGTGTGAATTCCATAGGGTCCATTATGATATATGTGATTTGTCCACGCCATCCATCCATTTTTAACTCAAAATCAAAGTATATCCAAAGCTCAAGTAAACAACAGTGTAGAAAATAGTGGGATTAATCACATCCAATGTTGAAACCTTCTTAAGCCTACAATGATGTTTGTGTTGTATTTGATGTCTTAAATCTAATTAGATTCTACGCAGATTTTTTCGTAAAACTGTAAAAGTGCGAGATTTGTTTCCAATTTCGGTTATGATTATTTCTAAAACTACATATATGAGTGTAAATGAGATTGTGAGGTATTTTAAGAGATTCTAAGGCTTTCTAAAAGGGTTCTAGGGTTTTTAAAAGGGTGAAGCAAGGGAAAGAATTGAGGATTGTTCAAGTCTGGTAAGTCATTCCTTTTTGTGATTTCTGCTTCATAGTAAAGATTTGTCACTTTGTGTCGTAATTTTTTTTATCGAAAAAGTTTTCCACGTTAAATCTTTGTGTTCTCTTGTGTTTATCTGCTGCTCTTGGATTGTTATCCTAGATCCATCTCCGTGTGATTTCGCAACCCAATCCCCAATAAGTGGTATCAGAACAATTGTTAGGGCACAGATCTGGATTTGCAGGATTAGCATCAATGAGAAATGCCAAGTTTGATATTGAGAAGTACTCAGGCAAAAATAATTTTAAATTATAGAAGATTAAGATGATTAGTTTATTAACCAAGCAAAGTGATGTTAAGGCTCTTAAGGAGCAAAAATCGACTATGAATGATAAAAACTGGAATACTCTTGACATGAATGTTTTATTTTTCATCCATTTATGTCTCACGGATGAGATTATCTTTTAAGAGAGAAAACTACGGCTAGTTTATGGGTAAAGTTAGAGGATATCTTTACAAAAAAATCATCTAAAAATCGTCTACACTTGAACCTACAATGGTACACCTTTAAGATGACAAATGGTGGAGATCTGGATGCCCACATCAACAACTTTAATAAATTGGTTTGCAAACCGCTGGATATGAAGGAAGTGATTAAAGATGAGGAACAAGCATGTGTGTTGTTGAATTCTCTTCTGACATCATATGAGTCATTCAAGGATACAATGTGCACCCAAATAAAACCCTGAGAGTTGACATCGTTATCTCAACCCTTCAAGGGAAGGCCATGAGAAAGCTAAACGACGACATGGGGACATTTTCCAATGCACTGATTACAAGGGGCATGAATACGAATGGAAGTACAGGATCCTCAAGATCTAGATCCAAATTCAAGGACAAGGACAAAGGAAAACTAAAGTGCTGAAACTTCGGGATGACTAGATATATGAAAAAGGATTGTACTAATCCTAAAGTGGAGAAAGAGAACTCAAATGCTTCTTCCAAGGAGGCCAATGTTGTTACATTTGATGAAGAGACAAGTAGTGGTAATGTTTTGTTTGTGTTCATGATTGGTCACTGATGAGGGTCAAATATTGCATATCAAACCCCAGTTAGTGCCTGATTTTATGTAAATGATAACGCCTAATGTCATAGTTTAATTGTGTTTTTGTTATGGGATGAAATAAAGAGCGTTAATTGGAAACTAGTATTAAAAGCATGGATTTGACGCTGCGAAGTCACCAGAGCAAGGGATGGACTTCAGAGAACCAATAGTGACGGATTTACACACTAGGGATCCGAGGAAATTAAGTCGTTCGCATCAAACGGGCCCGAAAACTAGCCAGAATGCAAGATCACAAGGTTCCCATCATCCAATTGGTCCGAAACTTCATACATGGTCTGAGGGACATAAAGTAACCGAACACGTCGAATTTTAGCTCCCAGATCTTTGTAGAAGTGGTCCAACAGACAAATCATCCCTTGAATCGTCAATCTACGGCCCACCTGATATCTGGAACTGCTTCAAATTTGTCTCTATGGTTTAAATAATATGTGAAAAAGGATGGACGGAGCTGATTTCCCATAACCATCATTTTGGGACCCACTTGAGTTGAGAGTGCATAGTGTACAAGTGCGCTAGCCGTGTACTGTAACAAGCCTTCTTCCTAAAAACGAAAAGTCCGTTTTCTTTCCAGCGTGTGTAATAGGGAGCCGCGGTTGGGTTCTGTGGGTCACCACCGTATGTCAACGGTCCAATCCGGACCATCCATCAGATCTCCATGAAGCTTCTTACCACTACCTAGGTGGCAGAATTACAAAAGATTGCGAGGAGTGAAATTCAGCCGTTCAAACGGAGGATAGACGGTAGAGCAGAACAACAGGTGGACAACATCAACAGCAATCCAAAAGCAGCATTTCCAACTAAAATTTTGAGTAGATTCGAATGGACGGCATGGATTTTCTATTAGAATTCGATCATGGTCCCTCTGACACCACGACTCAAAACAGAAATTTTCGTTTCTTCTATGCGAAACAGAGCACCGTTTGATCTGTAGTGGGCCTTCATCACCATCCAAATGCTCCATCCGAGTCGTAAATCTTGTAGAAGGCATCGAAAGGATGAAAACCATGTTGAAATTTTGTGCCCATGAGTACATACGTGCGCGCTACAGAGGCCACAAACGGTCGGCCCTATGACGTTCAAAATGATTTTGGCGTGATTTCTTCTTTTGGCCACATCAACAGAGAACGAAAACCGTCCCTTCGTGAACGATTTTTTGAGAGGAATCCAATGTATGGCTTGGATTGATAAAAAAATCAACGAAGTGG
Organism: Magnolia kwangsiensis; assembly: GCA_037074715.1. Lineage (NCBI taxonomy): Eukaryota > Viridiplantae > Streptophyta > Magnoliopsida > Magnoliales > Magnoliaceae > Magnolia > Magnolia kwangsiensis. Next base: position 11,976,865 of record CM073577.1, on the reverse strand, counting down.
GCCCCACTGATCACGTCAGCGAAGGACGTGCGTAGGCTTACGCACGTCCGTGAAATCCGGAGTTTCAGGCGGTTGTGGCCCACCATCTTTGATCAAATGGAATATCTGATCCGTCCATCGTATAGACCAGCCAAAAACGTCCCAAGAGACAGCGTTTTCTTGAAAAATAAGAAAGGGAGGTGGTGCTATTTTGCATGACATCTTGGCTGCGAAAAGGCTTTCGCTGCAATCGTGAAACGTCCGATTTTCTGCACCAACTTCAGCAATTCTTCCGCAGCGGACCTTCAACACTATTTAAGGGCCTGAGACGTCCAAAGAGAGGGAGAAACAGCTAGGAGCCAGATTCAGACCTTGGGAAGATCCAGAGCTTGAGGAGAGAACCAGAGCTAGAGAAAGAGAGAGGAAGAAAGAAGGGAAGGATGTTTTCATTGTTTAAATATTATTTTTTCTCCATTTTAATTAATTTTATGAATTTCTAAACTTTTAGCTAGGGCTGAGATGAAGCCCCTAATTTGAATAATTCTTATCTATGTTGATTTTATTTGGTTTAGATTGATTTGTTTCTTTTTCTAGTGTGCTTAACTGTAATTTTCATGCTTCTCCATTATATGAGCTCGACCAAAGTCTAGATATGGATGTTGTTTAAAATATTAAATAGGTGCTTGTGTCTGACCATGAACAGGTTTCCTATATAGGAAGAAACAGGATTTACATCTCTCCATGCCTGACCATGGATGGAAAGATGTGATCCATATGCTTTAAAGGATTATACATTCTGTGTGCCCGACCATGGATATAGGATGTGCTTTGTTTATTAAATTTATATCAATCTGAATTAAAATAAATCAACAGGTAAAACAAGGGTTAGGATAATTAGGGGTGGATTCGAAAGTCCTAGTCTTCTCCTCGATTGAATTTTTCTCATTGTTCTCAGTTATTTTTTATAGATTTATGCTAGTTTACTTAATAGTTTGTTAAACCATTCGTTGGATTAGTTAAGAAGAATCATAAATTTTAAATTATAACAATCAGTCCTCGTGGGAATGATCTCGTAATACGTACATATTTACATCTGATTTATATACTTGCGAGTTAAAATCATTTAAATCAGATTGGTTTAAATCAAAACCTCAGTCACTTGCATGACAATCATAAAGATGAATGGATCCTTAACACAGGATCATCATATTACATGACTCTTCATTGGAATTCGTTCACCAGTTACAAGGAATACAATGGTGGACAAGTCTTTATAGGTAATGATAATGCCTATAATGTTATAATTATTGGAATAATGAGCATCAAGATGTTTGATGGGATGAAGCGTACCTTGATTGATGTCAGGCACGTTCCTAATATGAAGAAAAGTCTAATTTCTCTCGGTGCACTCGAGGCTATAGGGTGCAAGTTCACTGGTATTAATGGTGTCCTAAAAGTTTCAAAAGGGGCACTGATGTAGAGCGGATCGCCGACAACTTCATGTCCAAGATGGATAAAAAAAAGCCCAGTCGACGACAAACCATCGAACCTTAGATTTGGTGTATCTCGCAATTTGGAATGAGTTACCAGACGTAAAATATATGATTTTGGGGTATAACGAGCTACTTTAGCCACCCAACCTGGCTATGCCGGGTTGCGCAAGCTAGATTTGTGAAATACCCCCGGATCGATGGCTGTTGCCCCATTTTAATTCCATTTTTGCTATAAATAATAAGTTTTAGTTTCATTATAACTCTTCATCTGTTGGGCTTTAGGAGTTGCACCCAATGTGAAAAGAGCTTAGAATAATTAGGAGAATATCTTAGAGAGACTATAATGCCTCAAACTTTTCGATACTTGAGCATCGAACGTTTTGGTGCGTTATAATAGAGTTTGACGTAATACATGTGGAGTGTACGATGCCAACCTAATAATCCAGACTGTGCATATAACCAGCCACATGAATCAAACTGTTGGAGTGATCCCCATCCATCCATCCATCCATAGATAAGCAAGGATCATGAAGAAAACACATGATCACATAGTACAGACAACATAGAATCCGATACATCCTTAGCTAGATGTCTTAAATGGACCCCCAGAACATGATGACTGTTATGGATCTCATGCAAATGCCACGGCGGACCCACCTGGATTAGGTTACATACACAACACTGATGCTCTGCAACATACCAAGCGGTGAGCACGGTCAAACAGGGTTTCTCCACAAAGGAGAGAGCCCTCTCCCAAATCACTCCCCGCCACAAGGAAGTTTCAAATAGTGTGACATTGGCATCACCCATGGGTCACCAAGATCCCAAAATGGTGATCTGAACCGTCCATCAGACTCGGGCGGGCCGTCCGATCGTAGTTCAGAGGGAAGATTGCTAAACAGAGGAGGGGAAAACGATCTCCATCAGTCGGACGCTGAGCAGAACGCGCCATGAAGGATCCGATGGGCCACCTCGAATCCAATCTGTACTACATCATCCTAGCCCAGAATAACAAGAGGAATCTAATGGAAGGAGTGGATTTCCCTAGAGTTTCGGTCATAGGCCCCACCAGATAACGCAGATCCGAGAGTTTACGCAACATATGTGGAAGCCGAAAGAACTGGCGTGATACAGAAATTGCGCCCGCTGGACGATTAGAATTCGAATCATAGCCCTAATCTGGACCGTCCATGTGCCGGGAATGGGAGATCCGACCACTCCCATGCTGGTAGATAATGACTGGAATGAGGATAGTGATTTGCCTGCGACCCTGATCACCACTACACCGAAGAAAGAGTCGCAGTGCGACGCGTTTTCTCAGACCGTGTAAGACTTACGCACACCGCCTTCCTGCGCAAGAACAGTTTAAAAGGACTTCTCACTACCTATAAAAAACTGACCACAAGGCATGGTGGGGAGAACATTAGGAAGGAGAGTAAGAAGAAAGAAGAAGGGGAAGAGAGGATCAGGCCCCTGCTGATGGAAGTCGTCCCAGCAAGACAGGGAGAGAAAGAAAGAGGAAGAGAGAAAGAGAGAGAGAAAGGGAAAGAAAAAGAGAGAAGGAAGAAGGAAGAAAGAAAGAAAGAGAGAGAAAGAAAAAGAAGGAGAAGGGAAACAAGGTGTTGCTCACGTTCAGTAATGAGGCCAGACCATTTCCCCTTTTCCTCCTTTTATTAGAAAATCTCCTTCCTTTTGGCTTTTCCCATAACGATTGTGATGAACCCCATTTAAAAAATAAAAATAAAAAAATCATAGCCGACTCGATAGGAAAATACTTTGAGTTTCAGAATCTTTAACGCAAGCATCACGCATCAAGTTCCACTCGATTTAGTCAGACTTAACACTATTGTAAGTTAAGAATTTGGCGTAACCATAAATACTTGGATTAGGATAAAGTAATTGGGCAATAAGACTTTCGTACATCGACACAAAAAGTTGAGGTAACCAAAGGTGAGGGTTTTATCCTTTAAGCTTACATTAATTTAAATTGTTATATTCATCCTGCCTTTCACATGCCTTCATGTGATTTTATCTTGCCTTTTACATGCCTCCATATTACGTTGAATTTTTCTTGCAATTATATGTTTTACTATCAATTATTTACTCTTTTGAAATTATAGTACAATGTTGATTACAAATAATCTTTATGAATTTACATAGGGCGATGGATACAAGCCTTGTCCTTGCCTTAACAAATTTATTGAGTTGGCCCTGCCACTTGTCCTTTTATTTGAGTTAGCCATGACCACTCTCATTATTAAAGAATCGACTGTTGCTACTCTTCTATTTATTGAGTTAGTCATTACCACTCTTCTTATTAAAGAATTAGTCGTTTCTGCTCTTCTATTTGTTTAGTTAGCCATTGTTACTATTTTTTTATTGAGTTGATCATCGTCACTCTCCTTTTTATTACGTTGTCTATTGCCACTTTTCTCTTTATTTTATTGGCCTGGTGCTATATACCTTTAAGGCTTGGGCATGTGTCTTGATATTCTTGAATTTCCATGATTCAATGGATTTCTTTTTTGGTGCAAGTACTATGTTGGGTATCCCTCTTCTAGCGATTGAATAAATATTGTGGACGTAATGCGTTTTCAGTTGTGGTCCTGGGGTGACACGAAATTTCCTATTTCATGGGTGATGGTGCACATATTAGTGTATGTAAATCGTTCTATATACGTGATACATTAATTCTTTCTTAGGGTTGGATGTCGCATTTAGTTGCTCCAATCCGGTCTTTTCTTTTGGGGGTTGGATGTTGCACTTAGTCGCTCCAATCCGGGTTACGTGATTCACTTGGTTATGTGTTGTATTCGTCTTAGGACAACCGTATAAATCCATGTTAAATGTGGGATATGCCAGCGAATCTCCGTTGTATGGGATGCGAGACGAGTCAGATAACTATACTCGTATTCCACATTATGGCGATCGCTAAGTGTGATAAACCGCATATACTTTTCTAGGCATGTGTCTCATATAGATTACTTGTGCATTAATACCTCTTGTAGTTGTATAGTATGAGACGTATCAGAACCTTTACATTATTTTATAAATCTCTTGAATTATTGTTAATCTTAAAAGATGAACATCATTATGAGTAGGGCATTAACCCTCTTCCAACTTTACAGATTATGCAGGTGACGTACAAATTGAAGACCTAGTGAACATTCTCCATAAGGAAGATTGTGTTGAAAGAATAAAAAGACAATTTATGATTTAGTTTTATACTTCCGCTGTGAATTCGATAAATATAAAAAGCTTCCATTAAGAAGACATTTGATTATTCTTTTTTACTTTGATGAAATATAAACAATACAGTCGATTTTATTCTTGTGAATGTTAACTTCATGAATGTATCTGGATGTGATCCAAATGAAAAAAAGGGTGCAATTGTCAAAACCATTTATGTTTATACATTATTAACACCTGATTTTCTCGGATACGAGTATGAACTCTGACTGTAAAAATTCGGGACGTTACAGATGCCAAATAGGATACTTACTATTTTTGGCCAAAAACCTTGCGCACTAGTAGACATCATGACCGTCTATAAATGGTAAGTTTACTATTTATAGTAAGTTGCGAATTTTAGGAGTTTTAGTTGTAATTTGCTTTTGATTTCTCTTCCATTGCTTGGTATCCCTATTTAAAGGGTTGTAAACTTGTTTATTTAAATCATCAATCAATTTCGAATTTTATAGAATTTATTTTCTATTTTTCTTGCTTTCTCGAGAATTCAAGAAGTCTTTATAGGGAGTTTAGAGAAGTTTCATGGATTTGGAACAGTTACTCCCTTAAGGAAGATGGTGCTTGACCTCACGTCCTTCCCTACGTCAGGCACTCATGGTTATAAGAGCGCAAAGGCACGAAAACCTTTATAGGTTGATTGGAAACATTTCAGTAGGTGGAGCGGTTGCAGCTGTTGCAGATTCCACGTGTGTACATATGTGGTATGCTTATCTAGGTTACATGAGTGAGCGGGGCATGAAGGTACTATCTGATCGTTATTTGATTCTAGCTTTTAAGAATTCTGATTTAGATATATGTGAATATTATATACATGATAAACAATCTAGATTATCTTTTAAATCTGAAAAACATGTATGTAAGAGAGTGCTTGATTATGTACACTCTGATGTATGGGGTCCATCGTCAAAGGTTTCCATTGGAGGATCATTATAGTTCGTTTTATTTAATGACGACTACTCTAGGAAAGTTTGGATTTATTTCATGAAATACAAATCCGAAGTTTTCACCATTTTCAAACAATGGTAGAAAAACAGTCAGGGTAAAAAATAAAGGCTTTTAGGGCTGACGATGGTGGAGAATTTATTTTGACTAATTTTAATAAACATCTTGCAAATATGAAGGGATCATTAGGTACAACACAGTGCACCACACGCCTGAACAAAACGGTGTGGCTAAGTGGATGAATCAGACTCTATTGGAAAGGGCCCGATGCATGTTAAGTAATGCTGCATTGTACAAAGATTTATGGACTGAGGCCGTTAACGCGACTTGCTATTTGGTGAATCGATCCCTGTCTACGACAATTGAATGTAAAATCACAAAAGAAGTATGGAGTGGTCATACGATGGACTACTCAGACTTGTGCATATTTGGTTGTGAGACTTATTCTCATGTACCGTCAGTTGAGGGAGATAAGCTAGACCCTAGAGTAAAAAAGTATATCTTTGTTGGCTATGGTATTGGTGTGAAAGGTTACATGTTATTCGACAAGGTCATACAAAAAGTCATCACTAGCCGTGACGTTAGGTTCGATGAAAGCTCCTTATTCTACAAGAATGATCAAGAGGAGCAAGTGGAACCAAAAAGGTTGATCATAGACATCCGGATTGACATAGATGATGCTTAGGCAGAGATAGATGCGTAGACAGTGGTATAAGATCAGGTGGAGCAGCCACCTGTGAAAAGAAACTCACTACGTGATCTCAAGTTACCGACAAGATACAGGGACGACTCTAATATCACATATGCCCTTATTATATATGAGGGGGACTCGCCTACTATTCAGAAGGCTTTTAATAAGCCTGATGTAAAAAAGTGGAATGCGACTATGGACAATGAGATAGACTCGTTGCACAAAAACTACACATGGGAGATGGTGAAGTTTCTAGTGGGACGAAAAACGATCAAATGCAAGTGGTTATTCAAAATAAAGCAGTATAGATACAAAGCGAAGCTGGTAGCGAAGGGGTATGATTAGAGAGAAGGAATCGACTTCACAGAGATATTTGTGCCAGTGGTTAAGTAAGTATCCATCAGATTTGTGTTGGCGCTGGTTGCCTAATACGATATCGAGCTAGAATAGATAAATGTCAAGATACATTCATGCACGGGGAGTTGGAAGAGAAGATCTACATGAAGCAACCAGAGGGCTACGAAGTTAAAGGGGTAGAGAAAAAGGTTTGCAGGTTAATGAGGTCGTTGTACAACATAAAACAGTCGCCTATGCAATGATATAACAAATTTGATTCTTTTATATTGAGTCAGAAATATACTCAGAGTGAATACGATCACTGTGTCTATACAAGACATTAAGTGATGAAAAATTAATCATTCTAGTATTGTATGTTGATGATATGTTAATCGCCTGTCATGATATATCTGAAGTCAACGTAATGAAGACTCATTTATCAGGGGCATTTGAGATGAAAGATTTGAGGGCTGTAAAGAGGGTTCTCAGTATAGATATTCATAGAGATAGGAAGAGGGGCAGACTTTGGTTATCACAGACAGAATATCTTGAAAAGATGCTGATCAAGTATCGGATGGACCAAGTAAAGTTGGTGAGCGTTCCCCTCGTGGCTCACTTTAAACTTTCCTCAGAACAATATCCTAAATTAAATAAGAAAAAATATGTTATGTCTTATATGCCTTATTCGAATGCGGTTGATAGTTTAATGTGTACCATAGTTTATACGAGAACAAATATTTCACAGGCAATCGGTGTTATGAGTAAATATATGTCGAACCCCGGCAAACAACATTGAAAAGTGGTAAAATAACTACTTTGATACATTCGAGGTACAAAAGACTACGTCTTAACTTTTGAGAAGACATGAGCAAAGTTGATAGGATATGTAGATTCAGACTATACAGGCAGTGTGGATTCCAGAAAGTCGACTTGTAATACCTCAAATTTTTGCTATTTTGGATTTGCCAAAAATCCTTTAATTTTTTTATAACTAGTCACATCATCATTTACGAACCATTGATGTTTGAGGTGAGCTTATACGCGGTTGGTATCAATAAAAACCGTACAAATAAGATTGATCAATTGTAGAAAACCAATGAACCCAATCGATCACTTGAACATCAAGTTTAGCCCCATGATTTATTCACATAGAGCCCAAATATAATCGACCCATCGTTAACTAATCAAGATAATCATAACTAAATTAAAGATCTAACCGAAGTCGAGTCAGATGAGGCTCGGATATTGACTAATAGACCAAATCAACCCCATTACTCTTTTTAGCTTAAAACCGATGGTTTAGAGTAATCATGATCAAATCTCCACTTTCACTGGTTATAAATAGGTCATACTATGAACATAATTAATCCAAACCTTAATCATTGTCCACGAGAAATCTCAATACCTAATTCATTACATAAATGCCCCGATTTTCTGAATAAACTCTAAACCGCTCATTAGTGGGCCATTATTTCCAAAACTATAGAATAATGTCCGTCTTACTAGTTTCGATGTCCATCACGAGAGTCGGACTTGGGTAGTGTCTAGAACTGATCAACTTGAGCTGAATGACGAGTGCATGAGAAGTGCAAATACTCTAAAGGAAGAAGCTGAAACTTAAGTGAATTGAGTCATCTATTCTTATACAAAGTTGAGAATTTCAGACCGTTGGTTTACAAACAAACTTCACACGTAAAGTAAGGATATTTTCCTTCTCATATCTATATAGTCGCGGCCCTGATCGACCATCGGTGACCGTTAAACAGACTTCTAATCATATCTGTCGATCGACACATCCAAATGGTTGGCTGATCATGTCCATACATAGATCATCATTAAGGCTAACTATCCTATGGTGTATATCAATATGTATACCCCATAACGGGCCCTAGAGGTTAGAAAAATCCCCTCATAGGGATAGTATAGTAAAAACCCAACTCTTAGGGTCATTTATACCAAATCTGGCACTATAAAAGGGTCTCATTTGCGCACTCCTTTTTCCCATACGAATTTTATGCCCTACCTTGGGTGAAGGAGAAGAGAAAGAGAGAAAATGAAAAGAAAGATAAGGGAGGGAGTGTTTGTGTGAGTGATGAGAATCGTGGTACTTGTAAGGTTGGTATTTCCTCAACCAAACCGGTGGCTACTACAAACCTCTATCAAATCCACCCATGCCAAGAATCGGAGGTAAGAATAGTATATTTTCTCCTAAATTAAGAAACCTAGTTTAGATTCTGATCATTAATGTTGTTTTTCTTGATTTTGATTTAGAAATTGGTGGTTTTACCAAAATCTTCAAATCCTAAGATCTCAAAGAATGAAAATCTCCTCTTAAGGTGCAGACTATTATCCTTAGGTGGCTAAGTACCAATTTTACGATAAATTTAATGATTGTGGATATTAGATTGATGTGCATGAGTAATTTAGAGAAAATCTAGCTAGGAACCTACATGATAGGTCTACCCAACACGCATGCGATGATAAATTTAACATGTTTGATTTGTCTTCAATTCGTTTGGGCATGAAATTGGTGTCTCATGTTTATTTCACATTCGATTTTTACTTGATCTTCTCTATAACATGTATGATTGCTTTATTTCTTGTTGAATTTTTTTACTATGAGTGATGTGTTATCCTTTCCCTCTTACGAAATTCGGCACCACATACACACGATTAACTTATACTGTTAAGAGTTGTTGTATTCATCTTAATATCCTGAAATTTTATGCTTAATATAGTATACGCATAATTTCATTTGTACTTAAAGATTAATCCTTAGCCGATTAGAAGTGAAATTGAATATAACCCATTCTTTGGGTTTGTCAAGAACTGAGAATTATGAGGGTGGTCTCGTTGGTTGGACCGCCCTATGACCAGACTGACTGATTTGGGTGGACACGAATGGGTGATAGTAGTGGGACTACATCGGTTGCTTGCACCCGATGTCGTGTGTTACGTGCTTGCTTGAACTTGAGCAATCTAGTCCACTGACTGACCAACCATGCTTGTTAACCATGTTTGCTTACATCTATTGGGAACCTGAAACACCCCTCGTCCACTGAAGACCACTAACAATAGATGGAAACTGATCAACAATCTCATGAGCCAGACATGGTGGAATGGGACACTGTATCCGAGTTGTCGGCCCACGCTGGGGTGACGAGCCTCCTTATAGTGATCGCGAGTGACCCGCTTTCCAGCACCCCCCACGTGCTTGTGTTCACTCCCCAAGTGCAGGGTTGTGATGTAGTAATAACTCGGTAAGACCGAGGTCGAATTCCAAGGGACTGAAACTTGTACGTTATCTAAAATTATCTAGAACTAGAACTAGGCTAAGATGAATTCTAAATCAATTAGCAATGGTGGAATACTTGTAGAATAATTAATCTAAAACTTAGGAAACAAATCAGAGATAGAAAACTAGGGATTTAGAGGATCCACTTGCAGAGATCAGGGAGAACTTATGCTTGCATCAAAAATTATGAAAATTACTGAACTGCCGTTGATCTAGTTTTCAAGGAGATGAAAGGTGTATGAATTAGAATGGATTCCATCACCAAACCATGCCCAAAAGACTATGGCAAACAACAGAATTAAACTAATTACCACCCAATCACATGTATGAAAGTTAGGAAGGGTACCGTCATCCGACCATGCCCAGGAGACTATGGTGAACAACAGGGCTTCCTGACATCATAAACATTAAAGAGAAGGGAAATATTCAAAGCCATTGCAGACCCATTGTAATTTCAGTCACAACAGACCATTAAAAACCTAAAACATTCCCATATTAATTAACTAAAATCAACGTCAATTCATGCATTAAAATTTAAATAAAATCAAATCTCCCATCTCACTACAAGCTTCACCTCTTAGCCCTAGCTAGGAGGATTTAGCCTGCCATGGATGGGCTCAATCCAAATAAATAAAGAGAAAAAGAAAAGAAAAAGGAAAAGGGAAAGAAAAAACCAAGCTCCTCTCTCTCTCCTCTGCCCACGTTGAAACCCAAGCTTGAGCCCTCTGTTCTTCCTCCCCAGACCCTGAATGAATGCTCCCCACATCCAAAAACCTCCTTTTATAGCTGCTGGAAGGCTGGAGTCAGTGACAGAGTTGTAGCAGGACACGGAGTGCAATTTTCGCAGCCAAGTTCGGTACCATGAAACACGCCACTTTCCTCGCTCAAATTCCAAAGAAACACCGTCCCTTAGTACTTTCTTGGGTCCTCTACATGATAGACGGTTCAGATCTGCCATATGATCAAAGATGGTGGGCCAAAACTGTCTGGAAAAGTCAGTTTTCACGGATGTGCGAAACCTTTCGCACCATTTCGCTGTTGTGGTCGGTGGGCCCCACAGAAGCATTTTCTGGAAAATTCACCCCGTCCATTGGATTCAGAATGAAATTTCAATCAAGAATGGATAGTTTTGAACGTTCATTGACGTGTCCCAGAGAAGAATTAACTAAAAGATCAGATTTGAACGCTACCGAGCAGCCCTTTTGTGGCCTCTGTATCTCACACGTGTGCAGGCATGGGTACAAAAAGTCAGCATATTTTTGTAGTTCTCGAAGCCCTCTACACGGTGGACGGATCAGATCAGCCATACAAGCAATGGGTGGGGCCCACTACCGTCTGCAAAATGGACGCCGGCCGTCCGTTACGCGTTGCGATTTTTTTTTTTTTTTTTTAAGAAGAAAGTCGGTCAGCGTCTTGCTGACCGACTTAACTCGTTTGGTGCACGACGAGTGCACATGTGCACTGTACACACTCATCCCATATGGAGTCCATTGCACTGTTTTGGAGAAATCTGCACCGTCCATCTGTTTTGACTCCTCATTTAAGGCGTCAATAATAATTTTGAGGCAGTTCCAGATATCAGGTGGGCCCAGAATCAATGGTTTATGGGCTGATCTGTCAGTTGGGGCACTTCCCGAGATCTTCAATGGCTGAAATTTTATATGTACGGTTAATTTATGGTCCTCAGGCGACGTATGAAGTTTCGAGCCAAACGGATGGTGGGAACCTCGTGATCTTGCATTCTGGACGTCCTTCAGGCCACTTGAGCTTCAATTTCTAACTTTTCTCAGATTTCTGACCGTGTATATTTGTCAATCTTGGTCCCCTGGAGTGTGTCCCTTGACTTTGGCGTCATCAGATCGTTAAATCTCAACTTTTAACGTCCTTTTTCCATCCATGCTCATAAAATCACTTTTCCACACAAGAATGAGAAAACGAGCCATTAGACAGCATTATATTCGTAAATCCAGACAATATCTGGGGTCTAATATGTAATATTTGACCCTCAACACAACCCCCAACCAGCATTTTGCTAGTCCCGAGCAAAGTATGCGAAAAATAAGTTGAGAATTATAGGAGAACTTTTTATGAAATCGAGTGAGATTTTAAACAAAATACGAGAAATTTAATATTCATGAATGTTAGAAATTGTATTCTCCTGAGCTCAAGCGCACGGTAGACTTTATAATCAAGTGTAAAGTATTAATCCATCAATTAGAAAAATTTTAAACATTGAGATCCATGGATGTATAGTCTAATCTCGGCTTATCATCATTAAGAGATCCAATTGTCAATTTCATGATATCATTGGTAACCAACAAGAAAATTCATAACAAGCAAAACCTAATCCAAAACTTGCCTCATAGATTAACCTATTAACTTGTGATTTTTCTATTCAAAGTAATGCCAAGGAAGGAGAATCAAATCCTTACCTATAGGGAGCAAACCTATGGTGAAGATCGTACACCTGACTCTTTTTAGATATCATTCATGGGAAATTAACTCCACACTTATAGGGAGCAAACCTATGGTGAAGATTAATTATCCAACCTTTCCAATTTTTATACCATGATGGCAAGATATTTTAGTGATTACCAAATTAACCCTTCAATATCAGACAGAAGTCTTAATGTGAAAGCGAGATGTGACATATGAAATCCTGATGCGATCAATGTTTAAAACTTCTAATCATGGCTTAACAACTCGATCGTAACTGCAGAATGCCACCGATACGGAATCCAAGAGTCATAAATTATCAACATCATATATCTCACAATTCTAAATCAAGGATATTCGTCAAAATCACTTCAAATTCATAAAAATTTTCAGAAAAATTCAAAAAATTTTCACAATTGTTGCTCAAGACCAAGAAAATACTGATTAGGTTACCTAATCCTCCACCCCCAACCTAAAGTCTACATTGTCCTCAATGTAAAAGATATGAGCATGCAATGCTCATGGGACAACGAAAGTAAATGAAAAGTGATGGGAAGATAGTACCTGAATAACGAATCAAGAGAGTTTCCAATAGATCACGGCATGGAAGCTTGTCAGCATGAGAGAGAAAGAAGAACAAAAATAACAAAAATAAAATCCTACCTATATCACTTTCGCAGGTGCTCTCGATTGCATTTAGCGTATGCAACAAGCCTTTAAACCCCTAGGTTACCCCTAGTGGACGAGTTGTAGTCTCGTGAGGGTTTGCAGTAATGTTACCCACAAACATTGAATCATCTAACTAGAGAATGAAAAGGAATAAAAAAGCTGGGTTGTCTCCCAGGAGCGCTAAATTTACCGTCTTCAGCCAGACAAATAAAACAACTAACCTAGACCTATGAAAGCGATAAACCTACCTATACCTCCATCAGACTAGGAGATCAGTCCTGGTAAACAGGAGCAATCAGAGGCATGGACATGTCCTCTGAATCAAATGTCTCAACAAATGGCTTTAATCGATGTCCATTAACTTTAAACTCCTTGCCATTGTCGGGATCTCTTATCTCGATGGCCCCATGAGGATAAGCAGTAACAACAATGTAAGGGCCGGTCCAACGAGATCGAAGCTTACCCGGAAAGAGATGTAGTCGAGAGTCATACAAAATGACTTTCTGACCAGGCGTGAATGATTTTCGTATAATATATTGATCATGAAACGCCTTCATCCTGTCCTTGTAAATTCTCGAGTTCTCATATGCATCGCTCCGGATTTCTTCAAGTTCATTCAACTGAAGTTTGCGTAGCGAGCCAGCGTTGTCCATATTGGAATTCAGATTTTTGATCGCCCAGTATGCTTTATGTTCCAATTCCACAGGCAAGTGACAGGCTTTTCCATAGACAAGTCTAAAGGGAGATGTTCCAATAGGAGTTTTGAAAGCAGTACGGTATGCCCATAAGGCATCGGTCAATCGGATTGACCAGTCCTTACGATCAGGGTTAACCGTTTTCTCTAGGATATGTTTGATCTCCCTATTGGAAATCTCAGCTTGTCCACTTGTCTGTGGATGGTATGGGGTGCTCACCTTATGAGAGATACCGTATTTCTTCATTAAGCTCTCAAATGGTCTATTGCAGAAGTGTGAGCCCCCATCACTAATGATGGCTCGAGGTGTTCCGAACCGCGACAGGATATTTTCTTTCAAAAATTTAATGACCGTGCGATGGTCATTTTTGCGGCACGGAATTGCTTCGACCCATTTAGTGACATAGTCTACGGCGAGCAAAATATACAGATTTCCAAATGATTGGGGAAATGGTCCTATGAAATCAATGCCCCAACAATCAAATGCTTCTATAATAAGGATGGGATTCAAGGGCATCATATTTCGACGGGACAATGCTCCCAATTTCTGACAACGCTCACAAGCCTTGCAAAACTCATGAGTGTCCCTGAACATAGTGGGCCAGTAGAAGCCACACTGTAAAATCTTGACCGTGGTCTTTTTAGCAGAAAAGTGACCACCACAGGCCTGTGAGTGACAGAAGGAGATGACACTCTGATGCTCATCGTCTGGTACGCATCTCCTTAAGATTTGGTCTGGGAAATATTTAAACAAATATGGATCATCACAGAAAAAGTTACGCACCTTGGTAAAGAATTTCTTCTTATCTTGTGACGTCCAGTGTGTCGGTATGGCACTTGTAGCAAGATAATTAGCAATATCAGCGAACCAAGGTTAATGGGAGACTCTAAACAGTTGTTCATCAGGGAACATGTCATTGATATGGGTCGCCTCAAGGGAATCAGAGGTATTAAGGCGAGAAAGATGATCGGCCACTACGTTCTCTACTCCCTTTTTATCTTTAATTTCTAAATCAAATTCTTGGAGTAGAAGGATCCATCGTATCAGGCGGGGCTTAGAATCATTCTTAGAAAGAAGATACTTAAGTGTCGCGTGATCTGTGTAGATGATGATCTTGGATCCGATTAGGTAGGACCTAAATTTGTCCAAAGCGAACACTACGGCTAAGAGTTCCTTTTCCGTAGTCGAGTAGTTCACTTGGATAAGATTTAGAGTCCTACTTGCGTAGTGAATAACGTAAGGCAGCTTATCTTTTCTCTGGCCTAGAACCGCTCCAAGAGCATAATCAGAGGCGTCACACATAAGTTCAAAAGGAAGACTCCAGTCAGGTGGCTGCATGATAGGTGCAGTGGTTAGCATGCCCTTAAGCTTAGTGAAAGCTTCTTGGCACTGTTCAGTCCACTCGTATGGTGTATCCTTTTGAAGAAGATTACATAAAGGACGAGAGAGGAGACTAAAGTCCTTTATGAATCGTCTGTAAAAGCCTGCGTGTACTAAGAAGGATCGCACGTCCCTGATATTCTTGGGTGGAGGTAGGTTAGAGATAAGATCAATTTTTGCCTTATCTACCTCGATTCCTTTGGACGAGATGATATGCCCAAGGACAATTCCCTTTTGAACCATAAAATGACACTTCTCCCAGTTAAGTACCAAATTTTTTTCTTCACATCTTTTCAGCACACATTTAAGACTTGCTAAGCACTCGCTGAAAGATGAACCGAAAACAGAGAAATCGTCCATGAAGACCTCTAGATATTTCCCCACCATGTCAGAAAAGATGCTCGTCATGCATCGCTGAAAGGTGGCAGGGGCATTACATAGCCCGAATGGCATCCTTCTGTAAGCAAAGGTGCCATAGGGACATGTAAATGTGGTCTTTTCCTGATCCTTAGGGGCGATTTCAATCTGATTATAACTTGAATACCCGTCAAGGAAACAATAATAGGAATGACCAGCTAGCCTTTCTATGATTTGATTAATGAAGGGCAAAGGAAAGTGGTCTTTCCTTGTGACGGTATTCAGCTTTCTGTAGTCAATGCACATTCTCCAACCAGTAGTAACTCTGGTTGGCACGAGTTCATTATTGGCATTGGCTACGATGGTGATCCCGTACTTCTTAGGAACTACCTGAGTTGGACTCACCCATTGACTATCGGATATGGGGTAAATGATCCCCACTTCCAATAGTTTGAGAACCTCGGCCTTAACCACTTCCTTCATGTTTGGATTTAGTCTACGTTGTGATTGCCGAACAACCTTTGCATTGTCCTCAAGATATATACGGTGAGTACAAATCGATGGGTTAATTTCCTTGAGGTCCGCTATCGTCCATCAAAGAGCTCCCTTATGCTCAATGAGAGTAGATATCAGCATACTCTCCTGTTCTTTCTTCAGGTGGGCAGAGATCACCACCGGGTATGTCTCATCCTGACCTAAATAGACATATTTTAAATCAGAGGGCAAAGGTTTTAGGTCAAGCTTCGGTGGCTTGAGGTTAGACGGTAGAGGCACTACATAAGTTTGGGGCAATTCTTCAATGTGTGGCCTCCACCGGTTAACTTCAAGTACCGGTGCAGTATCAAGCATGACACACGTCTCCCTAATTATATCATCATCAAGATCATGGGAGTGGGTCAGGCACGTCTCTAGAAGATCAGAGGATAAGGTGAGAGGCGTTCTATCTTCCACAAAAGAATCAATCATGTTAACATCGTGGAAATCGTCATCATCCTCTGAGTTGTTGCCGTTATTGAAAAAGATATTCGATTCCAATGTCAAATTTTCAAAGGACATAGTCATGACACCATTCCTGCAATTGATAATTGCATTTGAAGTGGACAGGAATGGGCGACCAAGAATGACGGGAATCTGAGTGCTCGTATCATTGATGGGTTCAGTGTCCAAGATGATAAAATCAACAGGGTAGTAGAATCTATCCACCTGGACCAACACATCCTCGATGATCCCTCTTGGTATACGAACAGAACGATCAGCAAGTTGTAGTGTGGTTCGAGTGGGTTTTAATTCACCCAAACCTAACTGTTGGTATACCGAATAGGGAATCAGATTGACGCTCGCTCCTAAGTCAAGAAGTGCGTGATCAATTCGATAGTTCCCGATTACACATGATATGGTTGGGCAACCGGGATCTTTGAATTTTTGCGGCACATCTTGTTTCAGGATGGCACTCACTTTCTCAGTCAAGGAGATCTTCTTTTGAACATTTTTTCGTCGTTTGGTAGTGCATAAATCCTTTAGAAATTTAGCGTATGAAGGAATCTGTTTTACAACGTCAAGCAGAGGAATGTTGACTTTCACTTGTTTCAACACCTCTAGGATATCCTGAGAGTTAGATAGACATTTTGGTTTAACCAACCGTTGGGGAAACGGAGCAACTGGCTTTTCTAGAGGTTCCGGTTCAAATTTTTGTGGGGCGCCACTAGATCCATCATTGTTGTCCTCTTCTGGTTCTTGAGGCTTTTCGGGCCTCACCGGAAGGGTTTTATCAATAACCTTCCCACTCCTAAGAGTGGTGATGGATTTAGCGTGCCCCATTTGATTTGAAGAGCTGGGATCACCTGTCTCATATTGCGGTTTCGGATTAGGGAGTGATTGTGCAGGGAGCATCCCTTTTTCCATAGCCGTCATACGTGAATCTATTTTTTGCATAAAATCTGAAATTCCTTGCATTGTCCGCGCCAGCTCTTGTATGGAAATTTGAACCGATTCTTCTTGAGGTTTTCCCTGATTTGAATTTTGATTGAAGAAACCTTGAGGGGTAGCAGTTTGTCCGTTCCTCCAACTAAAATTCGGGTGATTTTTCCAACCAGGATTGTAAGTATTAGAGGGTGGTCCATTGAAAGGTCTTTAATAGTTATTTATGGCATTAGATTGTTCATTCAATACATCTCGAAAGGCAGGTATTGAAGGACAATTTTCAGTAGTATGAATGTTGCAATCACAGATGCCGCAAACACTTTCATTAACCTTTTCCTTCCTTCCTTCCATGGCCTCAAATTTTCTGGTGAGATTGGCCACCTTAGCGTTAAGATCATTATCCTCTTTCAGGAGATATATTCCTCCTTTTTCCCTTGAATGAGTCGGCCTAGACGTGGTGTTCGTTCTTGGGTAATAATCCCATGGTTGTGTTTTTTCCGCGAGACTATCGAGGTAATCCCATACCTCGTCAACATTTTTATTAATAAAATCTCCGTTACACATTGTCTCGACCATTTGGCGCATGGAAGATGTTAGCCCATCATAGAAAAAATTCGTAATGCGCCATATTTCAAAGCCATGTTGTGGGCATGCATTAACCAGATCCTTGAACCTTTCCCAACATTGGAAGAATGTTTCATCTTCCTTTTGGGCAAAGTTCATGATTGCTCTCCTCAGGGTAATTGTCTTATGATGTAGGAAAATTTTCTTTATAAATTCCCTCTGCATATCATTCCATGTGCCAATGGATCTAGGACGCAGTGAATGTAACCACGTCTTGGCTTTTTCTTTCAAGAAAAATGGAAAGAGTTTCAGCCTAATAGTATCCTCAGATACATTAGGAAAGTATAAGGTACCTATGATTTCATCGAATTCTTTCAGATGCAAGTATGGTTCTTCAGATTCAAGCGCATGGAACTTAGGAAGGAGTTGGATAACCCCTGGCTTGATGTCCATATGTCCTGTATTCTCAGGAAAAATCATGCATGAGGGCGTACTCACCCCCGCCGGTTGTAAATAATCTCGTAAAGTACGAGGCGGGGGTGCCTGATGCACCTCATTCTCATCATGTACTTCCTCAACCCTTGGTTGGGGTAGTGCTTGAGGTTAATTTTCAGCCATAACGTCTTCTAACTCAGGAGAATTCAAGTGGTGTCTAGTCCTGCGATGGACAGTCAACCCCTCAACTAATCCTCCTTCAGTCACGAGACGTCGAGTGTTGTCGCGTGCCCAATGGGGCATAAAACACACTCAGCCCTCAAATTCTAACTTAAACCTAAAAAAGAAAATAAAAATCTAGAAAAAGGGAGGGTTGGAAAGAAGTTACCAAATCGGAGTTCCTAAGTTAAAAAACCTGCAAAACATACCAAAATAAGTTAGTTTTTAAGAGTAGAAAGTCCTAATTAAAAATAAACTAATTTCTAGGGAAAAGAAGAAATTCCAAAGAAAGAAGAATTAGAAAGAGCTTACTAAATTAGAAGCTTCCTACAAAACAAAAAAATTGAGTTAGTTCTAAAAATCAGATAGAAAGAAGAATAGAAAGTTTCTAAAGTTATGAAAATTTTCTAATAAGGAAAATAACTAAGATTCTAAACCTATAATTAAAAATTTCTAAAAAGAAAATCTAATCCTAAAACTAATTAATTTCAGAAAAACGTAGCCGACAGTCCCCGGCAACGGCGCCAAAAACTTGTTCACTCCCCAAGTGCAGGGTTGTGATGTAGTAATAACTCGATAAGACCGAGGTCGAATCCCAAGGGACTGAAACTTGTACGTTATCTAAAATTATCTAGAACTAGAACTAGGCTAAGATGAATTCTAAATCAATTAGCAATGGTGGAATACTTGTAGAATAATTAATCTAAAACTTAGGAAACAAATCAGAGATAGGAAACTAGGGATTTAGAGGATCCACTTGCAGAGATCAGGGAGAACTTATGCTTGCATCAAAAATTATGAAAATTACTGAACTGCCGTTGATCTAGTTTTCAAGGAGATGAAAGGTGTATGAATTAAAATGGATTCCATCACCAAACCATGCCCAAAAGACTATGGCAAACAACAGAATTAAACTAATTACCACCCAATCACATGTATGAAAGTTAGGAAGGGTACCGTCATCCGACCATGCCCAAGAGACTATGGTGAACAACAGGGCTTCCTGACATCATAAACATTAAAGAGAAGGGAAATATTCAAAGCCATTGCAGACCCATTGTAATTTCAGTCACAACAGACCATTAAAAACCTAAAACATTCCCATATTAATTAACTAAAATCAATGTCAATTCATGTATTAAAATTTAAATAAAATCAAATCTCTCATCTCACTACAAGCTTCACCTCTTAGCCCTAGCTGGGAGGATTTAGCCTGCCATTGATGGGCTCAATCCAAATAAATAAAGAGAAAAAGAAAAGGAAAAGAAAAGGGAAAGAAAAAACCAAGCTCCTCACTCTCTCCTCTGCCCACGTTGAAACCCAAGCTTGAGCCCTCTGTTCTTCCTCCCCAGACCCTGAATGAATGCTCCCCACGTCCAAAAACCTCCTTTTATAGCTGCTGGAAGGCTGGAGTCAGTGACAGAGTTGTAGCAGGACACGGAGTGCAATTTTCGCAGCCAAGTTCGGTACCATGAAACACGCCACTTTCCTCGCTCAAATTCCAAAGAAACACCATCCCTTAGTACTTTCTTGGGTCCTCTACATGATAGACGGTTCAGATCTGCCATATGATCAAAGATGGTGGGCCAAAACTGTCCGAAAAAGTCAGTTTTCGCGGATGTACGAAACCTTTCGCACCATTTCGCTGTTGTGGTCGGTGGGCCCCACAGAAGCATTTTCTGAAAAATCCACCCCGTCCATTGGATTCAAAATGAAATTTCAGTCAAGAATGGGTAGTTTTGAACGTTCATTGACGTGTCCCAGAGAAGAAATAACTAAAAGATCAGATTTGAACGCTACCGAGCAGCCCTTTTGTGGCCTCTGTATCTCACACGTGTGCAGGCATGGGTATAAAAAGTCAGCATGTTTTTGTAGTTCTCGAAGCCCTCTACACGGTGGACGGATCAGATCAGCCATACGAGTAATGGGTGGGGCCCACTACCGTCCGCAAAACGGACGTCGGCCGTCCGTTACGCGTTGCGATTTTTTTTTTTTTTTTTTAAGAAGAAAGTCGGTCAGCGTCTTGCTGACCGACTTAACTCGTTTGGTGCATGACAAGTGCACATGTGCACTGTACACACTCATCCCATATGGAGTCCATTGCACTGTTTTGGAGAAATCTGTACCGTCCATCTGTTTTGACTCCTCATTTAAGGCGTCAATAATAATTTTGAGGCAATTCCAAATATCAGGTGGGCCCAGAATCAATGGTTTATGGGCTGATCTGTCAGTTAGGGCACTTTTCGAGATCTTCAATGGCTGAAATTTTATATGTACGGTTAATTTATAGTCCTCAGGCGACGTATGAAGTTTCGAGCCAAACGGATGGTGGGAACCTCGTGATCTTGCATTCTGGACGTCCTTCAGGCCACTTGAGTTTCAATTTCTAACTTTTCTCAGATTTCTGACCATGTATATTTGTCAATCTTGGTCCCCTGGAGTGTGTCCCTTGACTTTGGCGTCATCAGATCATTAAATCTCAACTTTTAACGTCCTTTTTCCATCCATGCTCATAAAATCACTTTGCCACACAAGAATGAGAAAACGAGCCATTAGACAACATTATATTCGTAAATCCAGACAATATCTGGGGTCTAATATGCAATATTTGACCCTCAACAGCTTGCAATCGGGGGTGGGGACCACAATGGGATTAAGGATTGCGGGGTCCTGGCCTCATGCGTTGCGGGGTCCGGGCCTCGTAAATGAATGAGGGCATTGATATCATCGGGGTGTACTAGTTTTTCCAACCTGTTAGATAAACAGAATTAACTAAATACTCGACTAACATTATTCATGCATCGCATTAGTTAGGATTTGATGACTCGAAAATTGAGGTCGCAATGAGGGAGTGTTGGTCATGCACAACAGTGAGACGAAGTCACTCGAGGGAGTGTTGTGGGTGATGTCATGTATCATACATAACTCATGCATATGCATTAATAAAGACTAGTTAGTGATTTATGAATGTGTACTTTTCATTAAATTCATCATGAAATTGTTATTTAATATAATTTATGGCTGATTGCACCACTGAGTTAGCTACTCACTCCTACTCTGGGACGGTGTTTTAAAATGCCAAGTAGACCTTTTACTAGATGTAAGTGAGATGGAGCTCGATGGGACAAGTGAGGTGAGCATGGATAAGGAAGATGAGCTTTCCTAATTCTAGCTTATGTGTTGATCGCCGTAAATTGTGCGGGTTATTTATGGGTTGTTGAGTAGGGATTTACGCACCATTTCTTTTGGGCATTTCCTATATAAATTTTGTTGGGCGATGCCTTGTGCGACCCATTTGATGTTCCTGTAGACTTGTGTTTCTTAGCCACTTTTATTTCAATAGATTAGTTGTGGTTGTGGTTTATGTTCCAGCCGATTTCTTTATTGCTCATTTAAACTGATTTATGTACAAATCACCATAGTTAGGATATAAGTGACACCCAGGAACTTAGGACTGAGTTCCTATACAGCCCCTGAAAACCTAGGGTGTTACATGACTTGAGGTTACTCGTTTCTACTAACGGGTGGAGCAATTAGTTAGATGTTAAAGCTTCAGTCCGTAGCGGGTCTTTCTACAACCAAAGCAAAGTATATGATAGTGACATAAGCGTCTAAGGAAGGTATATGGTTAATAGACATGATAAATCAATTGAGCCTTCAATAGGAGGTCGTGCTGGTTAATTGTGGTAGCGAGAGCACTATTAATTCAGTTAAAAATTCTTTTATAACTCTCGTACTAAATAAATTGATGTTCGTCACCACTTTATTTGACAGGTGCTTGAAGAAAGAGGCATGACTTTGGAGAAGATTCACACCAGCGTGAATCCAACGAACATACTCACCAAGGTTGTTCCTACAGAGAAGTTCAACAACTTCTTTAGGCTTGGCGGTGGCGTATAAGGAAGATGAAGTGTGCATGAGAAGCATTGATGAAGTTATGATGCGAGACAAAGATAAGAGAAGAGGACAATGAGCTACACGTTTGAAGATTGAAGACATGGTCGAGATTGTTGTATTTAATGTCTTAAATCTAATCATATTCTACGCAGATTTTTTTGCAAAACTGCGAAAGTGCGGGATTTGTTTTCGATTTTGTTTATGATTCTTTCTAAAACTATATATATATATATATATATATATATATATATATATATGGATTTTAAAGGGGTTTTAGGGTTTTTAAAAGGGTGGAGCAAGGGAGAGATTTCAGGATTACTCAAGTCTGGTAAGTCATTCCTCTTTGTAATTTCTGCTTTCATAGTGAAGGTCCGTCATTTTATACCGTGGTTTTTTCTCGAAAGGATTTTTTACGTTAAATCTTTGTGTTCTTTTGTGTTTGCTTGGTGCTCTTGGATTGCTATCCTTGATCCATCTCCGTGTGATTCCACAACCCAATCCCCAACAGTTTGTTTGTCATTCAGCCTGTTCATAAGGTCACACAAACCTAGATGAAAGGAAAACACAAATATTATATTGATTCATAACTTCTGTGGCCCATAAGAAGTTTTCAACAGAAGGCATTCAATTTCCACCGTTTTTTGTGGTGTGGTTCACTTGAGCTTTAAATATACTTTAACTTTAGTTTTATACCCTAAAATGAGTTGGAAAATGGATGAATGACGTTGATGAAATACATACATTACGATGTGCCCATAGTCTTCACACAAAATAAAGGGTGGTGAACACTTGGGGTAATGTGAAGAGGTGTGAATCTTCTCGTCTTTAGGAGCTTTAGATTGGACATAGTAAACATTGAGCGAAGAGACTTGTGGTCTATGATTTTCCATATCCTTTTGAACTATGATCAGTATAAATGCTTGGGGGAAATATGTGAACATCTTACTTTGAGATGTACAATCATCTTTTATAATAGTGTTGACTCGGGTAAGGACAATAGGTCTTCACCATTAGAAGCTAACTTGTGTCCCTTATATCTCTGTCATTACTCTGCAAGTGAGTTTAAGTGTGCCATGAATATAAGATCTTGGAATTAGAGCTAAAGACACTTGCATTAGAGGATCAAAGTCAATAATCTGAGAGTCCATTAGCCTAGGCTATCATCATGGGATCAAGGATAATGGCGCATGAAAAGTAATCAATGACAAATAAGGGTCAAGGATCTTGACTTCTTGACTGGGCGACTTGAGCTCACTTTATAAAGTTTTACGGAAGCTATTGAGAGTGCATGATGCTGGGTATATTTATCAAGATTCGTACATTCTTATTCGGGCTAATATGAGAGCCAGTTAGTTTACTTGGGGACTTGTTCCATACTGGATATAATTAAATCAATGGCTCATCAATGGTTTTATTACAAGGTTTTGCACCTAAAATGTTTTAATAGGCTTTATAAAAAAAATTACTATTAATGTTTTATTTTAACTGTTAAAATTTATTTTATCGAACTTAATGATAACTTAATGGTTAAAATTTAATGGTCTATCATTTGATCACTGTGGGATATGAATTGGTGATAGATGGTTTAGATAGTGAAAGGATTTGGTCATTAATTAATTAGTGAGTACTCTCATATGCTTTTTTTTTTTTTTTTTGTTAGCTTGTTTAGTACACCTCACTGTCAGTTGACACTTCACTGCTAGCCACCCCCACTAAGGATCGATACCAAGAACCTAGTGTTGAAACAAAACCCCCTTATGCTATGTGTGACCTTGTGTTAAGAGAAAAGTGAGAGATAGTGCCATCTCTCTTCACCCATTCACATCTTCTTCTTCTCTCCTTTATACATATAGCATGTGTGGTCCACCTAGTGGATGATTCATATCTCTCTTGGCTCTTAATAGAGTTGTAAACAATGACATCTCTCACCTCCTTCCATCCACTATGTACTGGGGAGAGACCTTTTTTGTTAAAGAATCTACATCAACAAAATTATCCTGAAATATCATCCCACGATTCAAGTAGGTAAGGTAATTAGATCTCAACTCTTTCTTAAATTTTGATTTTATTTTTTTTAGAAATATGATATGAACAGTTTAATTGGATCTTCAGGAAAAAGTGTTTAAAACCCGAAAGTCAAACACACGTTACACATCCTACCTAAACGCATTACCAGATAGACTATCTCAATCCACCTACCAAATGTCAAGTATCATCGTGGCTCCTTTATAATCTAATATGGCTAAGGAAAAACCTCCTCATACCCTTTCCTGACATGATTTGATATGTTATTAGTCCCCAATGCGAGTAGGGCCATAAATGCAAGTGGGAGGCATAGATGTGACATCTCGACCGCTAATCAGGTGTGTCCTACCCCAAAGGAAAGTACAGGCTTGCCCACCCACCATGTTGGGCTAGCATTTATAGTCGTTGGTTATGCCAGTTTTTACTATCCATTTCATTTTTCTTTTCACACATGTGGGCCACATAAAGAGTAGTGGAACAATGGATGTGATTTATTGCCTATATCACATGGAATCAAACAAGATATAAGGAAGGCGCTTCGTTGCATAATACTTGAGATGAGGCATCTCGATCGAGCTTAGCCATCTGATTTAGGTGGCCCTATTCTTACATGGATTAGCATTAAAAATTCAACCAAAATGGATAATCTTGTTCATTGGTTTCTTGTAGAGATCATGCAATTTCATGTTGGCCATTCCTGATTTGACCCACCTTTCCACCTTAATCCACTAAGATGGGTCCTTCCTAATTATTTTTAAAGCCTTATGGATGACATGCAGGCACTGTAAAGCCAAATGATGTAAGTGTAATGTTGGCCCACTAGATGATTAGTGCAAACCCACCGTACATGTGGCATTGAATAGGTGGGGCATACTGTACACGTGGCATTGTTGGTAAAGGGTTATTCTGAATAATTTGTGGAGTTAATATCTTGTTGAGTTATATTAAAATACATTTAATGTATATAAGGGTATTTTTTAAAAAATTAATTAAATTCAACCACCTATTCCTGTACAAACTTAATGGTGGGGGCTTTTTCAAACAATGGTGCAAATGTTAGGTCCTTGTTTGGAAATAGGAAAATGATAAGCTCTTATTTGGAATTCTACCAAAGAAGGCCCATGTATGACAGAAGCCCAAAAATATTTAAATGATCTCGGCTAAAAAATTATGTATAGGATGCTTGGGTCTAATTTTGATGAGTGGACCCCACAATTTAGTGATCCAGACCGTTAGTCATCTTGGCCTTGATGGGATAGTCCCAATCTCACAGGAGGGCCTATAGTTTGCTAGTTGATTGAAAGAAATAAAACACTAGTCCATGTTTAAGCTTAAAAAGAGGACTCGAAATAAAGGGTTAGGATCTTCAAATCTTGGAGAATTTTCGGGCATCTCCATCCAAGATAGGGCCCATCGGATCAATGATATAAATAGGTCGGTACCAACTGAAAACATGAGGATGCACTCACTGTGGTGTGTATGTGATTGCTGCGGGTCTGGTGATCTCCCACAAGGGCATTTTTCCTCCAAATTATATCATTTAATAATTTTCATTTGGACGGATTGGATTCATTGAAATTGAAAAAGAGGAAGATTTGATTTGTTTGGTGATAACATTTTCAGAAAAAATTAGTGGAAAGGAAATGCCATCTCAGTTTCAATTAATGAGAAATGCTCACACACTATTAGTGCGTCCAACGAATTTTCGTGTGGGGCCCACGGCAGTGTTTGTGTGACATATCAACCGTCTATCATGGTCATCCCACAGTGAAAATGGGACAAAAAAAAAAAATCAATTAATCCAACTGTTAGATGTCCACGTGATTGTGAATATGTGTGTGTGTGTGTGTGTGTGTGTGTGTGTGTGTGTGTGTGTGTGTGTATATATATATATATATATATATATATATATATATATATATATGGAAATGGTTCTATGCGGTCGAGCTGTGTGGACCCCACTGTGATGTGTGTCGAACATCAACATCATGTATTTGATGTGTCCCCTTTAAATGATGGGATATCACAAAAGTCAGCCGTATACAGAACTCAGGTGGGCCGTACCATTAAAATCATGTGAAGACATGCCTAAAACATATAAAAGCACTTGGCGGGGCCCACCTAAAATTTAGATGCATCTGAAACTTGGTCTGACCCCTCATTCAAGTGGGACACACATAATGAATGGGCTAGATTTGTGAACCACACGTACGTGGGCTCAACAAATGATCATGAATGTTTTAATGGGAGGGTAACTCTTCTCAACTTTTGTACATGGTGTGGCCCACAAAAGTCATCGATTGACTTGATTTTTAAGCCCAAGCCTACCATGGAATGGTGCATCTGACTTGATGGGGTTGATGTTTGACATGCATCACGGTGGGGCCTATACAACTCGACCTCATGGGAAGTTCCCATGAGCTCCACCTCATTGAACCATTTCCATATATATATATATATATATATATATATATATATGGGAAAAGGTACAATCCACTCAAGCTGTGTGGGCCCACCGTGATGCATTTCGAACATCTACCCCATCAGTCAGATGCACCATTCCATTGTGGGCCTAGGTCTCAAAAATCAAGTCAATCCATGACTTGTGTGGGCCACACCACATACAGAAGTGGAGAGGGGCCGTGCACCATTAAAACATTCATAATAATTTTTTGGGCCCTCCGAGATGTGGTTTGCAAATCCAGCCCATCCATTATGTGTGTCCCACTTGGATGAGGGTTCAGACCAAGTTTTAGATGCATGAAAATTTCAGGTAGGCCCCACCAAGTGCTTTTATATGTTTTAACGGTGTCTTCACATGATTTTAGATGGTATGGCCCACCTGAGTTCCGTATACGGCTGATTTTTAGGATATCCCATAATTTAAGGGGGACCCATTAAATGCACAGTGTTGATGGTCGACACGCATCATGGTGGGGCCCACACAGCTCGACCTCATGATAAGCTCCCATGACTTTCCTATATACATATATTTATATATATTTCTCAATGCTCGGCATGAGTTCTAGTAGAAACTTTTGAGAACTCATCACACGTTATTCTAAAATCCGAACATGAAACCCTTGTGGCCCAACTTTTACCTTGATTCAAAACTTTGATGTGCTATGGTAAAAGAAAATAATTTCCTCCGATCATCTTGCAATGGGCCCCACATGAAAATTTACATGTATTGATTGATTAACAATTGCTCACATTGTTAAGATCATCTAACAATGGCCCCTACTCGGGGGAATGTACATGGTTCCAGTTGAGTAATGATGAGTCCAAAATTCTTAAGATCGATTAACAATGGGCCCACGTGGAAATACACGTGGTTAAGATCAACTAATGGTGGGCCCTACATTGTTAGGATCCTCTAGCTATGGTCCCAACATGGAAATACGAGGTTATGATCATCTAAGTATAGGCCCAATATGGAAATACACATATTCGGCCTATGTGATAAAGATTGCCAGCTATTGGCCTCACGTGGAAATACTAGCGGTTAGGATTGCCCAAAGGTGGGCCCAGCCAGTCAAGATCATCATATGGGAGGCTCCACGTGGAAATACTAGCGGTTAGGATTCACTACGGATTGTCCCACGTGGTTAAGATCACCTAATGGTGAAGGCCAGACAATGTAGGGTTGAGATGTATAAGGATAAAAAGGAAAATGAATTTTCCTTTCAAGTGATGAAACTATATTTCTTAGATTTTAAAATGGAAATGAAAAAGGCATATTTCTCCAAAAATTGGTTTTTTCATATAAAAAAAACAAAAAAAAAAAGATGAAAAAAAACTGATTTCGGGGAATATCAGTTCTCATTTTTCCATTTCAACAAATACATAAGCTGTTATGATTTTGGAAAACGTTTAGCTGATAGTAAGAAATTTGTAACTGCTACGAGGATTCATGGCCACACGTGATTCTCTCACATGGGTGCAAGAGATGAATGTGTCCCGAGCTATAGCTCCCGGTCTTACAACCAACTATGATATCTGCCCATAGTGGCCCCATATGAGAAGGGATGGAGTAGTTAAGTGAGGCCTAGGGTCATCTTGTGCTTTTGACATCCACTTGGCTAATGTGCTAATTTTTGTTGTACCCTATTTTTCACCGTTCTTTCAAGAATCATTTAGAATAGGACACATGTCATTACATGAAAAGTATATTGCATGTATGAGATCTATGAAGATATTTTGAGTACTAGTTGAATAATACATATCAACGTGGCTGAGCAATGAAAGACGGAATATAGTTGAGAGAAAAGCAATGCTAAAGCGGCTATCGGGATACGTGTCTAAAAAAAGTCTAGAGGATCAGAGTGGTCCCAAAGAATTATGGGTAAAAGCATCTAAATATCTATCTCGAGAAAATCTATAAATAACAAAAGAAATCAACAAAGCAAGATGCCTCATACAAACTCAATTAAACAAATCAATATATCAATTATCTTTCCCATAATTTATTTTTTACGTTCCATTGTGTAATTAATAGTCTAATTTTATATTAGGAGTAGCAGTAATCCAATAGATATAATCTTTAGATGTAATTCAAGTATGCACTCCTACTTTTGGTGATTTCTACTGAAATACAAACAATTCTCTTAAAAAGTTGCTTTGCAGTTAATCCGCGTAGTCGACTCTAAGTGTTTTTCATTTATTTTGCTTTTATATTTGAAGGTCCTTTCGTACAAAGGATAATGTGCAACCTATTTTCAGAAGACGAATTCTATCATCTGATTATCCCCTGTTAAACAACATCTTACAAGTGGTTAAATATGCGACCGTTTTTTCAAATCTCAGTCATATACGATCAATTTTGACATATTTTCCTATGTTGATGCTCGAGGTCAAAGTTGTTTGGTTGGAATGAAACAACATGGTCGGTTTTGGAAGGGGTGGATATCATGAAAGTTCCACCTATTTGGCTCCTGGGGCAACCCTTTTCTTAAAACATTTGACTTAGAGAGGGAAATGGATATGATTTTCATACAAAATAAATGGATACTATTTTGTCCAAAAAGTTTTATGGACTGCTGCAATTACCTCAGGCTAGGACACCTTTACCTCTGGGAAGAGAATTAACATGCATGAACTACACCAGGTCCATCAGGTGCATAACCAAAATCAAGCTGACTCAACACCAAGTGGGCCACTCCATAAGATTATTCCTAAAACATCTAAATTCATGTAGTGTGGTCCACCTGAGTTTTGGAATATGTACTATGATTTTTTATTTCTGGACAATTATTTCATCCTATTAAGGCACGTCAAACTAACAGATTGGATGGCACAAAAATAGCAGGGTGGGCATTGCTGAAAGTTAATGGTGGACGTCTAATTTCAACTTTTTCCTAAGCTATACCCTACCTGAGTTTTGGTTGTCATGATTTTAGGGTTTGAAAGTGAAGATGAAGCAGCATACTCATCCATTAGGATACATCTCATGAAAGTTTCACCTATATAGCTCTTGGTGTAAGGTGCATTAGCATGACTGGCCTTCCTTACATTGCTGCACTGTGCCATTCTTTCTCTTACCAAAGCCAAGGATCTTTCCTTACCTTACCCGATTGAAGACCCAGCCTCCTTACCCAACTAGATAGCTAGATTCCCTAACCCCTTCAAATTTGCTGCAAGAGAGGAAATCGATACAATTAATTCATCAGAAAAATCGTACCATTTTGTCCAAAAAATGTGTTTGGACCACATTAGGGAGGCAAATGCATGAAATACACCCCTTGTTGAGCCTTGATCTCAAAAATCAAACATAGTACCGAGTGGGCCGCTCCATAAGATTATATACCTAAAACCTCTAAATTCAGATGGTATGGCCCAATTAAGGTTTTAGTTAAGCACATCAAATGAACGGATTGGATGGCATATAAAAACCATGGTGGAACCCACAAAAAACTAATGGTAGGAGTCTGACTCCGAATTTTTCCTTCGGTGTGGAGAGTCGTAGATGAGTTTTTGGTTCCAATCGTGAAGATAAAGGCAGCCCACCTGATGGACATGAAAGTTCCACATATGTGGTTCCTGTGGATAGCCCGGCTCTTTTCATAAGAAACATCTCCACTTGTTTGAGATAATCAACACCAAGAAAACCATAGTCTCCATCACATGGCACAAAAATCAGGTCAGTCTGGTCATATATTAGCTGGATCATATGGTTACAATCAATGGACAACAGGCAGTTGAGTTGTGACCCACCTAATTCATATAGGCCTGATTTTCAAGAAGAGCAGTCTTCATGTCGACACCTATTGTTTTCAATGTAGCCCAACAAGTTATGCTACTATCGCTTATAGGTAATTGGTTCTTTTTTAATACATTGAAACCTGTCATTGAAAAGTCACATTTCCAAAATCAGATTGGATGAAAAATCCCAACCTTGGATTTGGAGACGTATCTCTTCTGTTGAAATAAGTCTATTGGTTATTTTTCGTTCAAAACCATTAATATATGTGCGCCAACCTGATAGTCAGTTAAATAAGCAAAATTTTAGGCTCATGATATATTGATACATCTAAACTGTAATGGGATGATGTATATTTAATGTGGACCACACCCAATGAATGGCATGGATTTGGACACGTATGCATTGCCTTTCTACAGGACTTAAAATCTACCTTAACCCTACCAATTAAATAGTGGACCTGATTTGGATGATGCACAGTGCTAGCTGTAGATTAGTTGTAAGATCCT
This sequence comes from Magnolia kwangsiensis, assembly GCA_037074715.1. Classification (NCBI taxonomy): domain Eukaryota; kingdom Viridiplantae; phylum Streptophyta; class Magnoliopsida; order Magnoliales; family Magnoliaceae; genus Magnolia; species Magnolia kwangsiensis. The sequence continues at coordinate 11,945,575 of CM073577.1, read as the reverse complement.
AATCTCTAATCAATTGGAAAATTTGCTGCTGCGTTCGGCCCATTGACTATTTTCTCATATCGAGGTCAATCTGGTTTCCTTCAATTTTCTACTAGGTATCATCCATTGGTGTGATTGTTGTGGTATGACCCATCTTCAATAGGCTCACAATCTGGACGGTCTAGATTAAATTAAATATGTGCCTTGTGATGGCATTGGGATGCTAAAAGAAAATGTGAGTCATGATATTTTTTTGGTAGTTGGTGCTCACGTGTGGGGATGCAGCACACGTGTGATTTTCAAGTCGTTGATTTAGGTGCCTTGCAAATCATCAAGTCAGCCACAATATACAATGTAACCTAACGGTAAACAAAATTATCTCTGGCCGTCCATTTGCTCATGGTGTGACCTATCTGTGTGAAATGGCTTCATTTTTAATTAGGCCAGAAGATCTAAACAATGCAACCTGCGGACAGTTTTATCTACGCCATTAATATTAGAAGAGTCATGAATTTTAGGGCCGTAGTTAGTTTTGGGTCCTATAATACACGTACCCAGACTAACTTAGTTTAGGCCTTATCGGTCCAAGTCTGCGGACCCAGACCTAAATTTAATTCACTTTGGGTACTCACTGAGTCTGTGTTTGAAAATTTTTACTTTCAAAAATAACTATTCCCAACCCTACCCAAACCCAAACTCAAGTAGATATAATTTTTAACAAGATCTAAATGGTTATATCCGAACGGACTGATTTCTTGCCAGACCCAATAAATAGATGCTAACCCATTAAAATTAGGTTGGGTTATGAGGTACTCATAAATTAGGGTACCCATTAGGGGTATACATGAACTGAGCTAGCTAAACTCGAAAAAGCTCGATTAGACTCAGTTCGAAGCTAAGTTCGAGCTGAGTCGAGCTGATTTTTTTAGCTCAAAAATGAATTCCAGCCGAGTTTGAGCAAGCCCCGGCTCGACTCGACTCGGATCGAATCCAGCACCAATCGAACTCGGAGCTGTATGCACATGTATTTTGTTGATCAAAAGAGAGGCAAAATCTGCAACAAGCAACATAATTTTGAATCCAAGATGATTTCTTTACCAGGCATACATGACTACTGTCTTTTCAAATAAGTAGTTTCTAAAACTTCCATTGGATATAAGTGGGAATGATGATAAATTTCGACTCAAAACTTCTATGAGTGGGAATAATGATAAATAAGTAGTTTCTGAAACTTCCATTGAACATAATGATGCCCGCAAGTCAGCATTCTCTGCCATCAGCTCTTGCTTCTTCCCCTGATCATATGCATCTGCCTGTTGGCCAAGGGGTTCTCTTTTTTCTCTTTGTTTTTCTTGGTTTGTATGTTGCTTAAAACGTGTTTGATAAAACACCTGTAAAATCATTTTCTCTGTTTGTAAAACAGTGAGATTTTAATATTGCAGTTCAGGTGTTTGTGGAAATGCCTCAATGACGAACTCAGCCCGAGCTACTGATTGAACCAAGCCGAGCTAGCCAGCTAGGCTCGAGAACCGAGCCGAGTTCGAGTTGTGGTCAACCAGTGACCGAGCCGAGTCGAGCTAAGGCCAACTCGACTCAATTCGACTCGATGTACACCCCTAGTACCCATGAACAATTCTAGTGAATTTTAAAGGCACGTTTGGATGCATAGAATCAAAGTGAAAAAAAAGAAAATATAATTAATATTTTCTATTAATAATTCAAATTATGAAAAAGCATAATAATTGTGGGTTGAAAATTACCCTTTTTTTCATTAACTAAACAATATTTCAGAAGAAAACAATTTTCATTTTCCATCATGTGACATGGAATCCATAGTTTCCAACATGGCCTTAAGTTTTAAAGCAACATTAGTAGGGATTTCAAATGCAAGAAGAGGTATTTAGGTAATTGAATGTATGTCTTTGTTTGGGATCATTGTTGTTATAAGTAGCTCTCTCTCTCTCTCTCTCTCTCTCTCTCTCGTTACCTGCATCATCTTCTCTTTTTCAGAAAAAGATAAATTTAAAAAATAAGGAAACTTTGTTTTCCTCGTATTTTTGTGGTCTTTCCTTTATTAGGTTTAGTTTAAACCTTTAGGCATTAACTAATCATTTTTATTAAAAAATAAAGATATTTGGGTGCAACCTCGCATATGCCTGGGTTGCAACTGTAGTCAAGATCGTGCCGAGGTGAGATGTGGTACGGTGTGTCTTTGATCATACATTTTATTTTTGGTTCTGCATAGTTCTTTTCATGCACATATGAACAAAGAGCCATCATTGTGTCATCATGTGTTTAACATGATGCCGGCATGTGTCTCGAGCCCCAATGACTACACACACACTCTTTATTGTGCATTCATCTAAAAATTCTCTCATCTTTTCTCTTTATCTTTTTATTTAGAATTTGTTTCTCTGCGACTTCTCTTTGAAAAAATTAATATAAGTAGACTTAAGTTTGTGTAGTTGAAATTACATGTGCACTTAATTGAAGCTGTTAATCTTGAAGGAGAGTTATTATATTATAGAATATATTTGATAGGACGTAGTGCATAAAAAATCTTTCTTATGAAAGTAAATGTGTCTTTAGAACAACAATAGTAACATGCATTGACCATGCAATATATTCTTTTTTCATTTTTTGCTTCCAATTTTTCAACTTCCTCCCGTATCTTTTTCTCATTACAACCAACACTATTTGTATGCATCGCCCCTTTCTTTTTGCAAGTGGGCAACACCCTTTCTCTTAATTCTCTCCTTGTGAGTTGCACATGCCATATATTAATTAGTTCTTTGAATAACTCTTAAAATTATAATTAAAGCATTTGAATAATATTATTAGGGCCGATTTCTCTAAAAATACACCAAATTCATGAATTTGGCAAGGTTGATAATTACCAAATTCAAGAATTATATAACTAATGTGGGTTATTAATAGATAAATTCACTACTGCCAAAAGTTTCCTATGTAATATTTAAGTAAAATAACTTTAAAAGTAAACCCTTACATTTTTCTATAAATCTTTTAAAAAAAAAATAAAAATTATAGGCATATGGTGCAGTGATTTGGTGATCCAAACCGTTGATCGGGGTTGGCTGTGCTGTTGATTTTTTTTATAAAAAAAATAAAGAATTATATGCATATGGTGCAGTGATTTGGTGATTCAAACCGTTGATCGGGTGGGCCATGCTGTTGATTAGGGGGAAACCTTTGATAGCTCCCAAAGTTGGATGTTTCAAACTCTTCCATCAGTGGTGAAATTCCACTAGCGTGAGTGTGTGGAGTGTGTGTGCGTGTGTAAAAAAAACAAAAAAAAAAAACTCTTCCATCAGTGGCCAACAAATACGAGGCTATATTAGGCGAAGAAAATCAACAATCCACGTTCCATGGCGAAATAGTGAAGTACACGGATCGTCTAATCTAGAAAGTTCAAACCATAATTCTCATCCACGATGGGGCCCATCAAATCAACGCTTTTGATTGGGACGCGGTTTGGCTAGTGACGTCAACACAAGCCAATCGCTGTCAAAGCTCTATGGCCCCGCCATGATGTATATGTTTTATCATGCCATGCATTCATTTTGCCACCATACCTTAGGTGGATCACACTAGAGGAAAACAGTTTTTACTGAACGTTCACTATTTAAAGCTTCCTAGGCCCACTGCAATGTTTATTTGCCATCCAACCTATTGATCAGATCACACAAACTTTGATGAAGGGAAAATGCAAATATCAACTTGATCCAAAACTTCCGTGGCCCTCAAAAAAATTTCAACGGCATGCATTCAATCCCCACTATTTCTAGTGGTGTGCTCGACCTAAGACTTGGATCTGCCAGATCATTTTTGGGCTTATGCTAAAATGAGCTGAAAAATCGATGGACGGCACGGATAAAACACATACATCATGGTGGAGCCCACAGAGCTTTGAAATCAGCTATCTGTATCTGTTTGGTGTTAAGGTCACTAGCCAAACCGCGTCCTTCGATTGCATCACAACGGAACCACATGCAAGAAATCTTGTGCGTCGCAAAATCGTCGTTCTCTGACGCGCCGGACGGTCCAAATTGCTCGCGTGTGGTACGAGAGACGAAAGTATATTTGCAGCCAGTCAACAAAAGCGTTGTGGAAGAATTGCCTAGACTTGGATGTTAGTTTTGCAGTATTTGAAAAATGGTCGTGACTTGTCCTCTTCACATGTGACTGTAATGTACATCTATCCAGACCATCCGAATTGTAGGTCCCATTGTGGATAGAAGATATATATAAAACCATACTGATCAATCAATCCTAACCATCTAATTAATGGTTGTGAAATAGATGAAAAAAGTACAGCGTTAAGTGGTCCAACTTCAAAGGGAAAATTCATATGTTTCATATTATTTTCCCAGAGGAATTTTTCAGTTATGCTCCAACGACAGTTGTGTTTGGACGGTCTAGATTTCGGTACAACAATGCCATATGTAAGTTTGAAGAGCCACCGCCATTTTTTAAATGGTGAAGGGTCATTCCGGGAAGAGTATTTGAGTTGAGGAATGTTAAGTGCACTCGAGCGAGTGCATTTGTTTTTTTCACTCGTGGAAAGTAGGACATACAAGCAAGATCCAAGCCGTTCATAAGAAGGGCCTTACTTTGTAAATTCACTACCGTGAAAATAGGACGATCTGATTATCAGCTTGGCTACACAACCACCGTTGAAATGGACGGCTAGTATTAAATGCAAAATGGGCCATACCTAACATGAACATATGATCACCTTCAGATCATAGTGGCCTATCTTTTAAACACAGGTGATTTTAACACGTGTACAGGTAAATGGAAGAAAAGTGCACTTGCGCCTGCTCAGACGGACGTTGCAAATACTCTAGTGGGACACCTGAAAATGGATGGCTTGGATAATTCTTTTTTAGTTATTATTATTTTTTATTGTGTTGCCCACCTAAGTGGATCAGCTTGATCTTTTTGGATGAGGTGGTGTGCGCTATTGGACGGGTCGGATGCCGCACATACTACACTACCCTGGGCCCGACGTTATCTAATGTGTTTATATCGGATCGAGCGTCTTTTAGTTACTTGGTAAAGATTCCTTCAACGCAGACATCGTAGAGGCATCTGCGGAATAAAGGTTGGAGGGGAGCTATTTCATACTCCCGTCTGACTTTTCATACGCAGCCACTTAGAAATGGTTGACGTGACCATTCATTTGAAAGATAACATTGGAGTTGTCATGACCTTTTCACCAGACGAACTTTTGGGCATCGTTTATTTATTGTGGGACATCAGATCAACGGTCTGGATCAACAAATGTGGGTACGACTGTATGAAATAAGTCCGGATTGTACCATACCTACATGGTTCAGTGATCCAAACGGTTGATCTGGTGTTGTTTCAGTGATCCAAACGGTTGATCTGGTGGGTCGATGGATGAAACTCGAAAAATCTACTGAGATTGAAAATTGTAACTCTTCGATCAAGGACTACAAACTACAAAATAGATTTTTAATGAGAAAATACAGCAACCGTTAAACATTCAACTGAAAATAGTACAAAGATCAAATTGTAGAATCTTCTAATCTAGGAATTCTCAGAGAATCCACCATCTACGGTTGGACCCATCAGATCAATGGTTTGGATCAGAGAACCATTTTTTTAAATCTATGGAATTGATCCCGTCAAAATTTGTAGGTTTGATCATGACGAGGACCGGTAATTCCTCATGAATTCAAATCAAAACCAATCCAAGCCTTCTTTTGGGTGGATCGTAAAAGAGACTGCTAGCCCCACACGCAGCCACACGTGCCAACATGGGAAGTTTTTAGTACATCCAAGCCATCTATCTCGTGGTGGCACCCAATTTATAGATGAACCAGCCAAAACATCATGGTGTTCACCTATCAGGTAGGCCACAAATGTAAGAAAACAGTCGACGGTCTTAAAGAAAAATAGATCGTTTTCATACATGATTGGCCTACCCGAAGGCTAAAGAGCCTAAGCATGGACGGCTCCAATGTCCCACACATGCGCTAAGTTGGCACGTGAAGCTGCATTGGGTCCGGAGGACCCCTAATACAAACAAATGACAGATCATCACAATGGTCGGCCCGCAAACCCCCGATACAAACCAAGATAACACATCATTTATCCGCTAGGTCCCTGATATACGGCTCCAATGTCTTACACGTGTACCGAGAAGTCCCTTGCAATCATTGATTGCATGTGGGGCCCACTGACAGCACGCACTCCCAAAGTACAAAGTCTTCCTGAAATTCAAAGTCAAACACTTATTGGTCACTCGGCCTCCCACTTTCCATAGAGTCAAAGTCGCCGCTTTTACTTTGACCGTCGGAGTCCTTTCTCGTTGACACGTGGGAGGAATCGGGACCGTCAATCCTGTTTTCCTAACTGTCAGTGGCTAATAAGCCAAAACACACATGGAGGTGATGGCCATACACATCTGATTAGTGACCTTCAAACCTTACGGCTAGAAACATAAAAGGTTATGCATCAATATAATTGCGGTGAAGTGAAGAAACACACGGCTAGGATTGTACGATAATGAAGGGGATTGCTAAAAGATACTGCCACGTGCGCCTACAGATGTCTCTATCGTACAATCTTACTGGTGCGTAAGTGGTGACGCCACTCTGTAAGAGGTTTACGGGTGACTTGGCGAGATTTGATTGGTGGAAAGTGACGGCTTCACTGCTATGTATATGTTGTATCCACACCGTTCATCCATTTGAAGAGATCAGCTTATAGCATGAGCCAAGGAATAAGGCAGATCCAAAGCTGGAGTGGACCCCACCACAGAAAATAATGGGGAGAGTAATGCCTACCGTTGAAACCTTCCTATGGTCCACCATAATGTTTATTTGAGATCCAACTTGTTCATAAGTTAACACATATATGGATGAAGGGGAAACACAAATTTCATCTTAATCGAGAACTTCCGTGGCCCCTGAAAGCTTTTAATGGTAAACGTTCAATCTCCACTGTTTTCAGTGGTGGGGTCCACTTAAGCATTCAATCTGACTAGTTTTTTTGGATAATACCCTAAAATGATCTCTACAAATGTATGGACGGTGTGGATACAACATATACATCACAGTGGAGCCCAAAAAACTTGGTGACGCCACTTCAGCAGTGAATCCTATTCAGGTGTCGGCGATCTCTGACAGAGTACGGCCCACAATCACATCTTGCGACGTCGCCACACAGTTAGGGTGTTGCGGTGTGTATGTTCTCAAAAACTTCTTAACTGGTGGTGACTCATCTGTCCTTACACGTGTCATCCAAATCGTGGGCCACATGCCAATGCAAAAACCCACAAATCTATGGCCATTTGTTTCTAGCGTCTGTGGATTAACACGTATGGTACATCAGTCACCACCATTTGAGAATTGGTGTTCGAAGCACACATTACTAAATTTCTGCTGTGAGGGATTCCGCGGGCAACATGCTTGTGAAATCCATTCGGATGATCCAATGGGCCCCACCGTAGATGGGCCATGCCTCAAATCTCTCTAAGACCTGTAGATCATAGCCCTTCAATCCATGGCACGCACAAAGACAGTTAACAGTAAAATCTCCTGAGTTCCACATGCAGCTGGAAATATGCCAATGATCGAACGGTCATTATATTTCAATCTGAGAAACCTCAAGTAAATCAAAAAATCAACACTACCACACATCAGATCAATGGTCTGGATCACTGAACCATGGGCCCCACATATTAGTAACATATAATTCAAATGTAAGAAATTACCCCTGCTCATAAAGAAAACAGGGGAAAGACAAATGTCATATCGATCGAGCTTGATAATCTGTTCATTTCAATCTCTCATTCCCAATCAGCAATTAAAATGCCAAAAAACCCAAGAAAGATTTTCAAAATTGAAATGCCAAAAAACCTATGAAAGATTTTCAAATTCCGTAGAATCAATACACGAAGCTACATCGAGAGAGAGGGGGAGACGGAGGCATCTAGAAAATGAAAAACGTTCTGTAAAAATGTCCTAAGAACCGCATTCCTAACAAATGAATCTAGATTCTACAAAGAGAGATTGATTAATTCCGAAAATGGGTTTTCTAATCTATCCGAAAATGGGTTTTCTTCCCGAAGCAGCAGCAACAACATAGAGATGGGAAGCATTTCCGAAGAACCCTCCTAAGAACTGCACCTCTATTTGGAATCAAACGAGGGGTCTTTCTCGTAGTCTGGACGGTGCTTGTGTACTTGGTCGGCAATGGGTGCAGCTTAGCCATCTGTAGAGATAGAGATAGAGAGAGAATCTGTGCGAAAGCTCCTGCAGGCTTCGGTAGAGAGAGAGAGAGAGAGAGTCTGTGAGAAAGCTCCTGCAGGCTTCGGTAGAGAGAGAGAGAGAGAGTCTGTGAGAAACCTCCTGCAGGCTTCGGTAGAGAGAGAGAGAGAGAGTCTGTGAGAAAGCTCCTGCAGGCTTCGGTAGTCTGTCGGTGATGTTATAGAGACAGGTCTCAGCCGCGTAATAGTCGAGAGACCGTGTTCGAAGCGTGTAGCCTTTTTAAGATATAAGCTTGAGAGAGAGGGAGAAATGGTATACGGAAAATTGTTCTTCAAACGCTAGACACGGTTTCGAAAGATGAAGACCGAACCGAGTAAGAACGTTTCTTTCTATATCTCTCGAGCCACGGTTTCGGGGGTTGGTGTGGTTCTACAAGCGCGTTTGTGTCATTTGCATTGGGGGGGTGAGGTGAATGGACTTGTTCAAACTTCAAAGATCTGGTGGTCCTGGAGGAACTGCAATCTTAGTCGTGCATCCGCTACACACGTGTGGTATGGTACGCATGCATTGGATCTTAGATGACCCCACTTCCGATGTGGCCATAATAGGAAATTTTGATGGACTGTTTAAAATTTTTCGTTATTGGATGCTTGAATTTAGTAGTTATGATTGTATGATGGTATGCTCTGATCTCATTTCACTATGTATCTGATGGTATCTAATGTATCACTATATATGGATTTTATCCATACGGTCCATCCATTTTTATTTTTTTTTCATATCATTTTAGAGTATATGCCCGAAAATGAGGCAGATCGAAAGTTAGATGGACCACACAGTGGGAATTAAACGCCTATCATTGAAAACTTCTTAGCGGTCACAGAAGTTTTGGATGTAGGTGATATCTTTGGTTTTCCTTCATCGAGGTTTATGTGACCTAATCAACAGGTTGGATGGCTAATAAACATCGCGAGTGGGCCCCAGGAAGGTTTCAATGGTGGGCATCATTTCACCGTTGGTTCCTTTGGTGGTCCACTTGAGCCTTGGATCTGCCTCATTTTTGGGCGCATACCCCTAAATGATGGAAAAATGGATGGACGGTGTGGATAAAACCATCACGGTGGCCACTGCCCGTGCCGAGCGCGGGACGGGTGGTGTAGTACTCAATCAGCGTCCAGCCCCATCAGGCCCACGTGTCAACGCGGAGAGATGATCAGAACCGTTCGTCCACCCCACAGATCCAAACGCTAACATGGGCAGATAATCTGGGCCGCCCATATTTTGGGTAGCGGTTTGGATGGTGCACGAGCAAATGATCTAGAAAACATTTCCCCGGATGGATGTCAGGGGGAGTGGATTGGGTGAGACAGAGGACTCACCCAAGATGGTGCGGCCCTTACCGTGGGGCCCACCTTGATCTATGTATTCTGCATCCAATCCGTCCATCCGTTTTTTCCAGATCATTTAGGGTATTATCCCAAAAATGAAGCAGATCTAATTATCAGGTGGACCATATCATAGGAAAGAGTGGTGATTGCCCACTAATGTGTAACGAAAGTTTTGGATAAGCTGATATTTGTTGTCCCATCACCCAGGCTTATGTGACCTTATCAACGGATTGGATGGAAAGTAAACACTACGGAAACATTAGCGTGTGCCATAAGAAGTGTTTTGGATAAGCTGATATTTGTTGTCCCATCACCCAGGCTTATGTGACCTTATCAACGGATTGGATGGAAAGTAAACACTACGGAAACATTAGCGTGTGCCATAAGAAGTTTTTAATAGCAGGGCATTCGATCAGCACTGTTTCCTATGGTATGGTCCACTCGACAGTTGGATCTCTTCATTTTTGGGATAGTGCCCTAAAATGATGTTGAAAAACGGATGAACGGCCTAGATATAGAATACAGACATCAAGATGGGTCCCACCGTAAGGGACGCACCGTCTGGGGTGAGTCTAGTGGGAGTTACCCTTACCTTGGGGCCCACCTTAATGATATGTTGTATATCCAGGCCGTGCATCCGTTTCTACATCCCATTTTATTATACCGTCCCAAAAATTCATCAGATCCAAATTCCAGATAGACCTCACCAATGGAAAGAGTGGTGTTTGAGTGCCTCACCATTAAAAATTCCAAAGGGTCCTTGGTAAGTTTTTCTTAACGTTTATTTGCCATCCAACCTGTTGATAATTTCAAAAAGACATGGATGAAGCGAAAATTGATAGATCAGCTCGATCCAAAAACTTTTGGCCCACAAAATGTTTTTAAAGAGTTTTTAAGTCATTCGCTCACTTTTTTTTAGTAGTGTGGTCCACCTAAGACTTGGATCTTAAATTTTTGGATGAAGTATTAAAATTAGATGATAAAACAGATGGACGGCGTTGATATACAACGAATACATCAAGGTATGCCCACAGGGTTAGTATTACACCCACTAAGGTTATACCCGGGTTACATTGGGGAACTCGTTTGGATGGTGCGTAGCTCATTATTCACGCTGAAAGTATGATCCTCACCATTGATTCACCAATTTCATTGCAAGTCTTTCAGGTTTTTATTATTATTATTATTATTATTATTTAACCTCGAAATATCGACGGTGGAGCTATCAACGCAGAGTTTCATGGAATAACATCCTTCTATAGTAGATAACCATACGATTAACGGTTCCAATCGTTTATCCATTAACGGCACGTGGTCACCATAGGGTGAATCATACCTTTTATTCTCAGTCGCGACGGAAAATGGAGTGCGTATTACTTCGACCCGAAGTTAATGATTACTTCGACCCGAAGTTTCTGCAAAGGTTTGAGCTAACGGGGATTACTTCGAACCGAAGTTTCTGCAAAAGAGCTTTGAGCTAACGGGGATAACTTCGACCCGAAGTTCCTCCCAGAGAGGTTTGACCGGATGTGGAATCTACTCCATCCATCCATGGTGTTTGTGCGAAATCTAGTCCATCCATCCGTCCGGAAAGCTCATGTTTCGACATGATTCATAAAAAAAAATAAAATGAGATGCAAAATTCAAGTGGACCACACTAAGGGCGTGTTTGGATGGGCGGATTGGAAAGGATTACAAGGGATAGATTGGTAAAATCCCGAGAGTAAGATTCTTCCATGTGTTTGGGGGGATATATATCCAACATGCCCACTGGATTTTGGTGGGATTTGGCCGCCAAGGGAGGGATTGCGAAATCCCTCTTGGAGACAACGGATGGGACGCGGCCTGCATTGAGCCCATCCCACGGCTCTTCCTCCATCCAGTTATATGGATCGATGGGATGCTAGGTTTTAGCTCGACGTAGCCGCTCGAGATGGTGGGAGTGGAAATCTTGGCGTGAGTAGAGACGTCTACAAATAGGGTGGTTTAGAACGTTGGTGGTTGTCGTCGTTCCTGTGACAGTCGATTTTAGGTGAGCAGCGACATTTGATTCAAACCCATTTCAGCGGAGGTATATTTCCCTCTTCGATGATTGAAGCAACATATATTGATACTTTGATTTATTGGAATCGAAATATTATGTTGATTTCTGGTGTGAAGCTTTCTTAAAATCATAATTTTATGTGGTCCTACTTCGAATTTGAGGTAGAAATTGGGGGTTTTGATTCCTACATGTTATGATTAGTTGTTCCTTTGATTATTATGTCGAATAGATTTTTTCCTGCACGATATTTGGAGGTTTGTTGTCTACATGATGTGCATGGTACTTGAGAGATTGTTTCCATGACTTCATACAAATTTTCTACAATTTTTCTTGAAATTTGGGGTTTTGTTGTACATGAAGTGCATGGTACTTGAGATGATTTCCATGACTTTATATAATTTTTCTAATAATTTATGAATTTGTGGCTGAGAATTTTTGCATGCGACCTTATTCTACATTATCTGGATTCTATCGTTTATTTTTGAAATATTGAGGGTGTTTAATATACATGTGTAAAAATATAGAGATCTACATTTGTGGATGAGAATCAGATTGTTGTTCAAGTTCCATTCATCGTGTGATGTCATTGTGGTCAGACATACAAAGATTATTTCATCTCTTTCATGTTCATGATTCAGTGTATGTCATTGGTGATGCCTTTTTTGTAAAATGGGTTTGACCATCATAATCTAAATTGAAAGGTTTCATTGTATTTTATTTTATTTTTTGTTTTTCTTGTTTTAAAACCATAGAAGTGACTCTGTTACTAGTACACTTCATATGTGCTGGGCTAAACAAGTATTAGATCCATGTCTCAGGTCGGCAGAACATATACTAGATACTGTATATATTTTTTTTTTGCCCATATGTAATTTAAATCAGTAAGTCACCATGTTTCTTATGGTTTGGTCCACTTAAGATCTCGATGAGTTTCGGTACTGACTCTAAAACTGTTACATTTCCTGTATCTTGAGTAGAATGGTCACCGAAGCATGTATAAAGTATGTTATGTTAATTAGGACCTCAACCTACTTCATAGCTTTTCACGATATTTGTAGATTGTGTTCGGTCTATTATTGACGCAGGGATGAACGTGATGAGGTCGAACACCGTCTTCCTCAAGGATAACTACTCCGAATCCACGGAGCTTCTCTGGACTCCTCACAGAGACTTCTCGAATCCACGAAGAAAGAAAGCAAGAGAATAGGAATAAACTCTAATAAATTCGAAATTAATTGATGAATAATTGATTATTCTCTAATGTGTCTCCTTACACCATTAATATAGAAAAAAAATAAACTAAAATTCGTAATTATCCAAAATAGCAAAATTTTAACTCTAACACAAATCCTAATTCTAATAAAACTCTTCTAAGGCCTAATTTCTAAAAATAAAAATTACAAATAAACTTTCTCTGGAAGAGTCCTAGTATAACTAAAAGTTATTTCTAAAAGGAAAAAAAATCTAAAAATCTAAAAATATTAAAAAATCGGAATTACTAAAAATAGTAAAATTTTCCTAAAAATTCGTTTTTGAGCTGAAAGTGCACGTTTTCTGATAAAACGGATAGATGTGACCCACTTTGTGGGTCGGTTCACCTCAGATGGCCCGCTTCAATAAAGATTGATAGGTTGTACGCCCCGTAACGACACCCGGATCAAAAGTTATGGTTAATTCACGACCCATCTCCTTGTAGCTCATCCATGCTGGGAATATCTCTGTGACACGTTCTACATCAGACCCCTCCACTTGAAAAAAACTCGTCCTCGAGTTACGCAAGAGACTTGGCACATGAGTCTGAGATAACTTCTGACGCCGATGCTCATTATCCTTTTTTTCGTACTTGACATTAAGCTCTTGAGCTGATACAATACATGTACTCATGCTTTCCTTGACTTGACTAATATTAATCAGTTCCTTCACATTTGACACAATACATGTACTCATACTTTCCTTGACTTGACTAATATTGGTCAGTTTCTTCACATCGTTCTTTAAGATCTCATATTTTTTCTGATAATGTGGGCAATTAGGCGGACTTGCCCCTGAGACGGGATCAACGTGATTTTGTATATCTCGTGTGGGAGGCAATTTATTAGAGGGTTCATCGAGCACAATCTCCTTAAACTCCTGCAACATCGGCTTCAAATCTTTTGAGATATTCACAGGCTCCATATATTCTTTCTTTTCAACTAATAGATATATATCGCTTATTTCCTCAGATTGTTTAACAAAAGCCTGTTCAGTTGTGAGAGACTGTTCCTCAACTTTAGAAGTCTTGGGTTGGTTCTCCCTTCCCATAGGGGCGAGGATAATCTTTTTGCCATCTTTAATAAAGAAAATATATAAGTTATCCCGATCCCTATGTGTAGCATTAATATTATTTTGCCAGGGTTGACCAAGTAACAGGTGACAAGCTTCCATGTCGACCACGTCACACATTACTTCATCCTTATAATATTTACCAATGGAAAAAGATATACGACATCGTTCAGTTACCTCTGTTTTGTTGATCTCTTTGATCCATTCAATCGTGTATGGAGATGGGTGTCTTTCTGTTTTCAGTTGTAACTTCTCCACCATTATTTTTGACACGAAATTCTTATCGCTCCTTACATCGATGATCACATTGCAGACTTTTTTGTATACAGTGCACCTTGTTCGAAAGATGTTGTCTCTCTCTAATTCTATCTCTACCTTTGGCATGTATAACGACTTCCTCATAATCGAAGTGGTGGCCTGTAATGAACCATCATCTGATGGTGCCTTGCAAAAATTAGGATTGTGTCGTACAGCGACCATAGGTGGTTGAGCATCACTTTGAGCTCGGGGCGGAATTAGCGCATCCGCAATACGGTTGAGGGTTGCCTGCAGCCCTTGCATGGTCAACTGACTCTCCCGATGGAAAGTTTCCATTCTTTTCGAAAGATAACGAATCTATGGATCACCGTCCACAGGATTTTGATTCATACCTTCGTTGTTTGCCATCGGCCAGAGGAAAAACCTCGCTCTGATACCAAATTGACGCAGGGATGAACGTGATGAGGTCGAACACCGTCTTCCTTAAGGATAACTACTCCGAATCCACGGAGCTTCTCTGGACTCCTCACAGAGACTTCTCGAATCCACGAGGAAAGAAAGCATGAGAATAGGAATAAACTCTAATAAATTTGAAATTAATTGATGAATAATTGATTATTCTCTAATGTGTCTCTTTACACCATTAATATAGAAAAAAAATAAACTAAAATTCGTAATTACCCAAAATAGCAAAATTCTAACTCTAACACAAATCCTAATTCTAATAAAACTCTTCTAAGGCCTAATTTCTAAAAATAAAAATTACAAATAAACTTTCTCTGGAAGAGTCCTAGTATAACTAAAAGTTATTTCTAAAAGGAAAAAAAATCTAAAATTCTAAAAATATTAAAAAATTGAAATTACTAAAAATAGTAAAATTTTTCTAAAAATTCGTTTTTGAGCTGAAAGCGCACGTTTTCTGATAAAACGGATAGATGTGACCCACTTTGTGGGTCAGTTCACCTCAGATGGCCCGTTTCAATAAAGATTGATAGGTTGTACGCCCCGTAACGATACCCAGATCAAAAGTTATGGTCAATTCACGGCCCATCTCCTTGTAGCTCATCCATACTGGGAATATCTCTGTGACACGTTCTACATCAATTATGTAAACTATCCTTTGTAAATGGTTCATTTCCAACTTCATGTCTTTCATTCTTCCTTAGTCTTGAACTTGTTAGCAATGACATTGCCCTCATGTAAGCTACAAGAAACACATGTTGGTAATGACATTGCCCTCATGTAAGGCAAATCAACAAGTTATGGCCTCCTTCATGTACATTCTTTAGCTATGAGATATTGGTGATAGATTTTGATGTAAAGTATGTCCAATCCATGTTAATGCAAATGTCTCTTCTCACATACATTTATTGTGTGATTTCGTTACCTGCCAGACATATGGAGATTGCTTCATATCCTTCATGTTCATGGCTCAATGGTATGTGATTGGTGAAATCCTTTTTTCGTAAAATGGGTCTGGCCATCATAATCCAAATTGAAAGGTTTCATTGTATTATTATTATTATTATTATTATTATTATATATAAGTATAACGTCCTGGATTTTCATTGTTTTGGATTTCCAAAAATTCTTGAAATTTTTTTTTATAATTAACTTATAATATTACTTACTGACCATTAGCACTCAATGTTAGTTTATACATTGGTGGTACCAGAAAAGAACTGCACATGTCCGATTAATCAACCGTAGGAAGCTAACAAATCTGTCCGATCACTTAAACACCAAATTTAGCTACATGATTTGCTCACTCAGAGCCCAAATCTAACCGACCTAACACTGATTAATCAAGACAATCGTAACTAAATTAAAAGATCTACTCGAAGCCGAGTTAGATAAGGTCCGGATCTTGACTAATGGACCAAATCAACCCTATCACTCTTTTAGCCTAAAAGCGACGGTTTAGAGTAATCATGACCAAATCTCCACTTTCACTAGTTATAAATAGGTCACCTTATGAACATAGTTAATTTAAACCCTAATCATTTCCCACGATAAATCTCAATACCTAATTCATTATAGAAATGCCTAAATTTTTCGAACAAGCTCTAGATCGCTTATTAGTGGGCCACTAGTTCCAAAACTATAAAATAATGTTCATCTTACTGTGCTCGACGTCCATCGCGGGAGTCGGACCTAGGTAGTGTCCAGAACCGCTCAACTTAAGCTGAAGGACGATGCATGAGAAGTGCAAATATCCTAAAGGAAGAAGTTAAAACTTACATGAATTGAGTCATCCACTCTTATGCAAAGTTGAGAATTTCAGACCAACGATTTACGACCAAACTTCACACGTAGAGTAAGAATATTTTCATGCCCATATTCGTATAGTCGCGGCCCCAATCGACCATCGGTGACCATTGAACAGGCTTCTAATCATATCTATCGTTCAACGCATCCAAATGGCGGGCCGATCATGTCCATACGTAGATCATCATTAGAACTAACTATCCTATAGTGTATATTGACATGTACACCCCATAATGGGTCCTAGAGGTTAGAAAAATCCCTCCCATAGGGCTAGTATAGTAAAAATCCAACCATTGAGGTCATTTATACCAAATCTGTCACTATATAAGGGCCTCATTTAGGCACCCCATCTCTCCATACGAATTTACATCCTCTAAAGGAAAGAAAGAGAGAAAGAGAAGAAGAAGAGTGAGAGTAGGGTGGGGAAGCTTTAATGCTTCCCTTCATCGATTTTCTCCAATCAAAGCTCTATCATCAATCACTTTCCTCTGCCGAATCCACACTGTTTGCGATTTAGAGGTAAGAAACAAACCTACTTATTAACCTATGATCTTTCTAAAATGGATTACATGAATCTCATATTGTTCTTGGTGTTTGTATAGGAATTTGTGATTTTTTTCAAAATTCCTAACAATAGGAACCTTGCATTCACCACTACAAGAGCAAGATTCTCAAGTAATCACCATTCTTCTTCATATATGCGTTTTGTAAGCTAGACCCTTGCATGTATCCTAACATGTGGGTGCATTTGACTCAGGACCTCGGCAAACCCTCTTGCGAGTCCAACACCCCTAAGACGATTCCTCAAGCCCTCGACAACCTATAGGCGCGGACCATTATCCTTAAGTGGCCAAGTACCAATTTTACGATAAATTTAATGATTGTGGATGTTAGAATGATGTGCATGAGTAATTTAAAGAAAATCTAGCTAAGAACCAATGCTAGGTCTACCCGATACGCATGCGATGATAAATTGATGTTTAATTGGTCTTCAATTCGTTTGGGCATGAAATTGGTGTTGCATGTTCATTTGATCTCCAATTTTTGCTTGATCTTCTTTGTAGCACTTATGATTGCCTTATTTCTTGTTGAATTTTTATACTATGAGTGATGTATTATTCTTTGCCTCTTAAGAAATTAGGCACCACATGCACACACGATTAACTTATGTTGTTAAGAGCAGTAGCATTCATCTTAATATCCTGAAATTTTATGCTTAATGTATTGTATGCATAATTCCATCTATACTTGAAGATGAATCCTTAGAAGTGATATTGAATACAACCCATTCTCTGGGTTGGTCAGGAACTGAGAATTGTGAGGGTGGGTCTGTTGGTTGGACCGCCTTGTGACCAGACTGACTGATTTGCGCAGACACGAATGGACGATAGTAGTGGGACTACATGGGTTACTTGCACTTGATGTCATGCGTTACTTGCTCGCCTGAACTTGGGCAGTCTCGTCCACTGACTGACCAACCATGTTTGTTAACCATATTTTCTTACGCCTGTTTGGAACCTGAAACACTCTTTGCCCACTGACAACACCTGAAAATTGATCCACAATCTCGTGAGCCGGGCATGGTAGAATGGGACACTGTGTTCCATCTGTCTACCTATGCTTGGGTGACTAGCCTCCCCATAGTGACCGCGAGCGATCCTACTTTTCAGCACTCCCACCATGCTTGCAATCAGGGGTGGGGACTCTAATGGGATCAAGGATCGCGGGGTCCTGGCCTCGCGCGTTGAGGGGTCCGGGCCTCACAAATGGATGAGGGCATTGATATTGTTGGGCTGTACCAGTTTTCCCAACATGTTGGATGAACGAAATTAACTAAGTACTTGACTAACATTATTCATGCATCGCATTAGCTAGGGTTTGACGACTCGACAATTGAGGTCGCAATGAGGGAGTGTTGGTCATGCGCGATCGTGAGATGAAGTCGCTCGAGGGAGTGTTGTAGGTGAGGTCATGCATCATACACAACTCATGCATACGCATTAAAAAAGACTAGCTAGTGATTTATGAATGTGTGTTTTTCATTAAATTCATCATGAAATTGTTACTTGATGTAACTTATGGTTGATGACACCCACTGAGTTAGCTACTCGCTCTCACTCTAGAACGGTGTTTTAAAACATCAACTAGACCCTTTACTAGATTAACTGAAGCGGAGCTCGACGAGTCGAGCAGTGTGAACACGGATGAGGAAGAAGAGCTTTCTATTTCTAGCTTATGGGCGGATCACTGTAAACTGTGCGGGTTAATTATGAGTTGTTGAACTATGGATCCAACGCACCATTTCTTTTAGACATTTATTTTATAAATTTTTTGAGCAACGCCTTGTGCGACCCGTTTGATGTTCCTGTAGACTTGTGTTTTTTAGCCACATTTCTTTCAGTAGATTAGTTGTGGTTGTGGTTTATGTTCCAGTTGATTCCTATATTGCTTATTTAAACTGATTTATGTACAAATCACTATAATTAGGATACAAGCAACACACGGAAATTTGGAGGCCGAGTTCCTATACGACCCCTGAAAACTCGGGGTGTTACAAGAAGTGACTCTGTTACTGTTACACTTCCTATGTGCTGGGCTAAACAAATATTAGATCCATGTCTTAGGTGGGTAGAACATATATCAGATACTAAATTGTTTTTGCAACCAATATATAATTCAAATTAATGAGTCACCATTGTTTCTTATGGTATGGTCCACTTAAGATTTCGATGAGTTTCAGTATTGACTCTGAAACTGTAACATTTCTTGTATTTTGAATAGCATGGTCACTGAAGTCTGTATAGAGTATGTTATGTTAATTAGGACCCTAATCTACTTCATGGATTTTCATGATATATGTAAATTGTATTCAGTCTATATGTAAACTAGCCCTTGCAAATGGTTCATTTTCAACTCCATGTCTTTCATTCTTCCTGGGACATGAACTGGTTGGCTTGGAATGACATTGCCCTCATGAAAGCTACAAGAAACCCATGCTGGTAATGGCATTGCCCTCATATAAGGCAAATTAACAGGTTATGGCCTCCTTCATGTACATTCTTTAGCTATGAGGTATTAGTGATGGATTTTGCTGTAAAGTATGTCTAAGCCATGCTAAATCAAATGTCTCTTCTCATATACATTCATTAAGTGATTTTATTGTGGCCAGACATACAGAGATTGTTTCATCTCCATGTTCATGACTCAATATATATGATTTGTGATGCCTTTTTTGTAAAATGGGTATGGCCATCATATTACTAGATTGAAAGGTTTCATTGTATTTATTTATTTATTTTTAGAAGTGACTCTGTTACCGTTACACTTACTACGTGCTAGGCTAAACAAATATTAGATCCTTGTCTGAGGTGGGCAAAACATATATTAAATATTTTTTTCTTTTTACAACCCATATGTAATTTCAATCAGTAAGTCACCATTGTTTCTTATGGTATGGTCCACTTAAGATTTCGACGAGTTTCAGTATTGACTCTAAAACTGTTACATTTCTTGTATTTTGAGTTTCATGTTCACTTCTTACAGAAGCTATTATATTTTAATTAAAGATATTTTTTTTGCAGACATCATTTTACATTTCCCGTCAATTAGGCTGGGACGGTGTGGATACCGCAGACATCATTTTGTTTTTCACTGGATTATTGAACCCCTTTTACACGTGTTTTTGATATGATTGCCCTTGAATGATAACGGTATGGTCCACTCCATATCTAGGACCACAGACTTCAAGTGAAAGACGAATTCTCTTCCTTACATCAGTTACATTGGAAAACATGGATATTGCAGTTTATAGTTGGTGTGGTCCACTTGAGACTGTATTTCCAGATATGTATTATGTCTAGCATACCACAAGGGAAACTGATTGACTACTCCCCCCTGACACCAGCCCGGTGGCTGGTGGTCGATGCTTTGTGGGTCCCACCATGATGTATGTATTTCATCCATTCCGTTCATCCATTTTTAAAGCTCATTTTAGGTCTTGATCCAAAAAATTAGAGGGATATAAATCTCAGGTGGACCACACCATAGGAAACAATAATGATTGGATATCCACCATTAAAATTCTCCTAAGGCCCACTGTAGTGTTTATTTGACATCCAATCTGTTGATTAGGTCATACAAGCCCAGATGAAGGGAAAAAACAAAGATCAGCTTGATCCAAAACTTTTACGGACCCTTAAAAGGTTATTAATGGTTGACGCTTATTCAATATTGTTTCCTATAACGTAATCCACTTGAAATTGGGATATACCTCATTTTTGGTCGCATACCATAAAATGTCTGGAAAAATAGATAAACGGCATGGATGAAACATATACATCATGGTGGGGACCACAAAGCACCAATCGCCAGCCATTGGTTGGTGGTAGGGGGAGTAGCCAATTCGTTTCCTACCAGAAGGAGTTAAATTTGATTTCAAATATAAATCCCGGGATTCTAATTAAAATATCCAAACGGGCATAACAGATTGGACCAATGGATTACTTCAATCCCATGCCCCATCCAAACACAATCACAGTCGTAATCCTGGGATGTTCTAATCTAACCAAACAGACCATCTAAAAATGGTCCCGAGATAGAGCAATCCCACAGAATTAAACCCGTCCACTGATAACTAAATCATTACCTTAAAAATGGTCCCATCCCTCCTAATCCTATCAAATCCATCTGTCCAAATAGGCCCTAAAGGAAATAGGAGGAATTGAACGCTTACCATTGAAACATTCGTGGAACGTGGAATTTTTTAAAAGACTAATTGTTGTACCATATTCATGACGGTTCTTAGAAATCCAATTGGAAAGGGCACGTGTTGTAACAAGGGAAATATGTCGTAGAGTAAAAATATTCAAGGATGCTTGAACTGAGTAGTCGAGTGAAATGCGGTCAATGTTTGGTGTAATAAATGTGATTGTTCGATTTCTAATTTCTGTTATGTGACAAGTGTGGGTGTGCCAGAATTGAATTTGTGGCTGAATTCAAACCAAACAACTATGACCTTAAGCATTAAGATAGGTAGATACGTAGTATATGATCGAGATTGAGTGAGACTAGTCACCCATTCAGCCACTCGTACATTATGTAAAATGGATTAGGCGATATTCAAATGGTAAGGTTCGTCCTCTGATGATGACTTACACCTTTGTCTTCTGTATAAAAGGACTTTTTAATACATATAAAAGAAAAATAGAAAATGAATCCTTACAATCGGTCACAAAGAGCAGCTGTAAAGCACCTTCTTAAATAGGGGATTGAATCCAGTGTATTAGCGTAGAATAAAATTACAGTTAAGATTATCAGCTATTTGATTAACACTACGGATTATACTAGGGAATATAAACAGCAGATGAAAAGTAAAGGATTACACTAAGAAATGTAATTGACAGGCAGAAAAGTAGACTGATTACACTAAGGAATGTAAATGAGGGGTAATTAAAAAGATAATTGAAAGATATACTAGGTTTGATTATGTTTGTACGAGTTGATTTTCTTTGCTAAATTCTTTTACTATTTATAATCTTAATCCAATCATTCAGATGCTTCCCACGTTCTTATGGTTGCTATAACCATTTAACACTACTGATTTTTTAGATGCTTCTTATGTTCTGACTGTTGCTTTAACCATTTTAGCACTATATGATCTTCTAGTGACTTCCTTGTCATATGTCTTAGTAACCGCTCTAGGCCTCTTTATTAACTCGTCCGCATTTCACTCAATTGTTGGATCAATCTCCTTAATCATTATTGGCCGCTTGGTCAAGCTCCTAATTTGCTTTTAAATTCCCTTTAACTATTTCTTATCTCGTCATCCTGTTTGTGATTCTGTAAAAAAGCACTTTAAGCATTTTTTAAGATCTTTAGCTAAACGTCCTAAATTTTCGTTATTTTGGATTGTTAAAAAATCCTTAATTTTTGTTATAACTAGCCTATGCCGTCACGTACTGACCTTTGATGGTCGAAGTAAGCCTATATGTAACACCCAGGCCAAACACTGCGGTGTCCTAGGGCTTCCACTAGTGGATTTTCCACAGGACCACACTAGACAGTTACATTGTGCACACATATGAGATTCCGAATGTCTAAGGATAAGCAACATCGAAAACCACTATCAATGAATTAGGACAAATTAGGTCACGAACACAAATGAGGCTAAGCGTGTTCAGGTTGGGAATAGATCGAAATACCGATTCCTCCAACGATGCACTACGATAAACAATAATAACCATATATCGCTCGTTAGAAGTCCGATAAGTCCGAAACTATAGGAAACTATAGGCCTCACTAGGCTTGAGGTCCATAGTAAATGGTAGACCCAAGCGGTACCTCGAGCCGCATGACTTAGATCGTCAAGGCAACACTTAAAGGGCGTGACTCTCCGGAATCTAAAACTTAAAACCTAAAATTTAAATAATTGGCCCCACCACTAGAACAACAAGTTATGACTTTCCGACCATTGAATTACATTCAAACTCAAACCAAAGGCCAAGGATATTTTTCTACCCTTATCCGTAAATCTATACCCCTAATCGAATGATATTGACAGTTGATCGCAAATCAGGCCTCTGCAGTCAATCGATTTATCTGTTTGCCACCAAACCTGGAACAACCTTTCATCTAGCAATGAACGCCTACCCCATGACACAGATGGGCCAGTGGACCACTGGGATGACCCTAGGAACCAGAAATCCACCCACTAGGGGTATATACATTAGAACAAAACTCCTTAGGGCTAATTGGGCTAATTTTCAGACTATAAAAGCTCTAAAATCTCTCTCCCACACTTCCATATGAATTTTCCTGCAAGTGGGGAGAGAGAGGAGAGAATAGAGAGGGAGAGAGCTCCAAGGAGCTGAAAATTGGGAAATCTCCCTCTCCTACCACAGTCCCACGTCGGAGCTCATAACCCCAATGCCGTAAAAGCAGCCCACCAGTGATCAGTAGGTATCTACCCAACCTTTTTTCAGATTTTAGTGCATTAAGCTACTTGCATGTATCATAACATGTAAATCCAATTGGCACAAGGCTCCGACGTATAAATTCGCGGGACTAACACCTTGGAAGTGGCTCCGCAAGTCGACAAACCATTCCTAGGTGCGGACCATTATCCTTAGATGGATATTTATCAAACCTAGACTGTAATTAGTGATTGTGATTGTAAATTTTTCTTTGCATGTCATTTGCAAGGGGTATAATAGTAGAAATTAAGTATTATCATTGATAAATTCTATTAAGGGAAGATGTGTCTAACTCTCGATCACCTTATTGTTTACATCGCCTGATTTGCTTTCCACCATGAGAAATTTAAGTATGACATATCTCCAATTCTGAGATAAATTGGAAAGATTGTGTTGCAAGTCTCCTATGTGTATAATTTAAGAAGATTAATTGCTAAATTCCTTCCATGCATGTTTAAATTTTTTGCAAGTAGGAATTGTACATGATTCTCCCATGGTTTTAAGTAATTTAAGACTTATTTAGATGCTTATTTAGATTTCCCTTGCAAGTAAAGAAATCCATGATCTTTTATGATGTCAAGTGATTGAATCTATACTTATGCATGCTTGAATTTTCCATAACTAGAGTAGATCGAATTATTTCTTTGTTATATCTATAAAAACAATACTCTTTGTTGGGTTGGCCAGCAAACACTGAAGCTCGTAGCAGCAGCCCCATTGGTAGGGCTGTCCAAGGACTAATTTGACCCAATTAGTCTGAATACGGATAGCAGGCAGTAGTTAGACTACGCAAGACGTTTGCTCTCAATGTCGTGCATTCTGAAATTCGTCTAGAGGAGACAAATTAGCTCATTAGCTAGCTAACCATGTTTGTTAACCATGTATGCACATGCCTATTTGAACCTGGGTTACCCTACATCTATATGCGCCTATTGATAACCAATATGTTGCTATCCATAAGTCTTGTGAGCCGGCCATAATGGAATGAGACACTATACTCAAGCTATCGGCCTATTCTGGGGGGACGAGCCTCCCCAAGTGACCGTGAGTAAGATTTCTATCTTATAAAATTGCATTCGTATGCATTATTTGGGAGTGATGAACCCAATCGGGTCAAGGATCACGAGCACAAGATCGCCATGGTTGCTTGAGACACGTGATCAGGATAGGGCATTGATCTATTAGGGTGTCCCAGTTTTCCCAAACTCCTAGATAAATGAATGTAACTAAACACACGGCTAACATACTCATCATTACATTGCATTAGTTAGAATGAAGACTCAGTAGTTAAGGTTACATTGAGGGAGTATTGGACATTTTGAACGTAAGATGGTGTCGCTTGAGGGAGTGTTGGATGACAAGGGCATGTATTATATCATACTATCATGCATATGCATTAATAAGAGTACTTAGGAACTGTGTACTTGGTTACTTTTCGCTAATCACATCTACGGAATTGATAATGTGTAATTTATTAGTAATGGAACCCACTGAGTTGATCACTCACTCCCACTTTGAGACGGTGTTTTAAAACACCAACCAGAACCTATCTTACATGTAGGTGTTATGGAGTTTAATGAGTTGGATGGGGCGAGCGTGGATGAGGAGTTGTCCTATTTCTAGATCTTTAGCGGATCCAAGCAGACCACCTTAGGATTAGCAATGGGACCCAGTGCAGGGATTTTTGTTTATTTTTGGACTATATATATATATATATATATATATATATATATATATATATATATATATATATATATATATATATATATATGTTTTGTTGGGACACAACCTCGTATGTTTATGGATATTATCTTATCTTGCTAGAAACATTCCATGTTATTAGTTACGCTTTATGTGTAGTGATTAGTTGTGGTTTATGCTACAGGGTCCATTTAAATTCCTCTATTACTTGGAATAATCAAACTATACATACTTTAGAAACCATAAGGCATTAGTAGCATCCAAAAATTAGTAGCATACAAAAATTCGGGAGCCGAGTGTTTGCTTGGTCCCTGAAATTCAGGGTGTTACACTATACGTAGGTGGTACCAATAAAAAACTATACAAATAAGATTAATCAACCGTATAAAGCCAACGAATTTGACCGATCACGCAAACATTGAGTTTAACCTTGTGATTTATTCACATAGGGCCCAAGTCTAGCTGACCTATCACTAAGTAATTAAGTCAACTACAACTAAATAAAGATCTACCCAAAGTCTAGATAACTAGGGGTCAAATCTTAATTAACAAACTAAAGTGACCCAATTATCCTTTTAGCCCAAGAACCAACAGTTTAGAGTGATTATAACCAAATCATCATTTTCATTAATTTCGAATAGGCCACATTATGAACATAGATAATCTAAACCCTAATCATTGAGCACAAGGAATCTTGATACTATTCTTTACAAAAATGCCTTGAGTATCCAAACGAGCTCTAGATCGCTTGTTAGTGGGCTACTACTCTCGAAACTATAGAATAATATCTGTCTCACTGGGCTTGATGCCTATCACAAGTTGAGAACCAAAAAAGTGCCTAGAAGTAGAATTGCTCAACTTAGGTCGGAAGCCAAGTGCTTGCAATACATGAATCTCCTAGGTTGAAATTTGAAACTTAAGTGAAATAGACATTCCGCTCTTTCGTGAAGTTGTGATTTTCTAACCGTTAGATCGCAATCAAACTCGAGGCATGAGTTAAAGATATTTCACTGTTCATATCTATATAACTGTAGCCCCGACGATCACCGATGATGTCCATCGTAAGCGGGGCCCCCACGGTTATTGAAATGTCTGATTGCTGCCCAATTCTGACAAACCATAGATCATATAGTGGGGCACCTTTCTCTTGATGTGTATAAGCCATTGGGCCCCCAAAAAGACCCTGTAAATCGAAATCAACCCCCGTAGGGACAAGTTTAATACGAAAGAGGTCCATAGGACCATTTACACACTTATCTAGGGCTATAAATAGCCCAGATTTTCACTCCCTCACTCCCATGCAAATTTTATTATAGCAAGGAGAGGGAGTGGGGAGAAAACGAGAGAAGGGGCATGTGAGGGAGCTGAATTTGGAGATTTTCCCTACCACCACGGGCCGCAACATAGCCCACGATTATGTCGCGCTATAGAAAACTAACCCGACAACTAGAAAGAGGTAACTATCAGCCTTCCTCATGATTTAAGCCTTATAGACCGATTACATGTGCCCCTTACAAGCTAATTTCACTAGCGCAAGGCACCGACATACTAACCTACGGATCTCAACGTTAGGAGCGATATAAAAAATTGAAAAATCATGTATAGGTGCGGACCATTACTTCTAGGTTTCCATTTATTGAACCCCATGTCACCATTAGCTATTTCTATTATGAATGGATGAATGCATCTAACTTACGCCAATCAATGATTTGTGCAATGCGTAGATGAATGCATGTTAACTAATGCCGATTATTGATTTGGGAAACGTATAGATGAATGCGTGCTAATTAGTATTGATTGATGATTAATATAATGCGTAGATGAATGCATGCTAACCAATGCACACTTATATGGCTGCTTACTTTTCATTATTTGTCATCTAATGTAATGCCCTCTGCATGTTTGATGAAATGCACTATAAAGTTGAATTTTCTGAATTCATTATTTTTATCCCTCCTTGATAGTCATTGTAGTTAATTTATTAGTGTGATTGACTGACCGAGACTACCGGGGTAGCCGAGTTGGCTGGCAAACCATAAATCCACAAGTGCGGCCCCGATTGGGTTGGTCGCCCTAGATTAGTTTGACTGATCCTGGATGAACACGGATAACCGGCAGTAGTCAGACTATATAGGATGCTTACACCCAATACTAGTTACGTTTTATTTAGGGCCTATTTGTTAACGATAAATTTTTGCACTTAACGCGGAATTGGAAAAATGTTCCGCGTTTAGTGGTGTTTGTTAATGCATCGTTAATGCGGAAGAAGGAAAGCGCTAAGTGGTTTTTCACTGAATTCTTTCTGTGATAGGAGTCTGGCTTAATAGTGAATGCAAAATGCGCTCAATGAATTTTTCATTAAACAAAAATTTTTGCTTCCCAAATTACCCCTTTTCAAGTTACTATGGCAATATATATATATATATATATATATATATATATATATATATATATATATATATATATATATATATATATATATATATATATATATATAAATTGTTTGCACAATACAAAATTAACTTTTAACCTTTGAAACTTCTTTATGCTCTACCATGTTATATGTGTTTCATCCATTCCATTCATCCATTTTTAAAGATCATTTTAGGGCTTAATACCAAAAATGAGAGAAATATAAATCTCAGGTGGACCATACCAGAGGAAAACAATAGTGATTGGATATCCACCATTAAAATTCTCTTAAGGCCTAGTGTACTGTTTATTTGACATCCAATTTGTTGATTAGGTCATATAGACCTAAATGAATGGACAAAATAAAGATCAGCTTGATCCAAAACTTTTATGGCCCCCAAAAAGTTTTTAATGGTTGACGTTCATTTAACACTATTTTCCTATAACGTGGTCCACTTGAGATTGGGATATACTTTATTTTTGGTCTCATACCATAAAATGATCTAAAAACATAGATAGATGGCATGGATGAAACACATACATCATGGTGGGGCCCACATAGCACCGACCATCAGCCATTGGCTGGTGGCAGGGGAGTAGCCAATCTATTTCCACAGACGTGGATTGGATAATGACAAGTTGAGTAGCGAGACTCGCTACTGAAGTTACATCACCAAGTTATGTGGGCCCCATCATGATGTATGTTTTGTATCCACGCCGTCCGTCTATTTGGAAATATAATTTTAGGTAAAGATCCAAAGAATATGTCAAATCCAAAGTTCTTAGTCCCCATCATGATGTATGTTTTGTATCCACGTGGTCCATCTATTTGGAAATATAATTTTAGGTAATGATCCAAAGAATGAGTCAAATCCAAAGCTCCAGTGGACCTCACCATAAAAAACAATGGGGAGAGTGACGCTCACCATTAAAAACAGTGGGCTCAACTACATATTTGGATCCCTCATTCTTTAACTCATGCTTTAAAATTAAATCTCTACACAGATGGATAGTGTAGATAAAGCACATACATCATAGTGGACCCACATACATCATAGTGGGCCCATGGAACTTGATGACCTCACTTCGGTAGCGAATCTCGCTAGTCAACCCAGTAGCTAATCCGTGTCTAAGTGGGAAGCGGATTGGTTAGTGTACCTCACTCCAACTATATAGCTGTTGTATTGACGTCAACAAGTTCTGTGGGTCCCATCATGAGGTATGTGTTATATCCAAATGATCCATCCATTTGGCGAGCTCGTATTAAAGCTTGAGACGAAAAATAAGCTGCAAAAAGCAGCAGGGGATTGAACGTCTACCATTGAAACCATTTTTGGGGCCATAGAAGTTTTATATCAATATGATTTTATTTTTTTTCCTCTTCATATAGGTATTTGTGACCTTATGAACATATTGGATGGAAAATAAACTTAAATAGGCCACGGAAGTTTTGGATCAATATGTTTTCACTTCATCCAATTGGGAATGACCTTATAAACAATTTGGATAGCATATAAATATGAGGTGGGCCTTATTTGAAGGTTTTGTTGTTATTGGTGTTCAAGGCTATACAACACATAATGACAATCTTCCCGCTAAGAAGAATTGAGGGCCTTGTATTTTAGTTTATTTGAATTAAATATAATGATTTTATTTGTATTTAATAAAAAATAATTTCTTTATAATGTAAAACATTTCTAAACGAGCGATAGGGGCAAATGTGTCAAATTAAGATATTTCATACAGTTTTTTTTTTTTTAAAATTCAGATTTCAAATTCAGGATTCAGATTTCAGATTCAGTCCTTAGACTTCAGATTTAACAAACGGGGCCTTAGTCCGAGTAAACCAAATTAGCTTAATAGCCAGCCAACCAACCATGTGTGTCCACCATGTATGTGCACGTTTTCTTGAATCTAGAGCACCAATATACCCTAGAAAGGCCTACTGATAATCATCAGTGATACAATTCCAAAGTTCCAGGAGCTGAGCATGATGGTACGAGATACTATGTCCTCGTTGTCGGCCTACGCTGGGGTAACGGGCCTCCTCATAGTGACCAATGAGCAACCAATAAGGTTATGAGCCTAGTACATCAAATAATAATGAAGCCGCGACCGTTCCACAATTGTGTTTGTGTGACAACCCTTACATCATTTGTAGGCACCCTCAACCCGTTGATGGGCAACCTAACCCTATGTGTTCAGGCTGTGTCATCTGTGTCCTGAGTGATCGGCCAAGCCAGTTGGTCAAGCAAGTGTTAGCCTCACATTGATTGAAAAGTTGTCGTTTGGATGGTAAACCCTAATATGGATCAAGGATCGCAGGCATAGAGCTGTTATGGTTGCCCTGGGCTTAGCAATATGGATAAAGCTATTGATTATATAGAGATGTTCTAGCTTCCCTAATGTTGCTGCATGAATGGACTTAATTAATTCATGTAGCTAACATGAGCATTCATCACCATTAGCTAGGTGTGGCGACTTGGCAAATGAGGTCGCGTGCTAGGGGAGTGTTGGTCATTTGTGAACTAAGATGAAGTCGCTATGAGAGAGTGTTGGATGGTGAGGGAATGCATCATGTCATAATAGCATGCCTGTGTATTAACAAGAGTGTCCAAGGACTGTATGCTTTAAGTTGTTTTTCATTAATTGTGCATGTGGATATGATAACATGTGTAACTTAGAGTTAATGGAAGCACCGAGTTAATCACTCACTCCCACTCTGAGACGGTGTTTTAAAACATCAATCAAACTCTATCATAGATGCACGTACCATGGAGTACGATGCATTAGGCAAGGCATCCATGGACAAAGGAGTCCTCGTATATCCAATTACTCAGTGGGCCGATGTATGATGCCCGTGGGTTGTCGATGAGATCTTAGAGTTGAGATATTTGTAAATTTTAGACTATATATTTTACTTAGCAGTAGTCCCGTACTCTGGATGGACATGTTTTACTGATAATTGATTTACTTGCATTAAATTCACGTTTATTCAAGGTACATCGCATAGTCTATTTTAGTTCTATAAACAGTTCAAATGTCAAATGAAACGAGTTATAAAATCCCGCTTTCGTAAAGCATAAGTGGCGCCTGTGTCATGCCCCAAACCCAAAAATCGGATTCACATGAATCCCGATTGCCGAATCCGGTGCCGACAGCCTCCGTAGTGCCCCATTCTCGGCTCCTGACAATCAAATGCCAGATTCCGATCCTGGGATCCTACAAGGAGGATTTTCAGAATGAATTTTTTTTTGTAATGGAGCATAACCACAAGCATAACCAAGTCACAAAACAACATCACCACATATCCATTATATCAAAAAATTTTAAGTACAATGCGGAAAGAGAAATACAAGGTGATCAAAAGGCTCCAAAAGGTCCTGATACGCACTCCTGTCTCAGCGCTGCTGCTGTCCAATGCTACCTGCAAGCAACTATCGTGCATAAGCTTACAAAAGCTTAGGGGGTGGTGTAAGTGTGTGCGCAAGGCAAATGCCGAGTATACAATATCAGGTAATGCGGAAGTATGCGGTAAGTCCATGAATAAAATCAACCATACCAAGGCTATGTAATGCAAGGCATGAATGCTATCGGCCATACCAAGGTCATACGATGCGAGATATGAATGTCAGCGGCCACACCGATGCAATGCAAGGCCTACATAGCCGAATGTCATATGCGAAATGCAATTCAAGCAAGTCGGTACTCATCATGTACACATATCAGTACAGTTCCTCTCTGGATATCACCAGGGTCTAATACACTTCACAGTGACTGCCACCTCCCTAGCTGCACAGTCAAGCAAGCGGAATAGACCTCACTATCCGCCTGACCAGTAGTCTGCCAATACCTACCCGGCTCGTCGATAGCGGACTCATTTGCGAGCTGGTCAAACTCAGCCTAACTTATAGCCCCCTCACTTAGGCGGATAAGGCCACACCCCCTTCCAACCGACCACGACACAGTGGGAGACGAGGCCTACTCGTATTCGGCACTCGGGCGCTCATGTATCCACTCGGTCTAGGCGTTGGAGCATCTCCTGGTACCAAAAAAGTTCTGAGACTTTCACCCAAGGACATCCTAAGTGCCCACAGTGCTAGAACAAGTATTTTCGGTATCTAATACAGCTATCCACGATATACCTGTGGAGCCACGGCCCTGATGTCGCTAGGGCGTGCAGTGATCAAGTCACACATATGTGAGATACATGAACCACGCCATCAAATCATACAGAAATCCAGCGCATACTGCGCGATCATGCAGGGCACTCCGTCTCATAACGGGTCCCATAAATGGTCTGCCCAATGGCGTATGCTATGATCAGTCACTACTCATATCAAGCATACATATGATGCGTATGGGCATGCGTCATGAGATTATACTAAGGATGTTATAAAGCGACGAATAGTAACGAGTATGTGCCTATCAATGGACCCTAAAGAGAGTTACAATGCAGATATTTAACCAACATTGTACCTACAATGTGGACGTCAAACCAATATTGCTCCTTAGGCACGACCTGCCATAAATGTCATTACATGAACCATGAGAGATCACTCATTGCGATGGACCCTAAGGCCATCTCGTTGGGCCTCGACCCATGGGCCTTGGATACATCAAATGGGTCGTATCACATGGGCCTTACATTTATCAAATGGGCTACATTAATGGGCCTCACCAATGAGCCTTATGTACATTGCAATGGTCCACGATCCATGGGCCTTGGAATACATCAAATGGGCATACACTCATGAGCTTTAAATATGTCAAATGGGCCACTCCATTTGCACCCCATACACATCAAATGGGCTTGATCCCATGGGCTCTTTATGTATCAAATGGGCTTAGTCCCATGGACTTTGCATATATACGAAAGTAGGTCCCAATGAATGGACATAATTAAGTAAATTGTGGGCCCTAAGCACACACCAAGGTGGGCCCATTTGAAACATAGACCTAGCTCATTTTTAGCTCAAGAAATGAGTTTTCAAAATGGATAGACGGTGAGAGGCAACACATGCATCATGGTGGGGGGTCACATGAAGGCCCACCATCATAATCATATTATGTTTAATATAATATATAATTTATATATAATATTATATATACATATATATATATATAAATATATATATATATATATATATATATATATATATATATATATATCTACATATACACACACACACGCATACACACACACACACGCACACACACATGTGCACTCACACATGCATACACACACATGCACACACACACGTGCACTCACACACACGCGTACACACCCACGCACACCCACACGCATACATTACAGTGGGCTCCACCGTCCGTACGAACGGTGGGTACGGACGGTGGATTTCAGGCACATACATCACTGTGGGTCCCATGTGGGGCCCACCATAACGTTTACATGCCATCTGACCCGTCCATTAGGTCACGCAGACCTGAATGACTGGTGAAAAAAAATTTCAGCTTGATCCAGAACTTCTGTGGACCCCAAGAAGGGTTTCAATGGTAGGATTCAATTCAAACTGTTTCTTATGGTGTGGGCCACCTGAGCTTTGGATCATGCTGATTTTTGGGTGGCCCATGCTTAAGGTAGGGGACCACCTTATGAATGGCTCAGATGGAATATAAACATCAAGGTGGGCCCACGGCTGGAGCCGTGGGGCCCTGCCCGTACGCACGCCCTCCCGCCCGCTGCTGGCACGGCCAGCGTCCTGGCAGCAGCAAACTGCTGCTGCCATTGTAGTTTTTTTTTTTTTTTTGAAATCGTGAAATATCACGGTTTTCCATGTGTGCGGCCTACCCCAAGTAAATCCACTCCGTCCATTGTATTCACAAGACCAAAACAGATTTATCAAGACCAATATCGGCCCCTTTTTAATATGTAAAAATAATTCTAGATAGATTTCAATGGTAATAGTACAGTTCTTGATGCTATGGCCCACCAGATATTTTGATCAACCTCATTTTTCGGCTCAACGCCTAAAATGAGTCAGGGAAGATGATGGACGGCTTAGATTGGATACATGCATCAAGGTGGGTCCTGTACAAGTGGCCCATCTCATAGGCTTGAAATCAAGCCCATATTTGTGTTTGTTCCAGCGACGTCCAGCATCTGGACGTTTTTTTTTTTTTTGGGCTTATAAATCACGTTCAAGGTGGGCCCTATTTAGGTGGGCCACCATATGATGAATGATGCATTTGAGATGGGCCCCACCCATGGAGGGCTTGGATAAATACATATTTCATGGTGGGGCTCATTCAAGTGGGCCACATGGCCATTTCATCACACACAAAGAAATAAAATAAACGGAAAGAGAGGGAGAGAGAGATAGAGTGGGATACGCGTGATGGAGGGACCCCGACACTATGGGCCCTCCGTTTCAACCATCCAATCATACATCAATGTGTCCCATTGCACATGGGCCATCCAAATAAAAGATCAACGGTTGAGATCCCTCTCCATTCAAAATGAACAGTCTATATGACTTATTAATGCAAGAAAGTAAGCATCATGATGGGGTCCATGGAGAATGGCCCCATCATGGAATAGTTTTGATGATCAAGATGGGCCATTGGCCACATCTTAGGGTCCCAAGTGAGATCCAAACCATTGATCGGTTGGCCTCACTTGGCCCACCTTAAAAACATGAAAACTACTCTATCAAAGCACCCACCTTATGATCTACTTGGTCCGTTGGAACGCCTATCTCCTAGAGCTTCACTTCGATGGTGGAGATGGGAGATGGATGGCTAGGATAGAGTTTTTGGGATGGGAAGTGGGACACCAAAAATCACTTTTCTCTCATGGAAGGCCTTGGATGTGTGATGCTCTCTTGGTTGCTTGGGTTTGGTGTGAGAAAAGAGAGAGAAAGAGATGAGATGTAGGGAGATGTGAGGTGAGTGATGGGGTGATGGTTGATGGATGTGAGTGATGGGTGAGGTGATGTGTTAGTTGACTTGGGTGGTTGCTTGACTTGTGGAGAAAGAAAGCATGGGTGCTTGTACTTGACATAAAGTGATTGATGGGTGATTGATTGATGGGATTGATTTGACACTTTGTAGAGATTCTCTTGGGATTTGCAACGCGCGGTGTTTTTCCTCGAACTGAACGCGGGTCCGCATCTCATTGTCTGGGTATCGGATCGGTGCGTGAGTTGCGGTGTTGGAA
Organism: Magnolia kwangsiensis; assembly: GCA_037074715.1. NCBI lineage: Eukaryota > Viridiplantae > Streptophyta > Magnoliopsida > Magnoliales > Magnoliaceae > Magnolia > Magnolia kwangsiensis. Next base: position 11,910,791 of record CM073577.1, on the reverse strand, counting down.
CCGCAGCGACGGTGCGGTCGCAATGATACAAGTCTTAGATTCAGCCGACTCAAATGAATAGGATACGACTTACGGTCATGCGCAACGTCAACTACAGGTCGCGGATTGTCGAAATTTGACGAGAAGGATCGTGGAAAATAACGGAACAGTACGGATTAAGATACGGGTCTTACAACCTGGGAAATCGAGAGTCGAGTATTTACTCGGCCTTTGAAATATGAGGCATTACATTAGCCAGTAATATCTTTCTTTGACTGCAACATGTGTCCTTTTCAATTAGGTTTTTCAAGAACAATTAGGAATATAGTACAATACTAATATTTTTATGGTTTTAGTCCATCTCGTTGGGAATGACCTTATGCTTGGTTTGCATGTCATTTAAACATCATAGTGGACCTAGAAAGGTTTTAACGGTAGGAGTTTCCCTCCAAATTCATGTGGTTCACTTCTGTTTTCGATTTACCTCATTTTTTGGCTCATGTAATGTTACACCCTGAAAATTAGCACCTGAGTAAAGAGACCCCAATCCCGAGTTACCGGGTGTTAACCAAATGAAAACGCATGTGTGACATCATTCAGATTCACATTCATTCTGCACACAAATAATCAGAGTAGCACAATTTATCTTAGCAGATCCAAAGTGAGGTAAAGATAACAAAAATATGGACTATATAGGAGAAAATAGTTCAAAATTAATGCACAACATTAATGTAGTTGTGGGCCACAGATTGTTTCAAATATATAATTGAAAAGACCCTTCCATAGATTCATGATTATACAATTAAAATGAATGGATCAGATAAGTCAAGGGGTGAACCGAATTTTAGTTTTGAATAAGGCTCATGTTCCTTTTTAAAACAACATTTCACTTCCTGAGATGAAAACCAGCAGTCTTAAGGTAAAATGGCAAATGAAATTTTTTTATCATTTGAAAAAATAATAATTTCAAGGTTAGAATTCCTTATTCTCATCCATACAAGGCTCTTACCACCTACCACAACAATGTCACCTTATGAGGCCACAGTCGCGGCTTCTGTTACGCCATAAATTTTGAGGGTCGAGTAATGCTCGATTCTTAAATTTTCAGCTGTCACTTATGCTTTACATATTTAAGTAATTTAGGTTTCATTTGATTGGTGTATGAGCATTTGAAAAATTAAATGGATCATGTGGCGTAAACTGAAATCAACCAACTAAATTAAAGCATGACTAACAAAATGATGTGTATACGCATAGTGTATGGGACTGCGTCCTAGAAAAATATATATAGTCCAAAAGATGTACAAAATTTCCCTACCCTATAGTCCTATCACTAGCCCTTGGGCAACTACAATGGCTAGCTCAGGATCTGAAAATACGAGAGCTCCTCCTCCAAGTCTATGGACACCTCATGTAGCACATCAGACTTTGTGATACTTGCAGCTAAGATATGGTTTGGTTAGTGTTTTAAAATACCGCCGTAGAGTGGGAGTGAGTGACAACTCAGTGGTTCCATTAACATCAAGTTATACAACCTATCAAATCCATGAAAATCAATTTAAACATATAGTCTCTATATACTTTTGTTAATGCACATGCATGCTATTATAATATAATGCATGCCCTCTCCATCCAACACTCTCTCAAACGATTCCATCTACACGTTCGCATATGATCAACATTCATTCAATATGACCTCAACTGCCGAGTTGTCAACTTAACTAATGCAATGCGATAATAATCATGTTAGCGAAATATTTAGTTATGTCCGTTCGTTCAGCAAGATTGGGAAAACTGAGGCACTCCCACGAAATCAAGGCCCTAATCTGATCGCGAGGCCCAAGGTGGCCGTAGCAGCCTTGTGCCTACGATCATTGATCAATTTGGGTTTGTCACACCCAGCTGCACTCATACGAAAGGTGAGTTTGTAAACTAGATTGCTCGTGGTCACTATGGGGAGGCTCGTCACCTAAGCATAGGCCGACAACTCGAGCATAGTGTCTCATACTACCATACACGGCTCTCGAGACTTGTGGATCGTGTCGCTAACTATTGTAAGTGGGCATTCCAAGGGCGTGGGGTGCCCTAGGTTCAAACAGGAGTAATCATACATGGTGAAATACATAGTTGGCCAATTAGTGGACTAATTTGGTTGACTTCAGTGAACTATGGCGCAACTAGTACTGGGTGTAAATATTCTACGTAGTCCAAGTACTGTTAGTTGTCCATCTTCGGCCTGAATCGGTCTGATTTGGCTTAGGGTAGCCGATCCAGTAGGGATGTTGTTCACTCCCCAAGTGCAGGGTTGTGATGTAGTAATAAACTCGGTAAGACTGAGGTCGAATCCCAAAGGACTGAAACTTGTACGTAATCTAAAACTAACTAGAACTAGAACTAGAATGAGATGAAATCTAAATCAACTAAAATTTAAGGAAGATTTGTGATATTATTATCTAAAACTTAAGGGAATTCAGAGGAAGGAAAACTAGGGATTCAGAGGATCCACTTGTAGAGATCAGGGAGATCTTATGCCTGTTTCATGAATTATAGAAATTAACTGAACTGTCATTGATCTAGTTTTCAAGAGATGAAAGGTATATGAATTAGAATGGATTCCATCACCAAACCATGCCCATGAGACTATGGCAAACAACAAAATTAAACTAATTACCAACCAATCAACATGCTATGAAGGTTAGGAAGGGTACCGACATCCGACCATGCCCAGGAGACTATGGTGAACATCAGGGCTTCCTGACGTCATAAACATAAAAGAGAAAAGGACATGCTCAAAGTCATTGCAAACCCATTGTAATTTTAGTCACAACAGACCATTAAAGACTAAAAATATTCCCATTAATTAAACTAACATCAGCATTAATTCAGTTCATAAATTAAACAGAAATCGTAAAATAAACTCTCCCATCTCACTACAAGCTTCACCTCTTAGCCCTAGCTAAGAGGATTTAGCCTGTAATGGATGGACTAATCATCTTAAAGAGAAAAACAAAACAAAGTAAATAAGAAAGGAAAAAACTAAAAAAAATCTCTAATCCTCCTCTCTCTCTCTCTCTCTCTCTCTCTCTCTCTCTCTCTCTCTCTCGTGGCTGCCTCCGCGTCCAAGCTCTAGCCGTGGATGATCCCCTCCTCCTTGCTGCTTCCTTCCTTTTTATAGTTGTGAAGGTCGTGGAGGGGTTAGCGTTGGAAACCCACCTTGTTAGAGTCGGTGCGTGCAAGCTATGCAGCCCGTTCGCAACACAGAAGTCAGCCGAGTGCGTAAAGAATTCGCACCGGAATGTCAGCCCTGCATTCCATCCTTCCCTCACTTTTATCAAAAGAGAAAACGTCCCATGAACCATTTTTGAGGGACCTTCACGATAGACGGTTCAGATCTTGGGTCCAAACAATGGTGGTGGCCCACTTAATTCGTCGACAAGTCACTATGCGAAACAGAGCTTCCGTAAAAGCCCCTAACGGTTTCTGTTGGCTCGCCTGTTGAATTCAGGTGAACAATCTACTTCATCCATTAGTTTTGGGACGAAAAGGAACCAAGGAAGGGGTGTTTTTGGAGTTGATTCGGTGCGGTCCACACAATCTTTTACTCCACCGTTAATCATCCGTTCGGCTGAGATCTTCACACTTTTGCTTGCATTGAAGTATACAGACACCCAGGTGAATGTGTTAGCCACCTTCTGGGACCAGTGAACGATGTGGATCATCGAACCGAGCAATGAGTGGGACCCACTAGTATAATCAGCGTCCAGACAGTGTTCGAACTGCGTAATGCATTACACTGGTGCCTGCTGATTCTTGATGGGGCCCATTAATGATGTCAAATGAGGAATCCACGCCGTCCATCAGATGTGTGGTGAAAAAATAGTTGGAAAGGGTATTTTTTTTCTATCCTTTGGTGCAGGCCATGGAGTTCTTGTTTAACCGTCCATCACGCGTTTAAATGGAGATATACGCGAGTAAGCATGCATGGGACGAAAATAAAGACTTGCAAAGGGGTTTGGCCCTCCTCTAGAGAGAATGGACGGTCCAGATCATCCATTTGGATGATGAGTGGGGCCCACTGTCAAAACCCAATACGAATCACGTCCGTCCCTGGATGTTTTTAGATCCATTCCCTTATTTTGTACAAAAAAATAGGTAGGGCCTACTTCTGGTGACATTTTTGGGGATCTACTCCGCTCATTATCTTCTTAGTAACGTGTAAGCCCATGAGTCAAAGTATGAAATAAATCTGAATTCTATGTGGGCCACACCATTCACCTGTGATGAGTTCCTTCTCACCGTTGAAGCAACCTTCGTGACTTACGTGCATGTATATGAAATTTCGGTTATTTACAAATTTGCCACTCTCCACTTTAGAATTGTCCATCGTTCGTTTCTCCCTACTGCACCGTCCAAAAGAAGTGAAATTTGACGACTATTCACCATTTTTCATGCTCTTTCTATTGGTTCAGTTTGGGTCCCGATCTCCCAATGATATCTAAGATGCTTTCTTAATGGTTATTATCTGCTCTTGCCCATCGGGTCACTTATACACTGATCCAAGGGATGAATTTTAACGTGTACGGCTAATTTGTGGTCCTCAGCCCATATATGAAGTTTTGAGCCGAACGGATGGTGGGAACCCTTTGATCTTGCATTCTGGACCAATTTTGGGCCACTTATGCTTCAGTTTCTTGATTTTCACGGATCTCTGGTGTGTATATTCGTCAATTGTGGTCCCCTTGGGTCTATCCCTTGCCTTGGAGATCATCAGAGTGTTAAATCTAAGCTTTTAGCATCCTTTTTCAGCTCAAGCTCCTAAATTCAACCTACAGCATAAACACGATTAAATCAGTCATTAAACAATATTATGCTCATAAATTTAGACAATATCTGGGGTCTACTATGCAATATTTGACTCTCAACACAACCCCCAACCAGCATTTTGCTAGTCCCGAGCAAGGTATGCGAAAAATAAGTTGAGAACTATAGAATGATTTCTATGAACTCGAGTGATTTTTTTGGAAAACAATCCCAATACTAAAATTCTAAGACTCATGAGTGTTTGAAATTATTTTCTCCTGGACTCAAGCGCACAGTAAACTTCATAATCAAGTTCAAAGTATTAATCCATCAATTAGAATAATTCTAAACATTGATTTTCATGGGTGTATAGTGTAATCTCAGCTTATCAACATTAAAATTCACTTCTCTATTTCAGAATATCATCGGTAATCAACAAGAGAATTCATGATAACTAAAACATACCTCACAAATCATTTTTTCATTCTTTCAGTTTTTGATTTTGCCGTTTAAAAGTAACACTAAGAAAGGGAATCAAATTTTCACCTATAGGGAGCAAACTCATGATGAAAACCGAACTCCTAGACCCTTTTCACATATCATTCATGGAGAATTAACTCCACACCTATAGGGAGCAAACCTATGGTGAAAATTATTCGCCCAACTTTTTCCAAAGGTATCTGAACTTTTTTTTTTTCTTTAATTGATCATGACGGACAAATTTCAAGCGGTTTCTTATATGCTTAGTGATTACCAAATTAACCCTTCAATATCAACTGAAACCTTAATGTGAAAGCAAGATGTGATATGTGAAATAATGACTCAATCAATGTTTACAACTTCTAATTTTGAATTAACAATTCAACTTAACTATGAAATCTAACCGATACTGAATCCAAGAGTTATAAATTACCAACATCACTTATCTTATAATTCTAAATCCAAGATAGGCATTAAAAATCACTTCGAATTTACAAGAATTTTTAAAAAAATTTAAAAATTTTCACAAATTTTTGCTCAAGACCAAGAAAACACTGATTAGGTTTCCTAATCTCCCACCCCCAACCTAAAATCTACATTGTCCTCAATGTAAAAGAAATGAACATGCCATACACATGGGATAAGAAAGTACCTGGATAACAATTCGAGAGAGATTTTTCAAGAGATCGTTGGGAAAGAGCAAGTTAGCACGAGAGAGAAAGTAACAAAAGTAAAATAAAAATAATAAAAATAAAATCCTACCTATACCACTTTCGCAGGTGCTCTCGATTGCATTTAGCATATGCAACAAGCCTTTAAACTCCTAGGTTACCCCTAGTGGACGAGTTGTAGTCTCGTGAGGGTTTGCAGTAATGTTACCCACAAACATTGAATCGATCATGCCGCAAGGTTCTCCTTTCGGCCAATATCTTGATAAGTTTCTCAGTAAATCCCTCAATAGGATCATCCAAAAGCCCTTTTTGCAATAGGCTTGGGCGCCCTGGATCATGACGTCCCAGAGAGACTTATGTACCTCATATGAAATCTTCCATTGAATCGCTTGAGGTATCCGTAATATATACGATTCACCTATGACAGAAGAAGTTTCAATGTTAGTATCGCATGGTGAATCAAAGACTACAAGTAAATAAAGTTTAGAAAACTTCTTAAAAAGTGATGTAGTCTCAACATATTCTGAAGCTCCAAACTTCGGTTCTAGATTCAGCTCCTCTTCCTTTACTAGTAGACGTTTAGGATTAGAGGAAGAGAGGATTTCAGAATAAGGGTTCGTTCGGTCAGCGATGGCTACCGAGATGTTGTCTCGCAAGGCATCCACTTTGTTTCTTAACATGGGATCGTTTGAAACTACGAAGTGTGTCAAGCAATCCCAAGAGTTAGAAAATTCAGCTGAGTGTGACTTATTGTGGCTTGTGATGATCTGCGCAAAGAATCCATCATCCTTGAAAGTGGATGGAGGTACGCTCTCTTGCTCCAATCCTGCACAGATAGATTGAAAATCAGTAAGTGAAGCATTGATGTGATCACTCTTTTCATTGAAATTACTCAATTGAGGCGCTGAATTCTCAATTGTTTGCAGCTCAGATGGTGGCCTCAACTGAGTGGTTTCAAGTACCAGAGTCGTAGCAGGCAACTCCTCCTCCTGAATCATATCATCATTCAATTCAAGGGAGTGGTCTAAACATGTCTCACGAGAGTTAGAAGAGTCGGTTGTAAGAGGTTCATTCTCCACATTTAAATCAGGCATGTCAGATAAGTGGAGTAGATCTTCCTGACCGATCACTTCGTGCACGTCTTGATCGTTGACCTGGACCAGATTTGAGATTGATTCAGGGAGAATTTGGGCTGCACATTCATGATCATCATCCCGATACACATCATTGTCTAGTCCAGTGCAGTGCACATTTGAGATGGGATCACTTTCCTCACATTCTATACTTAACATGGGTTGAGGTTCGCATAAACTAACCTCTTCCTCATCATTGAAATCTTGCATGTCATGTAAGGAAACTGTGTCATCATCAATGTATTTAAAAGACACCCATGTATCTTCACCATTCTTTCGAACAGTCATCGAGATCGACTCCTCGGGAAATTGAACTATATGCTCATTAACGGAATCCAACTCCTCATTCCAAATTCTAGATTCTTTCAAAAGTGAGTGCGGATCACTTTCCTCGCATTGTATTTTTGGATTGGGTTGTGGTTGGGATGAGCAAGCCTCCTCTATCTTTTCAAGGCACGACATGAGTGTTTCCACTGCGTTTCGAATTTCCTCAAGACAGGCCATGTCACTCTGATATGAATCCTCTTGGATGGTTTTTGGTTGGATCTCAAAGGTAGGGGATCCAAGAGAATAATCATTATAATATGTTGTTGGTTCATTTTTCCAATTTTGATGTTTCCACTGATTGTAGTCATACGGATCATAGGTGAGAGAATCTGCTGGTTGGTAATACTTATTATCACTCATGATACAATCACGCATTGATTTATCAGATGGGTGATAATAATTCTCACAACGATAGTTATGATAACCCCAACACTCACGTACTGTTTTGTTAATCCGTGGGGTGTAATTGTTCTCCTGCATATAATCACGTAAGGACTTCTTAACCGGTGGATTTTTATATTTTGATCGATTCTTGATGATAGTTTCAGAAAAGTTTTGAGACATAGGTTGATTTATATCATCATCATCCCAAAATAAGTTATTCTTCTCAGCATACTGACGTTGCCACTCGTGCATATACATGATAAAACCCTTAATTTGAATTTAATCCTAAGGAAAATAGAAGATAAAAAATTCTACAACAATGTGGAAAGTAAGAGGAGGAGAAGTTAGAAAGAAGTTACCCGATTAGAGATTCCTAGGTTAAAACCTGAAAAATAAAATAAAATAGTTAGTATCTAAGAGATACGACCTAATCTAAAGAATAGAAAAAGTAGAGAAATTCGGACAAAGTTACCACTTTAGACGATTTATCAAGGACCCTACAAAACAGTAAAGTTAGTTCTAAGAAAGAAAAATCTAAAACTAGAAATCCTAATCTTAAACTAATCCTAAAACTAGTTAATTTCAGAAAAACGTAGCCGTCAGTCCCCGGCAACCGTGCCAAAAACTTGTTCACTCCCCAAGTGCAGGGTTGTGATGTAGTAATAAACTCGGAAAGACCGATGTCGTATCCTAAAGGACTGAAACTTGTACGTAATCTAAAACTAACTAGAACTAGAACTAGAATGAGATGAAATCTAAATCAACTAAAATTTAAGGAAGATTTGTGATATTATTATCTAAAACTTAAGGGAATTCAGAGGAAGGAAAACTAGGGATTCAGAGGATCCACTTGTAGAGATCAGGGAGATCTTATGCCTGTTTCATGAATTATAGAAATTAACTGAACTGTCATTGATCTAGTTTTCAAGAGATGAAAGGTATATGAATTAGAATGGATTCCATCACCAAACCATGCCCATGAGACTATGGCAAACAACAAAATTAAACTAATTACCAACCAATCAACATGCTATGAAGGTTAGGAAGGGTACCGACATCCGACCATGCCCAGGAGACTATGGTGAACATCAGGGCTTCCTGACGTCATAAACATAAAAGAGAAAAGGACATGCTCAAAGCCATTGCAAACCCATTGTAATTTTAGTCACAACAAACCATTAAAGACTAAAAATATTCCCATTAATTAAACTAACATCAGCATTAATTCAGTTCATAAATTAAACAGAAATCGTAAAATAAACTCTCCCATCTCACTACAAGCTTCACCTCTTAGCCCTAGCTAAGAGGATTTAGCCTGTAATGGATGGACTAATCATCTTAAAGAGAAAAACAAAACAAAGTAAATAAGAAAGGAAAAAACTAAAAAAAATCTCTAATCCTCCTCTCTCTCTCTCTCTCTCTCTCTCTCTCTCTCTCGTGGCTGCCTCCGCGTCCAAGCTCTAGCCGTGGATGATCCCCTCCTCCTTGCTGCTTCCTTCCTTTTTATAGTTGTGAAGGTCGTGGAGGGGTTAGCGTTGGAAACCCACCTTGTTAGAGTCGGTGCGTGCAAGCTATGCAGCCCGTTCGCAACACAGAAGTCAGCCGAGTGCGTAAAGAATTCGCACCGGAATGTCAGCCCTGCATTCCATCCTTCCCTCACTTTTATCAAAAGAGAAAACGTCCCATGAACCATTTTTGAGGGACCTTCACGATAGACGGTTCAGATCTTGGGTCCAAACAATGGTGGTGGCCCACTTAATTCGTCGACAAGTCACTATGCGAAACAGAGCTTCCGTAAAAGCCCCTAACGGTTTCTGTTGGCTCGCCTGTTGAATTCAGGTGAACAATCTACTCCATCCATTGGTTTTGGGACGAAAAGGAACCAAGGAAGGGGTGTTTTTGGAGTTGATTCGGTGCGGTCCACACAATCTTTTACTCCACCGTTAATCGTCCGTTCGGCTGAGATCTTCACACTTTTGCTTGCATTGAAGTATACAGACACCCAGGTGAATGTGTTAGCCACCTTCTGGGACCAGTGAACGATGTGGATCATCGAACCGAGCAATGAGTGGGACCCACTAGTATAATCAGCGTCCGGACAATGTTCGAACTGCGTAATGCATTACACAGGTGCCTGCTGATTCTTGATGGGGCCCATTAATGATGTCAAATGAGGAATCCACGCCGTCCATCAGATGTGTGGTGAAAAAATAGTTGGAAAGGGTATTTTTTTTCTATCCTTTGGTGCAGGCCATGGAGTTCTTGTTTAACCGTCCATCACGCGTTTAAATGGAGATATACGCGAGTAAGCATGCATGGGACGAAAATAAAGACTTGCAAAGGGGTTTGGCCCTCCTCTAGAGAGAATGGACGGTCCAGATCATCTATTTGGATGATGAGTGGGGCCCACTGTCAAAACCCAATACGAATCACGTCCGTCCCTGGATGTTTTTAGATCCATTCCCTTGTTTTGTACAAAAAAATAGGTAGGGCCTACTTCTGATGACATTTTTGGGGATCTACTCCGCTCATTATCTTCTTAGTAACGTGTAAGCCCATGAGTCAAAGTATGAAATAAATCTGAATTCTATGTGGGCCACACCATTCACCTGTGATGAGTTCCTTCTCACCGTTGAAGCAACCTTCGTGACTTATGTGCATGTATATGAAATTTTGGTTATTTACAAATTTTCCACTCTCCACTTTAGAATTGTCCATCATTCGTTTCTCCCTACTGCACCGTCCAAAAGAAGTGAAATTTGACGACTATTCACCATTTTTCATGCTCTTTCTATCGGTTCAGTTTGGGTCCCGATCTCCCAAGGATATCCAAGATGCTTTCTTAATGGTTATTATCTGCTCTTGCCCATCGGGTCACTTATACACTGATCTAAGGGATGAATTTTGACGTGTACGGCTAATTTGTGGTCCTTAGCCCATATATGAAGTTTTGAGCCGAACGGATGGTGGGAACCCTTTGATCTTGCATTCTGGATCAATTTTGGGCCACTTACGCTTCAGTTTCTCAATTTCTATGGATCTCTGGCGTGTATATCCGTCGATTGTGGTCTCCTTGGGTCCATCCCTTGCCTTGGTGATCATCAGAGCGTTAAATCCAAGCTTTTAGCATCTTTTTTCAGCTCAAGCTCCTAAATTCAACTTGCAGCATAAACACGATTAAATCAGTCGTTAAACAATATTATGCTCGTAAATTCGGACAATATCTGGGGTCTACTATGCAATATTTGACCCTCAACAGATGTCCTTGTGAATTTTTCTGATTTGTTGGCCAACCGAATTACCAATAGACTAAAATTCTATATCATGCCACAAACAATTCTATTCGGGAATAGGTAACCAAACTCATCAATATTTCAAGATATTCTATCTGATATGGGCAAACAAATAAGTATGCAAGTGTATTATTTAATAATCGCACATTTTACAACAACCAAATAATTATGCACATGTATCAGGGGGAAAATATGTAGCATATGGACATGAAATTTCAGTGGATCCAGTCTATTCTATCATGCAATCAATGATCAAATATTCTAAGCAAAATTCACAAGTCATGGTGGGTATTACACCTAAGAATTACTCATGGTTTAGCATACAATTCCTTATTTCCCTACATAATCATTATTTGCAACATAGGTTCCATAATTGACAACCTAAAAGTAATGGTCCGTACCAGGGGTGATCCAACGATTCTCTATCGCCGCTCCTAGGATACCGACCGAGCAATTGGTGGATTGATACCATGTGTCGAATAGGTTAGATCGTAAGGGCGCATGATACAGCCCGTAAGGCTCAAATTCTAAAGGGGGATAGGGGATTATATCTCTATCATCGCCAGGTCATTCTCTTCGGTGGATTGTGGTTGCGGGGTCCTACGTGAGTAGCGGCAAGAGGAAAATTTTCCAAATAAGCTCCCCAAGGATCTCTTAATTGCTTTCCTCTAAGTGCAGAGATTCGTAAGTAGTATCTCGTGAATACAGAGTCGATCCCACAGGGAGATGAATTGTGATAAGGGAAAAAATCAAATTGAAAACAAACTAAGTAATAAAAACTAAACTGATAATTTGATTTTGAGATTTTTGAATGGATGTAATTCAACTAAATAAAATAACACCCAAGCTTCAAAGTTCCACACATAGGTTAACGTTCCAAAATCATGATGACTTAGATAACACAACTAGGATCTGAGTACTATGGTCAGCCTAGTCAGAAAATAAGACGTTTTAAATATTTTAAAAAGTGATATAAAATATTAGAAAATCATGGATTTGCATCATTGACATATGTTCTCAAGTGTCAGTGATTTTAAGTATTTAATATTTATAGGATAATGAATATTAAAGAAATATAATAGGTTGAGAACCTCTCCTATCTAGGAAATCTGATTGATCTAGGCTAAGCCTATCCATTAATGTGGATCTCATATGATGGAAACATATAGATCTCACAAGAGGATAAAAAAATAAAATCTAAATAATAGACAACATGCATACACCATTCTTCCCATCATTAAAACAATCAATCAGCATAATCTTAAACAAATATTAAACCCATGTGCTTCCCTTCTAGCCCAAGCTAGAAGGAACTTAGAAAAACATAATTAAATTGCAGAAATAAAAAGCAACAAGAAAGAAAAAAATATAAATAAAAAAAATTTAAAATAAAAGGAACAACTTATAAAGCTTTAATAAAACTAAAAACTCTTTAAAAATCTTAAATTTTGCTTTAGTATGCCTTGAATGATATTTAGGAATGTCTTAGGAAGCCTTATTTATAAGTAGGGAACTCCAATTTTCGTACAAAGTTAAAAACCCTACAAACCGCATCGAATATATGTATTTTTTTAAAATAGACTTCTCGCTGCTTAGTTCGTTTAAAACAGACTTCCTGCTGCGCATTTTCTCAAAATAAACTTCACAGCTTCAAAATACACTTTTTCAGGATGATTTTAGGATTCTTTACTTCAAATCGTCGATTCTCTTCATTCGTCACTTGATTTTCTTGGATATTTGGCATGTGAATGCTTCAATATTGGTCTCCTAAGATCCATCCATTTTCTTGATAAATCTTGAGCATAAATCTATGCTTTTTAGCACCTTTTTTCAATCCAAGCACTTAAATTTACCTTGCAACACATGCATAAGTAAAATACAATATTAAGATAATTTATGTTCATAAAATTAAGAGATAAATGGAGAAAATTATACAATATTTGAGTCTCAACATACCCCCCGACCAGCATTTTGTTAGCCCCGAGCAAAATAAGCGAAGAAAAATAAAAATAAGAATAAAAATTAATTCTAAAAATAAAATTAAAATGAAAATAAAATTCTAACTACACCACTTTCACAGGTAATCTCGATTACATTTAGCATATGCAACAAGCCTTTAAACCGTAGGTTTCTCCTAGTGGACGAGTTATAGTCTTGTGAGGATTTTCAAAAATGTTACCTACAAACATTGACAATATGAAAAATAGTTCAACACTTAGAAATTTATACAATTATGATTTCATTCATCATATGAATTTCAAAACAAACCAATACTTACCCTAAGTCTAAAGTTAGTTAGAATCTCAATTTCCTAATTCATTACATCATTGAGTTCAGAGACCTAATCAAAATTTAGAATAGTTATGATCTAATATCCTTAGGTGCTCCGTGACACTAGTCTAACTTTGAGAATATGCATGTTCTTTATCCTAACTCCTTTCAATTATTTCAAGAATATGAAATCTCTAGTTATCTCATTTTTTTCATGTCATTTATTCTTTTATCATCATATTCTCATTTTTATAAACCACCTTAGATGAAGATTCCTACCGGGTTTGCTCCATAACCTAAGGTATTGTACTTGTAATGGTAACAGTAATGGATACTTAGGTATCCTTACTCCAGATTACTGACACGATTGTTATGGCCATTACATTCATGCTATATAATAATAATAATAATCTATTATTTTTTCCTTCAATATTCTTTCTTTTAAGTATATATCAATGATACTAGTTCATTCAACCTTGTTTGAATTAAAAGTTGTTATTCTAGTTCACATATTATATTCCTTATGTAGTTAGCTAGGGAATATTGTGAATTTAGTACATCAAATTATAACTCATTTTAAACTAGTGATTAGATAATTGAACTCAAGTATATAATTTTCAATTGTCAGAATTTTAACTACTATAAACTTAGACTAAGTATTAACTTTGACTTTGGAATTCACAAAATATCATGTTTACATTCTTGTATATAAAAGTATTATTTTGAAAATGTTGAATTTTTTTTCCATAAACCTAAAAATAATAAAAATAATAATAAAATAAACTGAAACCCCCCCCCCCCCCCCCCCAAAAAAAAAAAAAAAAAAAAAAACATTCATATGGATGACTATCCACACCCCCAACCTAAAATCTACATTGTCCCCAATGTAATGATAATGTAATGAAGAGAACAATAAAAATTTAAAAAAGGGTGGATAGTACCTACTATGAAAAACTCACCTGTTATGTGACACTAAAAAGAATTGAATATGATATAGATTTAGAAATGCTTCGTCAAACTAGGAGTATCATTCTGATTATTCTTGCTCATGAAGAGGGACAGACTCCTCTCCCAAATGAAAAATTTTCATATAAGGCTTCAATCTCTAACCACTAACCTTGTACATATTGCCATTACGTGAATTCTCAATTTCAACAGCCCCATGATTATAAACATTCTTCACAATGAAGGGACCTGTCCATCTTGATCTTAACTTTCCTAGAAAGAACTGGAGACGGAATTATACAATAAGACTTTTTGCTGATGTTCAAAATTTTTCCATAGGATATTTTTGTCATGAAAAGCTTTGGTCCTCTCTTTGTAGATTTTAGAATTTTCATCGGAGTCTCTCCTTTGCTCCTCTAATTCATTCAATTCTAATTCCTTTATTCACTTGTTTGGTCAATATTAAAGTTTAATTTCTTTATTGTCCAGTAGAATCTATGTTCCAATTCCACAGGTAAGTGACAAGCCTTCCCATACACCAATCTGTATGGAGACATTCCAATCGGGGTCTTATAAACTGTCCTATAAGCCCATAAAGCGTTGATAGTCTGAGGGACCAATCCTTCCTATCTGGCCTTACAATTTTCTCTAAAATGTGTTTGATTTTTCGATTAGAAATCTCAGCTTGCCCACTTATTTGTGGGTGGTATGGGGTGCTCACTTTATACTTGATGCCATATTTTTTCATTAAAGCTTCAAATGTCCTATTACAAAAGTAAGACCCACCATCACTAATGATGGCCTTTGAAGTTCCAAATCTAGAAAAAATATTTTCCTTTAAGAATCGTATGACCACTTTATTGTCATTGGTCCTACTTGGAATTGCCTCAATCCACTTTTAAACATAGTCTACACCAACCAATATATAAAAAAATCCAAAAGAAGATGGAAATGAGCCCATAAAATCAATACCTCAATAATTAAAAATCTTCAATGGTAAAATTGGGGATAAAGGCATCATGTTGCGTCGGGACACTCTTCCCAACCTTTGACATCTATTACAAGCAACACAGAAAGTATGAGTATCTTTAAATATAGTGGGCCAGTAAAAACCACATTGAAGGATTTTTGCAGTGATTTTCTTAGTAGAAAAATGGCCACCACATGCTTCCATGTGACAAAAGGAAATAACACTTTAAACTTCATCCTCTGGGACACAACGTCTAAAAATTTGATCAGTCTCATATTTATATAAATACGAGTCATCCCAGAAGAAGTTCATAACCTCAGTTTCAAAACGCTTCTTATCTTGCGACTTTCAATGATATATCATTTTTTCCGTTGCAAAATAGTTCACTATATCTGCATACCAAGGAAATTTGGAGATCACAAATAATTGTTCATCAGAAAAAGTATCCTGGATATACATCTCCTTAGTAGAATCATCTAACACCAATCTAGAAAGGTGATCGACCACTATGTTTTCTATTCCCTTCTTATCTTTTATCTCTAAGTTAAATTCTTGGAGTAGGAGGATCCATCTCAAAAGTCTCGGCTTTGCATCCTTCTTAGATAGCAAATATTTCAAAGCCGAATGGTCCGTGAAAATGACCACTTTAGATCCCAACAAGTAGGACCTAAACTTATCCAAAGTAAAAACTACTGCAAGTAACCCTTTTTCAATTATTGAGTAGTTCACTTGAGCCGAGTTTAGAGTTCTAATCGCATAGTGAATGACGTAGGGCCGTTTATCTTTCCTTTGGTCCAAAACATCTCCTATTGCATAATCACTTACATCGCATATTAGTTCAAAAGGAAGTGTCCAATCTGGTGGACGCATGATAGGTGCAGTGGTAAGAGATGATTTAATTTTATTAAAAGCACTTGCACACTCATCTGTCCACATAAATGGAACATCCTTTTGAAGAAGATTAGTCAAGGTTCTAGTAATGACACTAAAGTCTTTGATGAATCTTTTATAAAAGCCAGCATGCTCTAGAAGTGATCTAATATCTCTAATAGTTCGGGGGATAGTTAGATTAGCTATAATATCAAGTTTTGAGCGATCTATCTCGATTCTATTTTTGGAGATAACATGTCCCAAAATAATTCCTTTTTGAACCATGAAATGACATTTCTCCTAATTTAAGATAAGGTGTTTCTCTTCACACCTAGACAAGACAAGAGATAAATTGTTGAGGCATTCCTCAAAACTACTCCCAAATACAGAGAAGTCGTCCATGAAAACCTCAAGAAACTTTCCAACTATATTTGAAAAAATACTTAACATATACCGTTGAAAAGTTGCTGGAGCGTCACACAATCTAAATGGCATTCGTTTGAAAGCAAACGTGCCAAATGGACAAATGAACGTGATTTTCTCTTGGTCTTCTAGGAGTATCTCTATTTGGTTATATCCGGAATATCCATCAAGAAAACTATAGAAGGAGTGACCTGCTACCCTCTCTAAAACTTGATCAATGAATGGTAGAGGGAAATGGTCATTCTTTGTGACTTGGTTTAATTTTCTATAAATAATGCAAATACGCCAACCTGTGGTGCCACTTGTTGGTATGAGTTCATTATTAGAATTCTGCACAATAGTTATTCCAGATTTCTTTGGTACTACTTGAGTTGGATTCACCCAAACACTATCGGATATTGGGTAGATGATTCTCACATTCAACAATTTGATCACCTCATTTTTTACAACTTTCATCATGTTTGGATTGATATGCCTTTGAGGTTGTCTAATTAGTTTGGCATCCTCATCGAAGTGGATCCGATGAGTGCATATGGAAGGGCTTATACTCTTGATGTCAGAAATGGTCCAGCCTAAGGCTCCTTTGTGGTCTCTTAAAACATTCAACAATTTAATCTGTTGATCCATATCTAAAAATGAAGAGATCACCACAGGATAAGTTTTATTTTCACATAAGTATACATACTTAAGCTCATTTTGTAGTATTTTTAAATCAAGCTTTGAAAAATTGGTTGGTGATGGCAGAGGTCGCGAGTCCTCGATAGATAGGATTTGAGGGTGCGGTCTCCATTGGTACATACCAATGTCCTGGGTGGTAGTGCTCTTATTATCATTAGAAATTTCAGTAAGCACTTTTTCTAAATCAGAATTTTTCAAGTCTCCAATGACTTGAATCAATTCCTCAGTCAGACTAGGTTCCAATTCCTCTTCTTCTATCAAACAGTACATGAAATTCAGCTCACGGATTTCATTATTATCAATGGGCTGCTTACATATATTGAAAATATTCAGCTCTACAGTCATGTTACCAAAAGACAAGTTCATCATTACATTCCTACAATTTATGATTGCATTTGAAGTTGCCAGGAATAGGCGACCTAAAATGATGGGAACTTGAGCGCTAGCATTTACACATGGTTCAGTGTCTAATACAATAAAATTCACGAGGAAGTAGAATTTCTCCACTTGGACTAATACGACCTCTAAAATTTCCCTTGGTACTTTAATGGAGAGGTCAGCGAGTTAGAGTGTAATCGTAGTTGGTTTAAGCTCGCCTAACCCCATTTGTTTGTAAACCAAATAAGGTACTAAGTTGACACTTGCACCTAAATCTAGCAAAGCATGCTCAATTTAAAAATTCTCAATAATACAAGGAATAGTGGGACTTCCCGGGTCTTTGTATTTGGGTACAACCCTTTGTTGAGTGATAGCACTCACTTTCTCGGTAAGGAAGGCCTTTTTGTGCACATTTAATTTCCTCTTTACAGTGTATAAGTCCTTGAGATATTTAGCATATGATGAAATTTGTCTAATGGCATCAAGCAGAGGAATATTGACAGTAACCTTTTAGAGCACATCCAACACCTCTTTATATTTCATAGCATATGATAAAATTTGTCTAATGGCATCAAGCAGAGGAATATTGACAGTAACTTTTTGGAGCACATCTAACACCTCTTTATATTTCATAGGGACAGTCAGATTTCAAAGTCTAGATGAAAATGGAACTGGAAGCTCATATGACTTAGTCTCTTTATCCTTTTGCTGTTGCGGCTCTTGAACCATAGCCGGTTCATTTTCTTGAGATAGTGGCTCATCCTCCAATATTTCTACCGGTTGCATTATCATATTATCAACTTCTTTTCTACTTCTCAAGGTAATGATGACTTTAACTTGTTCATGATGTAGCTCATTTGGATTTGAGTCTTCAATGAAATGTGTATTTCTAGGGTTTAGCACAGGTTGAGAAGGAAGGGTGCCTTTTTCCCTAGCATTTAATTGAGTTTCAATCCTAGACACAGTTGTCTTTAATTCCTGATTTAATTGGATTAGAGACTGATTCATTTGAGCTTGAGAGTTCATGAATGCGGTCAATACATCCTCCACAGATGATCGCTTTGGCGGGGGCACATATGGTGCATTGTTAGGTGCCCTAAAAAAGTTATTTTGTGGAGGCATTTGAGGTGCATTGGGCGCATTAATTTGTGGTCCATTCCTCCAACTAAGATTAGGATGGTTACGCCAATTTAGATTATACGTGTTTTTCATTGGTTGCATAACTGACCTTTGGTAGTTATTTATAACATTTGCTTGATCATGCTCTTACGTGATATTTTGTACAACTGATATTATTGGACAATCCTTTGTGTCATGGTCTGTACCACCACAAATGCTACAAAAATTACCTACGGAAGTATTTTCTTTAACCATATCAACCTTCCTAATTTTTAAGGCTTCAACCTTTCTAGCCAATGCAGCAAATTTTGCATTAATGTCGTCTTCCTCTTTTAGGACATACATCCCCACTTTCTCTCTAGGAATGGGTCTAGTTTGGTCTGATTTAGCAGAGACATCCCATGTCTGTGTATTCTCTGCTAACATATCTAGAAAATCCCAAGCCTCATTATAATCTTTATCAAGAAAGGTTTCACCACACACCATCTCTATGAACTGACGGGTATCCATGGTGAGCCCCTTTCGGAAAGCATCAATCACGTGCCATGGTTCATAACTATGATGTGGACAAGTAATTAGAAGGTCTTTAAAGCGCTCCCAAGCTTGGAAAAATAGTTCATTCCCCTTTTGGGAGAATGACATGATTTCTTGTTTTAATGCATTTGTTTTGTACTCGGGAAAGAACTTTTTCAAAAACTCTCTATTTAAGGCTTGCCATGAAGTGATGATATTTGGTCTTAGAGAGTTAAACCATACTTTGACCCGATCCTTTAGAGAAAATGAGAATAACCTAAGCTTAAGTATATCCCTGTTGCTATTATTTACTTGTAACGTTACAATTACTTCCTCAAAATCCTTGAGGTGCAAGTAGGGGCTTTCAGAATCCAAGCCATGAAATTTACGAATTAATTGAATCACACCTGGTTTAAAATCAATGTTCCCTATGTGAGCAGAAAATACTATGCAAGATGGTAAAGTTGATCTTTTAGGGTGTAAATGTTTACGTAAAGTCCGTGGTTGGTTTAACACATTCCTACGAACTTCATTTTCATCCTCAAGAGGAGGATTAGGTTGATTTTCTCTATTTTGATTTATAGTTGGATCTGAGAGATTTGGATTTGGATTATCAACTGGGTTTGCCATGAAATCCAAGTGATGTTGAGTGCCTCTTCTAAGTGAATGATCAAGACCTGGAACTAGTCCGCCTTCGGAGCAGAGTCGATTGTTTTGATCCCTACTCCAATGGGACATAAACCATCCACACCATACAATAAATACTACTAATTTAAATAGCAAGTATGATACTTAAAATAAAAATAAAAACTTAATCAACAACCTAGGCGGCAGGGCCGACCATGAGGGTTCAATCCACAAAGCAAACTTAATCAACAACTTAGGTGGTGGGGCTGACCATGAGGGTTTAGTCCACAAAAAAAAAAAAAATAATAAATCAACAAAAGTAAAACTAATGTAGAAATTAAACTATGCTAATCTGAAAAATAAATTCAACGGATGATCTTTGTGATCAAACAACAACTATAGGACAACCGTAATACTTGGGTGAAAAAATCCCAAGCAGGGTAACCTTATGTCATAGTTAGTCCTTAAAAGACCCAACTAAATTTATTTTTAAAGAAAAAGAAGAAAAAAAAATAAAATTTATAGAAAATTTGGAGGGTTTAGAAGAGAACTTACCTTAGCTATCTTGCACAGATCTGATCTATCTCAGTCTCTCCCCGGCAACGGCGCCAAAAACTTAATTACTTTCCTCCAAATGCAGAGGTTCGTAAGTAGTATCTCGTGAATATAGAGTCGATCCCACAGGGAAATGAATTGTGAGAAGGAAAAAAAATCAAATGCAAAACAAACTAAGTAATAAAAACTAAACTGATGATTTGATTTTGGAAATTTTGAATGGACGTAATTCAACTAAATAAAATAACACCCAAGCTTCAAAGTTCCACACATAGGTTAATGTTCCAAAATCATGATGACTTGGATAACACAATTAGGATCTGACCACTATGGTCAGCCTAATCGGAAAATAAGACGGTTTAAAAATTTTAAAAAGTGATATAAAATATTAGAAAATCATGGATTTGCATCATTGACATATGTTCTCAAGCGTGAGTGATTTTAAGTATTCAATATCTATAGGATAATAAATTTTAAAGAAATATAATAGGTTGAGAACCTCTCCTATTTAGGAAATCTAATTGATCTAAGCTAAATCTATCCATCAATGTGGATCTCATATGATGAAAACATATAGATCTCACAAGAGGATAAAAAATAAAACCTAAATAATAGACAACTTACACCATTCTTCTCATCATTAAAACAATCAATCATCATAATCTTAAAGAAATATTAAACCCATGTGCTTCCCTTCTAGCCCAAGCTAGAAGGAACTTAGAAAAACATAATTAAATTGCAGAAATAAAAAGCAACAAGAAAGAAAAAAAATGTAAATAAAAAAAATCTAAAATAAAAGGAACAACTTATAAAGTTTTAATAAAACTAAAAATTCTTTAAAAATCCTAAATTTTTTTTTGGGATGCTTTGAATGATATTTAAGAATGTCCTAGGAAGCCCTATTTATAAGTAGGAAACTTCAATTTTCGTACAAGGTTGAAAACCCTAGAAATTGCATCAAATATACGTATTTTCTTAAAATAGACTTCTCGCTGCTTAGTTCGTTTAAAACAAACTTCTTATTGTGTAGTTTTCCAAAATAAACCTCATAGCTTCAAAATACACTTTTTCAGGACGATTTCAAGATTCGTCATTTCAAATCGTTGATTTTCTTCATTCGTCACTTGATTTTCTTAGATATTTGACATGTGAATGATTCAATCTTGGTCTCCTAAGATCCATCCCTTTTCTTGGTAAATCTTGAGCATCAAATCCATGCTTTTTAGCACCCTTTTTCAATCCAAGCACTTAAATTAACCTTGCAACATATGCATAAGTAAAATAGAATATTAAGAGGATTTATGTTCATAAAATTAAGAGATAAATGGGAAAAATTATACAATATTTGAGTCTCAACAACTCTCTCTCACGTCTCCCCACTTCCTCTCTCCCTTGCAACTAAAATTTTGTATGGGAGTGACGGGGTGTAAATTTGGGCTTTAAATAGTCCATAATTTGTGTCTAAATGACCCCATGGGTCCTTTTTTCTAACATGCATGCCTCTAGTAGGTTGGATTTTGGTCCACAGGACCCCTACAAGGGCTCGCTAGCTCATCCGCTCCATGGGATAAGTGCCCCATCATATGATGAGCGATCAGTCCAAATTTGGTGGCAATTGGATGCCTTGATCGACCATGGGGACCTTACTTGTGATCGACGATTATTGACGCTCGATCGGGGCCATAGTTATATGGATATGAGTATGAAAATATCCCTAACTCATGGCTCGCATTTAGTCACAATCCAACGGTAGGAAATTCGCAACTTCACAATTTAGTTACGAGGCCAACTTCACTTAAGTTTCAGATTCAGGTTTAGGAGAGTTGCGTTTTTCAAGCACTTCCTTCCTGGCCCAAGTTACGCAGTTTGTGGCACCGTTTAGGTTTGTCGTCCGCTATGGACCTCAAGCCCAGTGAGGCCGACGATTTCCTATAGTTTCGAACTTAGTAGAATTTCGACGGGCGACCCACGCTCATTTTAGTCTATAGGAGAGGATTTTGGGAGGGTTAGCTCTCGCGGTCCTTACTGGGTCCTGGTCATGCCTAAGGCTAGTTGCGTTTGCGACGTTATCCTCTTAGAATTTTTAGAATGTGGTCGCTCTACATTATTCACTCTCGCTTCCCAAAGCTACATGCGTGTGTTCCATAAGAACTGCCTAATATGGTCCTAAGGTGGCTCGTTAGTAGACGCTCTAGGGTCTAGTGTCATTTTGGCTCGGGTGTTATAGCTTCAATGGATCTGATCCACTAATGTGGGTGAAAACCTTGACTCTAGAGCCCATTGTGTTGTATGTGACTTCGTTGAAACTGTACATCATTATAAAAGCTTATTTTATAGCATGATTTAAAAATAAAAATAAAAAATGAAATAGATCCAAATCCTAGATGGACCATAGTATAGGAAACTGTGGTGATTGATTATTAAAAATTTCCAGTAGCTTTGGATTAAGATGATATTTGTGTGGTCTCTTCATTCATCTAGGTGTTTTTTACCTTCTCAATAGATTGGATGGAAAATAAACATTCTAGTGGCATCCATGAGGATTTTAATGGTGGAGGTTCAATCACAATTGTTTCATATGGTGTGGTCCACTTAAAATTTGAGTCAACTTCATTTTTGGTATCATGCCCTGAAATGAGCTGTTCAAATTGTTCGATGGTGTGGATTTAAGGCACATTCATCAATGTTAACCCCACAGTAAGGGGTCCTACCCACCTCAGTTGGTTCAGGGTCTCTCCTAATCTCCGTCCTTCCTTTATTATTCTAGAACGGATTGATGTTATTTACCGAGTGTTTGATGAGATGTCTGAAAAATGCTATTATTAATTTACATTCCAAGTGTAGAAGATTTAAGATGCAATTTATATGTTTTAGAAAGTTTGCCCGAACTATGGATTGAACTGAGTTGAGTTGGCTAGTCAGGGTCAAGGATCGAGTTGAGCCGAGCTTTGACTAAAGGTGTACACAAGTAGAATCGAGTCGAGCTGAGCACAACCCGACTCGGCTCGGCCACTTGCTAACCCCAGCTTGAACTCGTCTCGGCTCGGTCCTTGAGCCTGACTGGCCAGCTCGGCTCGATTTGGTTAGCAATTCCGGCCAGTTTGAGCCAAGTTCGCCTATGCGGCATTTTCACAAACACATGAATTGCACCTTCAAAATCTCATTGTATGTAAAACAACATTAGTGGTTTTACAAGTATTTCATCAAACACCTTCTAAGCAACATAAAAATCAAGAAAAAAAGGGGGAAAAGAAAAGGTATTTGTTTCATATACAAACCTTCCTTGCCACCAACCTGACTTTGTTGAGTCATTTCATCAAACACTTGGTAAGCAACATCAATATCAAAGTAACCGAGTCACCATATTGGTTCGATCTGAGTTGAGTTGAGCTCGGGCAAGTTCAAACTCGGTTCGAAATTTTTTCGAGCTCAAAAAATCGGATCTAACTGAGTCGAATCGAGCTTTTTTGAGTTGAGTTGAGCGAGCTAACCGAGCTAACTCGGTTCCCCTACAGCCCTAGCACTGGCAAGATCAAACTCGGTCCAACTCGTGTACACTATAATATGAAGACTACATCCTGAGGGCCTGTTTGGATGTCATTATATTTGAATTAGGGGAATAGTTATCCTACCTTAGACCTTTCCAAAGATTCCCCAAGAAGTGTCTATCTGCAACTAGGCATTTGTGACTCGATTAAAAATGTGAGATAGACAGAAGGATTTGCAGCACGCACACACCAACATGGCACACTTGTGTAAGATCTGGACCATTCATCTGGTAGTGTACTGTGAGCATGCGCTGGCCCAACAATCGGACCGTTCATCAACTATGTGGGCCACGCAGTGTTAGGAAAGTAACCAATTGATGTTCAATGTACACTTGGCCCACCTGATGAGTGAATCATAGGCCTGCACCTGGTCAAATAGTCTGTGGGCTTGAAATTTTGGTCAAGGCCTGATTACCAGGCCTCTTGAACGGCCCAAATATGGTGAAAGTGGATTTTGCCTGGTCCATTCCTACTAGGTGGACCACCCCACGTGAGAAAAGTGACCAACTGATATTCAATGTACGTTTGGTCTGCTTGATGTGTGGATCATAGCCCCATATCTGGTCAGATGGTCTGCAGGCTTGAAATTTTGGTCAAGGCCTGATTAGTGGGCCTCTGTTCCAGCCCAAATGTGGTAGAAAGTGTATTGTGCCCTGGTCGAGCTGACTAGCAACCATACATGAAATTTGTGGTGATCTTCACCGTAGATCACTGACGGCCCATTTTCAGGCCTTTGAATGGATGGCTAAGATCATTTGTTCACACACTTTAGTATACTTTTAATCCGAAAGTGGGGCCCACCAATCAAGCGGTTCCACTGAAGTCACATGCAAGCTAGTCTTGCCAATGAAAACCATAAGTGCGCCGGGTCTTAGCTCTATCACCCATTTTCAGGCCCTTGAATGGATGGCTAAGATTATTTGTTCACACAATTTAGTCTACTCTTAATTCGAAAGTGGGGCCCACCAATCAAGCGGTTCCACTGCCATGAAGTCACGTGCAAGCAAGCCTTGCCAATGATAACCATAATGGGCCGGGTCTTAGCTTTATATGGGCCTTGAAACTGGGATTCTGCTTGGTAGAGCTGGGCATGGGATGACTTGATCTGAACCGTTCGTGAATGATCCCCACCGTTTAGGTTCACTGTGATCTGTGTTGGAAATCCACTCCATCCATCATGTGTCCCCTCCCCTCATATTCATCCTCTAGCCTCAAAATAGGCCAATATAAAACTCAGCTGGGCCATAACGTAACATTGGAAATAATGTGAAATCATGCCTAAAACGCCTAAATTCGTGTGGTGTGGCCAACCTGTTTTTTGAAATGTCCCTTCGTTCTAATGGGAACCTTTCAGATGAATAGATTTGATGGTACATGCACACCATGATTGGATCTACCACATACAATTTTGAAGGTTTTAATAGGTGGGTGGGCCTTCCAACCTTATGGTGTGCCCCACATGGGTTTCAGATCGGCCTGGTTTTAGGGCTCTGTTCAAAACATAAGACTGGCCCACTTTTCAGCCTAGATCTCAGCATTTACCACAGTGGCCCCACATAAGTGGACACTATTAGATTAATTCTCCATGTCTGTCTAATATTTCTAAGTGGAATGGTTTTCACCATCTTGTGGTGCAAACAAGTGCTTGGATCCAAATCCAATCCGTCCAACAGATGTGTCAGGACCTTTTTAGCTATGAATCCTAAGATTAGTCCAATCCAAGGGTCTGGTGGACTCCAACTTAGGTTGGGTCAACCCAGACCGGACTTAGGTTTTGTTTTTCTCGGGTCTGATTTGAAATTGGGTTAACCGCAGGTTGTACTGGGTCTGGGTTTGGGCACCTCATATTGAATTCAGATTGGGTTGACCTGTGGTTGGGTCGTTTTTAGGTCGGGCTTGTGTTGACCCTCAACCTGGTTCTATCCACGCAAGCTGCACCCCTAACCTAACAAGCACAACTTGGGTAAGACCATGATAGTAGGAGCCCACCTCGATGTATGCATTGTATATATGTCCACGCCGTTTATCTTTTTTTTCTACTTATTTTAGATCATGGTTTCAAAATTTAAGTAGATACAAATTTAAGGTGGACCACGCCACAGGAAACAATGGTTAATGACAACTGAAAACATTTTGTTTGTCACAAAATTTTTAGATCAAGATGATATTTGTTTTGTTCCTTTAATCGAGATCTGTGTGATTTTATCAATGGATTGGATAGTCAATTAACATTATGGTAGATGCTTGGAAGCTTTTAATGATGGGAGTTCAATGACCACTATTTCCAGTGGCGTGGTCTACATGAAAATTTTATACGCTTCATTTTTTCTAACCATGACCTAAAATAATCTGAAAAAATAGATGAACGGTGTAGATATACAATGAATACATCGAGGTGGGCCCTACGGTCAGGGTCTTACCCAGGTGGAAATTTTGATTGGCTGAGCTACAGTTAAAAGTAGAACCCTATTGCGTTTTGCTACAAACGTGTCACAGGGGCACATGTGTGAGAAATGAGGGCCATGTAATTGGCTCATAAAACCAAGTGACCGATATCCCGGTGAAATTCCAAAAGTTAGAATAATCTTAGTTAGGGATTTTAAAAAAGTAACACCCTTCCCCATAAAAATAAAATAAAATTTAAAATTTAAAATTAAAAAATGAAATCCATTGATGAACGAGTATATTTCAGTGACTACTCATATCCTCATTTATAGTACACGCAACGTGCTCCCACTATCCAAAAGGTTTTGGGAATTATTTAATACTCTGGCAGCTCATGATGATACTCGGTTGCTCATAAACTGCACACGTGGCATGCACAATAAACCTCAATTCTGATTCGTTGACACTAGTATGCTGAAACATGAACCGTTGGATTTTTTAATTTCAAACCATCCAATAAATGTCCACAAATCCCATAAATATATATAAAAAAAAAGAAGAACAATTTATGGTTTTTAATACATCTAAACTGGATCTCGTAATCTGGTCCGTTCGATTTGGATTATTTGTGTTGCAGGTTTATGGTTTCTTAGTGCATGCGTATCATATACCATACGCTGCAAGAGTATAAAAGTTTTTCTTAAAAGGGTTTGGTTTTTGGGAGGAATTTTATATAATACACGTGGCCCGCACATCGGACAACATGCACGGATTTTGAGTTCGGACAAGTGTGGCGTATGGTGGTCTGTAATCCGGACCGTTGGTTTCTTATGTCCTATCATAGATAGACGACACCTCTACAGTCTCAATGATTGGACACCCTTATCATTTGATTTTCGGTAGGCCCGACTTTTTATAATTTCTGACCCGAAGATCAGGCCCGTCAACTCATCAGGTGGGCATCAAACGTGGCAAAAAACCGACGGTTCATAACAGTTGCCAACGGTCTGCACTCCAAATGCTTGTTGGGTACGTATGATGAGTTTACTGCCTTTGTTTTTTGGATCCAGGGGGTGGGGCCCAAATGATGTACGGATCAGATCTCCACCGATCATACTAGGTAGCCGTATGTGGAGAGGAGTATTTCAATGGAAATAAGCTGCGTGTTCTTGGGGTTGACGTTTGCTAGAATATTACATCTAAGTGCATGTTTGTTTTAGCAGAAATACAGACAAATAAATAATCATAATTAATACCCAGCACCTCCACATGATGTGACAGCTACCCTCGTTTGGAAGCCTAAGAAGTCGTTTGGTACCATGGTTTCGGAGAGTTTGAGGGGATTTCAAAATCGCTGATATGTTTGGTACTATAAATCTTGGATTACACCTAAAATCCTTTTGAGAGTTGGTCGTGTAACATGTGTGTCATTCAGCTATTAATCAATTGGGCACGTGGCCTATTGATGTTATCCCAAAATAATTAGGTTGTCAATTGTATCACTTAAAATACTTTAATGTGATGATTCGCACCATCCAACCATTGTCCATATAAATCAATGGTTATTTGTTGGTTGGTTTGTCGAATGTGATCTTGTGCTTATGACTCATTGGAGACTTGGAATTTCATCATTTTCAAGTATATATTTTGATCGGTTTATCATAACAATTGTGTCAAATATTAGTAATTGTGTCAAATATTACATACTAATAGAAATAATAAAGTTAATTTTATAATTAAATTTAAACCCCTGTAAATATATCATACATGGCTACTTTTGAATTACAGAAGATTCTAAATCCAGGGTGTCCATCTCAATTGGGCGATTTCAAATCATGGGGTTCCAAATCCATGCTTCCAAATAGGCCTAAGACATTAAAATTGAGGAAAAAAAATTAATTCCTTTAAAACTTGTTGCACCCACTATTCTATATGTGCTTGATTGACACCACCCATTCATTTTACCTGCCCATTTTAGGGTACAAGTCCAAAAATGAGATAGATCCAAAGTGCATATAGATCACACCATAAGAAATAGGGGGAATTAAATGCCTACCATTGAAGACTTTTTGGGTGAAACCCATGTTTAATTTGGTTCTAGTTGATATTTGTGTTTCTTATTCATCTATGTCTATGTGAACTTATGAACAAGTTAGATGATACTTTTGTTTTCATTTCATGCATGTCTGCGTAACTGTTTGAATAAGTTGAATGATAGATACACATCCTATGAGTGATAGGTTTATTTAAACTTTCAACTGTGGATGTCATTTCCTCCTATTTCTTGTGATGTTGCTTACTTAAGCTTATATTCTTCCTCATTTTTGGGCTATTGAAAAAAAATAAAAATAGATGGACATCATCAATTAGGCAAATACATCACAGCAGGCTCCATAAATTAAATCAAATGTAATTCCTGTTCAAATATGCGCATGCAATCATGATTTTTGAGGGATAATCCTAAGGGCTATTTTCCTCTCTTTCAAACGATGAGAAGAGTTATCCATTACACATTTATAGTGTATTTATGGTGCAATTGGAAAAACAAATAAACCCTAACGAATAATAGTCAAGGAAGCAGTCCACGTCCCAAGAAAATTGATTAAATTGTCAGAATACTTAGAATTTGTAAAAGTTGAGTCATTTTAGGCCTTGACAACTCAGAATTTCAATTTAAAGTGTTTCAAAATCTTAGATTTTCAATCTTTTCCCCGTTCCACTGGGACCCAGCTTGATAATCCCAACCATCATAATTACCCTCTTCTCTTTTCTTTTTCTTTTTTTAAAAAGTATTCAAGCTCATTTATATTATTGAATATTTTTACTTGCATTCATTGGACATATCGTAATAAAATTGATAACTAACTAAAAATAAATATAAGATTATCAGGCTACTTATGCAATTGCTTAAAAGATTAGTGGGCTCTTTTTTGAGCCAACTGGTATTTAGGATTATCTTATTTTTTAGCCATTGCTATCTTATAATGATTTTCTTAAATGTTACTACACAATAATTTTAGAAATTAAAATTCAAGCTACCAGACAATTTTAAATTTTAGAATTTTCGAAACAAAGTGGTGTTAAGCATAACTTCTTATGATTTAAAATCTAAGGTTTTAATAGATTTCAAATCCATGCTTCCCAAACGACCCCTAAAAGCTTTTAGGTTTTTCCTCCATAAGTTGCTCCGTCCATTGCATGTGAATTTTGGGCTAGGGCCCATCTGGGGTAGGGAAAACTCGATGAGCGGTTTGGATTTATGACACGTTTTTCATTGATCTGAAAAGAAAGTGAATTGCTGATAATTTGCATAAACAAAATGATCTTTGCTGGGTGGACGAGTGTGTACGGCACTGCCATTTAGACGCAGGTGCATGTTACCTGTGTGGGAAATACGTGCAAGATCCAAGCAGTCTATCAGGTGGGCCACACCATAGACATTCTAATCCAAGCAGTCCATCGTGGCAGGGAATTGCAAAGGAAGAATTGCCGTACAACAAGCATTCGATGGATATGTTAAACACCACCGTCTGATCACAAACAGTGGGCCCCAACTGGGCCTTTTCCATTACAAGTTTTATACCGTGGATACCATATTGGTGGTGGGCCCTACTCAACATCACCATCGTATTGTGAACGTACAGACATCTCGAACAGCACATACACCACATATTTGGTGTATATACTATATATTGGATCGTCCACAAGAAAAATATGTGCATGGATACATACATGGTCCAGATTATATATATATATATATATATTTACAAAATCTATACAATGTATCATGAAGCTGTATCTCAGCCTTTGGTTCTTATGATGGTGATTGTACCTCTCCCTTGTGTGTGGATTCTTGTGAGAGCCGCCACAGCTTTTCCTGATGGGCCATGCCCATCCATGGACACACATGGGAAGCATGCGAATTCTCCGACCGGATGGCGGACAGGCCGTGTCGGTCGCATAAGGATCCGCTTGTTGATGTCATCGAGGGTCACACCGCCGTCGATCCCGCCGGGTTTCACCACGGCAAATGGGTAGGCCACTCTCATCCCCAGGTTTTTCTTGATCCGATGACGATGGCCCACTAAAACAAGAAACCAAAAATCGTATATCAGTATGGGGCCACATCATTGAATGGATCACTTGTTGGGCCTCACCTCTGATGGGGCCCACATCATTGAATGGACATTGGCTGTTCACTTGTTGGGCCTCACCATATGATGGGGCCCACCATTGGGATGATTAGGTAGGCCCCACCATGGCCTCAAAATGTCAGAATAAGTGGCTGGATGTTTTTTATAATGCTATCCTTCTTTAGTCAAGAGAGGGACCAGTGGTTTGAGTGGAAGGCAGTACATGCAACAAATTACCTGGCAGCCATTCATTGTCTATGTATATGTGGGGCTCACTCACCTGACCACATTGCAGATGCCAGGCGAGCTGGCTCATGTGCTACAATGCCACATTTTACTATCTTCCCTTAACGGGTATCTGTTTTTTGTTGCCATAGAAGGGTAGCCGTTGGTTCTGGGCTCATTGATCAACCCCAGTCTGATTTTGAGACCCGTTGATAAATGGGCCATGATTGGTTTTCTATTAATTCCTGATCCTGGCCCTTGAAAAAGGCCCATCTCAGCTTGAATGGGTAGGATTGAGCCTAAAATTAAAGGACAGCTTCTAAATAGGACCGTGGGCCATTCAGAGCCCATATCGGCCTGGCCCATTTCCACTCGTAGCGTGCAAACCATCAAAATCCATAATAACACATGGATGCTGAGAAACACATGGAAAACTACATTAAGAACTTGTAAGATTACCTGAAGAGATTGGATTCTTTGAAATCAAAGTGTCCTTTTCATCTGGGATCTTAGCCGTTGAATCTTTATAAGAAGACCGAGGAGAAAAATGTTCGTGTTCCGAGGCTGAGTCTTCATGTGTCTTCATCTCCGTCGATG
Organism: Magnolia kwangsiensis; assembly: GCA_037074715.1. NCBI lineage: Eukaryota > Viridiplantae > Streptophyta > Magnoliopsida > Magnoliales > Magnoliaceae > Magnolia > Magnolia kwangsiensis. The sequence goes on along the minus strand of CM073577.1, from coordinate 11,879,487 downwards.
ATGGTATCATCCCATTGCTAATGCTGCTGATTGAAGAGTTTAAAAGATCATCTGTGTAAAAAAATAAAAAATCAAATGTTAAAACAATTGAGTACAACAAAAGGAAGTATTTAGTAATTTTAACAGTTCAGATCAATGGAATTTTCTGTTTGTGGCAGATCTATGATGAGTCCCAGAGAATGGATGGTTCAGATCATGATACACATATGCAACATGTGCGGTACACTTCGTAAGGAATCGTAGCTCCTGTGCTCTTGGGTGCACTGGATCATGGTCTTATGGTTCTTAGAGTACCATAAGTTATAGTGCTGCAGTTGCATTGGGGCACGTAGATGGTCTAATAAATCAATCTGGACGGTCCATTAGCTCTAATACAAATTTCATGAGCTACCATGTAAGAAAACACTCCAATTGATGATTCTAACCATCCAATCAATTGCCAAAAAAATGGACGTTTAAGATCATTTGTGAAGAAAAAGGTCTAATTCGAGCCTTGTAATTGTTAGCCCATCTTCAACTACTGATGATGTTAAAGAATCAACTTAATCAAAGAATCCTAACCATCCCATCCATGGTTGGAAAACGAATGGCCAAAAACAGATGACCAACATATATGTGGATCAGATCATCCGATTAGTGATATTTCCAACCCCTACCCCATCAAATGTAACGAAAACCTAATAGACAGTTCGGATCGGTTAATTACACAATTCGAGTCTCTGATGCAACCAGAAGCTGCAGTGGGCCATTTCTCATAATAGATCACAATTAGTTATTGTAAAAAAAACAGCTGAACTTACCTGAAATTACATTAATATCACTTTCGTGGCTCAAGGTATTGAAATTCTCAAATGGGTCTTCATTGAAATCCTCATTCCAATAATCCTGTTGTTTTAGAGGATTAATTGAAGAGTATTAGTCACTAACTAGATTTTTTTTATTTTTTTTGAATGATAGTATATAGAAATTTGTTTTTATCAGATAAGGAGGGAAGAAGAAAAGATTGTTTGATCGAAAACGTACGTGAAGAAGGCCATCCGATCTTTGACCTACTTGATCATGGTCGAATAACATCACGCGGCGTCGCTTGCAGCGATCCGTCCATTCGATTATAGCGTCTTGAAGATATCCGGTCGATGAATGGGCCATTGAGAAAGGTGTGGCTTGCATGACTGAAGCATTCATACATAAATCAGTGTATTAGAACAAACACAATTCATGGAACACGTGAGAGAGAGAGAGAGAGAGAGAGAGAGAGAGAGAGAGAGAGAGAGAGAGAGAAATCAAGTACATGGGTTTTCTTAAGAATCCCGTGTGTGTGTGTGTGTGTGTGTGTGTGTGTGTGTGTGAGAGAGAGAGAGAGAGAGAGAGAGAGAGAGAGAAATCAAGTACATGGGTTTTCTTAAGAATCCCGTGTGTGTGTGTGTGTGTGTGTGTGTGTGTGTGTGTGTGTGTGTGTGAGAGAGAGAGAGAGAGAGAGAGAGAGAGAGAGAGAGAGAGAGAGAGAAATCAAGTACATGGGTTTTCTTAAGAATCCCGTGTGTGTGTGTGTGTGTGTGTGTGTGTGAGAGAGAGAGAGAGAGAGAGAGAGAGAGATCAAGTACATGGGGTTTCTTGAGAATCCCGTGTGTGTGCGTGTTGAAAAATCAAGTGCATAGGTTTTCTTAAAGAACCCCGTGTGTGTGTGCGTGTTGAAAAATCAAGTGCATGGGTTTTCTTAAAGAACCCCGTGTGTGTGTGTGTGTGTGTGTGTGTGTGTGTGTGTGTGTGTGAGAGAGAGAGAGAGAGAGAGAGAGAGAGAGAGAGAGAGAGCATGGATTTTCTTCATGGAGAAACTACAAGATAGAGGTAGCAAACATCTTCCAAGAATACCATGAGAGAGAGAGAGAGAGAACATGGATTTTCTTCACGGAGAAACTACAAGAGAGAGGTAACAAACATCTTCCAAGAATACCATGAGAGAGAGAGAAAGAGAGAGTACCCAACGACATGTCTGTGTTGAGAACTCCAAAGCTGTGGAGATCCCAATCCAGGGAAGAGTAGGGAAGTAGATTGCTATCGTATGCCATCATTGATGGGGTAGTGTGGCAAATATCAAGGCACATGGAATTCCATATATGTAGCCACGAGTTTTCATATCCTCTTCCCAATACTATCTACTGTCCTCGGGCGATGATATTTCCTATAAGTGGGCCACACCGTTTCCTCATCCAAATCTTCCACTACATGACCCCTACTATTGATAGACCACTACACAAATATCCTTCCAGTGCAACAATCTATAAACTTGGATTGGTTCCTACTATACTGCCTGTTAAGCTAGAAATACACCAACGGTCCACATTCAATAAAACAAAGCTACAGGATTGGAATGTTAAAATAATCAATTCTTGGATGATTTTGTATATGGTATATTTTGTGTAGCCCCAATCATATCAACGGTCTGGATGACTGTTCATAGGTCCCCCTGTGTAAATATTGGGCTCACGTTTACTAGTCTATTTGTTAGGAAGAGGACCATGCAATTCCATGCGAGTAGAACTTTTGAAAAAGATGAAGATGATTGGGAGATGTCAGTCAACGGTAGAGAGAAGAGAAACAAAAGGTGGCGATTTTCTTCTTTCTTGGGATTCGGTACGTTCTTATTTTATTGCTTTTTGTGGCGGACTGAATCATTGAAGAAGATAGCTAATTCTACACGCGTGTAGATCTCAGCCCCTTCACACGCTGCCACATGGGCGGACGATCAAAGCCGTCTATCATGTGGGCCGCATCAAATTTATATATGATCCAAAGAGAAATGATCACATACATTGGCTGTATGTGAACTTTCACATACAACCATTTCTTTCCGGCCGACGTGTCACATCTGTAGAATATCGAGTCCATGCAAAAAGTGGGACCTCACCACCTGGCCCGAAAATTAACCTGGTCCTCTCATCTAGGACATAAAACGTCAAAATCGATGGATGGACGATAATACTACTAAGTATACAGTTGTGGTCCACCCAACAAATGGATTAGCCTGATTTTCATTCCAAGTGATCATCCTGCTGTGGCCAACGTTTTACACGGATTGGATTTTTAAAAAAACGTGCAGCTTGTAGACCCAGAGAGAAATGAATGGATATGAAAGTTCTATGCAGCAGCTGTATCTGATCATTGATTAGTCTAAAATATGAGGTGGTGAAGACAAAACTGATGGTTAAAGTTGGAAACTGTCCATATTAGAGGTTTGCTGGTGTGTAGATTATTTGAGTAGGCCACGTACATGATGGGCCCACCTTAATGGACAGTTGGGATCCACATCTGCCATGTTCTTGAAAAAAATTCAAATATCTGCTTTTACTTTTTTCTCGTCTGTCCTAACCAACTTAAGCTTTTCTGTACAGACATGTTGGACCTTTTGTCGTCGGTCTAATCTTAGGTGGGTTCCACTTTCCACGTCGAAAATCTTGATTTTTATTATGTTTTGATTTGAGTGGTATCATGATGTGCCGGACCTCCTCGGTCACCTGCCATCCTGTATGCTGACGTGGACGAAGGACATGACTTGTGGTGGGACTCAGATATCCAGTATATATTCAGAAACGGATTGGCTGGTGTACCTCACACCAGCTATATATAGCGGCTGTATTTACGTCAGCAAGTTCGGTAAATCTAAGCACAAAATATGTGTTATATCTAAACCGTCTGTCCATTTGATGAGCTCGTACTAATGTTGGAGACGTAAAATAAGATTGATCTAATTATCAAGTGAACTACAGTAAAAAGCAATAAAGGATAGAACGTCTGTCATTAAAATTTTTTTAGGTTATAAAAATTTTAGATCAATATGAAATTTATTTTTCTTTTTCTTTCATATCTGAAATTTATTTTTCTTCTTCTTTCATATCTTTGTGACCTTATGAATAAATTGGATGGAAAATAAACGTTATAATGGACTTTAAAAATTGTTTAACGGTGAAAATTATTATCTCTGTTATTATTTATGATGTGGTTCAGATTATCTTTTGATATGATTCATTTTTTTTGGATAAGCTCTAAAATGATATCTAAAACAGATGAACGATATAGATTTAATAAATACACCACTGTGGGGCATAAAACTTTGATCTCCTTTGAACCCTTCGTATAATTCGGAGTTCGAGGAGCGTCAGTGTTCGTCTCCGCACGACACGTACCTACAGCAGCTATATAGCTGGTGTGTGTGGTACAGTAGCCAATCCGATTCCTATGTATCCATCGTTGGTCCTTACGCGACCATATTGCTTGCGGAGTAGAAATGTTCACATACAGCCAGTTCTTTTCCATATCAACTTGATCCAGTCATCGTTCAGGACAGAATTCCAAAATCAATGGTATCCAACGGTCTGAGTGGCTGTATTTTTGTGGCCTACTAAATGCGTATATAGTGCTGATTTTAGTTTCAGCTGGTAAAAATTGTCTGGCCCATATTTTTCACGGATAGGATATTCTATATATATAGTAACTTATGGGGAATAAATGGCTGTATGTGAAGGATCACATGCAGCCGCTTTATGGAGTCATTTCTCATTTTGGTTTATGATAACGTATACTTTGCCGACGGAATGGATTCCGCACAGACGGGAAAAGGTTTGGTGATCATAACCGTTGATCTGATGGGCCTCACTTTGGATGTTGTTTCATCAAAATTTCTCCATGATCTGGAGATCATAGTTCTTGGATGTTTGGCCTTTCTAAAATCGAATGTGGATCATCCATATAAGTTTTTTCTTAGCCATTTACCTTTTACCCACTAATGGAATTGTTGGCACCGTCCAATTTGGAATATTCAGAATAATCCGACATCCATGGAGAGAAACATAATATCAACGGTTTGGATCACTAAACCAAGTGCCATGGATGTAGAGAATCGTGTGGGCCAGAAACTACTCTGCTGATGAGCAGGACATTGTTCATCGCATTCGCATAATCATTGTGAGTGGGCAAAGGCACGTACAATGCCCGTGGAGAGGGGTAACTGGTAAGTGAATCGCCTGGAGGGGAATGAATACGTACATTCGAATGTATGATACTTGTGTGGGTCCACTGTGATGTGTGAGTGTCATCCAACCCGTCCATTAGATGAATCTCCTTATATTAACCCTACGTTATAGAAATCAACTTGACCAGTAACTCCATTGGGCCACACTGAAATCCAACTGTTGAAACTTTCGGACGGAATATAAGGTCCTTGGCTCATCCAACTCATTAATCAAGAGAGCCCCACTCGGATTTAAGTATCAAACCAAACACATGTCATTGAAAAATACAGGTGGACCAGACCACCTGAATATATTGGATTTACAAGTAAGCCGAGATAGGCACCTGGTTTTGAAATAGGCTGACCCGACTCCATCTGATTTTGAAATAGGCCTGGCCCAGCTCGACCTAACTTGGTATTAAGTGCAGCATGCATGACCCGATCCAAGTTCAAGTTTAACCTAGACTAATTCAGGTTGGGTTCAATCCAGTCAAAAGTATCAAGTTTGGTCGAGTTGGCACTGAGTTCATTCGAGAGATGAGGGAGGGAGGGAGTGGAAAAGAGAGAGAGAGAGAGGAGGAGGAAGAAGATGAGGGTGGTGATGGAAATGGGTAGCTGCCGAGTTTGGAAGATGAGGATGAGGGAAGGGGAGAAACTTTGGGATCGGGTCAGAGACTAAGTCCGATAGAGTGGATAGGATTACAGATATATAGAAATTAAGATTTTTTTTTTATTATATATTTATCCGCATTCGAATTGAGTCCAATTTAACTAGATTGAATTTCGAGTCAAGTTAGGCCAATTTAGTGGGTAATACTCATTTTGAGTTCAAATTGGGCAAAGCTTACTTGGTTCAAGCCAACCCACCCATTCAATTTGCATTGAGCCGGGTCTAAACGAGTTGGACGAGTTGAATCAGACAAGTCGAGTCATACCTTGCCCGGCCCTATAATAACTACAATTTCTCTATTTGGCGCATCCCATTTGAGTTTTGGATCATCATATGTATCTAAGGCCAAGAGGAGAAGTCTCAGCCGATGTACGGTTTGGATTATATCAAAGCCTCGTGGGTAAACTCACCACAGTTTGAGAGTCTACTAATGCATGAAAGTTTGTCATACAGCTCTAGAAAATTACAAAAATGCCCAATCTCCTTATCTAACCCCTTATCATGTCCTTGGATAAAGCATTTCCAATTCAAAAAACGAATCGTTGGAAATTTGTCCCCCGCAACTTGCCCTTTATATCTATAGATATTATTATTATTTGAAAGTACCTGTTTACTAATGAGAAATGCAATGGCCACTGGTAATCGTCGGGCATGCTCTGTGGGACCCACCAACGTGGACCTTTGACAGTCTTCATGTGGTGGGGCCCACCATGTATGTGTCTTGGCCCAACATAAGCTAGTCTGATCATCAAGTGGTCCACATACATAATGAGAAAGTGATTGGTTAAAAAGCATTGACCCATGGTATACATGGCACATGTGTGCCGCCGCACATGTACAATAATCAGAATGGCTTGATTTTCAGGCAACCACACAACGAGTGGTGCCCACATTTTGAGTGGTCTGGATTTCAGTCATATAAGTCACATTGACACATATGGGGAGAATGGGATTTGGAGGGCTACCCTTGCAAATAGGAGTTCTCAATGGCCCGGGCTCGCATGCTAGGTTTGGGTTTGTTTAAGAGCATGGTTGCTTGCACTAGCCCATTTAGAATTTCAAGGGTAGTTTTGTGTATAGATTATGAACGATGGGGTACATTTAATGAACGGCCTGGATCTTGCACAAAAGTGGGTGGCCGACCTCGGCTCAGGCCTATTTGTCTGGGTGTATAAAGGGCGCCGGCCTAAGCTCAACCCAGGTGAGGCCAGGGTTAATTTAGTTTGTGGACCGGGTGTGGATTTATCCCAGCTCAGCCCAAGCATGATTTGTGGATAGCCCTGCTCAAAAATAGCTACTCTACAAAGCAACAAGGTGAAACTCTGGCTGGTCAGGTCTAGTTAAGAGTCAACCCAAGTCCAACCAAACCTCGGAGCAGTCAGCCCGAGGCTTAGCCATTATACAGTAGGTGCAAGGAGAATCATTGTACCCTTGCCTGCAATGAACCGTTAATTTTCAAGGAAATAAATATCTAAGAACGTGGATAAAGTTGATAATATTGAATGAATTATTAGCCATACTATCGTTGATTAGGGTGCCTTTAGTCCAGTGAAAATTCAGGGTCTTTGATTAATCAATAGTATGGTCAATTGATCGATAAAATTCTAAATTAATTAATTTAGTATCTGAACAGTTTTGGACATGTTCGATTGATCAAAAATCAGGGCTTTATCAATTGAGAATATTCGAAAAACTTAGTTTGCTCACTCGACACTTTTGGGTACTTTCGATTGATCGATAGAAGGGAGTTGATTTGATCAAGGCTCCATTGATCGGACTCGATCAATTGAAGGTTCAATCGACAGTGAGCGTAACTTTGCATAAGTATGAGGGTTTTGTTTCTAATTCTGTATGGGACTATATAATATCTTGTAAAAATGAGATTAGGGTTAAGAAGTTTGTGAGAGAGCTGGAGAGAGGGTTTTGAGAAGAAGAATTCGTCTTGAGAGGGAGGGTTTCAAATCTGTAAGTTGTCCATCTATTGTAGTTATCTTTTTACGGTGAATCATTGCGTTTTATATGTTTGCTTGAAATTTTGTTTCTTTATTGTGTATTTGATTCATTATAAGGTTGTTTTTACATCTAATGTATGGCTATTGCGCATAACAAGTAGTATCAGAGAGTAGGCTTTACATTAAGAGTTTAGATTAAATCTGAGACATTAGTTCAAAGGAATTAAATGTGAAGTTCAAGACGGAGAAGTTTATAAGCAAAAATAACTTCAAATTATAGAGGTTGAAGACGAAAACCCTTTTAATTCAACAGGGGGTGTCGTAGGCTCTCCTTAGTAAAGAAAGATATCTTGAAACTATAAAGAAAGTGGATTGAGACAATCTAGATCAGAGGGCAATTAACGCAATTTAATTATGCTTGGCCGATGATGTCCTTTACAATGTTATTAGTGATAAGACTACCACAAGCCTATGAGCAAGGTTAGAAAGCATCTACATGACGAAGTAGCTCTCTAATCACATATATCTGAAGAGACAACTGTATACTCTAAAGATGACAAAATGGTCAAATCTCTTTGAACACATCAGCGTCTTCAACAAAGTAGTTTGCAAACTGACAAGTGTGAAAGTAAAGATTAATGAAGAAGACAAATCCCTAATATTGTTGACATCCATTCTAGGTTCCTACGAGAATTTGGTAGATACCTTGTGTCATAGTTAGGATACATTAGACCTCAATACTATTCTCTCTATTATTCAATAAAAGCAGTAAAGAAAAAATAACGGTGGGAATGTACTTCTGCAAAGGGCATTGGTTACAAGGGGAAGACGGTTTTAATAAGAGAAAGATAAGTCGCGATCGAGATCCAATTTGAAGGATAAATGGAAGTTTAAATAGTGGAATTATGACATGATAGGATATATGAAGAAGGATTGTACAAATCTCAAAATTTTAGAAAGATGAGAATTTAGATAATTCACCGAAAGACACCAATTCAGTAGAATTCAATGAGGAGATGAGTGGTTGCGGCGTATTGTCTGTGTCCAAGATTGGATACTTGTATAACGAGTGAATTTTGGATAAGAGAGCGTTGTATTATACATGCCATCAACAGAGTTGGTTCGTCACGTACAACGACTATGATGGTGGCTTGGTTCTTATGGAAAATGATCATTCTTGTAAGATGATTGGAATTGTATTAGTTTATATAAAAATGTTCAATGGGTTGGAGCATATTCTTGACCTAAAGAAGAATTTGATATCTCTAGAAGCTCTTGAGGCACTTAGATGCAAATTTGTTTGGTATAAACGTATCCTGAAAGTTTTGAAGGGAGCACTCAATATTATGAAGGCACGGAGGAGCATAAACCTTTATAGGTTAATTATGATCACTGTATCGAGTGGAGTGACAATGTCTGTAATGGAATCTACGCCTACACGTGTATGACATGTGTGCCTAGGCCACATGAGCGAGCGCGGTATGAAGGTACTACTCAATCGTGGTTTTAATTTATATTTTTACAAATTTTGATATAAATGTATGTGAGAATTGCATATATAGTAAATAATCAAGATTGTCATTTAAAACTAGGAAGCATATAAGTAAAGGACAACTTGACTATGTCCATTCTTATGTGTGAGGGTCGTCGCCTGTTGTTTCTATAGAATGATCATCATTCTTTATAACATTTATTGACGACTACTCTAGAAAGGTGTAATGTCCCGTCTAACCAGAACAGTGTCCTGGGGCGTCCACGTAGGATGTGCCGCAGGACCGTACGATTAGACTACTTGTGGTGATGTACCACACGTAAATTAATCTAGGATTAGTCCTACAGAGTAGACCAAATGAGTCGTGTTGGGACCTAATACGGGCCGCCAAGGCAGATGACCACTTATACTTAGCAACAGCCCGTGCGGGCCATATCGCGACGCAGGAAGGTCAAAAAATTACAAAACTTTAGGAAACACTAGATCTCACTGGGCTTGTAGTCCATCACGAACCACAGGTTTATTGGACACCTAAAAACTAATTATTCAAGCCATTCTTACAGCACTGGTCTACCCACACAAGGCCATATTGAAAATTTGGCACTTGTCAAGGGAACAGGGATTCTGGGCGTATTAGCCGTCGGATTCCTTCCAAATTTTCGGTGAAGGTCTAATGTGGTGTCCCTCACCCGTCCACAAAATCTAGGTCCCGATCGTGACGTGATGACCGTTGATCCCAAATCAGACCCGTGCGACCAAACCCCATATCCGATCGCTCCCAAATTTTGCATGATCCTTCATCAGGCCATGGACCACCTACCCTATAAATTTCATGGTCAGGGGACCACCAGAACCTCTCCAATCACCAGGATAGACCCCACCGGGTTGCTTAGAGATCGGTACCGTCTGATCAAATCTTGTAGTCGCTTAACTATTGGATCCCAAACCTTGCATAAATCCTTGTTAGGCCATGAGACACATACCCACCCAATTTGGTGGCCATAGGAGTGTTAGGGCCACCACAACAACAATAGAAGTTTTAAGAGGCTATTTTGAAAAATTATGGAAACATAAGGCCAAGGGCCCCAACTCTAGAGAATAACCCTAGCTCTTTCTCATAACCCTCATTCTCCAACAACAACCCATCTCTCTCTCCCCCATAACTTCCTCCAAATCTCCCCCACCAAACCTCCCTCCTTCATAACTCCTCAACCTCCAACAACCTATCATCTCTCCCTCATAACTTCCACCATTTTCCAACGACAAGCTCTCCCCTTTCCGAAGCTCCCACCATTCTCCAACAACCGAGGAGAGTAAAGAGAGAAAAGGAGGGTGAAGGTGAGCAAGGTGGACTCTCAATCAAGGTGGGGCCAGGGGCATCAACCCTTTCAAACTCTCTAATTCTCCTCTAAGAAGAAACTCTCCGTCACAACCCCAAATTCATCCGTTAGCCATCTAGGTAAGAACCTCTCTCCATTTCTTTTTGAAATCTAAGTATTAAGAAAGGATTGGCATGAAATTTCTCACATGCAAGGATTGGTTTTAGAGATTTCGACCGATCTACCCCGAAATCCACATCTCCTAAGTCGTTTCCAAGCCTCCATCGAATTCGAAGGTACAGACTATTAATCTTACGTGGCCTAGTACCAATTATAACATGATTTTAATGATTTTGCTCGTTAGATGAAGCATTTGTGACATATAGAGAGACCCTAGGATTTGGATGTTTGTTTGGAGATGTATGGAATTGCAATATTGTTTAGTTTTTCTTTCTTATGAGCGTTTTTATGCCTCTCACATGTTTGATGGTATAGTAAATGATCTAATACTCATGTGTTGTGTGATTTCCTCCTATGATATTGCTCATGACATGTATAATGATTTTCCCTTGCGAATTTTGATTCCTAGGTACATAAAAAGCGTTTCGCTTCCTCGTTAACTCACACTTCTCACATGCACCTTACTTATGATATTGTAATATGTTTGTTGGTAACATTGAATTAGATGTTTGGATGTATGCAACATGATACGATATGTTGGTTAATAACCTTGATGTTAGCATGCTATGAATCATCGTCAAACCCTTGGATTGGTCAGGAACATGAGGTTAGACGGTAGTCTCATCAGTTGGACTACGCTAAGACTAAACCCACGAATTGGGCTGGTGCGTACGAGCGGCAGTAGTTTGACTACATGGGTCTATCGTACCCGATGTCATTCGTCTCGTGCTCATCTGACTCGTGCGGTTTAGCCTACTTACTGGTAAATCCTGATTGTTAACCATGTTTGCTCACACATGTATGGAATCTATAACACTTTACCACCGTTCTAGCCCACCGATATCCACTTGAAGTCGATCCACTGCCTCGTGAGCCTGGCATGGTGGAATGGGACACTGTGTCCGAGCTGTCGGCCTACGTTGGGGTGACGCGCCTCCCCGTAGTGACCGCGAGCAATCCTAGTTCTCAGCACTCCTCATATGCTTGAATTTGGGAATGAAGAACCCGAAGGGATCAAGGATTGTGGGGACTTGGTGTAACATCTTAAAAATCGGGGGTCAAGTAACAACTCAACACCCGAGTTCTAAAACATCACTTATGCAACATAAATGCTTATGATTGAATGTTGTCTATGTTAGTGTATTAAACATGAGTGAGATTAAGCCAAAACAGCATATCATACTCCAGAGACAGTTAAATTATGCAAGCGGAAGACTGTGATAGTATATATAACATATATAAACTGTTGTAAGTCTCAAAAGTGTGAACATATTACCAAGTTAAATATATACATGTATACTCTAAAAATGAATAACAAGAATATGCATGAGTGCTTCAAAAGTGTAAAATGACAAGTATCATGGCGTCTAATCAACCTCCCTATAATCCCGTTGATCAGAACACGGTCTATATAGACCCGCCTGATAGCTGCCTATAGGAGAAACCCTTCTCATCATCGTAAAAGTCTGGCTCCGCTTCAAAAGCAGCACCATCATCTGAAACTAAAATAGGGACTGGTTGGTGTGTACAACACTGTCCCGTAACGTAGGAGTGAGTGATCAACTCAGTGGAATCATAGAGCAAAGGTTAACATGTTATCAATTCAGTCAAGCAGTAATGATAAAGCAAGCAAACCAATAACTAGGAGTGACGACCCTAGACAGGATCCTTGTTGGGAATGATATAAGAGAAGTACCTTAGTTTCTCAATCCTGCTATATGAAAAGGACTAATAACAACTCGGTAATCATGTTCATATTGCACTGCATGTGCCTGGAAGATATGGAGCACTGAGGGATGAAAGCATGCCACGAACGTAAGATGGTGTCGCTTGAGGGAGTATGTAGGTGAGGGCATGCATCATTATTGTATCTCATCCTTGCATTAATCACAGTATTTAGGAATGTTTAGTTTGCTTGCTTTATCATTACTGCTTGACTGAATTGATAACATGTTAACCTTTACTATATGATTCCACTAAGTTGATCACTCACTCCCACGTTACGGGACGGTGTTGTACACACCAACCAGTCCCTGCTTTAGTTTCAGATGATGACACTGCTTGTGAAGCGGAGCCGGACTTTTACGATGATGTGGAGGGTTTCTCCTATAGGCAGCTATCAGCGGGTCTATGTAGACCATGTTCTGATAGACAAGATTACAGGGAGGTTGATTAGACGCCATGACACTTTTCATTTTACACTTTTGGAGCACTCATATATATTCTTTTTGTTCATTTTTGGAGTATACATATATATATTTAACCTGATAACATGTTCACACTCCGGAGACTTACAACAGTTTATATATGTTATATATACTATCACAGTCTTCCGCTTGCATAATTTAACTGTATCTAGAGTATGATGTGTTGTTTTGGCTTAATCCCACTCATTTTTAATACACTAATATCGACAACATTCAATCATAAGCATTTATGTTACATAAGTGATGTTTTGGAACTCGAGTGTTGAGTCGCTACTAGACCCCCGATTTTCAGGATGTTACAGATGGTATCAGAGCATGATTTGGATTAAACCGGACCTGGGTTATAATCACACAATGCACGCTGACATTTTTTCAACTTAGGTGGGTGCGAGAAAAACGTAGAAACATTCATAGGATTTTCGGTTTCGCCAAAAGGTGAAGTTCATCGAAAACAGTCATCGAGATCGGGTCCATACTCATCCATAATCGCATGAACCGACCCCAAAATACTTCTAGACCGTCAAACGATGGGTTTAGATCACAACTCACCCCATCCCAGCCGTCAAAAGTCAGTAAATACAAGTATGTAATAGAAACTTCCCAAAATGACCCAAAACGGCTCAAAACGGAGTTGTGGGCCTACCCACGCTAATCCAGAGGGACCCAGGGTGGGACCTAGACCTTTTTGGGACCTAGGGGGCAAGAGGTCCTCTCCCAAATGGCGAGGCCTCGCTAGTTAGTCCAGGGAGTGGCGAGGACCTCGCCGAGTCAGCAAGGCCTCGCCGGTCAACGGGCTCGGTCGGGCGGGCCGGTCGACTTTGGGGACTACTGTGGCCCCCTGGTGTACGGTTTTTCGATTAAAACCCTCTAAAAGTCACCCCTCCTTCACAAAGCACACCCCCAAGCTCTCCTTTCTCTCACAAACTTTTGATTTTTGGCAAAAATGGCCCCTTCAATCGTTCCATGTTCCATTTTCATGCACCCTCTCCATTTCTCAGCTATAGACCCTTCACCATTGCTCCCTACCCTCTCCATTCTCTCTCATTTGAGCTCTTACATCCCCCATTTGAGGCTCAAAATTGTGTAAGCTCTCTAACCCATCCCATCTCTTCATTTTCCTTCTTCAATCCCTGTCATCTGAGCCTTGACACACCCTCTAGGGGCTCAAATCCATGGAGACCTAAAGACTCTAACTCTTTTCTCCCTTTTCTTCACTTTCCATGGCCTTATTTGAGCAACAATAAATGTCTGTATAAGGTATTGTCCCTAGTTTGAGTGTAGCCCATGGTTTCCATCACCATGTTTGGTGTATGCAATTAAAAGTAATTTCAGGCTTCTCTTTCAACTTTCACTTAGGAATGTATCATCATGGAATTTGAAATTCTCATCTCACACTTTCCACCACAAGGCCCATTTTTCAAAGCCTATGAAATTGATTTTAATCCCAACCCACCCTCCTACTAAACATGTCATTCCCAATCCCGAGGTGGGGATTAACAATGTAGTCTCATTACCTCAATTGGTATGGGCAGAGGTGAAGTGCTCAAGCGCAGCTAAATTTAAGTTTAAGCAACTCAATTTTAATTAGACGACCTTTGACCCTAAGTAATAAAATAATTCTTTGTATTAAAAATTGTATGAAAGCATCTAGCATATAAATATAGACTTTGGATTACAACTAGTGAATTGTCGCTACGCATAAGATAGGACTAAGTTACTAGTTATATTGAGGAATGTAAAGGACTGATGTTGCTAAGATAATTGAAATATAGACGTAGTTAGTTGTCTTGCTTTAGTTAGAATGAGACCTCGTTCCTGTTGAGGGTCAAATATTGCATATAAGACCCCTGTTATTGCCTGGATTTATGAGCATAATATTATTTAATGACCCAATTTAACCGTGTTTGTGATACAGGGTGCATTTACGAGTTTGGGTTGAAATAGGACACTAAAAGTATAAATTTAACGCTCAGATTGTTCCAAGGCAAGAAACAGACTCCTGAGGACCAAAGATCAATGCCAAGGATCTGCAAGAATCAAGAAAATAAAGCTCAAGTGGCCCGGAAGATGTCCATAATGCGAGATCACAGGGTTTTCACTATCCTTTTAGCTCAAGATTTCATGCACGGCCTGAGGACCTTAAATTAACCATTCAAGCCAAATTTCACCCATTGGATCATTGTTTAAGTGTCCCAAAAGGCAGATCAGCCATTAAATCCTTACTTGGGGCCCACCTGCTATCTGGATACGCTTCAAATTTGGTCCCTACGGTTAAAAGGAGATCTCCCTAATCTCTACAAGTGGATCCTCTGAATCCCTAGTTCCCTTCTCCTGATTTCTCTCAAGTTAGATAATTATTTACCAGTATTCCTTCAAATTCAATCAGATTAGATTTCATCTTAGCCTAGTTCTAGTTCTAGATAATTTTAGATAACGTACAAGTTTCAGTCCCTTGGGATTCGACCTCGGTCTTACCGAGTTATTACTACATCACAACCCTGCACTTGGGGAGTGAACAAGTTTTTGGCGCCGTTGCCGGGGACTGTCGGCTACATTTTTTTGAAATTAATTAGTTTTTAGATTAGTTTAAGATTAGATTTTCTTTAGAATTTTTAATTCTAGGTTTAGAATTAGTTATTTTTCTTGTTAGAAAATTTTTCTAATGTTAGAAACTTGTTATTCTTCATTCTATCTGATTTTTAGAACTAACCTAATTTTTTTTCTGTTTTGTAGGAAACTTCTAATTTAGTAAGCTCTTTCTAATTTCTCTTTCTTTGGAATTTCTTCTTTTCTTTAGAAATTAGTTTTCTTTTAATTAGGACTTTCGATTCTTAGAAACTAACTTGTTTCGTTTGTTCTGCAGGTTCTTAACCTAGGACTCCAAATTTGGTAACTTCTTTCCATCTTTCCCTTTTATTTCTTAGATTTCTACTTCCTTTCTTAGGATTAGGCTTAGAATTTGAGGGCTGAGTGTGTTTTATGCCCCAGTGGGTACGCGACAACACTCGACGTCTCGTGACTGAAGGAGGATTAGTTGAGGGGTTGACTGTCCATCGCAGGACTAAACACCACTTGAATTCTCCTGAGTTAGAGGACGTTATGGCTGAAAATCAACCTCAAGCACTACCCTAATCTAGGGTTGAGGAAGTACATGATGAGAATGAGGTGCATCACGTACCCCCGCCTCGTACTTTACGAGATTACTTACAACCGGTGGGGGTGAGTACGCCCTCATGCATGATTTTTCCTACGAATACAGGATATATGGACATCAAGCCAGGGGTTATCCAACTCCTTCCTAAGTTCCATGGGCTTGAGTCTGAAGAACCATACTTGCATCTGAAAGAGTTCGATAAAATCATGGGCACCTTATACTTCCTAATGTATCTGAGGATACTATTAGGCTGAAACTCTTTCCATTTTCCTTGAAAGAAAAAGCCAAGACGTGGTTACATTCACTGCGTCATAGGTCCATTAGCACATGGA
Source organism: Magnolia kwangsiensis (assembly GCA_037074715.1). Taxonomy (NCBI): domain Eukaryota; kingdom Viridiplantae; phylum Streptophyta; class Magnoliopsida; order Magnoliales; family Magnoliaceae; genus Magnolia; species Magnolia kwangsiensis. The sequence continues at coordinate 11,863,173 of CM073577.1, read as the reverse complement.
ATGATTTGCAGAGGAAATTTATAAAGAAAATTTTCCCACATCATAAGACAATTACCCTTAGGAGAGCAATCATGAACTTTGCCCAAAAGGAAGATGAAACATTCTTCCAATGTTGAGAAAGGTTCAAGGATCTGGTTAATGCATGCCCACAACATGGCTTTGAAATATGGCGCATTATGAATTTTTTCTATGATGGGCTAACATCTTCCATGCGCCAAATGGTCGAGACAATGTGTAACGGAGATTTTATTAATAAAAATGTCGATGAGGTATGGGATTACCTCGATAGTCTCGCTGAAAAAACACAATCATGGGACTATTACCCAAGGACGAACGCTACGTTTAGGCCAACTCATTCAAGAAAAAAAGGAGGAATATATCTCCTGAAAGAGGACGATGATCTTAACGCTAAGGTGGCTAATCTCACTAGAAAATTTGAGGCCATGGAAGGAAAGAAGGAAAAGGTTAATGAAAGTGTTTGCGGCATCTGTGATTGCAACATTCATACTACTGAAAATTGTCCTTCAATACCAGCCTTTCAAGAAGTATTGAATGAATAATCTAATGTCGTAAATAACTATCAAAGACCTTTCAATGGACCATCCTCTAATACGTACAATCCTGGCTGGAAAAATCATCCGAATTTTAGTTGGAGGAACGGACAAACTGCCACCCCTCAAGGTTTCTTCAATCAAAATCCAAATCAGGAAAAACCTCAAGAAGAATCGGTTCAAATTTTCACACAAGAGCTGGATCGGACAATGCAAGGAATTTCAGATTTTATACATAAAATAGATTCACGTATGACGGCTATGGAAAAAGGGATGCTCCCTTCACAATCACTCCTTAATCTGAAACCGCAATACAAGACAGGTGATCCCAGCTCTTCAAATCAAATGGGGCATGCTAAATCCATCACCACTCTTAAGAGTGGGAAGGTTATTGATAAAACCCTTCCGGTTAGGCCCGAAAAGCCTCAAGAACCAGAAAAGGACAACAATGATGGATCTAGTGGCGCCCAACAAAAATTTGAACCAGAACCTCTAGAAAAGCCAGTTGCTCCGTTTCTCCAACGGTTGGTTGAACCAAAACGTCTATCTAACTCTCAGGATATCCTAGAGGTGTTGAAACAAGTGAAAGTCAACATTCCTCTACTTGACATTGTAAAATAGATTCCTTTATATGCTAAATTTCTGAAGGACTTATGCACTACCAAACGACGGAAAAGTGTTCAAAAGAAGATCTCCTTGACTGAGAAAGTGAGTGCCATCCTGAAACAAGATGTACCATAAAAATTCAAAGATCCCGGTTGCCCAATCATATCATGTGTAATCAGAAACTATCGAATTGACCACGCACTTCTTGACTTAAGAGCAAGCGTCAATCTGATTCTCTACTCGGTATACTAACAGTTAGGGTTGGGGAATTAAAATCCACTCGAACCACACTACAACTTGTTGATCGTTCTGTTCGTATACCAAGAGGGATCATCGAGGATGTGTTGGTCCAGGTGGATAGATTCTACTACCCTGTTGATTTTATCATCTTGGACACCGAACCCATCAATGACACGAGCATTTAGATTCTTGTCATTCTTGGTCGCCCATTCCTGTCCACTTCAAATGCAATTATCAATTGCAGGAATGGTGTCATGATTATGTCCTTTAGAAATTTGACATTGGAATCGAATATCTTTTTCAATAACAGCAACAACTCAGAGGATGATGACGATTTCCACGATGTTAACATGATTGATTCTTTTGTGAAAGATAAAACGCCTCTCACCTTATCTTCTAATCTTCTAGAGACGTGCTTGGCCCACTCTCATGATCTTGATGATGATATAATTAGGGAGACGTGTACCATGCTTGATACTGCACCGGTACTTGAAGTTAACCGGTGGAGGCCACACATTGAAGAATTACCCCAAACTGATGTAGTGCCTATACCGTCTAACCTCAAGCCACCGGAGCTTGACCTAAAACCTTTGCCCTCTGATTTAAAATATGTCTATTTAGGTCAAGATGAGACATACCCGGTGGTGATCTCTGCCCACCTGGAGAAAGAACAGGAGAGTATGCTGATATCTACTCTCATTGAGCATAAGGGAGCTCTTGGATGGACGATAGTGGACATCAAGGAAATTAACCCATCGATTTGTACTCACCGTATATATCTTGAGGACAATGCAAAGGCTGTTCGGCAATCACAACGTATATTAAATCCAAACATGAAGGAAGTGGTTAAGGCCGAGGTTCTCAAACTATTGGATGTGGGGATCATATACCCCATATCCGATAGTCAATAGGTGAGTCCAACTCAGGTAGTTCCTAAGAAGTCCGGGATCACCATCGTAGCCAATGCCAATAATGAACTCGTGCCGACCAGAGTTACTACTGGTTGGAGAATGTGCATTGACTACAGAAAGCTGAATACCGTCACTAGGAAGGACCACTTTCCTTTGCCCTTTATAGATCAGATCTTGGAAAGGTTAGCTGGTCATTCCTATTACTGTTTCCTTGATGGGTATTCAGGTTATAATCAGATTGAAATCGCCCCTGAGGATCAGGAAAAGACCACATTTACATGTCCCTATGGCACCTTTGCTTACAGAAGGATGCCATTCGGGTTATGTAATGTCTTTGCCACCTTTCAGCGATGCATGACGAGTATCTTTTCTGACATGGTGGGAAAATATTTAAAGGTCTTCATGGACGATTTCTCTGTTTTCGGTTCATCTTTTAGCGAGTGCTTAGCAAGTCTTAAATGTGTGCTGAAAAGATGTGAAGAAAAAAATTTGGTACTTAACTGGGAGAAGTGCCATTTTATGGTTCAAAAGGGAATTGTCCTTGGGCATATCATCTCGTCCAAAGGAATCGAAGTAGATAAGGTAAAAATTGATCTTATCTCTAACCTACCTCCACCCAAGAATATCAGAGACGTGCGATCCTTCTTAGGACACGCTGGCTTTTATAGACGACTCATAAAGGACTTTAGTCTCCTCTCTCGTCCTTTATGTAATCTTCTTCAAAAGGATACACCATACGAGTGGACTGAGCAGTGCCAAGAAGCTTTCACTAAGCTTAAGAGCATGTTAAACACTACACCTATCATGCAGCCACCAGACTGGAGTCTTCCTTTTGAACTTATGTGCGACGTCTCTGATTATGCTCTTGGAGCGATTCTAGACCAGAGGAAAGATAAGCGGCCTTACATTATTCACTACGCAAGTAGAACTCTAAATCCTGCCCAAGTGAACTATTCGACTACGGAAAAGGAACTCTTAGCCGTAGTGTTCGCTTTGGACAAATTTAGATCCTACCTGATCGGATCCAAGATCATCATCTACACAAACCATGCGGCACTTAAGTATCTTCTTTCTAAGAATGATTCTAAGCCCCGCCTGATACGATGGATCCTTCTACTCCAAGAATTCGATTTGAAAATTAAAGATAAAAAGGGAGTAAAGAACGTAGTGGCCGATCATCTTTCTCGCCTTAATACCTCTGATTCCCTTGAGGCGACCCATATCAATGACATGTTCTCTGATGAACAACTGTTTAGAGTCTCTCAGTCACCTTGGTTCGCTGATATTGCTAATTATCTTGCTACAGGTTCCATACCGACACATTGGACATCACAAGATACGAAAAAATTCTTTACCAAGATGCGTAACTTTTTCTGGGATGATCCATATTTGTTTAAATATTACCCAGACCAAATCTTAAGGAGATGTGTGCCAGACGATGAGTATCAGAGTGTCATCTGCTTCTGTCACTCACAGGCTTGTGGTGGTCACTTTTCTTCTAAAAAGACCACGGCCAAGATTCTACAGTGTGGCTTTTACTGGCCCACTATGTTCAGGGACACTCATGAGTTTTGTAAAGCTTGTGAGCGTTGTCAAAAATTGGGAGCATTGTCCCGTCGAAATATGATGCCTTTGAATCTCATCCTTATCATTGAAGCATTTAATTGCTGGGGCATTGATTTCATGGGACCATTCCCCCAATCATTTGAAAATCTGTATATTTTGCTCGCCGTAGACTATGTCACTAAATGGGTCGAAGCAATTCCGTGCCGCAAAAATGACCATCGCACGGTCATTAAATTTTTGAAAGAAAATATCCTGTCGCTGTTCGAAACGCCTCGAGCCATCATTAGTGACGGGGGCTCACACTTTTGTAATAGACCATTTGAGAGTTTAATGAAAAAATACGGTATCTCTCATAAGGTGAGCACCCCATACCATCCATAGACAAGTGGACAAGCTGAGATTTTTAATAAGGAGATCAAACATATCCTGGAGAAAATGATTAACCCTAACCGTAAGGATTGGTCAATCCGATTGACTGATGCCTTATGGGCATACCGTACTGCTTTTAAAACTCCTATTGGAACATCACCCTTTAGACTTGTATATGGGAAGGCCTGTCACTTGCCTGTGGAATTGGAACATAAAGCATATTGGGCGATCAAAAATCTAAATTTCAATCTGGATAATGCTGGCTCGTTACGCAAACTTTAATTAAATGAACTTGAAGAAATTCAGAACGATGCATATGAAAACTCAAGAATTTACAAGGACAAGATGAAGGCATTTCATGACCAACATATTCTTCGAAAATCATTCACGTCAGGTCAGAAAGTCCTTTTGTACGATTCTCGACTACATCTCTTTCCGGATAAGCTTCGATCTCGTTGGACCGGCCCTTACATTGTTGTCACTGCTTATCCTCATGGGGCCGTCGAGATAAAAGATCCCGACAATGGCAAGGAGTTTAAAGTTAATGGACATCGATTAAAGCAATTCGTCGAGGCATTTGATTCAGAGGACATATCCATGCCTCTGATTGCTCCTGTTTATCAGGACTGATCTCCTAGTCTGATAGAGGTATAGGTAGGTTTATCACTTTCATAGGACTAGGGTAGTTGCTTTATTTGTCTGGCTGAAGACGGTAAATTTAGCGCTCCTGGGAGGCAACCCAGCTTTCCATTTCATTTCATTTTTATTTAGTTAGATAGTCAATGTTTGTGGGTAACATTACTGCAAACCCTCACGAGACTACAACTTGTCCACTAGGGGTAACCTAGGGGTTTAAAGGCTTGTTGCATACGTTAAATGCAATCGAGAGCACCTGCGAAAGTGGTATAGGTAGAATTTTATTTTCGTTATTTTTATTTTTCTTTTTCTCTCGTGCTAACCAGCTTCCATACTGTGATCTCGTGGCAAATCTCTCTTGATTCGTTATCCAGGTACTATCTTCCCATCACTTTACTTTCGTTGTTCCATGTGCATTACATGCGCATATCTTTTACATTGAGGACAATGTAGATTTTAGGTTGGGGGTGGGAGATTAGGCTTCCTAATCAGTATTTTCTTGGTCTTGAGCAAAAAAAAAAATTGTGAAAATTTTTAAAATTTTTCTGACAATTCTTGTGAATTCAATATGATTTTGACATCTATCCTTGATTTAGAATTACGAGATACGTGATGTTGGAAATTTATGACTCTTAGATTTAGCTACTTGATAGATTCCACAGTTGAGTTTGAATTATCAATTCATGATTAGAGGTTTTAAACATTGATTGAATCATGATTTCAGGACACGTCTCGCCTACACATTTAGATTTCAGTTCAATATCGAAGGATTAACTTAGTAATCGCTGAGCATGAAAGGAACCAGCCTGAAATATCTTGCCATCAGGGTATAAAAATTGAAAAGGTTGGACAATTAATCTTCACCATGGGTTTGCTCCCTATAGGTGTGGATTCGATTCCCCACGATTAACAATTGGAAAGAGTTGCGTGACTAGTTTCACCATAGGTTTGCTTCCTATAAGTGAAAGTTTGATTCCCCTCTTGACATTCTTTAAAAATAAAAAAAATAAAAAAAATTAAAAAAAACCCGAAGAATCAAAAGATGATCTTTGAGGTAAGTGTTGGTTATTATGAATTCTCTTGTTGATTACCAATGATATCCTAAGAATAAAGAATTGAATGTTAATGTTGATGAGCCAAGAGTATACTATACACTCATGGATCTTAATGTTTAGAAAATTTCTAATTAGTGGATTAATATTGTGAACTGGACTAAGAAGTTTACCATGCACTCGAGTCCAGGAGAAAGTAATGTCCAACGTTCATGAATCTTGGAATCCTGGTATCTGAATTGTTTTTCAAAATATCACACGAGTTCATAGGAATCATCTTCTAATTTTTAAATTATTTTTCGCATACTTTGCTCGGGACTAGCAAAATGCTGGTTGGGGGTTGTGTTGAGGGTCAAATATTACATATAAGGCCCCTTTTATTGCCTGGATTTACGAGCATAATATTATTTAATGACCCAATTTAACCGTGTTTGTGATACAGGGTGCATTTATGAGTTCGGGTTGAAATAGGACACTAAAAGTATGAATTTAACGCTCAGATTGCTCCAAGGCAAGAAACAGACTCCTGAGGACCAAAGATCAATGCCAAGGATCTTCAAGAATCAAGAAAATAAAGCTCAAGTGGCCCGAAAGATGTCCATAATGCGATATCACAAGGTTTTCACTATCCTTTTGGCTCAAGATTTCATGCACGGCCTGAGGACCTTAAATTAACCGTTCAAGCCAAATTTCACCCATTGGATCATTGTTTAAGTGTCCCAAAAGTCAGATCAGCCGTTAAATCCTTACTTGGGGCCCACCTGCTATCTGGATACGCTTCAAATTTGGTCCCTACGGTTAAAAGGAGATGGTGAAGCAGATGAACGGAGCGGATTTCTCACATGCGTCGAAGGGGGACCTACCTTACATCGTGCGTGTGCACAACACACGTACGGAGGCTGAACACCAAAATAAGGAAGTCGGTCAGCGCACTCGTTGACCGACGATTTTCTCAAATTAGAAATACGCTACAGCATCTTCACGGCCGACGCCGAGGTTCAAGTGTGGGCCCCACTCGTCGATAATTTGAAAGATCTGAGCCGTCCATTGCGTGTAAAGGGGGGTGTTAACCTCACCAAGGTGGCCTTTTAAGACCATGCAAGCCGTTGCAAAATCCTAGCCGTTAAAAGTAAAAGGGACGGCGGAATAGATGAGTTGGTGGGCCACACCGAAAATGTTCCAAAAACACCCCTTTTTGGATGATTTTTCGTCCTGAAGCCAATGAACGGTGTGAATTTTTTAAATTAAAGCTAAGTGGACCCCACCGATCATCACAGCGCGGAACGCACAGGCTCTGTTATGCAACAGAGCCTGCGGCCTTCACTTGTGGGCCATCAGTGTGGTTCTGAAGTTCAATCTGAACCATTCATTCATTCCAAAGAATGGGCATAACCATCGCCTAGGTGTTTTTTTTATCCCATCCGATCTATTGAACAATCCTGGATGTTGAACAAATTCGGTCGTCGGTCTAAGAAATCCCGTGGGCCACGTAAACAGCAAGTCAAAACCGTCCCTTCTCGAACGGTTTTTCGAGAGAAAGATAATGGACGGAGTGGATTTCTACTAAAGCACTGATAATAGGCCCACTGAGTTTCACAGCGTAAGAGATTACGTTGTCTTTATTCGTAGATATCCGGGAAAACTGGAAGTTCAAGGAAGCAGTGGCCCACCATCTTTGATCAGATGCAAGATCTGAACCATCTATGATGTAGATCGTTCAAAATTGCCTTAGGGGGTGTTGTTATTTTGAAAAGAAAGTAAGGAAGAGTAAAGTTTGAACTTGTCATCTTCGCTGCGTGAAGACCTTACGCAGGTGCTGTGTAAAACGTCCGCCTCATGTGCATTCACCTTCTCACCGACTTCAGAGCGTATAAAAGAGAGAGAGAGCTTTTAAACGTGGGGGGCCGGATGTGGAGCAAAGAGAGAGAGAAAGAGAGAGAGAGAGAAATTCTTTATTTTTTTTATTTTATTTTCACTTTTCTTTTCCTTTTCTTTTTCTCTTTATTTTTTTGGATTTAGCCTGACCATGTGTGGCTAAACCTCCTAGCTAGGGCTAGGAGGTGAAGCTTGTAATGAGATGGGAGGTTTTTAATTTATGTTTTTTTTATTTATTTATGAATTGACATTGATTTTAGTTGATTATTAATGGCATGTTCTGTTTAGTTTTTAATGGTCTGTTGTGATAGAAATTACAATGGGTCTGCAATGGCTTGGAGCATGTCCTTTTTCCTTTATGTTTATGACGTCAGGAAGCCATGTTGTTCACCATAGTCTCCTGGGCATGGTTGGATGACGGTACCCTTCCTAGCTTTCATACATGTGATTGGGAGGTAATTAGTTTAATTCTGTTGTTTGTCATAGTCTTTTGGGCATAGTTTGGTGATGGAATCCATTCTAATTCATATACCTTTCATCTCTTGAAAACTAGATCAATGACAGTTCAGTTAATTTTCATGAAACATGCATAAGATCTCCCTAATCTCTACAAGTGGATCCTCTGAATCCCTAGTTCCCTTCTCCTGATTTCTCTCAAGTTAGATAATTATTTACCAGTATTCCTTCAAATTCAATCAGATTAGATTTCATCTTAGCCTAGTTCTAGTTCTAGATAATTTTAGATAACGTACAAGTTTCAGTCCCTTGGGATTCGACCTCGGTCTTACCGAGTTATTACTACATCACAACCCTGCACTTGGGGAGTGAACAGTTCCCTTATTGGGTTCCTTTGATATTTATAGGCTCCTTTAGTAACTCTCGGAAATCTTGCTTAACTTAGAACTAGTCATGTTCAAGGAAAACTTATATACCCCTCAGATTAAATACTAGGATAAACTAGCACGCCCCTTAGAATTACCCTCCCAAGGACTTACTGCAATCGGGTACGCAGAGTAAAGGAACTGTATATAAGCGATGTGTTCGCGGTTTGAACTGAATTCTTAATCCTGGTAGTTACCAATGAACTCAATGCTCTCATAAAGTAGATGATCGAGACCAACTAGGATTAAGAACTGATACGATAAGTTTTCTGTCCTAGCTAGACAGAAAGTCTATGTATCCGGCTCAGACCCACTACACAACTTTTCTTCCGTGTTGGCCCGACTACCTATAACCAAAAGTTATTGCTTTACCCTTAAAAAATGTTAAGGACATATAGTCAATAGAGTAGCCAGTAGGGAATTAGATATCTTGCCACCAACTCACACCTGCCTCTGAAATTAACCACAATAGAGACTAGGCTCATTTCTATAACCATAGGTGTCAATGTCATAGTATACATTGTTAATGAAAGAAAGACCAATGTATTGAGAGGTTGTTTCCCATTTCATGTCAAGGATAGGTCATAAATTACACCTCGTTCCGACATACGGATCGAGACATAGATTCTTGAGACTTGAGAGTAGAAATAATTTTTATTTTAAGGGGGGTGGAACATTATGAGCCGAATCTAGTTAGGTCAGCTAATACAATCGTTGAGTTAGAATAGCGCAGCGGAAGCGTGGTGGACCCCTACCCCACTGGCCCAGGATCGAAGGAACTTGATCTAGGTTGTGCGTAAGGATAGATCCTGAATCTTCCTTAGAATGTCAACAATGAAGTACTAGAATAACAACAATTAGGGTTTAAGTGTTAAACCAATTCATAACAATAGGTATGAGTTGAAGTACAATAGTCGAGGTCAGTGTATCCACAAATTCGCTCGTTACATATGCACCTAATAGAAGTCTTAGCACATGATGCGATTAGAAATCTTTTAGGACAATCTAGTAAGATATTTGTAAGCCCCTACCTCGGACAAAGGTTAAAATGAGGACTCTCTTAGACTAAGACCCAAAGGATAACCTTCTACATAGGAAATTTGAACAATTTCGTGATGGACATTCCCTAAGCTTTTAGAGTGATCGGACTATGGAGTTACTGAACTATACAACTGCGAAGCATTCGCAGCTTGACCCAATTCTTAATCCTGGGCGACTACCAATGGACTCACTGCTTGACCGAACAGAAAATCAGGAGCCACCAGGACTAGGAAGAGATACAATGAGCCTTCTATCCTAGTCAGGTAGGTGATCAAGTATCAGGGATCAAGCCACTACAACCGTCTCTTCGTATTGGTCGACCATTGAAAACATATATTCTTACTCTATATAGTTGAGAATTATCGTCAAGACTCCAAATAGGTAAAGAAATAAATTGTAGCAAACCATCAGGGTGTAAGAAATGGATAAAGAAGTAAGTTTTTAATGAGGGTAGACCAAAAGGAACCAGACTAATATAGATCGTATACACCCTACCACGTATAGAAACTTGAAATCAACAAAACTTAGGCAAAAGAAATAATTCATCTTTCCTTATTACCCTTAGGCAATTTCGGGGATGAAATTTAGTTTTAAGGGGGCTAGATTGTAACACCTCAGATTTTTGCCAACTCGAAATTAGAAATTCTTAGGCAATGGGTCAACCATAACACCTTGGTAATGTCTCATAACTTAAGTTCAAAGCCAAAGAAATCGTTTAGAATGAAATTCTTTAGAAATTTAACGTGAATTAACTAGCGCTACACTAGATTACCTGTGAAATAAGCACCAATCACTTTAAATATGATCTGTAAGACCCAAAACTTGTAGAATCAGTAACGCTGCGCTATCCTAAAATCAAGGATCAATCTCTAAACCCAGTTGCTCTCAGGAGCACTTTAAAACTTCATATCGAACTTGAACCGCCCGTCGAAAGTCCGATAGCGATGAACTTAAACCATTATGACCGCCTAATTGGACTTGACAAGTACCATAAAAATCACACCCAAACGATGTCCTGAGACCATTTTATTGCATCCGGCGTGAAGAGAGTGAGAAAAGGAAGATATTTAGAAAATTAATTATATTTTTATGAAATCTTCACTTGCACGTTATTTTTAAGCGTTCTGACCGTTAGAATTTGACTCAAATTCGACCTCAGATCAGGATAGGTGGCCCTTATATGTCAAAGTACTTGTGGCCTTGATCGAAGTTCGGTAACCGTTGAATTGAAACTGGTCCGCCACGTGCGATCTGAAGTTCGACTGGAACGAAAACTTAACTTCACCTAGATCCAAGGTTGGTGAGCTTACGTCCGATCGCATTTAGTAACAGGACCTCCAGAAGTGCTCCGTTGAGATGGAACAGTCCGTATTTGGACATAACCTAATATATCATAGCCCTGAGTCTAATTTGGAGAGTTTTGGGCCTATATAAGGACCTTAAACCCTCACTCTCTCATCCCATATGAATTTGAGAAAACTAGGAGAGAGAAGAGAGAAAAGAGAGAGAAAGTGTGAGAGAAGTGAGAGAATCTTCATGTTATTCTAGCCTGCTATCTTACGTGCTTAACCATCACGATCTAATTACTTTTTCGGCGACTCCGGCTTTGTTCCTAAGTAAGAAAATTCAAACTCTAACATGTTTTAGAGCTTAAAATAGTCTAAGTGATGTTATAGCTAACCTGTTTCATGCCTTAGGTAGCCTATTCGCCGTTGACAAAGACTTATCGTCTGAATCACATCCGTTATGCGTTTTCTGGTTTAAGGTGCGGATTTTAGACGTATAGGTTATGGTTTTCAAGGCTTTCAATATCGATTAATGATTTATTCTTGACATGGGTGTTATTACACATGCAAAATGCGTTGTCTGTTTCGTTATACGAGTTTACATGAACTATGTAGAATATAGTGTATTCTATGCATATGTTGGAATGTTTGAATATGTTTGAAATTTGAATTTGTGCTTAACATGTTTATTTGTTGTGAATATATGCTTAATACATGTGCGATAACTCCTTAGCGAAAGGACTTGCCCAAAATCACGTCACGATAAATATACGTATATATGACTAAATGTGTAGCCCAAGTGTTTGTAGAAATGAATGAATGAATGTGGAACTTGGATTCATGCTTGCCGTGACTATCCGTCATGGGTGCACGCGTGTTACAAATGGGGTAACTCCCTAGTGAAATGATTTGGCCTAATACCAGTGCAATCAACATACGTCATGTATGTTGATGTATGTAGTCTAAAGTGTTTGTCGAAATGTCTGAATGAGTAAGTAGTTAGTAAATTGTAATGCTTAAGGGTGTTGAGAAATGATTCTCAACTCCTTTAACTATGTGTATGCTTTCCTCCATGTACCGTATATTATAGTGTCTGTTTATCTATGTAATGCATATGTATGATTCCCTGTTTAAGTTCTATGCCATAAAATGTAGAAATAAAGCCATGAATGGGTGATGGGGGAGTGGTGTAACGATTTCGTGCAACAGCCCTGGCAGCCCTAGAGCGGACAATATTGGACCTGCGATTGTATAGTTGGAATCTGTTCATTACTGCTTTAACTGTTTCATATGATTATTCGTGGAAATGAAATGTGTTTGGGGCCATGTTATGGTTCAGGCAATCGGTAACAGGTTTAAAATTCGTGGCTGAGATTTATTTCACCACGAAGGATGTGTATGACGAACCCGAGTCGTACTAGAGTTGTCGGCAGTGATTAGGCCACACGAAGTACTTGTGCACTTCATGTCGGTCGACTCAACGTGCGTTCATACTACTCGAACTCATCAAGTAACCCGATTGACCGTTGTATGTTTACCTTGTATTCGTCATAACTGCTTGAACCTAGGGTACTGAACTTACCAGTGATAACCCTGATAACCGTGGTACCTTGATCCATTAAGACTCATGAGCCGAGCATGGTGGTATGGGACACCGTGGTCAAGATGTTGGTCTACGCTGGGGCCACGAGCCTCCTCGTAGTGACCAGTGAGCAATCCAGACTCATGAGCAGATTATGGTGGTATAGGACACTATATTCGAGTTATCAGCCTACACTAATAAGGTGATGGGGGAGCAGTGCAACGAGTGCATGTAACAGCCCTGACAGCCCTTTGTAGTGACCTTGAGCATACTCTGAATCTGCGGAGAGGTGACGAGTCTTCCCTTAGTAAACAGAGTATAAACTAGGCCTGTATTGATAAGGTGATGGGGGAGCGGTGCAACGAGTACGTGTAACAGCCTTAGCAGCCCTTGCAGTGACCTAGAACCGCAACATCGTATGAGATTAACTAGGAGCGACGACCCTAGACAGAATCCTTGTTGGGAATGATATAAGGGAAGTACCCTAGTTTCTCAATCCTATTGTATGAAAAGGACTAATAATAACTCGGTAATCATGTTCATATTGCACTGCATGTGCCTGGAAGATGTGAAGCACTGAGGGATGAAAGCATGCCGCAAACGTAAGATGGTGTCGCTTGAGGAAGTATGTAGGCGAGGGCATGCATCATTATTGCATCTCATCCTTGCATTAATCACAATATTTAGAAATATTTGGTTTACTTACTTTATCATTACTGCTTGACTGAATTGATAACATGTTAACCTTTGCTCTATGATTCCACTGAGTTGATCACTCACTCCCACGTTATGAGACGGTGTTGTACACACCAACCAGTCCCTATTTTAGTTTCAGATGATGGCGCTGCTTGTGAAGCGGAGCCAGACTTTTACGATGATGAGGAGGGTTTCTCCTTTAGGCAGCTATCATAAGGGTCTATGTAGACCGTGTTCTGATCGACGGGATTACAGGGAGGTTGATTAGATGTCATGACACTTGTCATTTTATACTTTTGGAGCACTCATGTATATTTTTTTGTTCATTTTTGGAGTATGTATGCATATATTTAACCTGGTAACATGTTCACACTCCGGAGACTTATAACAGTTTATATATGTTATATATACTATCACAGTCTTCCGCTTGCATAATTTAACTCTCTCTGAAGTATGATGTGTTATTTTGGCTTAATCTCACTCATGTTTAATACACTAACATAGACAACATTCAATCATAAGCATTTATGTTGCATAAGTGATGTTTTGGAACTCGGGTGTTGAGTCGCTACTCGACCCCCGATTTTCAGGATGTTACAGTCACGTACTTGCCTGAACTCGCACGGTCTAATTCACTTACTGATCGACCATGTTCGTTAATTATATCTGCTCACGCCTGTATGGAACCTGGAACACCCTTCAACCACTGAAGCCTATTGATAACCATTTGAAACCAATCCACTGACTCGAGAGTCAGGCATGGTGGAATGGGACACTATGTCTAAGCTGTCGACCTACGTTGAAGTGACGAGTCTCCTCGTGGTGACCGCGAGTGATCCCTCTTCTCATTAATCCCCATGTGCTTAAAATAATGGATGGAAAACCCGATGGGATCAAGGATCGTTGGGTCCTGGCCTCACACGTTGAGAGACCTTGGCCTCGCAACTAGTTAAGGACAATGATACGTAGGGTGTACCAGTTTTTTTAATCTGCTGGATGAAGAAAATTAATTAAACACTCGACTAACATTATTCATGCATCGCATTAGCTGAAATTTAGCAACTCGACAATTGAGGTCGCAATGAGGGAGTGTTGGTCAAGCGTGATCATTATATGAAGTCGTTCGAGGGAGTGTTGTTGCGAGGTCATGCATCATAACATAATACATGCATATACATTAACAAGACTATTTAGGAATCTTTGAATGTATGCCTTTTATTAAATTCATTGTATAATTGCTACTAGTTGTAACTTAAAGCTAATAGTAACCACTGAGTTAGCTACTCACTCCCACTTCAGGATGGTGTTTTAAAATACCAACTAAACACTTTACTAGATGCAGATGAGGCGGAGCTCGACTAGCCGAGCGACGTGAGCAAGGATAGGGAAGAGGAGCTTCCTTGTTTTCAGACTTTCAACGGATCCTTTTATTTTGAGTTCGGACTAGCGTGGGGTATGGACCAGGGCCCTAGTCGCCTTGGGTGATGTATGGGTGGGACTAGTTTCCTATTTAGATGATTTTGGATTCGTAGTTTGGATATTTTTATATTTAGTAGCAATTGATACTGCTTTATGATGTCCTTATGTTTCATGACTTGTTAAATCCTCCATTATTTATGAGATCATCCAAATGTAATTAAAATATGAAGCCCATTAGGGCACCCATGGCACCTCGAAAATCGGGAACCAAGTTCTTACATGGCCTTAAAAAACTCAGGGTGTTACAGTGCAAAAGTTTACAATAGATCAATGAATTTTATAAATTGATTCCTTCTCTAATCAAATTAAGCAATTGTTAAATCAAAGTATCCATCAAAGTTCAAAATAGATATAGAAATAAAAAACTTAAGGTTTTAAACTAAATTCAAACTAATTTTAATTAAATAGTCACCATTCAAATACTAAGCATAAATCAAACAATCTAAAATATTATAATTAACTATAAGCTTCACCTCTTAGCCTTAGCTAAGAGATTAGCTACACATAGATAACTCTAAAATAAAAGACAAAATAGAAAACTACTAGAATTCGGAAGAAAATTGAGGCGAAAGGGCATTGTCAGCACTCCACCCAAATACTCTCTCTCTCTCTCTCTCTCTCTCTCTCTCTCTCTCTCTCTCTCTCTCTCTCTCTCTCTCTCTCTCTCTCTCTTTCTAAACCCTAGAAGATACCTATGAATGTCTAAAACAACTCCTTATATAGCTATGAGGCTTGCACTTTCGCATCAATTTTAAAAATTCGTAAAACTTATGACCTTCAATGAAATCTTCAATGGGATCGAGACCTATCAAAGATTGTTCATGAGTTCGAAGGGGCACTTGATGGTATCGAAGAATGCATCTAAACTGTTCAACAACTAACTTTTAAATTCTTGGAGTTTCTCGATGGGATCGAAGAAATAGTCCAGTAAGCAATTTGAAAAATCTAGAATTTCTCAACATTAAACTTGATTGCATCGAGTCCTATTGATAGCCTATCGATGGAATCGAAATCCTATCGATGGGATTGAAAATACTAATTTTTCTTCAATCTTCTTTTATGCATTAAATCTTCAATTTTCCCACTTCAATCCTTTGTTTACTTGAATATTTGAGTCGTTAAATCTTTATCTTTAATGCTCTAATTCTCCAATTCATCATTACGTTTGAGCTTGATCTCTTTTTTTTTGGTTTAAAATCATCTCTTTAAGCACAGATTCAACTTAGAGTTCAAAATCTCTCTGTAGAGATGAAAACACACTTAATTAAGCCATTTTAACATTAAGATGCAAGGAAAAAAAGGATGCAATATAGGGGATAAATGATGTAGAGCGGGTCGCGGACAGTTTCATGGCCAAGATGGATCAGAAAAGGCCTGGTTGACGACAGAAGTGATCCAGACCGTCGGACCTTAGATCGGGCATATCTCACAAATCCGAAATGAGTTATTTGACATAAAATATATGATTTTGGGGTAGAACGAGCTACTTTAGCCAACCAACCCTGCTATGCTGGGTTGCGCAGCCTTAATTTATGAAAAAACCTTCTGATCGACGGTCGTTTCCCTGTTTTATTTTCGTTTTTACTATAAATAGTAAGTTTTTGTTTGATTATAACTCTTCATCCGTTGGGCTTTAGGAGTTGTATCCAACATGAAAAATGCTTAGAATAATTAGGAGAACAGTTTGGTGAAGCCAAATAGGACACTTACTATTTTTTACCAAAAATCTTGCACACTAGTAGACATCACGACCATCTATAAATAGTAAGTTTACTATTTATAGTAAGTCGCGGATTCTAAGAGTTTTAGTTGTAGTTTGATTCTAATTTTTTTCTTGTTGCTTGGTACCCTTATTTAAAGGGTTGTGAACTTATTTTTATTCATTCGTTAATTAATTTTAAATATTATTAAAATTTATTTCTATTTTTTCGCTTTCTTTCCTCGTGGATTCGAGAAGTCTTTATGAGGAGTCTAGAGAAGCTCCGTGGATTCGGAGTAGTTATCCTTGAGGAAGACGGTGACCAACCTCATCACGTTCATCCCTGCGTCAATAAATATGCAATATTTAGGCATTAATAATAATTTATTTTAAAAGAATTTAATCAATTTTGTAAGAACGGCAGGATCATGAGGCATAACATAGTTAGGGATATAATAAAGCAGAATGATGTGGTGGAGCGTATGAATCAGACTCTTCTGGAAGCATGCTAAGTAATGTGTGTTAGACAAGAAGTTATGGATTGTGGTTATTAACACAACTTACTATTTAATAAATTGTTTCTGGTCTATGTCGATTGATTGCAACATTTCAAAACAAATATGGAGTAGTTAGGAAGTTGATTATTCGAGGCTGCAGATATTTGGTGATGATGCTTACTCTTATATATCATCAATTACGAGAGATAAGTTAGACTAAATAGTTAAAATTGTATTTTTGTTGGATATGATGATAGAGTGAAAGAATACAAACTATATGATCGAGATTCACAAGAAATCATGAAATTGTGTGGATTGTGTACCACGGCACGCGAAAGCTTGAGAAAGCTTAAAATTATAGAAAAGTCCTAAAGGGGATGGAAGTGAATAGGATCACTTTAAAAAATTTAATTAAAAATTAATTACCCAATTAAATTAATTCACCAATTTAAACTAATATGGCAATTAACATGTAGGCTTTCAAACCAAAATGAGTGTCTAATCATATAAAATACAAAAGATGCAATACTAGAAGCCAATAATTTATAGAGAAATAATATTCTTATGCATAGTTACAAGTGCTTAGCATGTAATTGAATACAATAATTTATATAATACACTCAATCAAACACATAATTATGAATAAATTGCAAATATCATCAAAAGCAAACATAAAAATGTATAATAATTCAATTAATTAAACACATTTTCTTCCCATAGACCGAAATATCACTATGGAATATTTGTTAGGTTTTATATCTTGGTTAATTCCTGACATTAATTTTTTCTAATATTTTAAAGTTCCAAGATTGTTCACTACTTTGTAATAAATATTTTATTTTCAGTGAGATTTTGTCGGCTGTTCCTTGTGCGGATCCTAATGGCTTCTCGCGCGAGTATGCTGTGAGTTTTGGCCAAGTGGCCTAGTGACGTCATCAATGGCGTAGAGCTGACAACGTTCGACGAGATGGACCGTGTGAACGAAGGAAGGAAGGAAGGAAGGAAGCGAGCATCGATGGAGCACGCTATGAATCCGACGGCCTCGGGGTGCGTGTAGAAAGATGGTGGTCGCGAGCCACGAGGACTCGAACGGTGGTGCTTTATTCTGCTCCACTTACACTCTGAATTAGAAAGACATGAAAGTAGAAACGAGGGAATAAAGAAAAGGAAAAGCCATTCAGACTCCAAATGGTAAACAGATGATTGTGTGGATTAGGAATAGGACGTCGTCCTTTGTCTTTTGTCCACCGTCCGATCTTCCCGACACAATCATCCCAAATCATCTCCGAAGGATCCATCCTCCCCCACTTTCTTCTTTTCAGGATTCTTTTCCACCTTTGGTGGGCCCCACACGTGCATTGTGACGTGTACCTTCTCTTTGACTCGTGGGTCCCACCACAGTATTAGGGGACTGCGCGAGCATGGTTTGTGTGGTCACGCGGATGGCCTGACTTGCTCTAATTGCCATGCATCAGATCCACTCCGTCCATCAGGTGGCTCGTCAGAGTTTCCATATGTAGCCTAAAATTCAGACAAACTCAAGACTGATATGGACCACACCAAAAGGAAACGGTGTACAATTACGCTTAAAACTATAAATTCACGTGCTGTGGATGAGTCTTAAAATATCCTGATTTTCTGCAATTCCATTCATCCTAGCGTCACTCCTCGGATAAATGGATTGGATGGTATATAAACATGATGGTGGACCCCACATGTAATTTGGACGATTATAATAATCAGACTGCCGCAAGCTTGAATCGGCCTGATTTTTGGGCGTATGTCCAAACGAAGGGTGGCACACCTGATGGACAGGGTGGCTCTGATCGTTCTGTCCATGTCACTGAAAGTAACGCCCCTCATATGTACGAAATGTCATGCAGGTGTTTGTAATGAAATTACGTGCTTCCGCCGGGGATTTGATACTCTGGCTGAGTGTGATGGTTGATATGTAGGCACTTAGAATTTACTTCGAAATTGCATGCGTGGCATTAAGTCAAATTAAGCTATTTAAAATTATGGGTCCACTTCATAAGTATGCAGGACTAAAAGTTACGATTTTATGATAATCTGACTGTTGAATTGGTGGACTTTTGTTGAACGGTTAAAATTCAAAATTATCCAACGGTCCTGTTTCAACAAATAAGTGGGCACCAATCAGAGTATAGTCTACCTGATATTTGAATCTGATTTATTTTTTGGACGCATGCCTTAAAATGATCCGGCGAAATGGATGGACGGCGTGTGATATAGAATGCATAAATCAAGGTGGGCCCCACTGTAACTGCAACCAATCTGCTACCCATTTTGGGACTGTAACTCAGCAGCAACGGTGAGTTCTTTTTAATTTGCGTTAATGGATGCCACGTCTGCAGTTTCTGAGTGACTGACTATCAAGGGTCGTACCCTGCGAGAGTATCGTGTGGGCGGTTTGAGTTCGTTTCGCATGTGCCGCAACTCTCCAGCACGTTTCGCCCACTGGGCCCTACATGCCGAGATGGTTTGATGATCGGAGCCATCCATGTCATGGATGCTACTCTCTTGGAGGCATGATAAGAAACTTATACTGAAAGGGTGGTTCAGATCATCCCTATGTTTAGATGGATCTTAAAAAGTATTGAAAAGAGCACTTTCAACGGTCCACATTCCAGCTCCACAGATCAAAGGTCGTTATCATTGATTATTGCAACGTAGTTGATTAAAGCTAGCATCGAGAAGATTGGACGGTTCCAATCACTTAACTATCTCCGCATGTGAGTCCCACGTGGCCAATGGCACACTCAACTCAACCAGCTTTTCATTTCTCACAAGTGGGGCCCACTCTTTAATAATCGAAACCATTGTCCTGTTACATCCCAACGTGGATGGTCCCTGAATTAAATCTCCCACTCAGATTGGAAGATCCTAGTCATCCGATCTTATATTTTCTTTTGGTGAATGTGGACTGTTGATGTATCTCAATTTTTAAGCCAATGTTTGTGGGCCACAGATTGAGACATTGTGGAAGGCAATAAACTAATGGTCCGGATTACAGAAACATGGGCCAAGGTTGTGAGAATTGAAAACCCACATCCACTGTTGAGAGCCTTGGAATCATGTGATTCATGTTACAGTGGGGCCCACTTGTAACAAACGCTTCTAAATCGAAAAACCTCTAATGCAAAGTAACTTTTGTACTAACCAAGGTTTAAAAAGGGTTGTTATAACCTAATAAGACACATGGCATTGCCTTTTTACAATGGTAAATAGCCTTTGTAAAAGTTTAAAAGTTGCCATTCTGTGAGAGATCCGAGCTGATCACACACGTGTGAGAGATCTAAGCCATTCAATGAGTAGGGTGCACCATGAACAGGTCATGGGACGCGGATTGACTGTGACACCCTGTCACAGGAAGTTACAGCAGTCAGAAGCTTAAGTGGGGCTCACCTTGATGTTTGTAAGAAATCCATTCCATTCATCCGTTTTTTCAGAACATGTTAAGATATATTCCCAAAACTGAGGTGGATCAAAAACTCAAGTTGGCCACATGACAGGAAATAATGAGGATTATTAAATGTCCACCGTCGAAAGAAACATGCGGGCAGACAAAAGTTTTGGATCATGATAATAATTTTGTGTTTTCAGTTCATCCCAGTGGGAATGACCTTATGAACAGTATGGATGGCATGTAAACATTATAGTGGACCTGGGGAGGTTTCAACGGTAGGCATTTCTCTACCCACTTTTTCTTGTGGTACAGCCCACTCGAGTTTTGGATCTGTCTCATTTTTGGGCTCATGTCATATCATGATCTTAAAAAATAGATGGACGGGGTGGATTTCTCACAAATATCACGGTCGGCCCGCCTAATTTCTCACCGTTGTTTTTGCCGCGCCCTCTCCAATGGGGAGCGGATTAGGTGCGGCCTCGGCCTCGGCCTCGGCCTCGGCCTCCGCCTCCGCCTCACCAACACAGTGCGGCCCTGACCATGGGGCCCACCTTGATGTATATATTGTATATCCACACCGTCCATCCATTTTTCCTGATCATGTCAGGAAATGAACTCAGAAAATGAGGCAATCCAAATCTCAAGTGGACCACAACACGAAAACAGTGGTGATTGAACGGCCACCACTAGGGCCCACCTTAATGCCCACTGTAATGTTTATTTGCCATCGATCTGTTAATAAGGTCACACGTACCTGAATGAAGGGAAAAACCAAAAAAGAAGAAGATAAACATCAGATTTATCCAAAACTTTTGCGGCCCACAAGAAAATTTTAATGATCAATCACCACTATTTCAAATCGAGTGGACCACATTATATTTGATCTGCTTCATTTTTTTGGCTCACGCACATAAATGATCAGTCAAAACGGATTAAACGCATGGAAATATAATACATACATCAAGGTGGGCCCTACAGTCAGGGCCACGCCATGTTGGCCCCCTCCATGTCACGAGCCAAAAAATAATGTTTGACGAGCTTCGTTATATATATATATATATATATATATATATATATATATATATATATATATATATATATAGATTATTGAACGAAAATCAATCATGCAGGTGGGGCTCACATGACAAGTTAATGTGCTCCCATGTTTTCAGTCACGTAACATATTGAATGGCTCAGATCTTGTACGTAGAGAATTCGGTTTATGAATGGCTCATATCTCGTATGCAGAAAGGCATTTAGAAGCTATCTAGATCATCTTTCTGCCTCCATTTTTGCTGCGCTTTCTCCTGAATTTTCAGTTACATGATCCGTCTATTAAGTGAGACAGCTCTGTGTCAGAATCTATGGGGCCTAATCATCATAGGTAAATTGTTCATCTAACCCGTACTTTTGTCGGTTGAGCTCCGCATTAAGCTCGCTGACGGTGTACCCCCATTTCAAAGAGCATTTTTGTAATTTTAAATAAAGTTTTATGTAGACCCTAATTAGTTGTGTTATAGAGACATTATTGTAATGACAACTGCTTCTTTTCTTTTTTTTTTTTTGCCTTTGAGTACAATGCATTGGTGTGAATTCGTGTATATATTGAAAAAGAACCATGTAAATGTTTATACTGTTGTTGCATATGTATTTATCTGCTTTATCTTAATTCCCATATTATTATGCGTGTGGTAAATAATGAATTTTTATTCAGACATTATGTTTTTTCTTTTTCTTATCAGTCACAGAGATAGTCGACTAGATGAGCAGCAAGTTTGTTGCGAGAGTTGCAATCGAGTTGAGGACCAGCATAACTCGAGTCCAACCAGATTGAGTTTGACTTGGGCTTGATCTTGAGGCTTGTGAGTTGATCATGCTCTAAAATTTCAGGTTTAATAACTGAGTGGCATGTGGGCCTAACTTGCTAGAGCCTGATGGATTCAAGCCATTCAACAATCCAATCAGGCATATATGGACACCATTACAGGCTGATTGAATATTAGGCCCATTTAAGGATCCAAATTAAAGATCAGGCCCATACAAGTCTCTCTCTCTCTAGAGATGGGCATCAAGTCGAGTCAAACCGAGTTAGGGCTGGCCCGACTCGATCCGATTTTGAAATAGGCCCGACCCTAATTCGACCCAACTCGGTACCGAGTCCAGCATGCCTGACCCAATCCGAGTCCGGGTCTGGCCTGGACTAATCCGGATCGAGTCCAACCCGGTCACAAGTACCGAGTCGGGTCGAGCCGGTACCAAATCGGGTCAATTGCAACGGGTATCCACGGGCTGAAATCACGGCTCAAAACCTAGATTCACTTTCCAGAATTGTCGCCTCTCCATTAGCTACATGGCATCTTAGAACTGAAACTTCAAATCTGAGTTTTATATATATATATATATATATATATATATATATATATATATATATATATATATATATATATATATATGTATGAGTCAAGTCTTAGATCAAGTCGAGTTACTGGGAGAGTCAAACTCAACTCGATTTAAGTTCAGATTGGATGAAGTCAACTTGATTCAGATCGACTCACCCACTCAGTTCGGATCGAGTCGGATCTGAACGAGTTGGACGAGTCGAGTTGAGTCGTCTTGTGCCCCTCTCTCTCTCTCTCTCTACCATGTATCCAAGGGCCTAAAAGGGCAAACAGAAGGTCCAAAAGGATGTAGGTGATCGTGTAATAAGAAAAGATATGGATCTTTTGAACCTGCATTAAGAGGGGCAATTTGACACCTAAACAACATTTTGAGCCAAACCCAAGTTCACGCAATGCATTTGGACGTGCTTATGCATTTGGTTCAGAATTGACGCTAGAAAGCTAACTTGGCAAAAACCAATTAGTTTTGGTTTTGTTAAGTCAACAGTTGCAGAGACCCCTTTTTTCCGAAGTGCATTGAAACGGGCCATTGATGACGTGGTTTAAACAAAGATATAGTCTTTTGATGTAATTGAGTTACAGAACATGATTCAAGCAGCCAACCCAAATTAGTTGGGATAAGGTTTAGATGATGATGATGATATCCAATCGTCTAGTTTGAAGATCAAGCCCATCTAATAGTCTCATTCTTCTGATAGTTTAGACTAGTAGGCTGTTGGGAATATCCCATGGTCCATTGAGCAGACTAGTTCAAAAACTTAGGAAGTTTGGAAGAAAATTGGCGGTAGAATATGTTAGCTGGGATTTGGGCTTTGTGGCTAGAAAGAAATGATCGTTGTTTTAACAAGTACAAGGTGAAAGCTTCAAAGGTGTTCAATAGGGCTAAATGTTTTGTTATAAATGGACAGTAGCTTTGAACGTTTCTAATCTTTTTGTTGGGGGCCTTGCACAAAACCTTAGGATCTAGCCTCCCAAGTACAAACTAAAATTATGGGATAATAAAGCAATGAAATAAATCAAAGCATAAACCACACCACACGAGATTTTAACGTGGAAAACTCTCAAAGAAGTAAAACCACAGGACCTCATCCAAATCAACGATCCACTATGAGATAGAACGTTACAACCTTCTTCACTTACGCAGGAGTGCATAAACAATAAGAGAATAAAGAAAAACAGAGAGATCTCACCGATCACGAGAACGTAGAAGCGCTGAGATGTTGATTGCACAGTATATCACCTCTACAAGTATAAACTCCCTTCTATAAGCTTCCTCTATCTCTTTATCTCTCTGTCTCTGTAACGCCCCGCATTTTCAGGACCCGAATATACGACTCATTTCCCAAAAACACAAGTGTTAACCTTAAAGGATGGTCAAATTTAATATATAATATTTTTTTTATCAAAGTTAACAAATGAGCATAAGATGGACAAATCAACATGAAGGAAAATTTCATTTACACTTGAAATATACAAGAGTTGCCCATAATAACTTGTACAAACTAATGCTCTCATTCCTATAATTACAAAATAAAATAATATTACATGTGAAATAAAGTAAATTACAATAATCTTGGGATGTGAAATCCTATAGCAACCCTTAACAATTACAATCATACATCTTTGACTATTATAACAGTTTCTCATCAGTCCGAACCTGCATATCACTTAAGTCACTTGTACTACCTGTACGATTATATATTTAATGGATGAGTGACTAACTTAATGTGAATTCTCCTCAAGATTATACACCGCTGCATTAAGTAAGAAATAGTACAAAACATCCAGGCAACCAAAACAGAGTAAATGCAGTCTTATTAGATACATAGATGCGTGAATGCAATCATTATCCTGAGTAAAACATATAGACGGACATTAGGGTCGTCACTCATGAAATCATCGACCCGGGCAAAACATCCAGACGATTTGTGCCCTGGGTAAAACATCCAAATAGGCATTAGGCTCGTCACCCATGAATGTAACTAGTCATCAATACAACACTCAGTGTAATCGCATGAGCATGATGATCCAAGTTATCATCCTAAATCGAATGACTGACCATTAGTGTAACACTCAGCGTAATCACATGGGTATAATGATTCAAGTCATCGTAAATATGTCATGTATGGATGATTAGCCAAGTCATTATTGGTCTATTTATAACCAGCCAATTTAAATAAGCTCAACGGTCACTACGTGGAGTGTATAGCCCAGCGTAGGCCGACAGCTCGGGCATATGTCTCATACCACCATCCCCGATTCATGACATTACCACCTTAGGATGTTTAATAGAACCCCGTCAACTAGTGGCCAATCATATTACAATATATGGGACTTACTATCACATGGTTGCACAGTATAAAACATCGGACCCATATAAGAAAAATACCAAACAAAGCCACATAGGGCGAAATCAAAGCAAGCCACAAGGGCGAGTATCAAAATAGGCCACATAGTGCGAGTATCAAAACCATGCAATAAAAGATCATCCTTGAAAACCATTGGACACAACAACCCTAGATGGTAGGCCCGCATCAATGGTCAATTTAGACCATCATTTAATAACCACTAGATCGAAGGTTTATTGCAATCACCGTCAATCGAGTTACATCCCAAGTATGGGTGTACATTTATAATAGGTGTTTCCCATTAATGTAACAGTTTAAATCCCATGAGCAATCCACAAATAATCCACATGCATGAACAAATATACAGGATGAACATTAAGCATGTAATATAGTAATTCAATTTCGACAATTAACACATATGATTATAAAATGGAGATATCAATTAAAATAAAAATAAAAACTATGATTTAAGATAATGGAAAAATAGAAAGCTCAAGGGGAAGAATCATCACCTCATGGTTCGCATCACCTACCAGTAGCGCTAGGGAATGCACGTTCCATTAAAATCGAATCCTACCATAAATCAGGAACTTGAACAATTAGATCCAAGTTCAACACACTACCTAGGTTTAAGATCATGGCATAGGGTTTGAATTATACATCTTAGGGTTTTAAATGTAAAATTAGGACTTTCACCTTAGGATTTAGTCTTAAATCTAGATTTTAAGATTTGAACTCTAGTTGGTGTATTAGTTAAAATTAAATCTTAATACTTACAAGAATACTATTAGCATTAGTGTTATAACTTCTATTAGCTAAGAGGTTAGTAATGATAGTTCATAAGTTCACATCAAATATACCGATATTAGATTCTACACTTAGATCCAAACCCAACACGCAAAGGTATTGACTTAGGGTTTATATTACTTATTCTTAGGGTTTTGTTCTAGGTTTAGATTCTAAGTTTTGATTATGGAATTTGAGTTCTATTTTGTGTGGCCATTAACGTTATTATTAAATGGAATAAGAATGAATAGAAACAATCAAATAAATTAGTTATTAATTTTAAGAATGTTAACAATGGCTACTATCATATTAAATTATCTCACAGCGACTCACGATGGATCATATTGCTAATAATTCCAAAACAATTAGTAATATTAACAATATCCTTAACACTTACCCAATGTGACACTAATGGTCATTTTGATGAAAATAAATAGTGTGTTCTAGCGTTGATAAAAATATTTCAAGAATGGCAAGGAAAAATATTAACATTTTAATAATGAAAATTTTTATATGAATCAACTAATACCCATATGAATAATTTTCTAATGGCCAATCATATCTAAATTCAATAATCCCAAAAATGGTAATAACAATAGCAATGATAATTAAAATAAATTAAATTTGGACTGAAAAAATATGGGCTCACCTAGTTGACTCAGTTCGAGTCGAGTTGACTCGGCTCAACACGACCAACTCCAAAAACCCAACTCTCTTTTATTTTCTTTTCTTCTTCTCTATCTTCATTCCCCCTTGCCGGAACTCCAGCAATATCTGGATCGGCCCAAACCTTACTCGACCGAGTCAAACTCGGTTTCATCCGAGTCAGCCCAACGGCCCCTCCCTTCTCTCCTCTTCCATTCTCTCTTTTCTCTCAGCATTTTCTCCTCATTCTCTCTCTCTCCTTTCTTTTCATCATGACCAGAAAACATCTGGACTGACCAGACCCATCCTAGCTCGGACCCAACTCGATCCAGCGAGTTGAACTCGCCAGTGAGTCGGGCGAGTCGCGCCAGCAACCAGGTCGTGCCGGGTTGCTGCCGCACACACCCATACTCCCCCTCTGTTTTCTCTCCCTCATTCTCTCCTACTTTCTGTTCCTTACCCCGTCCTTTTCTCTTTCTTTCCGTTAGAAACGTCCCACTAAGGACGCCAACCCAACCAGCCTCGGTCCAGACTCGGACCGGGCCAGTGCAGCTCGGTCTGGGACCCGACTTTGTTTGGACTGGTGCATCAATGCACCCACTCTCTCATTTCTCTTCCCCTCTCTGCCTTCCTTTCTTCCTGTCCCAACCGATGGCCCAGCAATGGTTGGTCAGTCCCAACACGTACCGACTGCAGCACGGTTTGGCCGAGGAAGACGATGGCTGCCATTAATGGCGTTTCCGGCTTCCCGGATTCTTCCTTCGATCCAGTCCGTCAGGACAGTCCGTGTGGTCTCAGAAAGCTTGAGGACAAGCTCTCTTGAAGTTTGGGGGAGGTTAGGGCTGGCGGTTTAGACGTTGGTGGTTTACGGTGGGTAGTCGATCGTGGCTGATGTGAAGACCCCTGCCGCTCAATCCCCTCCTCTTATGAAGAATCCTGGCTCTCCTTAGACCGTTGGATTGAACCCCAATGGTTAGGATATGGTCTGCTCGAAACCACTCCCAAAACTGTTGGTACCAAGGAAACCAGTCGTTGTTTTCTTTCTCTGGTTTTGAGAAAACCCTGTACCATGCAGCTACGAATGGACGGCTAATTTTTCTCCAGTTTGAACGGTGGAGATGAAAGAATACGACGTTACACGGATCGTCCCGTTGCAGCAAGGACAGACTCCATTTTCGAAAATGTTGGTTTTGTAGGAGCCCGTTTGTACCCTAAATTGCCCACTTACAAGCACCCAAACGTGAGAGATAGCAAGATTTTGGTCGATCCCAAGCTCTGATCACAATGGACGGTTTGGATTGTCCCAACGGGGTAAGATGGTGGGCCAACAATCAGAGAAACGGACGTGCGTCCGTCGGCTGCAGAAACAGACAAGAGAGTGAAATCTCTCCGTTTTTAGGTAGGCACGGGTCAGCGTGCTCTGACCGGCCTGGCACTTTCGGTGCATGGCGGGTGTGCCCCCAGTCGTGTACACACACACCGTTAAGGGGGGTTCACCATTTTGTGATAAATCCACACCGTCCATTCTATTTCTGAGTCCCTGATTAGGGCCTCGAAATGAAAATCAGGCAGATCTAAACTTTAGGTGGGCCCCATTACCGATTTCATATTTAATTAGTGAGTTGTGAGGCCCACGGAGTTATGTCAGTAAATCTAGTCCGTTCATTCATTTAGCAGGATTAGTTAGGGCAAGGGAATAGATGTGTGGTCGATCAAACAGATGGCCACACAATTGAATTCCAACGTAGATTGTGACTATCCTTTGTTCTGACGACTAATTTATTTCTAATTAGAATCCTTATTGATCTTCAGGGTTCCTAAGGCTGCCCGATTGAAATTCATTGGTTAAATTCACTAGCATATAGTCTGCAATGCAATCTAAAGCTATGTGGACCTGATGTGCGGTGGATTTGCTGGGTTGGGTTCCAAAAACTGACGATGTACGTTTTATTTATTTGTATAGGGCATTATGTGAAGTTTTTTCATGATCAGATTCTCATAGCTAGGTCTTTTGATGTTTGACGTTGGTCCCATTATGATGTGATGGTCCATCTTTAAGATTAGCAAATGGGTCACTTGATTTTAAGACATGGAGATTCCTTCCAACGATCTAAGGTCCCTAAACTAATTTAGGTGCCTCTGTATAGTCAGCCCTACCATCTGATAGTTGGATTCACGTCATTTAGTGTTGGATTGTTGAACAAGATGGCACATGCTTGATGGATGGTGGATCTTTATGTTTATGTCCTGAAGTCGACGATGATCAGTTTAATGGGTGCACCAAAGCGATTAAGATCCTAGAATAGATGTCTCTAAAATTGTAGTGAACTTTTTTGAGGATCAATTAAATGGATGGTTTGATATGTGAGTTGGGATTACTTTCGAGGGTTGAATTTATATTAGAGTGAGGGTGAACATTCCCCTTAAGCCAGGCTTGTATTTACACCAGATTAAGTTACATGGTAACACTCGAGTACTGGAAAGTACGAGGTGTTACACTCTCACACCTTTAATACCCCAAAACCCTTTAGCAAACCCTTGCAAAGCTTTAGGAAACCCTCTTGCATTACCTAGAAAAGCCCTAGGCACCCTTATTTATAGTTTAGGAAACTCTCTTTCGCACCTAGTTGTAAAAGGCCTCAGATTTTCGCAGTCCGCACAAGATCCGAACTCAAATCTGCGTAAACTCGACTGGTCAAGCCGAGTCCTCGACTGGCTGAGCGGCCCACTCGACCGGTCGAGCACCTCGGAGAAAATAATCAGATAGTCATTGGACTTTGAGTCGAGCCCCACTCGACTGGTCGAGTGCCACCCACGATTGGTCTAGTGAGGCTCACGACTGGTTAAGTCCTGAGAGAAAATCCCATCAAAAATTCCCCTTTTCGACCCAGGAGTGATTCATCTTCTTCAAGTCAGTCAGGTTTCTACAAACCTCAAACTTGCCATTGAGCAAAGCCTTGGTCATCATGTCTGACCCATTATTGTCCATATGGACCTTCTCTAGCTGTAAAACATTCTGCTTCAAAGTATCCCTGATCCAGTGATATCGAATCTCTATGTGCTTCGACTTGGAATGTTGACTTGGATTCTTGATCAAGTGTATAGTACTTTGACTATCGCAATAAACCACGTGCTGCTCCTCTTCAGGCTAAGTTCCTGTAGGAACTTCTTCATCTAAAACATCTCTTTACATGCCTCTGTGAATGTAATATACTCGGCCTCTGTCGTCGACAATGTTATGACCTTCTGTACCTTACTCTGCCAAGAAACCGCTCCCCCTGCAAACGTGAACATGAACCTCGATGTAGACTTTCTGGAGTCTATGTCGCCTGCCATATCTGCATCTATGTAGCCCTCTAATATAGGCTTTTCGTCACCATAGCATAGGCTCAATCTGTATGAGACTCTTAGATACCGCAGTATCCATTTCACCGTTGCCCAATGCTCTTTGCCAGGATTGACAAGATACCGGCTGACAACACCAATCGCATATGCTATGTCTGGTCATGTACACACTATAGCATATATCATCAAACTTCCTACTGCTGACTAAGGCTGAAAGTCGGGTGGGTTGGTGCTCAACCCTAACCCAACTCAACCCAACCTCAGTTTAGGAATTCTCAACCCAAGCCCAACCCAAGTAGGCTCAGTCAGGTTGGTCGGGTGTATATATACATGCTAATATTTTCGTTATTACATTAGTTTATTATATTTCAATATAGGACTTATTTTTTGTATCTATGATTTTATTAATTATATATGTGATTATTCATTGTAAAGAACTTCATTTTTTCTTTTTAAAAAAATCTAAAATATAGGACAACTACTCCTTTAAAAGTCATGTAGCATAGTATGCAATCTATTTGGAAGAGATAAATTCGGCATATCTTGTTAGCTTGAGTCATTGGAAATGATGTGGACAAATGAGACCCGACATCACTAGTGTGCCTTCGACACAAATGATCCACACTCAATTATAATTTATAAGTAACTTATATATTGATCAGGTTTGGGTTGGGTCGGGCAACCCGAGACCTCTACCTGAACTCGACCCAAGTTTTATCGGGTTCGTGTTTGTATAGCCCAAGCTTGAGATCAAACCCAATACATCCTGCTGGAGCCCAACCCAATGTTGGGTCGGTCACAGGTCAATTGGGTTAAACCCACCTAACTTTTAGCCTTATTGCTGACGCGTGGGGTATCTTCTTCATCTCTTCCACCTCTGCCTTCATCTTGGGACACTGTCTGTCGCTCAATCTGAAGTGACCATCCAGTGGTGAAGTACTTATAAACACAAAACAATAAAACTTAAGCAAATAAAATGATAATATCTTTACTTATTAACCTTAGACAATTTCAATGACGAAATTATTTTTAAGGGAGGTAGATTGTAACATCCTGAATTTCACTGTTTTGGATTTTTTAAAAAAAATCTTGAAATATTTTATTTATTAATTAACTTATAATATCACTTAATGATAATTAGCACTTAATGTTAGTTTATACAGGGGTGGTACCAGTAAAGAACTACACCAGTCTAATTAATCAACCATAGGAAGCCAACGAATC
Source organism: Magnolia kwangsiensis (assembly GCA_037074715.1). NCBI lineage: Eukaryota > Viridiplantae > Streptophyta > Magnoliopsida > Magnoliales > Magnoliaceae > Magnolia > Magnolia kwangsiensis. Next base: position 11,832,032 of record CM073577.1, on the reverse strand, counting down.
CTCCCGATCTTTCGAACATCAGGTGTAGCCCCATGATTTACTCACATAAGATCTAAATCTAACCGAGCCATTGATAATAAATCAAGACAATCATAACTAAATTAAAGATCCAATCGAAGTCAAGTCAGACAAGGCCCGGATCTTGGCTAATAGACCAAATGAACCCTGTTACTCTTTTAGCTTAAAACTGACGGCTTAGAGTAATCATGACCAAATCTTCAATTTTTCTAGTTATAAATAGGCTACACTATGAACATAGTTAACTCAAACTCTAATAATTGCCCACGAAAAATCTCAATACCAAATTCATTTCAGAAATGTCTCGATTTTCCGAACAAGCTCTAGACCGCTCTTAGTGGGCCATTAGTTTCAAAACTATAGAATAATGTTCATCTTACTGGGCTTGATACCCATCGCGAGAGTCAGACCGGGGTACTATCCAAAACTGATTAACTTGAGCCAAAGGACGAGTGCATGAGAAGTGCAAATACTCTAAAGAAATGAGTTGGAACTTAAGTGAATTGAGTCATTCACTCTTATGCAAAGTTGCGGATTTCAGACCGTCAGTTTGCGACCAAACTTCACACATGGAGTAAGGATATTTTTCTACTCATATTCGTATAGCCTCGGCCCCGATTGACCATCGATGACCGTTAAACAGACTACTAATCATATCCGTTGATTGACACATCCAAATGGCTGGCCGATCATATCCATACATAGATCATCACTGGGATAATTATCATACAGTGTATATAAACTTGTATACCTCATAGTGGGCCCTAGAGGATAGAAAAACCCTCTCATAGGGCTAGTATAGTAAAAACCTAGCCATTGGGGCCATTTACACCAAATCTGGCACTATAAAGGGCCTCATTTGGGCACCCCCTCTCCCCATACGAATTCGCGCTAAAGAAAAGAAAGAGAGAAAGATGAGAGAATGAGAGAAGGAAGAAGGGAGAGAAAGGTGGGCCCAAGAGAGGTGAGATCTAGATACCCCTCTTCTCTTTCCTCAAGAAATTCCACATCCACAAATATAAGCGATTTTCATCCGATTGGGGAGGTAAGCACCCATCTTTTTGTAATCTTTTGTGTTAAGCTAGGATTTGCATGTAACCCTAACATGCAAGTTCATTTAACTCAGGATCTCTACGAATCCACCCGCGAGCTTAGCAACTCTTGACCGTTTCTTAGAGCTCTCAACGATTCATAGGTGCAGACTATTATCCCTATGTGGCCTAGCACCAACTATACTATGAGCCTAATAATTTTGATTGCTTGAATGATGCATTTGGAAATTTTAGAAAAATTCTAGGAATTGCATGTTTTGTTTGGAATTGCATGGAATGGTATGTTTTGTTTAGTCTCACATGATGTTGTTTTTGCCTCTTACATGATTTGCTACAATGGTTGATTATATGTTCATGTCTTGTTTGATTTTCTCATAAAGTATTGCTTTATAACATGTATAGTTCCTTAATTCTTGTGTTATTTGGTTCTATGAAGCGTAGGAAGTGCATAGCTTCCTCACTAACCCACACAACACACTTGCGCCCTTAGTTCACAACATGATTAGCTTTGCTTGGTAGAGAAATTTAAGATTTCATATTGGAAGATATGAATGTATGCTTCTATTCATATTAGACGATAACCCTGATTATAGCATGTTATGAAATTACCCTCAACCCTTGGGTTGGCCAGGAAAATGAGGAGAGTGAAGGTGGTCCTCTTGGTAGGGCTATCCTGAAGCTAAACTCATAGATTTGGGTAGATGCGTGTGGGCGACAGTAGTTAGACTACATGGGTCGCTCGTACCCGATGTCGTCTGTCACGTGCTTGCCTGAACTCGTATGGTCTAGCTTATTTACTGACGAACCTTGTTTCTTAACCCTGTTTACTCACTTATGTATGGAACCTGGAACACCCTACAACCGTTGTAGCCCATCGATAACCAAATTGAAGTTGATCCACCGACTTGTAAGCTGAGCATGGTGGAATGGGACACTGTGTTTGAGTTGTCGGCCTACGCTGGGGTGACGAACCTCCCCGTAATGACCGCGAACGATCCCAGTTCTGAGTACTCCCCGTGTGCTTGAAGTAGGGGATGGAAAACTCGACGAGATCAAGGATCGCGGTGCCTTGGCCTCGCGCGTTGATGGGCCTTGCATCGCAACTATTTGAAGGCATTGATACGTGAGGTGTATCAGTTTTCCTAGCCTGCTAGATGAATGGAATTAACTAAGAATTTGGCTAACATTATCATCACATTGCACTAGTTAGGTTGGCAACTTGGCAGTCGGGTCGCTCTGAGGGAGTGTTGGTCATACGCGATCGTTAGATGAAGTCACTCGAGAGAGTGTTGTGGCGAGGGCATGCATTATATCATCTATTATGCATATGCATTAACAAGATTAGTTAGGTATTTATGAATGATTATTTTTCATTAAGTTCATAATATAATTGATGCTTTTTACAACTTAAGATTAATAGCACCCACTGAGTTGATTACTCACTCCTACTCTGGGACGATGTTTTAAAATACCAACCAGACCAGTTACTAGATGCAAGTGAGGCGGAACTCGATGAACTGAGCGAAGTGAGTAAGGATAGGGAAGAGGAGCTTCCCTGCTTCCGGACTTTCGACGGATCCTTTTAGTTGAGTTCGGGCTACCACGAGGTATGGACCAGGGCCCTAGTCGCTTTGGGTCATGTATGGGTGAGACTAGTTCCTTATTTAGATAATTTTGAATTTGTTGTCTGGATATTTTTATATTTAGTAGCAATTGATACTGTTCTATGACGTACTTATGCTTTATGTCTTGTTAAATCCTCCATTGTTTATGAATCATCTAAATATAATCAAAATATGAAGCCCATTGGGGCATCCATGACACCTGGGAATTCGCGAACCGAGTTCTTACACGGCCCTTGAAAACCCAGGGTATTACAGACCGGCTTCGCTGCATTCATATTAAACCGCTTTAGGACTTTTTCAATATATTGCTCTTGTGACAGCCAAAGCTTCCTGCTGTTTCTGTCACGAGTTATCTCCATTCCTAGGATCTGCTTAACTGGGCTCAAGTCTTTCATTGCGAACGACTTGCCCAACTCCTGTTTTAACTTATCAATCTTCTAATATTTTTTCCCAAAATGAGCATGTTATTAACGTATAAGAGCAAAACTAAGAAATCACCATCTGAAACCTTGCGTGTGAACACACAGTGGTCTAACTCCATTCTGTCATACTCATGCTTCAACATAAACGAGTCAAACTTTTTTACCATTACCGTGGAGCTTGTTTCAGCCCATACAAGCTCTTCCTCAGCCTACACACCATATGCTCTTTGTCCTTGACTTCGAATCCCTCTGGCTGGTGCATATAGATCTCTTCTTCCAAGTCACCATGAAGAAAGGGAGTTTTAATATCTAACTGTTCTATCTCCATATCCATGCTAGCTGGCAAACCAAGCAACACCTGTATGGATGTCATTTTTACCATTGGTGAGAATATCTCCTCGAAGTCTATGTCTTTCCTCTAACCAAACCCTTTCACCATAAGTCTGGCCTTGAACCTCGTCTGTGAATTCTTCTGCTCAACCTTCTTTCTGAACACCCACTTATTGTTCAAAGCTTTCTTGCCCTTAGAAAATTTCATCATATCATAGGTATGGTTCTTATGTAAAGATTTCATCTCCTCTTATATAGCTTTCAACCATTCCCCCTTATGCTCGTCGGGTAGGGCCTCAGAATAATCTTCTGACTCTCCCCCATTAGTTACCATAATGTACTCATGCGGCGAGTACCTTTTGGACGGCTGTCCGTCCCTTGATGACCTCCTCACCTGTTACTCAACAGGTAGATTAAGTGGGGCCAGCTTCCCTGGTTCATCTTCTGAAGAAATTTTCTCATCCTCTATACCTTCTGTACTCCCTCGTCATCAAACACTATGGGAGGAATAACCGAATCCATGTCATTTAGCCCACCTGAACTAGGCTGGTTCTTCTCTGGCTCACCAATGTCTTCTATACACTGATCTTCAAAAAATATAACATCCCTGCTCCTAGCGAGCTTATTCTCAATCGAATCCCACAATCTGTAATCGAACTTTTCATCACCATACCCCAAGGCACACACTGCCTGATCTTCATATCGACCTTAGACCTCTCGTCCTTTGGTACATGAACGAATGCCCTGCATCCAAACACCCTAAGATGATTATACGATGGATCCTGTCTAGTCCACACATTCTCAAGCACTTCTCCATTCAACGGGGCAGATAGAGACTTGTTTATCAGATACACTGATGTGTGCATTGCTTCTCCCCAGAACGTCTTGGATAATTTTGCATGAGATAACATGCATCTGATTCTCTCTACAATGGTGCGATTCATTCACTCAGCCACACCATTATGTTGGGAGGTCTTGGGAACCGTCTGTTCATATCGTATACTCAGGGACTTATAATACTTATGGAAGTCGCCAATGTATTCACTATCATTGCCAGTGCAAATGCACTTCAATGATCTACCGTCTCTCTCTTGACCATAGTATGAAACAATTTAAACACACCAAAGACCTCATCCTTGGATTTCAAAGCATAAACCCAAACCCTCCTAGATGCTTCATCTATAAAAGTGATAAAATACAATGCCCCACCCAAGGTTTCTGTCCTTATAGGACCACAAACATTAGAATAAACCAAATCTAATGCAAGCACTTTATTAACATTAGAAGCAGATTTAATAAATGAAACTCTATGCTGTTTCCCTGATAAACAATCAATACAGGTTTTGAGAGGTATACCTGTCACGTCTGGAAGGAGTCGCTTCCTCACTAGTAACTGAAGCCCTTTTTCACTCATGTGGCCTAGACACTTGTACCACGTGTCAATAGCTGAATCTTTCGTGGCGTTCAACTCACCCTTTCATACACTAACACTTTCCTTGTAAAGGGTGCAACACTTCTTTTCTCTAATTGTAATCAACGAATCCTTGATAAGCTTCCAGCGTCCACCAGCAAACCAGCTTTCATAGTCATCATTATCCAACCTTCCCGTCGACATCAAGTTGAGGCAAAGGTCTGGGATATGCCTCACATCCCTGAGAACCAATGTACAGCCCACATCAGTCTTCACACAAATATCACTGACCCATATGATCTTCGATATGCCAGAATTTTTCATCTTCATGGTCCCATAGTCACCTGAATTGTACCTTGTGAAGAAGTCCGTGCGTGGAGTCGCATGAAAAGAAGCTCCTGAGTCAATCACCCAGTCGGTGTCCTAACTCGTAGCCATGAGACGTATCGTGATTTGCTGAAAGAGTAATTATAACATCGCCATCTGAAGCGACTGCAGTAGAGTCTAATTCATCTTCCTTCTCCTTTTCTTTTCCTTTCTTGTCGTTCTTAGTCTTACGACATTCATGCTTATAGTGGCCCTTCTTGCCATAATTCCAACATTCAACATTATTCCTTATAATCGACTTGCCTCTTAATTTATCTCGGGCCTTCCCGTCCTTCCAGTTATTTTCTCTCCCCTGTTCTTGTGTCACAAGGGCCTTTTGCTAAGTAGACCCCTGAGACTTCCTCTTTATCTTCTCATTGAAGAGACAACTAATTACCTGTTTCATGAATATCTTTCCATCTGGCGCGGAGTTACTTAGAGACACCACCAATGTCTCCTAACTGTCAGGAAATGAACTAAGTAATAGCAAAGCCTACAATTCATCATCTAGGGCCATCTTAATAGTGGAGAGCTAGTTCACTATATTACTGACCTCATTCATGTGCTCGGCCACAGAACCACCATCTTTAAACTTGAGATTCACAAGTTGTCTTATCAGGAAGATTTTATTACTGGCTTTCTTCCTCTCATACAACCCTTTTAATTTCAAGCATAGGCTAGCGACTGAGTCTCCGTAGACACATGGTAGAACACAGAATCATCCAACCATTGTCTAATAAACCCCACCACCTTCTGGTTCATCTTCTTTCAATCATCATCAGACATATCCTTGGATTTTACTGATATGACTAAAATTGGAGAATATAAATCCTTACAATAAAGTAAGCCCTCTGTTCACTCCCCAATTATAGGGTTGAGATGTAGTAATAAACTCGGTGAGACCGAGGTCGAATCCCATGGGACTGAAACTTGTACGTAAAATGAAATTAAGTAGAACTAGAACTAGACTAAGATGAAATCTAAATCAATGAATTTGAGGGAATAATGGTGAATTATTAATCTAAAACTTAAAGAAATCAGATGTAGGAAACTAGAGATTTAGAGGATCTGTCACGCCCCAAACTCCGAAATGGGGCTCACAAAATTTTCGATCGCCGAATCCGGCGCCGACAGCCTCCGTAGAACCCCATTCTCGGATCTCAGCGCCCATTCGCCAGGTTCCGATCCTGAGATGCTACGAGGATGATTTTCAATGTCAGTTTAATTCGTAATAAGCATAACCAAAGGCATAACCCACAAACAACAACCAAAAACTCCATTACATTTTCAGTATGATAAAAAACTTTACAAGTACAATGAGCATAAAGGGAAATATAATGATGAAGAACAAAAACTCTAAAATGATCTGCAAAGCGCTCCTGCCTCAACACTGTTGCGAGCCAACGTCACCTGCACGCAATGGTCGTGCATAAGCTTATAGAAAGCTTAGAGGGTGGTGAGAGTGTGCGTAATATAGTAATGAAATATCAGAGTAATGCGGAGTATGCTAATGAATCCATGAAAGCTATGAGTCGTACCAAGGCCATGCTATGCAATTAGTAGGGGTGCACATTTAACCGCTAGATCCATGGAACCGGACCGGAACCATTGGATCGGTCTGGTTTAGTCCGGTTCCAGGGTGCTAATGGTCCGGTTCCGGTTCCCAAAATTTAAAAACCGTTGATTACGGTTCGGTTCCGGTTTAGGGTCATTTAAAACCGAACCGAACCGTTGATCCGAACCACAACATACATCACCCACCACAACAACCACTCTTCTCTGTTTAATCCCACACCCTCCCTCGTATCTCTCTCCCGATCAAAACAAAAGTCATGGGAATGATGGGCGAGGTGAGCTGATCTCTCGATTAATCGCTGCCAGAGCTCCAACCTTCACTCTTCCTTTAATTTGCATTTGTGAAATAATTACTGGTTCTTTTGTAGAAGGACGGTGAGAAGAAGGGCGAAGAGAAGAAAGGCGATGGAGGGAAGAAGGAAGACGGAGCGATCACCGTCGTTTTGAAGGTTAACATGCATTGCGATGGATGCGCGAAGAAGATTATAAAATTTGTTAAAGGTTTCGAACGTAAATAATAACAAATCATTTTCTAGAAAATCTTTTTTCAGATTTTTTGAAAATGAAACGTAGAAAACAGAATTTTATTTTTTAGAAAATCATTTTCCCTTTTCACCTTTCAGAGAATGATATTTACACCCTCAGATTTTGTATCTGTACCAACCTTTTTTTTCTCGATTTTGCATAACTTTTTTTTATTTACAAATCAACTAGGAACCGTGGATCCGATCCGGGACCGAACCGTTCTTCACGGTCCGGTTCCGGATCGATTCTAGGGTGCTAACGGTCCGGTTCGGGTTCCAATATTTACAGAATCGATAGGAACGGTTCGGTTCCGGTTTCACCCCAAAATCGGACCGAACCGACCCGTGTGCACCCCTAGCAATTGGTGTGTGAATTCGACCTCATTCATGTGCTCGGCCAATACTATCCGTCTGCCAATATCTAGCTCGACTAGTCGATAGCGGACCCATTCCTCGAGCTGGTCAGACTCAGCCTAGCATTACCCCCTACACTCGGGCGGATAAGGCCGCACCCCCTTCCAACCGACCACGACACAGTGGAGAGCGTAACCATCTAGTAATCGGCACTCAACGCTCATCTACCCACTCAATGTAGACGTTGGAGCAACCTCTTGGTACCATAAAGATTCAGGGACTTTCACCCAGGGATATCTATAGCACCCCATGTAGAACAAAATTTTTAGTGTCCAATCCTGCCAACCACGATGCGTCTGTGGCGGCTACAGCCCCGATGTCGCTAGGGCGTACAGTAACCATATCACACAATGCGAAATGCATGAATCACGCTATCCAGTCATGCAGTAATTCTTACGCGTATCGTGCGCTCATGTAGGGCAACACCGCCTAACTGGGAGCCCATAAACAACCTACTCGAAGGCATATGCTATGATCAGTCACTTCTCATATCAAGCATACATATGATGCGTATGATCATGAGTCATAGAACTATACTAAACATGTAATAAAGTAATGAAATATCCTTACAACGCAGGTGGCCTAGACGGTCGACACACAACAAGTACTGCCTATCAATGGGCCCTAGGGAGAGTCGTAATGTGGACATCCAACCAACATTATACTCGCAATGTGGACGTCAAACCAACATTGCTCTCAAGGCACGATCGTCGTAAACATCGTTACATAATCCGTATTGGGATCACAAATTGCAATGGACTTTAGGTACGTCCCATTGGGGCTTAAATGCATCAAATGGGTCATATCATATGGGTCATATCATATGGGCCTTTTATTCATCAAATGAGCCACATAAATGGGCCACACCAATGGGCCTTATGTGCATTGCAATGGGTCATAACCCGTGGGCCTTAGATTGCATCACAATGGTTCTCGATCCATGGGCCTTATATATATCAAATGAGCCACACCGAGTGGGCCTTACATATCAAATGGGCCTAATCCCATAAGCCATAGAATACATCAAAGTGGGTCCAGCCCATGGGTCTTAAAATACATCCAATGAGCCTAATCCCATGGGCCTTGGATATATCAAATGGATCTAATCCCATGGGTCTTAAAATACATCAAAATGGGCCTTATAACATGGGCCCTATACATAGATCAAAGTGGGCCTCAACCACGGGCCACAAATACATCGAATGGGCCTCACAACATGGGCCTTACATCTACATTAAAGTGGGCCCCAATGGACTACCACATACCATTCAAGATGGGCATCATCACATGCTAAGGTGGGGTCCACTTGAAGTATGGATCTAGCTCATTCTTAGCCTCAAGTCCTAACATGATCTTACAAAGTGGATGAACAGGTTAGATGCACCACATGCATCATGGAGGGCCCACTGTCGCTGGACAGTGCAGACAAAGCACATGCATCACAGAGGGCTCCACCGTCCGCTGGACGGACGGTGGAATTAAAACAAACATATCATGGTGGGTACCACCGTCCGCCTGGACGGTGGATGTAAAACACATACATCACTGTGGGTCCCATGTGGGGCCCACCATCATGTTTTCAAGTCATCCAATCCGTTCATAAGGTCACTCAGATCTGGATGAAGGGAAAACACAAATTTCATATTGATTCAGAATTTCTATGGGCCCAAAAGAAGGTTTCATTGGTAGAGTTCAATCACCACTGTTTCCTATGGTGTGGGCCACTTGAGTTTTGGATTCGGTTGAAACTTGGAGGGGGCCCACCACATGAACAGCTTGGATTTCACATATACATCATGGTGGGGCCCACGGCAGCAGCCGTGGGACGCTACCCACCTGCCCGCTGCACGCAGCAGCGTGCTGCTGCTGCTGCGGTGTCAGAGAGGCAAAGGCTCTGCCTCTCATATATTTTTTTAAAAAAAAGTTAGAAAACCCATTTTTCAGGGGTTTTTCGCATCTAGGGCCCGCAACAAGTAGTTCCACCCCGTCCATTGGCTTTCCTGGCTTAAGACAAGCCAAAAGAGTCCAATGTTGAATACTTTTGGCCTGTAAAAAAATTTAAAATAATTTATAAACGCTGAGAATCACTGTTTTGAAAAGTATGGCCCGCCCAATAAGCGGATTAACTTCATTCTTTGGCTCAACGCCTAAAATGATTTGAGAAAGAGGATGGATGACCTGGATTGTACTCATACATCAAGGTGGGGCCTATGTGAGTAGGACACCCCTAAAGCTTGAAAAACAAGCTAATTTTGTGTTTTTCCACACCACGTCCAGCGTCCACGGACGTTGGACGTTGCACTAACGGATTCATTAGAGGTGGGCCCTATTTAAGTGGGCCACCTCATGGAGGATGGTACGGATACAACACATACGAAGTGGGCCCCACTTGTAAATGGTTAGGATAAAATACATGCCTCATGATGGGGTCCATTCAAGTGGGCCACACAACCATATCATGATCTAAAAAAAAGAAATGAAATAGAGAGAGAGAGAGAGAGAGAGAGAGAGAGAGATAGAGAGTAGGACACGCTTGTGATGGAGGGCTCCGCCACTATTAGCCCTCCCTTGTAAGAAACCATATAATAAATAGATCCCTTTATACATTGGACCACCGAAAATAAAAATCAACGGTAGAGATCCATTCCCCACCAATATGAACGGTCTAGATGACCTCTCTAATGCAAGGAAATAACCATCATGATGGGGTCCATGAAGAATGGCCCCATCATGGAATGATCATGATGATCAAAGTGGGCCATCGGCCACACCTTAGGGTCCCAAGTGAGATCCAAACCATTGATCGGTTAGCCTCACTTGGCCCATCTTAAAAACATGAAAACTAACTCTTATCAAGCATCCACCGTTCGATCTTCTTGCTCCTATGGGTTCCTTAGCACCTTAGCTTTGATTCCAATGGATGAGATGAGGTTTGGATGGTTGAGATGGGAGATGAAGGGGTAGGAAAGGTGGGTCACACTTGGAGTTTTGAAAGAGGGGGAGAGGCTCATACGTATGGGGTTTCTCTTGCTTAGATTTGAGTTTGAAAATGAGAGAGAGAGAATTGTAAAGAGAGATAGATAAATGGGTGATGGATGTAGTGGTGATGGGTGTGTAAGACACTTTTTGACTTTGGTGGCCTTTTGTGTAAGAAAAGCATAGCTTTGTAAGAACTTTTTGACTTTTGTGGTTGTTTGGGTATGGGTGAAAGGTGATGTGTACTTGACATGAGATGTGATGGGATTTGATTGATTGATGGGATTGATGTGATACCTCGTAGAGATTCTCTTAGGTTTCGCAACGCGCGGTGTTTTCCTTCCACCGAACGCTGGCCCACATCTCCTGACCAGGGTATCGTCTCGGGGCGCAAGTCGCTGCATCGAAACCGCAGCGATGGCGCGGTCGCTATGGTAAGGGTCTTGGGTTGAGTTGACTTGGGTTGACGGCGTACGAATCAGGGTCGTGCGCAAATATCGATTAAGGGTCGAAGGTTGTCGGAATTCGACCGGTAAGACCACGGAAGTCTATGGAACGGTACGATCTAAGATACGGATCTTACAGGATCCATTTGCAGAGATCAGGGAGATCTTATGCATGAACTCAACTGGCCTTAGAGTCCCATCTTCATCTAGTTGAAGGGTGTAACCATGAAAATCAAAACTGAACTTAATTTGATCTAGTTTTCAATTGATGAAAGGTATAAGAATTAGAATGGATTCCATCACCAAAACATGTCCAGGAGACAAAATAAACAACAGAATTAAACTAATTAACAACCAATCATAAGATGTATGAAGGTTAGGAAGGGTACTGTCATTCGACTATACCTAGGAGATGATGGTGAACAATAGGGCTTCCTGACGTCATGAACATAAAAAGGAAAGGAACATGCTTAAAGCTAACGCAGACCCATTGTAATTTTAGTCACAACAAACTATTAAAAGTTAAAAACATTCCCTTAATTAAACTAAAATCAACATCAGTTCAGTCTAAACAAAAGGCACAAGCAAATAGTTCTCCCATCACGCTACAAGCTTCACCTTTTACCCCTATGTAAGAGGTTTAGCTTGACATAGTCATGCTAACATCTCTGAAAAGGAAAGACATAAACACATAAAGAAAAAAGAAAAGGAAGAAAGAACCCGAGCTCGAGCCGTCCACCCTTCTCTCTCTCTCTCCCTTGCTCTCTTCACGTCCAAGAAGATGTTCCACTGTTTCCACCTTCGAAAATTGAATGCGTCATGCTCTCTCTCTCTTCTCTCCTTTTATATGCAAGGAGGTTGGTTGCTGGAATTTTACGCAGCAAGAGCCATGTGCATAGTGAAATCGCATGCCAACTTGCGTTTGGATGAGTTTTAGCAAAGGGAGTATCCACACTGTCCATTCTGACTTCATGGGTGGGTCTTGTCCACCCTCTGAAGCTTTTGGATGGCTCAGATCGTGGATCCGATCACCACTATGGACGCATAATAGCCCAAGGCATGCAACAGCCTCCGAACACATGTTCGTGCGTAAAGCCTGCAAAAATATGATTTTGTGGCGTCAATGGGGCCATGATCAATGTCATCAAAGAAATCCACCCCGTCCATTAGATTACTGGCGAAAAACCAATCGGGAAAGGATACTTTTGGTAGGTTCTGGCGTGGCCCACTGTACCAACTCAACTTGCTGTTCATCCTGTGTTTTCTGATGATCCACGTTTGTACACATGCATGTGCCAAAAAGGAGAGATAGTCGAGGGTCTTTCCCCCTATGGACGCAATAGACGGTTTAGATCTTCCAAATGGATGATGGGTGGGGCCTACAATCACGAACTGTCAATCGGACGCAAGAACGCTAGGCATTCTTGAATTCTTGAGAAGAAGAGTCGGTCAGCACATGCTAACTGACTTCTTGATTTTTGGTGCACGTCCAGTGCACTTGTGCACCTTGCACAAGCACTGTATGTGTGGGTCCCATGGTGATGTTCATGAGAAATCTGCTCCGTCCATCCGTATTGTCAGCTTATTTAATGCGTTGAGACCAAATTTGAAGCCTATACAGTCAAGTGAGCCCCAGATTAAGGATTTAGTGGCTGATTTGTTAGTTGGGTCACTTCCACGAAGATCCAGTGGTTAAAATTTGACTTGTACGGTTAATTTATAGTCCTCAAGCCATATATTAAGTTTCAAGTTGAACGGATGGTGGAAACCTTTTGATCTTGCATTCTGGACCAATTTCGGTCCACTTGAGCTTCAGTTTTTCGATTTTCTTGAATTTCTGGCGTGCAAATCCATTGATCTTGGTCCCCTAGAGTCCGTCCCTTGCCTTGGTGAATTCTGGAGTGTCAAATCCATGCTTTTAATACTCTGTTTCAGTTCAAGCTCCTAAACACACCTTGCAGCATAAACACAAATTAGGTCGTTAAACAGTACTATGTTCATAAATCCAAGTAATAAGTGGGGTCTAATATGCAATATTTGATCCTCAACATTCTCCATCTTAGCCTTCTATATGGTCCAGTTAGAACTATTGAGGTTGATCATCCTTGATGAGCTACCTTCCATAATTTAAAAAATCGATCCCTCTCCGTTCATGAACTTAGCTCTGATACCACTTTGTCGGGAGCCTTGCATAAAACCTTAGGATCTATCCTCTCAAATACAAACTAGAATTATGGGATAATAAAGCAATGAAATAAATCAAAGCATAAACCACACCACACAAGAGATTTTTACGTAGAAAACCCTCAAAGAGGTAAAAACCACGGGACCTTGTCCAAATCAATAATCCATTATGAGGTAGAACGTTACAACCTTCTTCACTCATGCAGGAGTGGATAAACAATAAGAGAATAAAAGAAAAATGGAGAGATCTCACTGATCACGAGGACGTAGAAGCGCTACGATGTTGATTACACAGTAGATCACCTCCATGAGCACAACCTCCCTTCTACAAGCTTCCTCTATCTCATTCTCTCACACACACACACATTTGATAGCCTTAAACCCTTTAGCAAATCCTTGCAAAGCTTTAAGAAACCCTCTTGCATTACCTAGAAAAGCCCTAAGCACCCCTATTTATAGTTTAGGAAACTCCCTTCCACACCTAGTTGCGAAAGGCCTCATATTTCTGCAGTCCACACAAGATCCGGACTCAAATCTATGTAAGCTCGACTGGTCGAGCCGAGTCCTCGACCGATCGAGTAGCCCACTCGACCGGTTGAGTACCTCCCTCGACTGGTCGAGCACCTCGAAGAAAATAATCAGATGGTCACTGGACTTTGAGTCGAGCCCCACTCGACCAGTCAAGCGAGGCTCACGACTGATCGAGTCCTGGGAGGAAATCCCCTCACTTTTCCCGGTCATGTAACATAATGTGGCCTAGTGCTATATATTGGTGGTTCTTCTCTTCTTCTTTTTCTTCTTCTTCTTCTTCTTCCTTTTCAATTATAAATTTTGGCTTTTGCCTTTTATTAATGATACTGTCGATGTTCAAAAATAAAAAGAAGCAAAAAAATCTGAGGGCCTCTCTTCAAGGCCTTTTAGGTCCTTTAACCTTTACTGAAGTACCCTTCCTTACCGTGGCAGTCTCCGATTTTTACTTGTATGTTTAATGGCCGACAAATCCAATGGCTTGCTCCCTGCCCTCACCTAGTACACATTTTCCCTAGAATGTTGTAGGAACTCAGGTTTCATTTTCAGTGGCATTTTCATAGTAACTTGAAGATGCAAGCTATTGTTCTAGGGACACGCAGGAGCATATAACAACCAGCCACGACGATGGTTGTAATTGTAGTTTCATCGTGGCTTCCTTGTCCTTTTTTTTTTATTATTGGTTAATTGTACTGACAGTATAACTATACAGCATTTGGGAATTATTGAGTGTTGATAATAGGGCTATTTCTTGCTTATATTCAGCCATGGTGCCTGAATACTGGCTCACCGAGGGTAGACAAAGTGCTACTGGGGGCCTTGCTGGATCATATTATTGAGAACCATATCGCTTCTCCTCATCTTGCTAATCGTGCTGCTTCTCAGCGTAAGTTATTTTCTTGATCTTGATTATTTTTACGTACCTTTACTAAGTGCTCATGCATGTTCAATAACGCTGTGTACATGCACATGTCCCATCATGAAATGATAGGTCCAAGATTGAATCCATCCATCAGAATGAACAACCATATTGATGCCCTATCCCAGGAATCAGGTTGATCCACTGGTCAGGTATCAATTCCCTCGTTTCAACCAGTGAAAGATACCTTGTTTCAACACTGAGGTCTTGGTATCGATTCCCCAGCGGGGTTGGCTAACAGTGAAGTGTGAACTGACAGTGGGTGTACTAACAAGCTTTAAATAAATAAACAAAGGTTGATCCACTGGTCAGGTGGGCAACAGTTTCCAAAACAAATGTATGGCTCTGAAAAACTTGGCTGATTCTAACCCAACCACCTGTTTCTAATATTGTTGGGTCCCACATGTTGAGTGGACGAGATTTATTTTTAACAAAACATTTACAAGTTAGACTAAATTGATTGATGAATGGGATCTCGTGCATATGTGCCATGCTGGCACATGTATAGTATGTGCTTAGCAGAGCTCATTGTTAGGATATGCATCTCACATCAGCTTGATTACATCTTTTTCTATTTGAAAATCTGCCAGGTATTTCTTTTGTTTCTTCCT
Organism: Magnolia kwangsiensis; assembly: GCA_037074715.1. Taxonomy (NCBI): domain Eukaryota; kingdom Viridiplantae; phylum Streptophyta; class Magnoliopsida; order Magnoliales; family Magnoliaceae; genus Magnolia; species Magnolia kwangsiensis. The sequence goes on along the minus strand of CM073577.1, from coordinate 11,816,631 downwards.
TAACTGAAGATTTACATGTCCTTCCTGACTTCCACGGAAACAGGTAAAAAGTCAGATACATGAGGAGGATGAGATGATGCATGCAATGGATTACTTTGTTACTTTCTTATGGATGATTTCTGTGGACTTGCTTCCTTTATACACAGCCTGTCTTTTTTATTATTTACCCAAGTTTAGAGGCTCTAAACTGACAAGATATGAATTGACCAATTTCTCAAATTGAATCGACCAAATACTCGTAAAAAAAAAAAAAAAAAGGCAAGTTGACAAGTTTCTACAAAATAGTTTTAGTTAAACCCTTTATTTTTATAAAAGCTAAAAGTCTCTATCTAGATACCTACATGCATATATATGCATGTTGTGTGACTTGTCCGTGTTTTGGGAATCGTATATTGATAATAGACCGAGATTAATCTTTTTAGAAATGGTAGACAATCTTCGAAAGAGACGGATGATTTTGACTAATGTATGCTTGACGAAGAGTCGGTAGATCATCTTTTTCTGCATTGTCCTTTTGCAAGAGAAATATGGGAAAAAATTTTCAAAGAATTCGGTATTGCTTGGGTAATATTAGGAAGTTTGAAAAAAATTTTGGGCTTGGCATAGGGTGGCATTGGGAGGAAAGGGAAGGAATTATGGAAGATATCCTTGTTGGCAGGAATCTGGATGGACTGGGTGGAGAGAAACAATTAAGTGCTTTCAGAATAGGAGTAGGCGGGCAGCAGATGTAATCAAAAGGGCTAAAACATTTGTATTGGAATGGGTGATATTAGCTTTTAAAGCAATAGGCTAGCTTATATGATTTTTTAAAATCTTTATTTTTATTTTTTGCCCTCTTTCTGTAAATTGTATTTTTTTGGCCTTGACCCGTTGATGGTTATCATCACCTTCCAAAAAAAAAAAAAAAAAAACCTCTTTAGAAACGGGCAGGAGAGATGAATGTCTACTTAAAGTAGGTTCTAAGCTAGAGGTGAGCACTTGTTTAATATGTAGAGAATGGAGCAACCACTTCACAAGAAAATTGTTTGTAGCTATTTTTAGGTTCTCTAGAACTTGTTTTGTAGCTATTTTTTAGTGGTTGGTTCATAAATCACAACTGATTCACATCCTCGTTGGCAAACACATCTCATCACCCCAAAGGAATTGATGGCCTGTTTGCCTCATGATTTTGAATATCCATATCGTATCAGCCACTATAGGCATATTGAATCTGTGGCTGTATTTTCCAATGCCGATGCCGATTCACCCACCCATATAGTTGCATGGTTATATGCATACAAACATCCATTTTCTTGAATTTTGTTTCCTCTCTCTTGTTTTTCTCCCTTCTCTTCATTTTCAAGTTCTCAAGCTTAGAGGAAACTTAGAAACATATTTTTAGATCTATATGCCTATTTGGAGATCAAAAACACAAGATTTGAGGATGAATTTGTGGAATCAAAGTGAAGTGGACCGTTTTGAGGAAACCAGAAAAACTGTTAAACCAACACTTTCTTTTTCCATATTTGCTTTTTGCAGTAGCGTGCCCTAATCTACCAAATCATATTTGCTTTTTGTTCGATTAGGGCCTATTTGGTTGTTTTTTTTTTTTTCTGAATTTTCATGTTTTAAATCATTTTTCCTGATCTTTGACCATGAGAATTGTGCTATTGGATTCAGTTGGGATTACATACATGCATGTATGATAACTACTTATGATAGTATGGTTATTCATCCATCCATCCAAAGACCCCAAAGTGAAGTGTTACCATGACACCAAATATCGCGTCTTCAGGCAACTCTACGAGCAGCAGCTCTCACACCGTTAGATCATGGCCCAGGCATTGCAATAGAAAGGTATAACAACATGATGAACATGATGCTCAAGATGCGTGCTTCTAATATAGAGAAAATCATGGAGACTGGAATCATTTGGAAGTGGTGGCCGGTTACTGTTTAAAATGTAAATGGTGTGATTTCTTGGAATGAATCAAGGTGCAAATTCATAGATGAATAAAACTGCCATCTGCACAAAAGGTTTTGAATAAATGGAAGAAAAAAAAAAAAACTAATGAATGGCGAAACGTTATCTAGATTCTACAGGTGTCTTTTTTCTCTCTTGTTTTTTTTTTTTTTTTGGGCCTCACAATCATCTCACGAATCTCCTGTTAATGAATGGCAAAAAGATATCAGGATTCATTTTCTTAGCTGTCTGTGTAAGATCCCGTTCCATCCATTGTGGAGGCCATTAGATCAGTGGTCTGAATCACCATACCATGGGTCCTCAACATGTATGGGGTCCTGCCCATAAGTCAAACTGTTAACTTTGGGAAGGCGTAAGACTATGGTTCCGCTCAAGATTTCCATATTTACATCAGTTTTTACCCACAGATGCTGTTTTGGAGTCGTTTAAAAAATGTTTATATATATATATATATATATATATATATATATATATATATATATATATATTTGATGGGTTGATTTCATGATGAATCGTGAGATAAAAAAGATGGTTCTTATCAATTATTTGATAATCATTAGTCCTAGTCTTAGTATTTTTATTAATGTTGGTCCCAGTATCTATATCGTTCTAAGTATCAATACCGATATTCTTTCTAAGAAAAAAAATGATATTTCTCCACTCCAAATATTTTCTATCAGGATTTTTCCTGAATCAATGATAGATGCTTCCCCTGGATAATCATTAATAGCTATACCCCTGGGTACATAAAATGATTCGGGTTCAGGCCTATCGTAATTATATGGAATCTCATATTCTACTCTAACTAGGTGGCATATCAGCTGTGTTGGCTAGGGATGGAAATGGGTTGAATTGAACTGTGGGTTAACTTGCTCGATGCCCTTCATGGGGTGGTTAGAAATGTGGTCCATTGAAATAAATGGCCCAGGCTCAGGTTGAACTCTTACTAGATAATTTTTTTTGTTGATTCAAATTCAAGGAAAAGTTGTACATTTATTCTAGGAATATTAATGGTACATAGAAAGATATCCATGTATATTCTTTCAATGAAAGATTTCATAAAATATTGCCATTTACCTATTAATCAGGCACTTCTTTTTTATATCGGCCAAATATGTTTTTGTGATTCTGATTTTTTATCATCACAACCTGTCTCGTCAGGAACCCGTATAGCTTAACAATGGGTCAGACAGATGACCCGTCCTGACCTAGCCAACCTGTAGAAGGCGACAAGTATTGATACATTCACATGATGCATGTATCTATTAATTGTGCAGGGCTGGCATATCTTTAGCCCATATTCCACTCTTAATACTTTTGTGCAGCCTTGCTTTGTTGGGTCAGGTCTGTTGAGCTCGACTCTATTACAATTAATTGGATTGGGTATGAGCTGAGGCCTGATGAATATTAAGTGGGCTCAGCCTGGCCACAGGAGTGGTCCATGGGCCCAGTTCAGTACAGAATTCTTGGACTGTTAAATAGGTCTGGTTTGGGCAGACCCTGACCTGACCTGAAGCCAACCCATTGTCACCTTAGTACCGGCCTAGCCTGGCATCGCCCAATGAATTTTTTGATGGTGGGTCCAGTTACCACCTTGAAGCAGCAAATCCTGCCAGAGTTCTTAATCCTTCTTCCTCAACGGTGGGTCCAGTTACCACCTTGTAGCAGCCTGCAGTTCTTCTTCCACTACCCATCCATTGGTGGTCATTCAGGTCCATATTCCCAATCACAGTACACATTTGCCACATATACTACAAATTGCAGTTCATTATGAGTGATACAATACTCCAGCAGCTTATGATACTTGATATGGAGGCACTCAAAAATTGAAAACATGGCATACATTAACTAAAACTGAACTGACCAAATTCTGGGGCCCATTGTCAGTGTTCCAAAATCAGATTGATTCCACAATAGTAACCTCTGATTCATTGATGCCTGTGTTGAAAAAGGACCATTGGATATATTTCAATTTAACCATCCAATAAGTCTCATAATCAAATAAGCTTAACTGGGACATGAATTGAACAGTTTAATTAAGTATTTCACGTGTCGTTGTTCATGCCACGGTGGTAGACTCAAAAGAGTTTCAACACGAGTTCCTGGGTTCAAGTACCCATTGTGGTGAAATCCCATTGTGGTGTGAGTGTGTGGGTTCGTGTGGGGTGTGAGTGTGCTCTGCCAGAGTTTCAAAGTTTTTCTCATTCATTATATCTTTTCCATGGAAATAAGCTCACCTATAATTATATTATAAAAGAAATTGCAGATTCTAAATCAGGCATCACTGGCAAAACTATGACAACTATCTATTGCACAATGACCATATCTGATAAAAAAACATGAAACAAAAACCATGGCAGTCTTATCAAAAGCCTCGTTTTCCAGACCAGAGCTCTGGTTTGTGATTCCCCCATCAATGACCCCAAGTACTAAAATGTCCTCGAGTACTTTCTGATCTCATACATTATCGACGATATGGAAACCAGATCCTTGTTCAGCGCATTGCCGCCTACAATTCTCTTTATGCAATCTGTCAGCCTGGTGTAATAAAGCAGCAGCTGCGTCAGTGCGGCTCTTAAAATCTCCATGCCGCACAAGAAGTTGCTGAAAGAAGTAATGACATCTTTGTGCATTAGCTCTATCGCTACTTTCCATCAGCTTGTGAAATCTTTGATCAGCGGTTCGACATCAGCGACGGTGATGTGTTTCTCTAAGCTAGAACTCGGGTCTTCGGCTGATACAAACATCATGTAAATAAGCTTCTCTCTATGGTTTATATATATATATATATATATATATATATATATATATATATATATATATATATATATATATATATATATATTGAATGTGCAGGATTTAGCTTTAATGTTTTGTTTCGATGCTTACAGGCACGGGTCTTTACAAATTTGATAAGATCATTGAAATGCTCCAGCAGCAATTCTTCTGAAAGGAAAATGGATCAAAAAGTTATGGACAAAGATCTGAATTGCAGAGGGAAAAAAATGAAAATCACTTGCATCACAGAGAACTAGCTGATGAACAACGAGCCAATTAATATGAAAACGATGACACTCAGTACAATCTTAGTCTCCTGATTAATGCAATTTTTCTTTTTCTTTTCTTTTTTCAGTTGCATGTGAGTGGTTGAGAATTTTGTTTCTCAACCATCAATTTGAGCGCCACCAATTGGATGGTGAGGAAGAGATGCACACCATCACAATGGTGAGGCACGCCAGATGGTTCTGATCATGCATCTGTGTGTGCCTGTTTATAGACCACCCGAGCAACAAATATTCATCTTAATTAACACAAAATAAAGCCACAAGTCTGAAACACAAGTGGGCCCCACATGTACAGTTTATTAGGCCAAGCAAATGCTCAATCGAAAATTGTTATCCTCCTCATATATAACAGTCACGAGCCAGCTGATTCCATCTCAATCACTACCAAATCTTACTCCATCTTCCCACAGAAGAAGCATTATCTTGCTTGAAAGTGATCGGGTATTTGCCAAAAGCTGGCAATCCTCAAATGACAATGCTTCTCAGCAGAAACAATATACAAAAATACATACCACAAAAATAGCGGTGTTGGTCTTCAGCAGATCTTCGAAATACATCCACGCCTTCCCAGCTTCTGTACCTACTTCCTAGGAAACGAAATTTCACTAAAACAATTATAGAAGTGCACAGATGCTAGCAACATACATGACCAAAATTTAAATGAATTCATGAGAGAAAACAATGAGCACTCACAAAACATCTGATTCTCACCTTTAACACAGCAATTGTCATATCATAATTGTTTATGAGGAACACTGTTTGCAGCTTTGGCTTGGTGAATGTTTTGGCAAGCTTAATAATCAACTCATCAACGGCCATTTGAAGTCGATCCAAATTCAATTCAATCTACAAATATCAGAGCAACTAACTGATTTCAGATGCTGCAATACGGTTGACTTAAAGATATCAAGGGATGGAATACCAGCTATAATTGAGAAAATAAATTCAACAGCTGTTTGAAAATTAAAATTACCATCCAAAGGTATGTAAATTGTAATGACGAGGCCAATCTCAAGAGATAACAGGGACTTGGTCTGATTTGAATAATAGAATCTGGCTTACCTGACCATCTCCATATTCAACATTGAGTTGAATAAGTGAGGCTGTGAACTCGGCATAACATCTCATGACGTAATGTGGATGAACATAGTCCTCCCATAATGTCTTTACATTGGCATTATGCAAGCTGTTGAGGTGCATGTCTAAGACCATTTTGAAACGAGGCCACAGCGCAATATTGACCTACTAACATGTATAGCTCATTAGTTCAGATGTTCCTTAAGACAGATTAGTTCCACTGATTAAGGTGAAAGAATTAAATCCAGTCCCTAAGTACAAATGGATAACTGTGATAGGAACTAAGACAGAGAAACCACGGCACAGGAAGAGGTAAGAAATAGCAAGTTCAGAATACCACCAAGTATTTTATGTGTTAACATTCTTCATTTATCTTCTTCTTTTTTTCTTTTTTTCTTTTTTTTTTCTTCTTTTCCATTTTTAGCTAAAGAAATCACTTCATGCTGTCCTATATGCATTGATTTTCAAGGTGGACCAATGTTCGGAAATCCTTTAAGGGGGTGTTTGGTTTTTCAATTGGAACAGTAAATGGCCAGAAATGGGTAACGATTACTTACTCCTATAATTACGTGGTGACATCACCTACATTTAACTGCAATGATGAATTTACTGCCATTGTTTGTTTCACCCAAAAATCACAGTAAAAATGGTAGTTTATAATGTAAAAATGTAATGGTTATAATTTCCTTTACATGTTTCCTTTACAAGTGTATTTGACTTTTGATTTACGAGCCTTAATTTTTGTTAACACAAACACCTTGAAATGATAATGATGGTTCATTTACTTTGCATTACACAGGAAATTGGAAAACTAAACAGGCCCTAAGGGTAGAATTGCGCATTTCCGCTTTCGGTAGCAGATGGTACGCTCCTCCCAAATCGGGTGCTTTTACAAAATATTAATGCTTCTTTCAGCCAGTGTTTAAAATTTGGACTGGACATCGACCTGTTTTAGTGGGCAGTCTGGTCCAACTGGATCGAACTCTGACAACATGATGGTGTCAATTAGAAAAACATTACGACAATTTTATTAAGACAATAATCATAACATGGAGAAGTTTCTGGGTGTGGTAGATTGATCTTGATCAAGGTTTCCCTCTCAAATCTGCCTATCTACTTCTTGTCTCTATTTCATTGCCCGAAGTCTGTAATCTTTAGGATTGACAAACTTCGAAGGATTTTTTTGTGGCAAGCAGGATACCCAGCTAGGAAATTCCCGTTTCTAAATTCGAGGGAGGTTTGTACTCCTTATAATGAAGGAGCAGATATTAGAAACCTCGAGGAAGTTAACAAAGCTCTCTTTAGAAAATGGATGTGGAGATATGGAACTGAAACAGATAGCCATTGGCATCAGATAATTGCTGCAAACTATGGCTTATCTCCCCAAGGGTAGTGGATAAAGGCTCTTCTCTTTATCGAGCATCCTTTATCTGTAAAGGGATAGCCAAGGTGGCCCCGACTGTTTTCGACAGGATTTCCTTCTCTCGTGGCAATGGGCTGAGAATTCGATTTTGGTTGGATCTGTGGTGCGGCTCCCCTACCCTGGCAGAATCTTTCCCAGCCCTTTTTGCTGTCAGTTCAAACCCAAATATTCTGGTGGGTAACTGTTTCATTGAGGCTGAAGATGGAGTGTGGCTCCCCCCTTTCGTAGAAAACTGTCTGATACGGAATTCCAGGAATTTATTCTTCTTTCTCGCCTGCAGAAAATTGCTCCCTCCTCTGGTCTGGACGGCTCCCTTCGCTGGTTGCCAACAGGCTCAGGCTCTTTCCCGTCCAATCACTTTATAGATCCCTCTCAGCTTCCGTGGTCTCCTCTTTTTGTTGCCACATGGGTTCTCTATGGTCTTACGGAGTGCCTCCAAAGGTTGCTGCTTTTGGGTGGATGCTGGGCCGGAACAGAATTTTGATGATTGACAATTTGAGAAAAAGAGGATTGCCTCTCCCAAATGTCTATCTTCTCTGTCTCAGGGCAGGGGAAACAGCAGATCATCTTTTTATTCACTGCCCTTTCTCTTCGGATATCTAGTGGAGTGTCCTTCATTTAGCTGAAGTGTCGTGGGCCATGCCGAATTTTGTGGATCAACTCTATTGTAATTGGGATGCGGATCCAGGAGGAGCTCTAGGAAAACATAAAATGGAGGATCCTTCTTCTCATTGTTTCGGGCGGAAGGGAACAATCGCTGCTTCAGGACCCTAAGTATGTCAGCGGCTGGAGTGTTTTCTAGGGTGTTAGTTCCATTTAGGGACCGGGGTCCATAGTTTAGGTTTGTTTGGGGTTTCTTGCCAGACTTGGGACTAGTTCTTGTATTTCTTTTTCCTTTTTCTCTTTTTTCCTTCTTCTATTTGCTCTTTGTAGCTTTTCTTTTTTGTTTAATAAAATTCTCATATTTCAAAAAAAAAAAAAAAAAAAAAAGAAGAAAACATTGAGTAGTTTCTAATGCAGACAATGTATCCATGCAGACAACCAAGGGGCACACATGTACCTCAATCCAAGATGCCTGCATCCTGGCCCAAATTTTGATGGGGCATGGCTCCGAATCAGATAATTGGATGAAGGTACATAGTCAAGAAAGGAGAAAATAACCAGCTAATTATCGGTAAACCATGATGCTTATTTGACTTGAAAAGATGCATACCTTATCCAAGTATGAATCCAAGCATGGAATCCTCTGTCAAGACATAATTAACTGAAGAAGAAAATCACGAGTTAATTGCTTGAACTGGGAAAATCATAGTGTAAAAAGTAGTTGATTGGAAACAACAAAAAAAATAAAATAAAATAAAATAAAAAGAGGTCTTACTATATCAATTAACAATCCAATCTAGAAGTGATTTATTATTATATTAATCCAATCTAGAAGTGATTCATAACACTCCTTTATGAGTCACCACTTGTAGGTTCATCAGTTACTATCACAAGCAGTGTTGAATAGAATTCTAACAATTTTGAGGAATCGACACCACCAAGCAACTGAAACAATGTGAATAGTATTGGAAGGAAGCACTTCTAGCATTACAATTAGATCAAGTATCTTCTAGATCATGGCATCTCAGCTACATACAGATTTAAAGTTTATAAAAATAAAATAATAAAATAAAATATATAAAAAAGAGCAAAAGAACTCTGATAACCATAGAGCTTTGGGTTTGTTCATTCATAATCGAATTCCAATTTATAAATTCATGATGAAGTATTCTTAGCCCAGGCACCCTACAACTGAAAAGCATTTGGTAAGCAATGAGATGTGTTGGCAATAAAAGGGATTGATAAGAACCATGAGGAATTGACAGATTCCCAAGGGATGACATGGATATATTTTTATTGCTATCCCTGGTACAGCAATTGGGAAGAAACTAGTGAAGCTGATGCTTGGGCCCTTATGAGAAGGTTGGAGGATTTTCTGTAGTTTCTCTGCTGCGCTGGTTGTAGAAGGAGAGACTTGGGCATCAAATGACGGTATCAAGTTGTGGAATGTCTTAGTAGTTGATGAATTCAGGAACATCACCTATTCAATAAACATGTCATTGGCCAAGTGGGAGGAGACAAACGATGTATCTGACTCTTTGGATAAAGAGGGTGTTGGCCACTTGACTTTGAATGCTGGTGATTCTTTCCCTATCCTATGATTTTATCATTTTTAAATCAGTCCAGAATTTCTGGCAAAACCCTATTGTTGTTTCTGATAGGATGCAACAGCCTTGAATCTTCAAAGACTTCATCGATCAGAATTTCCAGCAAAAACTACAAGAAGATCTCCAACACACTACAGCCACAGGACCACCCCTCGCAAATCACATACAGTCGGTGATTAAAGGGTTAAGACTCTCAAACCAAGAGAGATTATATGAAAAGAAAAAGAAGAGAAGAGAGGAGATTAGAAGAGAAGGAGAAGAGATCAAGAGATAAGAAAACCTAGGGACCTTCTTGCTCCAATACCATGTCAGAGGAAAGAATTTGGGATGAAAAGAAACTCTGAGAGACTTGGATGTCCAGCCCTCTCTCTTTATATATTAAGTGAATGGGGAAATTACATAAACTACCCTTAGAGAAAAGGATTTTAAAAAAAAGGAACAAAAAAAAAAGATAATTAATAAAAGGGAAATAAGAGGCTCGCAGCTCAAGTTGGGCCCAAGTAAAGCAAATGGTGAATGGCCCACAGGGGATATGGCCCAATTACGTCAACAAATTTAATGAAATCATCATTAGCTCTTCAAAAAATAAGAGAGAGAGAGAGAGAGAGAGAGAGAGAGAGAGAGAGAGTGCAAAGAACCACCCATAACACATGAAGCATGTTCCATTACCTGATGTTGGTGTATTATGCAGATCATAAGCATTAAACCTATTGCATTGTAAAAATTTGGAAGAATTGAATTGAAATGTTCATCAATAACCGCAAATGGTCATGAAACAAACAAACAGGAGTTCAGCATTGATTTTCTTGTTCGCCGACATTTCCCTTGTAACAGTAATGTCACAATAACCCCTTTAGCCATAACTTCTTTTCCTAACTTGTTAATGGATTTTCCAAAAGCAATGAAGAACTAAATAGTGAAAGATGGGCATCTCTTACAAAGATTCACAACGAGCAATTTAATCTTAAGAAAAAATATCAAAATTGTCAACACAGTACTAATTTCTGAGTACGACTTGTCATAGTATTTCAATCATGATATCAAAAAATGGTTACATTATGGCTGTTTCAAAACAAAAGAGTTTGAATGGATTCAATGAACTGAAACAGAATGAACCATTTTGAGAAATATTGGAAGAAGGGATAAATCATCACCTTTTTCCCTCTCTTTTTTTCTTGAATTTATATGTAACAAGCCCTAATCCACTAAATCATGCTTGATTTGTTTGTTTGATCAGGGCAAATTTTGTTAGCTTTCAAAAGGTCAAGCTAACATTGAATGACAGACATCATTCTTACCAAAGAATGGCCAATTACACCATCAAAGACATGCTCAGAACAAATAATAATAATAATTGGGACCCTCGCATTTTCCAACTCTGGCCCGTATTGTATCAGCCAGCAAGTCAGCCAATACACTGGTTGATGCTGTTATGTAATACCTCAATTCTATAACACAGCTTTGTTGTCCGGAGGTGACTACAACCCACCCCACCTTGAAAGAAATGCTGAAAACAAATGAATATTATCATGTCAAACATCTAGCAACCTACTGTTAAAGCCTGCAATTTAAGTGGCCTGTATCATCAAGCAAATATCTATGTATGCTGCTTTCTGAGCTTCAAGAAATAAAATAGAAATAATACAAGGTAGAAAACAATTTCATCAATAGATAGTGACAGATGACAGCTCAAATGGTAAAAAATAAAAGAAACACGTTAAGAAGAGCTCCACTGATTCTAGTGACAAGAAGTGATCTATTCTCACTGAATGTGACTAACATACGAGGAGAAAATGGTGAACAAATAGGAGTGACTAAGAACTCTAAAGAAGAAGGCAACTTTAAAGAAACAAAATCCAAGCTTCTGAAGAGAAAGAAACACTTGCACAGATAGAAACAAGCATATGCCTCACAATTTACCTGCAAATATTTCATAGAAAATAGATTCTTCCCCAAAGAAATCATCATAGAAAAGATATCTGTACCACAAAGGAGAGATCATTATCTGTAGTCAAACTAGGGAAATAACTAATGGCATTTGCCATATAAAAAAATAGTAGAAGACAGAGAAAACTATTGAGTACTCTGAAGTAGCAGTATCCATCAGAAGCTTATGCAAGCTCCTAAAGAGAACTTCATAAGGGTACTTCAGAGAGCTAGCTTCAGCTATATGTGGAATCAATGCAGGTTGTTCAATTTCCTGAGAACATTAAAAGAGTTTAAATCAAGCCTCTGAACCCGGTCCTTCATGGAAAGAATAGAAGGAAAAAGTTTTTCTGATTTTGCAAACTCAACCAAAAGGTTAACTTATTATAAAAGAAAAAGAAATAACTCCATTTACATGCCTACATGTTTCCCCTACTTTGTTGGTAGAAAAAGTCCTTCAATGGAACTACATTTCCTCAATAACCTAAATTACATCTCTCATGATTTTGGCATGGATATCTTTGTTATACCATGCATGCTTGCACCAGTGTTCAAAATATCGGTATCGTGTTACGTATCGTACCCTTGGGATACAGATACGTATCAGTTATCACATGGGATATATCAGTTGTATCACGTAATGTATCGCTATTGTTGGAAACATGGGGAAATTGGTCGAATTTTTCAATGAAACTTCAGTGATTGTTAAAAGAGACATCAACACACATTTATAAATCAAAACATTACATAAAATAAGTGCACATAATAGGTTTTCTTTGCATGGGGTCCTAATCCATGCATTGTCTAACTGAATTGATGCAAGTATATTCAAAGTCTATTCATGTAGTTTATAAATGTAAGAAGACGTGTGGAAACACAAACAATACATTCAAAAGCAAAAGAGGAATCACTAGATCAGGTTATATACATGTTCGATTTTATGTTTGGACACAAGGATTGCAACCGATTTGCAAGAAAGTGAGAAATTTTGATTCTTTCTTTTTAAATTAAAAAAAAAATTCGCAACTCGGCCCATCTCCTCCAAATCTCGAAATTGAAGCTCTCAATCCATGATTTTTCATGCAAAACATGAAAAACCATGGATTTGCAACAATTTGACACTGATTTAACATGATTTATAGAAAAAAAAAAAAAAAAAAGGATCAAAAATCGAAAATGCTCACCAGATCGAACATGTGAGATATATCGCTCGTGAGTTTTGTATTGCACAGGTAGGATACAAGATATATTGTGGGATATATCGGCCGACATCCTCGATATTTAAAACACTGGCTTGCACATAACATGTCCAGCAGAAATACATTACTTTTCTTACTACTAAAACATGCTTTATTCATCACGCATACAAGAACTTATACAACAAAAGTACAATGCATATGGCAGTAATACTTCCCCAGTTTCAATAATAATTAAGTTACATGTATAGTATATATCACATATTCCATATCTATCCATCAAGACTAGACATGGTATTCAATTTTTTGGACTTGGTATTCAGAATCTAAACAACAAATAGATCGAATACACTTCTATTTTAAACTTGCAAATTTTAGAAGTTAAAATCAGGAACATGGCTGTGTTAAACGTTGGGCAGGATCCAACCACCTAGCAAGTCACCTGAGTAAATCAGCTGATTCAACTATTGCCTTGGCCAATTTTTTCATGAATTGAACAAAAACAAAAAGATGAGTTTTCACTCTCCCACGCGATTTTCTAACTGTTTCTTCAAAATAGGCATGAGGAGTGACAGGTCAGATGGGTGACTGAAAGAATTTAAACATGTAAAGAGCATGTATGTGTGCATCAAATCTATTTGTACTCATGTGGTGCACCATTGTCCAAGGGTTGTGTATGTTAAGTGAACTTCATGGGGCATGAGATCTTACCGGTCCCCTCTTTCTTTTCCTTCTCTCCATTCTCTTTTCCTTTCTTCTTTTTCCCACTACCATGGACTTAAACAAAACACTCCTTTCAATCCCCCATCTCCTAAAGGGGCCTCTTTATTCCTCCAAAGGTTTTAAGGGAGAAACAGGGAAATACTGTACTTTTCAACATTTTTCTTCATCCTTTTTTTTTTTTTTTTGAAGCTTCAAAAAAATCAAGAAAAGAAATACACCCAATGCTCAAAAACATCTTCTCTTCATGTCTTTTGAGTTTTTATGTTTACTTAAAAAGATATCTAGTGACTAGTGCCTAGTGAACGTGGTATTTAGTAACCCATCTTGTTCTTTTCTTTCCATCTTTTTCCTTTATATGTGTGTGTGTGTGTGTGTGTGTGTGTGTGTGTGAATAGAAAGCACATCGTAACCCATTTTATTGCTCCACCTTGTATCTCAGCTTTGAACAATCAGTATGCTGCCTTGTGCAGATGCATCTTGGCAACTCAAGTTATTGAATCTGGATCAAATTTGATAACTTTGATAGGACATTTAAAATAAATTTCCAAAAAGAGGTGGTGAATAAACATCTCGGTAAAGGGAGAAGGAATTTCAACATCCTTCTGAGTGAATATAAATCTATCTAGCAAAAGAAGAAAAAGTGACTTCAATGACACTCCAAATGCAAGAATTTTTTGAGATCAGAGCAAACTATATCTCCTTGCCAGAAAGTGAAAGACCTTTAAAATGTTTATCCTCTCCCCCAACGCAAAAACAGCAGATCGGTTCTTCAAAGGTTCTCTCCCTCTTGAAAAAAGGCTACTACTCCTGGCCTCCACTCCAATCAAATCACTTGCTGTTGCTATATCCAGTTGTAGCTTCTCCAGTGCTTGTATGTAAGCACGGAAATGTGCACTTAGTACCTGCAATTAAATGGTTGTAGTTGTACTTTAGAGTGATAAAAATTGAAGTCAATACAGCATGTTCTCAGCTCACCAAATCAAAAGAATCCTTCTGTTCTACATGCTCCATCATTCTGAACTTCCCAACTAGTATTGAATTGTAAGGAATTATCAGTTCCTGATGCATTAGAACGTGAATCATGTCCTGATGTGCCCGCCACATACAAGTGGAACCCATGGTCTTGCGATCCAGATTGTCAATCTGCAACGCGCCACATTGGATTGATGATGCCCCCAAAATCTTCCAGACAGGAAGGACGTAACCTTTCAATCAGAAGCCTATGGATAGATGGTTTGGGCAAAGTCCAAAAAAGGTCACAGATTGGATGCCAAGAAACTTCCGACGAGGAAGACTTTTGCAGTGTCCCCTATCCAAATAGCACCATGATCAATGGTCTGGATAATCAAAACAAATCAAAGGTCCCATTGTATGGATTGGGTGTATCTGAACACCTCTTACATCCTAATGCACAGGACCAAGTAAATAACTAGGCGTACAGCAAGAAGCACTTGCCTAATTTCAAGACATGAAGATGGTAAGAGAAACACTCATTCAATAATTTTCATGCAGAGGTTTAAGTTTTGTCTGACTGGTGTGTTATAAGAAAATCTCCATGCATGAGTTTCTTATATTTAAACATGCAAATAAAGTGGACGGTAAGTCAGACTGTTAGAATGTAAATTCCATACCACTCGGACATTCAAGAAACTACCTCTGTAGGACTGCATGACCAGTACCACTCTAAGAGTACCATGTCACAAAAGGAAACTTGAGAGAGCAGAGCACTCACAGAAGAAATCATATTTCCCATGCATTTCAGAAAGTGCTTTTACACACACACACACACACACACACACACCCCATCAGGAATGACTGCACATGTGTATATATCATGTCGAACTGAAAGCTTGGAACTGACTTATTACTAAACCGAAGCATAATGGTTGACAGGAAATATAAGCATGCATATAAAACGCCGAACCCTAAGGGCCTGTTTGGATAGAAGGCAAACAGTTTGCATGGACAAGACATATGCACCTGTTTGGGAAGCAGCAGATGCAAAGGCAAAGTGTTTTCATTTGCTTTCCCCTCAACAAGGGAGTACAACTTTCTTTTCACAAAGTCAAATTGAGGGTAAACAAGTTTGCCTCTGATGTAACATTTTAAATGGCAGTTTTGGGGGTAGTCCTTTGTGGGATTGCAATCCAAACAGATTCAAATTTTCAAATACATTTGAAAAGCACTTTTCTTTAGCAAAATAAACAGGTTGAAAGGGTTGGCTTCCCCTAGTGTTGATGTCAGTTTACCTCGCACTTATGTCGCATTTTTGCTTTCCCCAGCATTCCCCTAGTTCATGTTCAATCCAAACAGGCCCTAAATTGATATATAAGTTTTTTTTTTTTTTTTTTTTTGAAACGTAAAATTGATATAAATGTATTCGAGTGAATGTTGAAAAAGTCTAACAACAGATTAAAGAAAGCACAAGAAGTGATTCACATGATAAAGTACCAGCATTCAGTTTCACAATTGCAGGGAAGAACGTTTCTCCAAGAGCTTGTATTCTTATCATTGTGAGAGTACAATAAATTATCCCTCTTTACATAGCCAAGCATGTAATTTACCAACATTTCCATTGCCATACAAGCATAAGAGTTTGGTTTTTGTGAACATTAACTCAGTATTACCTTGTTCATTGTGTCAATATAGGCGCCATGAACCTCGCTGTAAATCTCCTTGCATGTTCTTTAAGAAAAAGAACCACATACCTATAGTTTCAAGTTCACAACAATGAATCACCAAAAGTAACTATCGAATTAAAAATGATCCTAAAGAAATCATAACTGCTAAGGCCATACAAAAACACAAGTCACCACTTTATGAACTGAATGTAATACAAAAACACATGTCGCCACTTTATGAACTGAATGTACATATGTATTTCACCAGCACTTCAAGCCATTTGGGATGGGCTTTATGAGTCTGGTTTAGTGAATCGTTCCTAAGGCCCTACCCTCTGATGTGAACAAGCCTTGATTTCCATTCTCACAAATCATTCCTGCCTACAGCCGTATACTTTTTTTTTTTTTTTTTTTTTTTTTTTGAAGAGTAATGGGCATTTATTAAAGGCCCGCCAGCAACAACCAATGAGAAAAGAATACAAACGGGGAGGGGGAGCCCAAAAAAGAGGAGAAGGGAAATGAGAGGATTCAAGAAAAATTATCCGTCAACGCTTTTTAGGATGGAAACCCAATAACAAACAAGAGACTTAGTGAAAGACATAACAGAATCAACGGAGTGCGAAACATTGTTGAAACAGAGCCTATTCCTCTCATTCCACGCTACCCACAAAACAGTTGAGAGAAGCATATGCCAAAGGTTTCCTTCCTTTATACCCAAACCTCCTCCATGCCATGCCCATAGGTCTCTAAAGTTGCCAGACATAAGTTCATAACCCATGACGAGTTGAAGGAAGATAAGAAATGGGACCACACCTTAGACATGAAAGAGCAGAAAATGAACAAGTGATCAACCAACTCCGCTGTTTGCTCATAAAGGTAGAATCTATTCGGAATTACCATAGATCATTTATGTAAGTTATCAATCGTCAAAAATTTCTTTCTCCCTAGCAACCAAGTGAAAGCCGCGACTTGGGGGGAGCTAATATCTTTCTAGTGCACAATCCCAAAAGGTCAGCTCCTTCTCCTGACATGGTTATAATTATTACCAATGTCAACAGATGTTTTATATCATGGTAATTTTCCTGAAAGATCAAAAGGTCGCATAGTTTCAACAACATGTAGCATCCCACAATATTCAAGAGCAGCATTTTCAGTATCTTGCGATATCACCAATATATCGGTTATTGCAGCAAGCCGATTTGAAACCCAGCTTTAATATTCATTTTCCAGGGTATCGTGCAATATATCGCACGGTATCGCCATATATCTACACTCCCCCTTAATAAATTCTTAATGTATCATATGATATATTGATATCAAGTTCGATATCAAAACGGATAAAAGGAAATTGGCTCTATTTTGTCAGAAAAATCATCAAAAATACACAAATATCGATTTTTAAAAAATAAAAATAAATAAATAAAAATCTTCCTAATACATTGTAAGGTGATTTTGACCAGGCCACTCTAGTTTGTTGGAAGAGAATCTTTGAAATTTCTCTAAAATCATGATTTGAAGCTTCTTGGGGCCGGATTCTAAAAGGTGCATATTTTTTTAGTTTTGATTCTTCTTTATATATATATATATATATATATATGTTTTAAATAGTGTCAAATGGTAAGAAATCTATGATTCTTCGTGTTTTACATGAAAAATTATAGATTTGGAGCTTCAACTTCGAGGTTTTAGAGAGATGGACCAAGTTGCAGAATTGGGAAAAAAATCGAAATTTCCCTAATTTGTCATAAATCAATTGCAATGTTAGTGTCCAAACACGAAATCAAATATGTATATAACTTGATCTACACATTCTTAGCAATTTGGGGATTTTTAAGAAAAAAATTAATTAAAAAATGCTTTAAATTATTTTTTTTTTCGAAATTCACAGGTATATTTCTAGTTTTCTACTTCTTTTGCTTTTAAAGTAATGCTTGTGTTTCCATACATGTCTTCTTACATTTATAAATTCTATGAATTGACTTTGAATATAGTGGTATCAATTCAATCAGACATCGCATAGATTAAGACCCTATACAAATAAAACCTATCATGTGCCCTTGTTTTTTGTGATTTTTTTATTTCTAAGTGTGTATTAGTGTCTTTTTTAACAATCTCTGAAGTTTCATTGAAAAATTCGACCAATTTCACCACATTTCCTCATGTTTTCCCAACAATAGCGATAAATTACACGATACAACCGATATATCCTGTATGATAACTGATATTTATCAGTATCCCAAGGGTGTGATACATTACATGATAACAATACGGAAAACATTGTTCAAGAGGCATCTCTCCACCTCATCCACCCAAATCTAGTATTATTAAGAGCCTTCTCATTTATCTCTCCATCCATTTTGGATTGTACGAAACAAATCACTTTGAGGAATATATATATTACAAAGGTAACAGAAACTATATTGATTAAAACGGAGTACAAAAAAAAAAAAAAAAGAGGATCCTCCCGCTGAGCTAGCGAAAGGGAAGACCTCCGAAACAAAACAAATTACAATCCTTTACGTTAACAAAATTAGAAACCCATTCTGCTAAGTACTGCTGAACTTTCTAGATTGTTGAACCCGCCGACTTTGATATTCCATTGAAGCATATCCTGTTCCTTTCTTCCCATACCGACCACCAAACCCACCGACTTTGAGGAATATATTGAGCATGCTAAATTGGAGGTTTAAAGGAAGATTCTAGAGTCAAGAGATTTAAACATTGGAAATAGGCATGGTCCAGATAATAATAGTACTTTCAGCCTTTTCCTTTTTGGTTTTGTACCTCACAAACTAATAATATCAAGTATTTGCACCTTATTCTTTTAAACAAATTTTTGTTAGGGTATCAAGCTTGTTTTATTTCATTTTTGTCTGTTTGTTTAAAGAGAAAACTGTGGAAAAGAAAACAAATTCCCCCGATGTGACAGTTTCCTCAGTTTGAGAAAAAGAGGCGGGACCAATTTCCTTTTCCTAGATTTTCCTCAAAAGATGAGTAAAAAATCTTTCCAAGAAAAAAGAAATTGTTAAATGCAGATTTCCCAAGGTTACGAGAGATGGCTCTCGCTGGTTAACCATTGACCTCTTAACATTTTCATGAAAAACCACACCCATAACCAAAATAACGGAATAACTGTTGTCTTCCGCGGTTTTCTTCATTTCCCTGAGGATTCTAGAGGCGTTTTCCATTTCATATTGATTCTCTCTAAAGAAACAGGCCTGCCCCCAAAAAAATGATGAATAAAAGAATAAATATGATTAATGCAATCTCATCAAACTAGACTGATAATTTACCTTAAATACAATATAAAGCCCACCGCCATTGTGAAATTGAATAAAATTCAAATAAACTACAGTGAAAGATTATAAACTCAGATGCAATTTTGGTGATGTATTAATCATAAAAGATAAGTCACACAAAAATCGATGCCTGGAAAAACTTAATCTGTTTCCTTTTTCAATTGATAACATGTAGAATATATAATGAAGAGGTACCAGGCATAAAGAAAGAACTTGATCATTCCCCAGGAGAAGGAAAAAAAAGAAAAGAAAAAAAAAAAAAAAAAAACTCACTTGCATTTCAAAAGAACACTTTGTTGTAGGATCTGAATATTTGTTTTGGGCTTTCTCAAGGCATAAAAGATGAAGAAGAAGAAGAAGATAACCGAAGTTACACGAAATGACCAGACCTGGATGGCACACAGTTTGAAATAATGGTATCGGACCACACCTTGGCCAGCTCCAAAAATGATAAATTTCAGTGTGTATCATACAGGTATCAGATGATACACACTAGGTAAATATCAGTATGTATCATCCAGGTATCAGATAATACAACCAGTGATCGAAATATTGATACTATCGGCCGATATTATCGGTATCGGCCCCAGCAAGACGAACCTCCTCCGATAACCCCCGGAAGATACTGAAAATCCAAAAATTCAAATATCGCACGATATTATCATCGATATCGCATGATATATCGTCGATATAGCCGATACAACCCACACCGTGCGATATCGCGCTATTTCCGCCTCCATTATTGTCGGAAATCGACAAACAGAGTCACGGACACTCACGGGTGCGTTTGCAGGGGACTCACGAGTCCCACTGTAGCCAACAACCCACAACAATAAAAAGCCAATGCCGTGGGTTGTGGAAAATCAAAAAAATTTGAATTAGGAAAAAGAGAGAGAGAGAGAGAGAGAGAGAGAGAGAGAGAGAGATCGGAGACTACCTGTAGCCATAGGCTGTAGAGGTGATCGGAGGTGGGCCATTCAACAGGTAAGTATCTGTATCCCTCTTTCTTCGAATTTTTCTCGCTATTTTCTTCATTTTTTCTCTTTCTTCCTTGATTGGAGCGTGCTTGTGCGGATTTCTCGAAGATTTGGCGAGAAATTAGGCCGGATTTGAGGAAACGGAACGAGAAATCCTCCTCCGGAACCCTCGGTGCATGAAGGAGAGGGAGAGTGCTCGTGACGGAGAGGGAAAATGAAGGAGATGGCGCGGGAGGGGTGAAATGGGGATCAGCGCGGGAGCTGGTTTACTGAGCATGCTCTTATCGTACTCAGTAAACTCAGTTGGGCCCACCTTTAATGTATATGGTCTATCCACGCCGTCCATCTGTTTTCCCATCTAAATTAAGGGGTTGATCCCAAAACTTAGAACAGGTAGTGGATCATAACACAGGAAACAGTGGTGATATTGATTTCCACCGTTGAAACCTTTCTGGGCCCTGCAGTGATGTTTATCAGTCATTCAAACCGTTAATAAGATCATATAGACGTGGATGAAGGGAAAATACGAATTTAAGATTGATCCAATCATCCAAGACTTCTGTGGCAAAAAAGGGTATTTTAACGGTGGATGTTCAATTCAATTGTTTTGTAAGGTGTGGCCCATTTAAACATTGTATATGGTTTATTTTTGGGCTAAAGCCCTGAAATTATCTAGTAAAATGGATGGACGGAGCAGATAAAATACATAAATCGTGGTGGACCTCACATGAGTTTACACAGTACGCTAAGCGTAGTGTGTTACTCACTATACAATCGCATAAAATGGTGTCCGTGTTCTGTGGGTCCCACGGTAATGTGTGTGTCGTATCCGCACCGTCCATTAATTTGGAAATAATTTTTTAGGGCATGACACAAACAATGATGTAGATATAAATCTTTAATGGACCCCGCCACAGAAAAAAGCGGAGAGAGTGACGCCCACCATTAAAACTCATAGCATTCTTGAAGGCCCATCATAATGTTTATTTGTCATCTAATCTGTTCATTAGTCCAGAAAGATATGGAATAATGGAAAACACAAATATCATCTTGACCATCCATCTCTTGTGGCCCTCAAGAAATTTTAATGGTGAACGTCACTCTCTCCGCTATTTTCTATGGTGAGGTCCACTCGAGCTCTGGATCCGACTCATTTTTTGGCTCACGCCCTAAAATAATCTATTCAAATGGATGGACGGTGTGGATAGAAAAAATACATCATGGTGGGACCCACATAACTTGGTGACGTCACTTAATCTGTGCCAGGATTTATGGCGGAAACGAATTGGCTACTCCACGCAACACCATCCTTTCGCTGGTGGTCAGTGCTCTGTGGGCCCCACCATGATGTGTGTGTTTCATCCATGCCTTCCATCTATTTTTTATAGATCATTTTACAGTGTGAAACTAAAAATGAGGTATATTCAAATCTCAAGTGGACCACATTACAGGAAACAGTGTTGAATGAGCGTCGACCATTAAAAACATTTTGGGGGCCATTAAAGTTTTGGATCAAGCTGATTTTTGTTTGTTCCCTTCATCTAAGCCGTCTATCCCTTTTTCTCAGATTACTTTAAGCATAAAAACAAAAATGAGGCAGATTCAACGCTAAAATGGACCACACACATGTTTATTAAATGCAACCAAGCTTATTATTTGGTATTTGGTGTGGTCCACTTGATCGTTGGATCTACCTCATTTTTATGTTCAAGCCTTAAAATGATATGAGCAAAAGGGATTGACGGCCTGGATGTACAGATACTGTACGATAGGCCCACCCACAGAATTGCCCATTCGGGGCTAGAGACGGGCAGGGGTAGGACGCAATCCGCGTGTCGTGCGGACGCCCATTTCCTCGCAGGATGATGACGCTGGAAACATGGGTAGGGCCCAACGTGATGTTTTTGAGAAATCTGCCCCGGCTATCTGTTTTCTGAGATATTTTTAACATTGTAGGCCTAAAATGAGCCGTATCCAATACTCAAGTGGACCTAAAATGTGAGTATTGAACGTACACAGTTGAAATATTCGTGGGCCACAGAAGTTTTGAAATAGGCTAATATTTCTGTTTTCAGTTCATCCAAGTAAGAATGACGATATTAACAGTATGGATGTCATGTAAACATCACTTTCTACCCCGAGAAAGTTTTCAATGGTAGGAATTTTCCTACCCATCTTTTACTCTAGTGCGGCCCACTTGAGTCTTGGATTTTTCTCACTTTTGGTCTCAAGTCCTAAGATGAGCTCAAAAAACGGATGTACGGGGTGGATTTCTCAAAAACCATCTCGTTGGGCCCCACCTAGGTTTCCAGCACATGAAGAAAGGCTTTTGCAGGAAATCCGCATCTGTGTCGTGCAAAGACGAGCACTGATGCTCCTCAAGCTCCAGTTGTACAAAAAGTTCAAAGGAGATCAAAGTTACATGGGCCCAAAGTGATGTATTTATTATATCTACACCGTTCATCTATTTTTAGAGATCATATTAGAGCATTATCCAACAAATGAATCATATCCAAAGATCAGCTGGAACACAACACAGATGGCAGCGAAGAACATGATTTTCACCGTTAAACAATTCGTAAGGCCACCATTAAAGATCAGTTGGACCCACCACAGATGGCAACGGAGATTCTGTGACCCCAATAAGGGTTTCATGGTAGACATTCAATTCACACCGTTTGTCTTGGTGTGGTCCACTTGATTTTTTAATAAGCTTCATTTTTTGGCTAAAGACTTAAAATTATATAGTGAAATAGATGAACGGGTTGGATAAAATACATGAATGAAGGTGATCCCACAAAATTTACTCAGTACGCTTAGGGTATCTAGCATCTTTACATGTGGTACTGTTGCATGCATGAACAACTGTACGTGTGGATGGTGCTCTATGGACCATTCCTTAAAATAATCTGACAAAATGGATTAGTGTCATGGATATACAGCCCATGCCCCAAGGTGAGCCCTAACAAGTACTAATATAATATTATTTTACAGATAAAATATGTCGGGAGGAAGAGGAGGTAGGCAACCTGATATAGGGTGGAGATACGGTCGGCCCATTCCCGATAATCGATTCGGGAGTATTTGTAATTTATATGGCCATGTATCAAGGAGTGGTGGGGTAACCTGCTTAAAGGAGCATTTAGCGGGAGGGTATCGCAATGTTGTGGATTGCCCGAAGTGCCCACAGGATGTGCAAGAACAGATGAGGATAATATTGGAAAAAAAAATGTGAAGACAAAAGATGAACGACATGCACGGGAGAGGGAGATTAGGGAGGATTTGGGGCGGCCACCATATGCAGGTGAGGATGATGTAGTGGATCTTGATAATGATGATGATTCCGAATACAGACGCGCAATTCAGGAATCCATACTGGATCAGTGGGAGAGGGATCAGGATAGGAGGTGGGATACAAGTAGGCCTAGATTTAAGGGGTTTATCCATGAGCGTAGTGAGGGGAATGGAGCAGGGGGGAGTGGAGCAAGGGAGAGTGTTAGAGGTGGATTAGGGGAGGGTAGTAGGCGGGGAGGAATATGGGGCATGGGCAGGATTAGTAGCATGCGGGTGCCGGATCTACCTTTAGATCTGAGGATGTACAAAGAGGCAGGAGGGACACAAAAGAAAATAAAGAAGATGTTTAGTGGAGGGGATGTGAGGAAAAAATTTGAAAAATTTTATAACAATTTTTTATGTACGATCAAATCCCCGCAAATGCCGCAACAAGCCCACACTTCAAAAATATGATAAGTGAAGTGTAGTGTGGGGGTTAGGGTGTGCAGCCACCCACACCTGCACAGATCATGGGGAAATATTTGGATGATGAACATGCATAAATGAAGACATACGTTGATTCGTATCAGCAGTCATGGGAGATGTACGGCTGCACCGTCATGTTTGACGGTTGGACCGGACCGACGAAAATGTCGATTATAAATTTTATGATCTATTCCAGGGGACGGGCGATGTTCCTAAAGAGTATAGATGCGAGTAGTAAGATCAAGGATTCTAACTACATTTACAAACTAATGCACAACATCATGCAAGATGTTGGGAGGAAAAATATTGTGCAATTTGTTATAGATAATGGGAGTGCATTTGTTAAGGAGGAAAAGGATGTTTAGAGCAAGTATCATATGTATTGGACCCCCTGCGCAGCCCATTGCATCGATCTCATGCTGGAGGGGATCGGGGATAGGTCGTCAGTGAAGACTATAATTACTGATGTACGACTCATCACAAACTTTGTATACAATCACACATGGTTATTAGCCGCAATGCGCGAGAGGTGTGGTGGGGATATAGTGTGCCCCGGAGCGACGCGATTCGCCACAAATTATATCGCCTTAAGTAGCCTTCTCAAACACAAACAGGAGTTACAAGAGCTTTTCGCCTCTCATGATTACGTAGAATGGAAAAATAGGTTGACAAAAGTAACCTATAGAATCGAGGAGTTGGTATTGAGAAATTCATTTTCGGATAAAGTGCGTGGTGTAATAGGTATTCTAGAGCCCATTTATGTGGTGTTGAGGATGGTGGACAATGAGACGAATCTGTCGATGGGGTCGCTGTATCCATCTATACAGCTGATGAAAGAGGCCATCATGGTTGAAGTTCCCAATGCATATAAGTGGGTGCATGCAATAATAGACGACCGTTGGGAAAGGACGCTTTCTCACCCACTACATCAGGCTGGTAAGTACCTATATGGATTTTTTTTTCCATATGCAATAATGAGGGTTGTATTGATGTGTATATGTTGGTTTTCAGCGTATTTCCTAAATCCCAAATACCACTAAAACCAGAACCTCTTCGAAGATAATTCATCAAAGAGGTTTGCACATAAGGTGTACGATCACTTATTCCCCGACTGTCAGGAAAAAGGCACATTTGGTAGTGAGGTAAATATGTTCCGCACTTACATTCTCCTTATCTTCATCTCAATCATTAAATACTTATTCTGATTGCTATACGCCATCAACAGATTATTAAATTCCGCGACGCGGTTGGAATGTTTGGGTGTCACCCTGCGGTGAAGTCAAGGAACGCCATGATGGCATGCGAATCACTGTAGTAAACTTAACTTTTATATTATTTTGAAAAATCTAGGATAATTAAAGAATCTTATGATATGCAGACGAATGGTGGTCCATGTATGGGACTGACTGCTAGGTTTTACGACTAGCTGTCCGTGTGCTTGCACAGACAGAGTCCTCGTCACCCTGTGAAAGGAATTGGAGTACATTCTCCCTCATACATACAAATAAACGTAATAGAATAGGGTATGAGAGGCTTCAGAAGCTAGTGTATTGTCACTACAATATGAAGTTATAAGAAAGGCTGCTACGCTCGGAAGGAAGAAGAAAAGCGCAAGAAGACCCACTAGACCTGATGACGGTCAGAAAGTATGCATATGCTGAGGATGCGGAGGATGACCCAGTTTACCAGTGGGTTAGGTCGGATGACTTAGATACCTCGGATGGACGACCAGAGCCACATATTGCGGTAGAAGCAGAGACACAAGGGATTGATGTTGACACACATGTGGAGCAGCAAAGGTCTCCTTTGAGGCATTCGACCCATTGACGAGGAGTCCGGAGGGCAGCCCACGGCAGTCACTATCACGCGAGACACGTGGCGGAGAAACATTGTCTGAAACCGAAACCGGGTCAGAAAGTGATGCGGGAAATGAGTCCGGTGATGATGATGGCGACGATAAGGGTAACGATAACTCTAATGACAATAAAGATGATGATGGTGGTGGTGGTGGTGGTGGCGACGGGGACGGTGACAACGCGGGTGGGAGTCGGGATAAGAGGCCTCTTAGCCCTTTTACCGGAGAGGAGAATTTTGATCATTCCACACAGGACGCTGACCATGGTTCTCGGCCAGGAGAACCACGACCCCATCTTGTTTACAATAAAACATACACGCGTTAAAAGCTACTGCAGAAAAAGCAGACTCATAAACTTTTAGATTTTGAAGAGCTGTCGGCAAAATGCATGAGGGACACAAGCGTTCATGGCATGCGAGGTGGTTCTAGATTTGGATTACGGACGAGGGAGGAGAGCTTGAGTTACAGGCCACAACATGAATCTGGATCACAAACACAGGAGAGTAGTTCAAGTTTTGTGCCAGAGTACGGACATGGATATGGATCTAGTGGATATGTAACGAGTGACTCCAGTAGTTACGGCACATCATTTTTCAACCATGGTCAGGAGTTCACTTCTGCATATGGGCAAGGATATGATCAGCAGTATGTATATGGCCAACAATATGGATATGAAGGAGCTTTATATGTGTCATTCCCAGATCCATATCAGTTACAAACTGTGACGATTACACGGTACCCATGAATGGGCATATTGATTCAGTTCGGAGAGGATGAGTACCAACGTAATGTCAGGGAGTATCTTAACTGGTACCACTCTAATATGACCTCGGCACAATGTTGTCGATTTGTAGAGCAGTGGTACTATGCCCAGCCCCGTCGAGATGGAGATGATGATTATGAGCCACCACGCAACTCTATGTGGGTTTAGTCCACAACTAGTCCCCATCATTGATATGTATATTTCTCAAATTTTACTTATTCAGTTCTTCTTTTCCTTTTCAATGAATTGGTTGTGTTTTCATACATGACTATGATATATTTATATATATCATGCATTCAATTTAAATATAGTTGCATTAGTTCAGTTAAACATCGCATAGCTTAGGACCCTATACAAAGGAAATTTATTATGTGTATCTTTTTTGAGATATTATGATTTAAAAGTGTATATTAAGGGCCTTTTTAACAATCCCCAAAGTTTCATTAAAAAATTCAACCATTTTCCCAATGTTTCCCCATGTTTCCCAAAAAGTGCGATAAACTATGTGATACAAACGATATATCCCGTGCGATAACCGATACGTATCTGTATCCCAAGGGTGCGATACCGATGTTTCGAACACTGAATACAACTATGTATCATTATAGGTGCAAAACTTAATCAGTTTTAGTGCCACATAG
This sequence comes from Magnolia kwangsiensis, assembly GCA_037074715.1. Taxonomy (NCBI): domain Eukaryota; kingdom Viridiplantae; phylum Streptophyta; class Magnoliopsida; order Magnoliales; family Magnoliaceae; genus Magnolia; species Magnolia kwangsiensis. The sequence continues at coordinate 11,789,133 of CM073577.1, read as the reverse complement.
GGCAATACATTCAAAAATGTTTCTCATTGATATTTCAAGAAAACAGCCAAGTATCAAGAGATGTTTTAAACCATGGGCTGGCAAGTGTGGGACTGAAAAACAATTTGCAGTCAAATATAAGGATTCATTAGGGGAAAAAATAGCGGAAACCTTTTAGAAGGTCTGATAAATAAATGACATGATAAGATCACTAAGTCTTCTATTCTCATGTTTGATGCCTATTTCAGTAACTATTTGCTGGTACAAAACAAAACATACACTAAAAGGAAGAACAAAATCTTGAAAGAGTGCCTGTGGAACTACAAGGACCTGCCCTCTTTTGTGACCAGTTATCACATGGACCTGTCACTGTGGAATGAATATAAATGGGCGTAGAATAAAATGAGGAACACCAAAAGGTTGTAATGTAATGTAGAGGAACAAACATGTTTGGAGAAGTGTGCAGAATATGCATGTGTTTAATGCTAATACCCATTTAGACAAATGACTGGTGTAGAAAGTGATGGGGCCTTATGGTTAGCAGAAGCCAGCAAAGCTAGCAGGGATTCATTTTTCAGAAGGAACAACAAGCCATGTGTCATGCACAATGCATGTGCTGCACAGTTTTCAACTCAAAAATAGGTGACTCAGGCAATGGGAATGACGGACATCCAGGCTAACTGATAGGCTCTACAAGTAGGAGTGGTATTAAAGTAGTGGAAGAATAAGTACATCATTCTTTGGGGTTAAAAGAAATGTTAATTGAAACAGAAAAGCAACGAAGAAACTTCCAATGGAGAGGTAATGATAGCCTGACACATATCAAAGACCTTGGAACAACCTTCCTAGTAGGAACTCCGCCATCTTGTTTGTCACTCCCAGTGTTCGAAATATCGGTATCGCACCATGTATCGCACCCTTGGGATATAGATACGTATCGGTTATCGCACGGGATATATCGTTTGTATCGCATAATTTATCGCACTTTTGGGGAAACATTGAGAAAATGGTTGAATTTTTTAATGAAACTTTGGGGATTGTTAAAAAATCCCTTAATACACACTTTTAAATCATAAGATCTCAAAAAAAAAAAATGCACATAATAAATTTCCTTTGTATAGGGTCATAAGCTATACATTGTTTAATTGAACTAATGCAACTATATTTAAATTGAATGCATGATATTTATAAATATATTAAAGTCATGTGTGAAAACACATACAATTCATTGAAAAGCAAAATAAGAAGTAAAAATTGAAAAATATACATATCAATGATGGGACTGGTAGTGGCCTAGACCCACATAGAGTTGCGCGGTGGCTCGTAATCATCGTCTCCATCTTGATGGGGCTGGGAATAGTACTGTTACTTCACAAGTCAATAATATTGTGCCCAGGTCATAGTAGAGTGGTACCAGCTAAGATACTCCCTGACATAACGCCGGTACTCATCCTCACCGAACTGAATCAATACGCCCATCCGTGGGTACTGCATAATCGTCGCAGTCTGTAATTGATATGGATCTGGGAAGGGCACATATGAAGCTCCCTGGTATCCATATTGTTGGTCATATCCATATTGTTGCTCATATCCCTGCCCATATGCAGAAGTGAACTCCTGACCATAGTTGAAAAATGATATGCCGTAACTGCTGGAGTCACTCGCCGCATATCCACTAGGTCCATATCCATGCCCATATTGTGGCACAAAACTCGAGCTACTCTCATGTGTTTGTGATTCGGATTCATGTTGTGACCTGTAACTCGAGCTCAACTCCCTCGTCCGTGATTAAAAAAAAAAAAAAGACTCAAACATTTCGACTGGAAGCCTAAAAAATTTCGGGATTTCAGTTATCGCACGATATATCGGCCGATATCACGCAATATATCGCAGATTTCGTGAGATGCCATCGATATCTTCACGATATCCTCAGCTTGACAGAGTCATGGGTTCATTGCAGAGGACTCACGAGTCCATTGTAGCCAACAACCCGCAACAACGATAACAAGGGGCTGCATGTTTACCAGAAAATCAAAAAAAAAAAAAAAGGAAATAAAAGAAAAAAGAGAAAAAATTGTGAGAGTACCTGTGGCCGCAGCGATCGGAGATTCGGAGGTGGGCCATTCCATCGATTGATGGAGTAAGTTCGGTTTCCCTCCTTTTGCCCATTTTCTTCTGTTTTTTCTTCGAAATAGGATATCTCGGGGATTCCGACGAGAAATCGGGCCGGACTGAATGCGATTGAAGAATCTTCTTCCTTCCGAAACCCTTCACTTCTGGAACCCTCGCCGAAATCTCGCTGCCGTAACCGTCGTGGCCCTCTTTCATTTCAAAAGGGAGGGAGAAGGACGCGGATGAGAGGGAGGGACGCGGATGAGGTTTTCACTCCATGGACTGTAGAGGAGAAATCGGATGAGAGGGAGAGGGATGCGGATGAGTTACTCAGTACGCTCTTATCGTGCTGAGTAAACTCTATTGGGCCCACTGTAAATGTTTGTGGTTTATCCACACCGTCCATCCGTTTTTCCAGATCAGTTTAGGGTTTGAAAAAAAAATTTGAAGCTTATCCAGAGCTCAAGTGGGCCATACCACAGGAAATAGTGGAAGTAATTATTTTCACGGTTGAAACATTACTAGGCCAATATATCATGTTTATTTGTCATCCAAATGGTTCATAAGATCACGTTAAACATGGATGAAAGGAAAAAATAAATATAATGTTGATCCAAAACGTTTATGGGCCCAAGAATTTTTCAACGGTAACATTCAATTCACACTGTTTCATGTCGTGTGGTCCATTTTTCAACGGTAAGAATATGAATTTTGTTTTGCCACTTCATTCATATATTTTTACCATTATGAATAGATTAGATGGAAAATTAACGTTATGATGGGGCCCATATAACTTTGATTTCATTTGAGCCGTTCATACAACTCAGAGCTCGAGGCGCGTACGCGCTCGTCTTCGCACGACACGTACCTACTACAGTTGTGTACTGCGAAGGATGTTGTGTGGGCCCCACCGATATGTTTGTGTGAAATCTACCCCATCCATCCTTTTCAAGAGATAATTTTAGGACGCGCGACCAAAAAATAGATGTATCAAGCACTCAACTGGGCCACACGAGAGGAAATAGTTGTTCTTCAGTGAGCATCGTTGAAACATTTTTAAGGCTATAAAATTTCTGTATCAGGCTATATTTTTAGTGTTTTCACTTCATCCAATTTGGAATGACCTTATAAACGGTTTGGATTGCATACAAACATCAAGGTGGGGTCCAGGAAGGTTTCAACGGTGGGAATTTCTTTCCCCAATTTCCCCTCTCGTGTGACCCCTTTGAGTCTTGTATCCACCTCATTTTTGGTACAACGTCCTAAAATGTGCTCGCGAAACGGATGAACGGAATAAATTTCTCACATACATTGCACTGGGCCCCACTCGGTATCCCTGCGCAGGAACTTCTTGCGAAAGGCTTTCGCAGGATTTCCTCATCCATGTGGGACGGGAACGAATTGGCTACTCCCCCTGACACCAGCCCCATCGCTGGCGGTCGGTGCTCTGTGGGCCCCACCATAATGTATATGTTTCATCCTTTCCGTTCATCCATTTTTACAGATCATTTTATGGCTCGATCCCAAAAATGAGAGGTATATAAATCTCAGCTGGACCATACCACATGAAAACAATAGTGATTGGACATCCATCATTAAAACCCTCCTAAGGCCCACTGTACTGTTTATTTGACATCCAACGGGTTGATTAGGTCATACAGCCCCAGATGAAGGGAAAAAACAAAAATCAGCTTGATCCAAAACTTCTATGACCCAATTTTTTTTTTAATGGTCGATGCTAATTCAACACTGTTTCCTGTAATGTGGTCCACTTAAGATTGGGATACAACTCATTTTTGTTATTATACCGTAAAATTATCTGTTTAAATAGATGGATGGCATGGATGAAACACATACATCATAGTGGGGCCCACGGCTGGTGTCAAGGGAGTAGCCAATCCGTTTCCGCGTGGGACGCTACTGGCTGAGTGACGTGACTGATTTTTGTGGTTCCCACCATGATATATGTGTTATATCGGCACCGTCCATACATATGAAGATATCAATTTACAGCAAGAGCCAAAGAATGAGTCAGATCTAAAGCTCAAATGGACCCCACCACAAAAAAAAAAAATGTGGAGAGAGTGACACCCACCATTAAAATTTTCTACGACCCACAGAAGTTTTCGATCAAACTGAAATTTGTGTTTTCCCTTGTTTCATGTATATTTTAACCTGTGAACATGTTGGATCTCAAATAAACATCATAGTGGACCTTAGGAAGGTTTCAACGGTAGGAGTTACTCTTCCCACTGTTTTCTGTGGTGGGGTCCACTCCAAATTTAGATCTGACTCATTCCTTCTATCATGGCCTAAAATGATCTCTACAAATTGATGGACGGTGTGGATACAACACATACATCATGGTGGGTCCCACAGAACCTAGTGACGTCACTTCAACAGAGTCCCGCTGGGTACTCAACCTGTCACCACTACCAACCTTTCTGTACTAGCTTGCATGTTACACAAGCAAAATTTTGAATTCAATCAGCAAAGTTGCTTTTGATATACGGCCAATACACGTGGCCCACCGTGAATGCATGTGATTGATCCACACCGTCCATTCATTTTTCCAGATCATTTTAAAACTTATTGGGGCCACACAAGTTTTTGAATCTGGCCGATATTTGTATGTTACCTTCATCCAAATACGTGTGACCTTATATACAGGTTGGATGGCGAATAACATTACAGCGGGCTAGGCTGGTGAGTGTCATTAATCCACTGTTTCATGTGGAGTGGTCCACTCAAGCTTCAGATTTGGTTCATTTTATAGCTCATTCCTTAAACTGAGCTATAAAAAATAGATGAACGGAATGGATATAAAACACTCATCAAGTTGGGCCCCACAACATCCAACCCCACCTAGCTGGATGGGTTCATTTATCACATGGGCTACAAACGCACCTGAACAATGAAAAATAGATATGTGCACCAGGTGAACTGAGAATGTATATCTCGGTGATTATACAAGCCGTATTAGAGTAATCAAGCCATTCAACTAGTGGGACCTTCTCGAGATTGATCATTGGATTAGAATCTAAAAAATTACATGATCATAATTCACTGATTTATGGACATTTAATTAATGGTTAAGATGACAAATAGTCTACATTTCTAATTCGAAAAACACGTACATTACTGAAATATGGGATTGTCAAAATCTAATTTTCGGTTTGGACAATTTTATTTTGAGTTACAAGTAAGATTTGTGTACAATCTCTGATTGCATGAGCATGTACCACCTCTCTGTCAGGATGTATCCAATAACTGCCGTGGCCAGGAACAACTTTATGATACAAGCCAGCATCTTTGCACGTACACGAGGTTTTTAATTCTGAGAATTTGGGTGAATTTTTCGGTAATGAAAGCCATTGATTTGTTGTATAAGAGTAGGTGGAATATGGTTTAGAAAAATATTAACCGTTAAATGTTTTCTCAGACGGTTAAGAAATGAAATAGCAGGTAGTAAGACAGATGATCGGCTTGGATATAAAAAATAATCTTAAGGTGGGCCGCACATGGATTCTTGAAGTAGTTTTCAGTTGAAAAATATAATATTATTCTTGTTCATACTCATGCATGCCAGCATGCAATTTTCTATTATACATAAACATCTCATCCACCCTATGACATAGCCTTTGTCATTTTCATTATGTTTTTTTTTTTTTTTTTCTAATTTTCTATTATGTTGTTTTTTCATCATGTTTTTTTATTTTTTTTTTCAATATGTGAAACATGTGATAACCAACATAGACCATGTGATTGTCAAAAGGTACCATGAAATATGACCTACCTGTATAATATGGAAACTTGGTGAACAAGCTTTCATAAAATGTCATGATGTACATACACAATATAATATTCTTTTACAGATAAAATGTCAGGAGGCAGAGGTGGGAGACAACCAGATAAAGGGTGGCAATATGGTCGGCCCACTCCCGATAATCGATTCGGGAGTATATGTAATTTATGTGGCCATGTATCAAGGAGTGGGTGGGTAACCCGCTTGAAGGAGCATTTAGCGGGAGAATATCGCAATGTTGTGGATTGCCCTAGTTGCCCACAGGATGTGCGAGAAGAGATAAGGGTCATATTGAAAAAAAATGTAAAGACAAAAAATGAACGACATGCACGGGACAGAGAGATTAGAGAGGAGTTGGGGCGACCAACATATGTAGGTGAGAAGGATGTCGTGGATCTCGATAGCGATGATGATCCCGATTATAGACGCGCAATTCAAGAATCCATCCGGGATCAGTGGGAGAGATCAGGATAGGAGGTGGGACACGAATAGGCCTAGATTTGAGGGATCTATCCATGAGCATGGTGGGGGGAGTGAAGCAGAGGGAGTATGGCAGGGGGTAGTAGAGCAGGGGAGAGTGTTAGGGGTGGATCAAGGGAGGGTAGTAGGCGGGGAGGAATATGGGGCATGGGCAGGAGTAGTAGCATGCGGGTGCCGGATCTACCTTCAAATCCGAGGATGTATAAAAAGGCAAGAGGGACACAAAAGAAAATAAATGAGATGTTTAGTGGAGGAGATGTAAGGAAAAAAGTTAAAAAATTTATAACAAAATTTTTTATATAAGATCAAATCCCCGCAAATGCCACAGCAAGCCTACACTTCAAAAATATAAGTAAAGTGCAGCGTGGGGGTGAGGGTGTGCAGCCACCCACACCCGCACAGATCATGAGGAAATACTTGGATGATGAACATGCAGAAATGAAGACATACATTGATTCGTATCGGCAATCATGGGAAACGTACAGTTGTACCATCATGTGTAACAGTTGGACCGGACCGACGAAGATGTCAATTATAAATTGTATGGTCTATTGCAGGGGACGGGCAGTGTTCCTAAAGTCTATAAATGCGAGTAATAAAATTAAAGATGGTGACTACATCTACAAACTAATGCACAACATCATGTGAGATGTTGGAAGGAGAAACATTGTGCAGTTTGGTACAGACAATGGGAGTGCATTTGTCAAGGCGGGGAAGGATATTCAGGCGAATTATCCTATGTATTGGACCCCTTGCGCAACCCATTGCATCGATCTCATGTTGGAGGCAATCGGGGATATGCCGTCGGTGAAGACCGTAATTATTAATGCACGGCTCATTACAAACTTCATATACAACCACACCTGGTTATTAGCCGCGATGCGCAAGAGGTGTGGTGGGGATATAGTGTGACCCAGGGCGACACGATTCGCCACAAATTATATCGCCTTAAGTAGCCTCCTCAAAAACAGACAGGGTTTACGGGAGCTTTTGACATCTCATGATTACGAAGAATGGAAAAAGAGATTGACGAAAGTAACCTGGAGAATCGAGGAGCTGGTGCTGAGAAATGAATTCTGAGATCGCGTGCGTAACGTGTTGGGTATTCTAGAGCCCATTTACATAGTGTTGAGGATGGTGGACAATGAGACAAATCCGTCGATGGGGTCGCTGTATCCGTCCATACAGCTGATGAAAAATGCCATCATGGCTAAAGCTCCCAACGCTTATAAGTGGGTGCATGCAATAATAGATGACCGCTGGAAAAAGACGCTTTCTCACCCATTACATCATGCTGTACTTAATTTACCAATTTTTTTTTTACTATACGCAATAATAAACGAGGGTTGTAATGATGTATAGATATTGGTTTTCAGTGTATTTCCTTAATCCCAAATATCATTACAGCCGGAAACTCTACGAAGATAATTCATTTAAGAGGGCTGTACATGAGGTGTACGATCACTTATTCTCCGATTGTCCGAGGAAAGGCACCTTTGGTACTGAGGTAAATATGTTTCGCACTTACATTCTCCATATCTTCATCTTAATTATTTCATACTTATCATGGCTGTTATACGCCATCAATAGATTGTTAGATTCCGCGACGCGGTTGGAACGTTTGGGTGCCATCCTGCGGTGATGTCAAGGAACACCATGATGGCATGTGAGTTAATGCGATAAACATAAATTCTATATTATTTTGGAATATCTAAAATAATGAAAGAAATTTATGATATGCAAATGAATGGTGCTCTATGTACGGAACTGATTGCGAGGTTTTACAGCGACTGGTTGTCCGTGTGCTTGCATAAACGGTGTCCTCGTCACCCTGTGAAAGGAATTGGAGTACATTCTCCCTTATCCACACAAGTAAACGTAATAGAATAGGATATGAAAAGCTTCAAAAGCTAGTGTATTGTCACTGCAACATGAAGTTACAAGAAAGGCTGCTCCGCCCAAAAGGAAGAAAAAAAGCGCAGGAAGACCCACTGGACCTGACGAGGGTCGAACAACATGCATATGTTGGGGATGAGGATGATGATCCAGTTTACCAGTGGGTTAGGTCAGATGACTTGGATACCTCGGATGGGCGACCAGAGCCACATGTTGCGGCGGAAGCAGAGGCACAAGGGATTGATGTTGACACACATGTGGAGCAACAGAGATCTCCTGATGAGGCATTCGACCCATTGACGAGGAGTCCGGTGGGTAGCCTGAGTAAGTCACTATCACGCGAGACACGTGGCGGGAAGACATTGTCTGACACCGAGACTGAGTCAGACAGTGATGCGGGGAATGGGTTTGGTGATGGAGATGGCGGCGATAAGGGTGAAGATGACTCTGATGACAGTAAGGAGGAGGAGGATGATGATGATGATAGCCGGGACGGGGATGGGAGTCAGGATAAGAGGCATCTTAGCCCTTTCACTGGAGAGGAGAATTTCGATCATTCCACGCAGGACTCTGACCATGGTTCTCGTCCAGGAGAACCACGACCCCATCTTGTTTACAATAAGACATACACGCGTCAAAAGGTATTGCAAAAAAAAATAAAGACTCAAAAACTTTCAGATTTTGAGGAGCTGCTGGCAAAATGCATAAGGAACACAAGCGTTCGTGACAGGCGAGGTGGCTCTAGATTTGGATTACGGACGAGGGAGGAGAGCTCAAGTTACAGGCCACAACATGAATCCGGATCACAAACGCATGAGAGTAGCTCGAGTTTTGTGCCATAGTATGGGCATGGATATGGACCTAGTGGATATGCGGCGAGTGACTCCAGCAGTTACGGCACATCATTTTTCAACTATAGTCAGGAGTTCACTTCTGCATATGGGCAAGGATATGAGTAACAATATGAATATGACTAACAATATGGATACCAGGGAGCTTCATATGTGCCCTTCCCAGATCCATATCAATTACAGACAGTGACGATTATGCAGTACCCACAGATGGGCGTATTGATTCAGTTCGGTGAGGATGAGTATCAGAGTTATGTCAGGGAGTATCTTAGTTGGTACCACTCTACTATGACCCGGGCACAATATTATCGACTTGTGGAGCAGCAGTACTATTCCCAGCCCCATCAAGATGAAGACGATGATTACGAGCCACCGCGCAACTCTATGTGGGTCTAGGCCACAACCAATCCCATCATTGATATGTATATTTTCTAATTTTTACTTCTTATTTTGCTTTTCAATGAATTGTATGTGTTTTCATACATGACTTTAATACATTTATAAATATCATGCATTCAATTTAAATATAGTTGCATTAGTTCAATTAAACAACGCATAGCTTAAGACCCTATATAAAGTAAATTTATTATGTGCATTTTATTTTTTTTTGAGATCTTATGATTTAAAAGTGTGTATTAAGGGCTTTTTTAACAATCCTCAAAGTTTCATTAAAAAATTCAACCATTTTCTCAATGTTTTCCAAAAAGTGCGATAAATTATGCGATACAAACGATATATCCCGTGCGATAACCGATACTTATCTATATCCCAAGGGTGCGATACCGATATTTCGAACACTGGTTTCAACGGAAGTACTCAATAGTATTAACATAGAAGATACAAGAAGACGATCTATATACATTCAGACAGAACCACAACATCATATTCATTATAATTAGATAAAGAGCATGTTCTTAGGATTTCAAACACCTGCGAAACACAAAGATAGTGCTTGTTCAGGAACTCGAGGCTAAACAGACGGTAAAATATGCATGCATGGACCTGTAATAAAAACATTGGCATTATATGATGTTGATAAAACCTGATTTTTCAAGATATTTTTGTGATATCCTTAAACTATGATAAACTAGGTATTGTCTTTTGCATTAATGATTGAGTTTTCATTTTCCACAGATGAGTAATATCAAATATGAGACAGGACATGACTAAGTTTGGGCCTCTTGTTTACATGAGATCCACTCAGCAGTCTCATAAATACCAAAACCAGAGAACTTGTGTTTGAGCTCTAATAGAAAGTACACAGTAGACATGATTATAAACTTCATACCTTGCAATTTTTCAGCTTCAGACCCATACCATGGAATTCTCCTAAAGACTTTTTATTTCTGAACTTATGGAACCAATCTCAGCCTAGCACAAGATTTCTGTAAATATTAATGATTTCAATGATAAGAAGTCCAATTGTATTAGAAAAATATTTAGCATAATGAGCATTGAGCAGAATAATCGAGTCTTATTTAAACACAAGGAACCTGAAGGTCAAAATACTGAGACAACAACCATATAAACCAATCTCATTAGAGATACAAGGAATCTTTAAAGTTGAAGTAATAAAACAACAAGCAACCTGTTCTTATTCTGAAAGAATACAATCGCAAGAAACAGTAAACCATATCAAGTACAAATACATAGAAAACGACAAAACCAGTGTCTGACCACTACCCAATTATTTTAGAAGTGGAAGAAGAGGATTGGGGTCCTTAGCCTTTCAGATTCAAGCTAGCATGGTTACAAGTGGATTGTGTTTGCAGAGAAAATTAGAGAATGGTGGGGCCTCATTCGAGATGGATGGATATGCAGGCTTTCATTTATTTCAGAAGATGAAATTACTAAAAAAGAAAATTGTGGTGTGGAAAAAGGAGGTGTCTAAGCCTCATGAAGAGGAATCGGCCAAGCCGCTTCAAGATATTCAGGCCCTTGATATAAAAGAAGAATCCAAAGAGCTGTCACAAGAGGAGAGGACATGGAGAGAGATTTACAAAGCAAAATAATTCAAGGCTACGAGAGGAATCAAGTGGAGACAACGTTCTCGGGTGGTTTGGCTGAAAGAGGGAGACAAAAACACAAAATATTTTCATGCAATGGCAAGTGCACGGGTGCAGGTCAACAAAATAAGAAGTTTATTGGTAGATGGGGAAAGAATTGAAGGTAAGGATAAAGTATGCTTAGAAATTGTTAATTTTTGTAAAAATTTGCTCAGAAGGGAAGAATGGTTGAGACCTTCTCTTGATAATCTCTCTTTCGCATCCTTATCATTTGGCGGAACCATTAGAAAGGTCGGATTTAGAGGAAGAAATTAAAAGGACAGTTTCAGAGTTAGGGAGTGATAAGGCTCATGGTGGTTTCCCACTCGCATTCTTTCAAATTTTCTAGGGTTCAATAAACTACGATTTGATCAATTTTATTCAAGAATTTTTTATTTGGGTCACTTGGCTACAGAGTTCTGGGTGACATTTATTGTCTTAATCCCTAAGAGGGGGCAGAATGCTTAAGGGATTTTAGGTCGATCAACCTCTTAGTGGGCCTGTACAAGATCCTAGCAAAGATTTTGGCCTTAGATACAACTTGGTACTTAGTGAAGTGATTTCAAGATCTCAAGGGGCATTTGTAAAAGGCAGACAAATAGCAGATAGTGTTCTTATAGCTCGTGACTGTATTGACTCTTGTAAGAGGAAAGAATCGAGGGGCATTGTCTGCAGGCTAGATATTGAAAAAGCTTATGATCATGTAGATTGGAACTTTCTCAACTACATGCTACAACGTATGGCATGTGGGGAGAAATGGAGGGCCTGGATGCAAGTGTGTATTCGATTGCCAAAGTGCTCAGTGTTGGTAAATGGAGCTCCCAGCAGATACTTTTCGTCTTCTAGAGGTTTGCGACAAGGTGATCCATTATCACCTTATCTATTTGTAGTGGTAATGGAGGCATTAGGGAGGATGATTGAACAAGGGGTGTTGGTAGGTCTAGTGGAAGGCTTTCGGGTGGATAATTCATATTTTTAAATCTCTCATTTACAATATGTGGATGACACTTTATTATTATGCAAGGCAGATGAAATGAAAATTGATAACCCCCGGGCCATAATTACATGTTTCGAGGTAGTTTTGGGCTTAAAAGTTAACATAAATAAAGGAAAAATTTTGAGAGTTGGGCTCTTAAAGGAGGAGAATGAGGCTTATGCAGCACATTTTGGATGTAGAGCAGGCTTATTCCCTTCCTCATATTTAGGGCTCCTCTTATGCATTGCAAAGCCGCCCAAACATTTAGAGGATGAAGTGATAGAAAGGATGAAGTGATAGAAAGATTTGGAAGGAAATTACCATCTTGGAGATGGGGACACCTTTCTTTGGGTGGAAGGCTAACTCTAATTAAATCGCCAATGTCTAATCTTCTGATTTATTTCATGTCTAATCTTCCGAGTGTCATATAACGTTTCTTTGGCGATATGGTGCTCCTTTTAAGGTGGCCGCATTTGCATAGTTGGTGGGTAGGAGAAAGGTCCTTACAGTTGATAATCTTCGAAGGTGCAGCTTGATATTGCCTAATGTGTGCCTTCTATGTTATAGTGATGATGAGTCAGTTGATCATCTATTCATTCATTGCCTCTTTGCTTCAAAGATGTGGTCCAGCTACTTCAACCTATTCAGACTTTCATGGGTCTCCCCAAAATCGATTGATCAGTTTTTCTTGGCTTGGCATGAAGGTGTAAAGAGTAAGAGTGGGAAGTGAATATGGAATTTATGCTCATTAGCAGGGCTTCGGAGCATTTGGTTGGAGAGAAATAATCTCTGCTTTCAACATTGAAGGGGCCGCTTTTTCTTTTTCTTTTTTGAAGTTTTTTATAGGGCAAAAATGAATGTAACTGAGTGGACGTATGCAACTAATGTTTTCCCTGTTACTCAATTTCCAGCTAGCTGGTTAGATCTGTAGTGTGTTCTTTTTTTCTTTTGTTTTTGTCTTTTCCCTTGCAATCTTTGGTCTTTGGCCTTTTTCAATAAAATTATCTTTTATCGCCTAAAAAAACGACAAAAAGTAAAGACAATATCAAGAGTTTGTACAGAAATAAGTTCTCTTTCAAATGAGTTAACTATTGACATTAGTGAATAAATAGATAATTAGAAGAGAAACAACATAATTTACCACAGACAAATAAGGGGACACACAACTTACAAACAGTAAAACAATTCTTCGGTTCTCATAGACAAATATGTGTATCCAAGTTTCCGATCTCTCAGTCTTGCTTAAAAGTCACAACAATATGATGTGACCTGGAATTTGAAATTTTGAAGTTCACATCATGGTCATCACTCTTTACTAAAACCAATGGGAAAAGATAGAATTTCCTCATCGTTTCTAGGACTACAAACCCTGAGGCATGCATGAGTACCTCGACATTAATGGAAATCCAATGATAGTGTGATCTTCAACTTATGGAGGAGGTATAAATGGTGGGGCACCGGCAATGCAAATCTTCGTGTTGACTTTAATTGGGTATTTAGCCCAGTAATGTGATGTCCAATCGTGAGGGTGACTGTTTACTAAGAGTTTTCAGAGAGATTGTCTCTAAAAAGGAACAATTTCATCAGAAAGCTAGCAGAAATTCCATCAAAATCAAGGTATTCCGTAACAGCAATGGACTAACAATGGTCATAACGCCACCACCGTTACCTTTACAATACGGGTCGTAACAGCTATTATGGCCCTCGTAATAGTCATTATGGTCTCTTTGCTTATTAAAAGAAAAATCCGAAAACTTGTATCTGCCCTGTAACGTTGAGAAGAAAAATATGAAAAACATGTATCTGCCCCATAACAGACCATTACGAGGTAGTTATGGCCTTCACAGGGAGCATAATGAGCCGTTAACGGTGGTTACAGGTCATTTTTCCATAACGGTTATTATGGCCATTACGACCGCATAACGTGTAACGGTTGCCACCTTTACTGTTACGTAACGGCCTTTACTGTTACGTAACGGCCTTTACAACACACCATGGTCACAATAGATGGGAAATGGTTGGAGGGGCTAGAATGGTAAAAGTAGTCATAACAAAGGCACATCAACCCTTCATCCAATAAATTGATAAAATAAGAGTTGCTGCCACTTAGTTCTTTTAAGATAATAATCTAAATATGCATATGCATCTTTTTTGCAAGCCTTTCAGGCATGTCAGGCAATCGCTACAAACATAAAGAATTGTTAAATTTTAATTGCAGATCAAGGGGGGGAAAAACAAAAAAAAACCAAGAAGTCTAATGTGCACTGAGATACCTGGAATCCGCTGAGAAGAGTTTCCATCTGTGATAAAATGCCATCACAATCATGAATTTGATCATGTAGGGAGACCAGGTTATCACTCTCTTTTATGCAGTCCTGCGTGATTAGAAAAGGGTAAGAATCCTAAACAAATATGTACAATTGGGAACACAACCACACAAAGCTGGAAAACAAAAACAATAATTAAAAATTATTAAAATAGTGAACACCACTAAATCATAGGTGGTTCCTTCTAAACGACTTATGACTCACATATTATTTACATGAAAATAGAGAATTGTAATTATAAAATATGTGCAAACAGATAAATTTTATTGCATTTTTTTGGAGGTTTTGGAGTTCAAACATGAGGAACGAGGTCAAGTTGGGAAGCCCCTCCTGCCAGTACTAACACGCAAAATGATGATAGTAGTATGTGGGTAATCTGGGTCTAACTGGAATAAAGTGTTTAGGAATGATGATCAGGAGAGCAATTTTACCATTCATCACATAGATTCTTATTGTATATATGTTTCCAACATAAATTTGGGGCCTCTACCAATTTTACCATGCAAGAAACATCTGCCACAAAATATTGCCTACATAGGTTTAACAATGTAAAAAGAAAACAATATAAGCATCCAATGCAGAGATATAAACAGGCTATAGTTCACCAAACCTATAGATAAAACATCTGGCAAAAAGTTATCACATTTAATTCACTCACTATCCTTCAAAAACTGCAAATTTCTCCTATTTACAGAGCAGCTTCAGGTGCCAACATCAATGACTAAATAATTGACAAGAGAAAACTTCCTCTTAAACATGTCACCATGTCCATTGTCACTAACTGAACAAGAGATGTATCTATAAGCTGTCAATTTAGGCATAGGAAAGCAACTGTATATATTCCGTACATTAAAGAAACAGAATCTGCCAAATAAATCTTTGCAATGGGTACTATGCTTCTCAATGAGCATTCTTGTCTTGAAACAGGACTGCAACAAGAAGATTGATACTTACGAACTATTACTAAGAAGCTTTTCCAAGTTAATGGATTACATGATTTGTAGCATCACCAGTTCCCCAAAAGAAATTGCTAACAACAAACCTCTAAAACTTAAATGCATCCACCTGAATTGAGTCCAATTCAACTTGACGCACATCCTTTTCAACACCCTTCGCATATTCACGCAATTTTGTGCCTTTAGCCAATATATTTGCCTCTACCTACAAGACAACAAACACTAAAACAGAAGTGAAATAAAAATACATGAAATTTTGATCTCATAATCATCACTAACAACACACCCGAAGAAGATAGTGTCTACCGAAATTCTAATGAATATACCAATATGCAGACCTATCTTTACACTGCTTCTGTGAAATAATTAGATCTTAGACGGATACAAAAAAATGCTATTATTTTCTTTAATGGAACATAGAACTTATATCAGGAGAGAGAGAGAGAGAGAGAGAGAGAGAGAGAACCATGCAACCTAGATTTCAAAAACCGAAAATGATCTCTAACTGTTGAAATTAGTGTGAATACCTCCTCCCTATGAAGAATCCACCAACTCATTGGCCCCTGTAAGGAAAAGGAAGAAAGAGTACATACAAGGCAGTTCTCCCTGATCTCGTGAACCCAATTCACTAACCAATAACCACTAACCACCAAGAAAACCTGCCAGTACTCCCCACCTAATAGCATTAGATGAGTCCATCTAATTCTCATGAATCTGAGATGCACAACCGAAGCTCTTTCACACCTTGCAAGATAGAATGGACCTCAGCACCACGAGAGTCCCAAAAACCTAATCCTATCATCTTTTAACATTACAGAATGCATAGTTCTACATTGTAGACTGTGAGCACTGCATAACTACAATCAGCCCCATGGCCACCACTCATGCACATGTAATAAAATTCAGCAAAGGAATGACTAAGCTCTAACCAATGTTCGAAATATCGGTATTGCGTTACGTATCTCACCCTTGGGATACAGATATGTATTGGTTATCACATGGGATATATCGGTTGTATCGCGTAATGTATCACTGTGGACTCAGCAGACCATAATTCTAAAACTTGCTCTCGATTTGCGAATCAACTGTACACGCAAGGTTTCGAGTCAATACACCAACTTGATGTTTAGTGAAAATGTATCTATTCTTTGATTACTTGTACTATTTCTATCTGTTTTACTTATAATTATATACATAATACTTTTAATTATATTTATTAAATATCGAGTTGAGTCGGGTCGAGTCTTTCAATCAACCCGACCGGCTGAACATCGAGTCGAGTTCTTGGGTTTTCAAACTATGCAGCAAACATCTTGCTGATTAGCAAAAACAATTGCATCGATGCTTGCATTTAGAACAACTAGAAATAATGCAGAAGAACTAACATACAAAATTTTCAGTTTGAATGCTTACCAGTAATCTCCACAAGAGCAACTTCCATCCCTAAAGCAATGAAAGCGATTTGTGTCTCTCAACACGATCTCGCGGCCTACAGCCTTCGATATGTACTTGATCGCATTGTGGCAATCACCACAGATGCAGAGGTTCTTTATTATTCGAATCCTCATTGGAGGTGGCGTACTTATCAGCGCGTAAGCAATCGCCAGCTTCTCGTTATGATAGTAAAAGGGCGCGCTCTTTTTCCTCCTCCTCTACATCGAGCAGCACAAAATCAGTATCAGCCACGTATCCCATATCTCCAACGCTTCTCATCAGATCTTCCACCTTATCATATATAGCGGCCCCTTCTGGGTGGGAGCTATCACCCGCTACAAACAGATGGACGCTGTTCTTCACTTCAATCCAGCTATAACCCGGGTCCTTCTTCACATTCTTCAATCTCATCGTATTCCTAGCATCTGCTGCATCACCCCATTGGCCGGCTGAGGCGTAGATGTTCGACATAAGAACATAAGCAGCTGAATCAGATGGCTCCAAATCCAAAAGCCGGGCCGCCACCCGCTTTCCCACCTGTGTGTCCCCTTTAACTGTACAAGCACCAAGCAACGCTTTACACATCGATGCGGAAGGATCAAAAGGCATTGATTCGACGAGCTTTTCTGCTTCTTTCACAAGCCCCGCGCGGCCAAGAACATCAACTAGGCATGAATAATGCTCTGTTCTAGGCTCAATGCCATAGTCCTTACTCATCGAATTGAAGTACATATGAGCTTCAGATACTAAGCCACCGGCATGACTACAAGCTGAAAGAACTCCAATAAAAGTAATCCAATCAGGTCGAATGCCCCAACACTTCATCTTTCTAAAGAGATCGAGGGCTTCGTCACCATTGCCATGTTGAGCAAAACCCATAAGCATTGCATTCCAAGATGCAACATTCTTTGCGCCCATCTTCTTGAACACATGGTACGAGTCCTTGATGCACCCGCATTTCGCATACATGTCGATGATCGAAGTCCCTACAAAGGTGTCTAATGCATAGTCCGACTTAATAGCGTTCGCATGGATTTGCCTCCCCTGCTCTAACACGGCCAAGCACGAGCATGCTTTGATGAGTGTAGCGAATGTGAATTCGTCGGGCAGGACCCCCAAGCGCCTCATTCGTTGGTAGAGCTGCAGAGCATGGTCATCGTCTCCATTCTCCACACATCCCGAGATCATGGCCGTCCAAGCAACCTCATCAGGCTCAGGTATGTCATCGAAAACAAGAATCGCATCACTCATGTCTACACACTTAATGTACATGTCCATGATCCCACTGCTAACGCATAAATCCGAATCGAACCCAAGCTTTATTGCATGCGCATGGATTTGCTTCCCTTGTTCAATAGCAACCAAGCAACTACAGGCCTTAATGGCTGTTGCTAACATGAACTGGTTCAATCTCTCCCCATGCTTCCAGATCAAAGAGATAAGATTCAATGCCCTAACATTGTCATTGTTCATTACATACCCCGCAATCATAGCATTCCAAGAACCCAAATCAAATCCATTCAGGTTGCAAAAAATAACTTCTGCTTCTTCCATCTCGCCATTCTTAGCATAAGCATCAATGAGCGACGTCAAAACAAAGACGTCTGTGAAATGACCAGTTTTCACTGCAAGAACATGAGCTTGTTTACCCAAAATGGAGCCTCTGGCAAGAGCTGAAGAGGCCCGAAGAATGCTTGCCAGTGTAAACTGATCCGGGATTGCACCGTCACGCAAAAGACCCAAGAAAAGGGCAACGGATTCTTCTGCCAAACCACTCTGCACATAACCTGATATCATTGAATTCCACGAAATCAGATCCAATTCTTCCATCTCGTCAAACACCTTCCTTGCGTAATCCAAACAGCCGGTCTTCGCATACATGTTGATGAGATTATTCATGACAGCAACATCCAAACTTAACCCGGTTTTTACAACCACACTATGGATTTGCTCCCCAGCTTTCAAATCACTAGCACCTGCAATTGCACTGAGAACAATCACAAACGTCACTTTGTCATATCCTACATTGAATCTCATAATCTCCATAAAGCATTCGATCACAGCCTCATTATCGCCGCCTTGTAAAAACCCAGTCATGGCTTTATTCCAGCCAATTATGTCCGAGTTCTCTTCAAACAAACATGCCTTAATCGCATACGCCCGGACCTGCTCGACATTCTCCTTCTCAGAAACCCTGCTAAGGATGGACTGAACACTAACATCATCCGGGCCCAGCCCACACCGGTGCAATGCTGAGAACAGAGAAACAGCTTCATTCTCGAGACCCAATTGCGAGTACGCCTTAATCATCATGTTCCACAACACAACATCTCTCTCAGACATTTCATCAAACAGGTAGCGAGCGTCCTCGATCCGTCCGAATTTCGAGTATATATTGACAAGAGCAGCTGAGACGAAGACGTCACAATCCAAACCAATCTTCACAGCATAAGAATGGACAGTTTCTGACGTATCGAGCAAACACGAGTGCAAGCATATCTTAAGGACTGGAGCTAACGTGAGCCGGCTGGGGGAGACTGCGGATCTGCGCATAAGGCGGAAAAGGAGAAGGCCTTGCTGGGCTGTGTCGGGGGAGAGAGCATAGCCTGCGAGGATCGAGTTCCATGTAACGAGGTCTCGGTCGGGAATTTTGTCGAACAGGTGGCGTGCGGAGGTTAGAGACCCGCATTTACAATACATGTTGATGAGGTTGTTGGTGAGGAAGCGGTCGGGAGAGAGGCCGGATGCTATAATGCGAGCGTGTGTGCATTGTCCGAGGCGGAGGGATTTGGACGAGATGGCGGTGCGTAGGATGGCGAACCATGGTGGTGTTGGGGCGGAGAGAGATGATGGCGTTTCTGGGAAGGTAAAGGAAGAGAAGTGAGGGCGGAGGAGAGATGAACGGCTGAGATTGGCTCGGAATAGCATTGCCTGGATTCACGGTGTTTTTTGCTTCTCAGCAAGCGGCCATTGTGGCACTTTGGTGCATCATCCACCCATCTATTTCGGTTTATATCAGATCAACGGTTTGGATTACAAAACTATTGGATCATTTGTATAGATTGGCCAACAATATTCAGATTCAAATACATGGTCAGGATCTCATACTTTTTGTTCTGACGCTGTGTGGCTATACGTAGTGTTCAAGACACCGAAGGATTCGAACCATTCATCTGTTGCCTGCTTATTTAGATGGCCCATATTCAACGTGGGAAATGGTAGTGATTGAATATCCACCATTAAAAACTTCTTGGGGTTTACTGGAATGTTTATTTACCATCAACCTGTTTGGTAATGTCACAAAGACCTGTACTAAGGGACTGCATAAATATCAGCTTGGTCCAAAACTTCCGTGGCCTGTAAAAAGATTTTAATGGTTAATCATCAATTTTTATTTCCTATGGTGTGGTCCACATGAGATTTTGACATACTTCATTTTTGGGATCGTTTCCTAAAATAAGTTGTTAGAACAGATGTACAGTGTGGATGTAAGGCATATACATCACAATGGGCCCCACATTTTGGGATCCACCCAAGTTGTCCTCATTCTTATGATGCTTGTTGTAGGTCATGTCAATTGCACATCCGATCCGTCCCGTCTATTAGATGGGCCCTCTGGCCATTAAGCATGGACAAGAACAGGTGGTGTGATGATGTGTTGGGAAGCGGATTGGCTGGTGTACCGCACATCAGCTATATATAGCTGCTGTAGGTGCTCCTGGTGCTCTGACTTATACGAACGGTTCAAAGGAGATCAAAGTTACATGGCCGCACGGTGATGTATTTATTATATGTACATGGTTCATCTATTTTTAGAGTTCATTTTAGAGCATTATGCAAAAAATGAATCATATTGAAAAAACATATGAACGACACCATAAATAGCAGTGGAGATAATGATTTTCACTGTTAAACAATTTGTAGGGCCCACCATAACGGTTATTTTACATCCTATCTATTCATAAGGTTACAAATACCTAAATTAAGAGTAAAAACAAATTTTATATTAATCCAAAACTTCTATAACCCTAAAAAGGGTTTTAATGGTAGACACTGATTTTTGCAGTGTGGTCCACTTGATAGTTATATCTATCTATTCTCTAAGGTCATAGAGACATAGATAAAAGGAAAACATAAATACCAACTTGATCAAAAACATTTGTATCCCTCAAGAAATTTCAACAAAGTATTTAATTCACACTCCAGTGGTGTGGTCTACTTGATCTTTGGATATGCTTAAATTCTGGGTTCGTGCCTTAAAATAAGCTATTAGGATAAGGCACATAATTTGCAATAGGGCCCACAAAGTTTCCTTAATATGCTATGGTGTATTGAATTACTCTATAAGATGGTAAATAAACATGACAATAGGTTTTAGCAGTGAGTCTTATTAATTATCTTCACCATTTCATGTGATACGGTGTATTTTAGCTAAAAATGAATTGAAATGGACAACATGGATATAAAACACATATATAATAAAAACTCTAGTGGGACACATGAAAAGGTAATGTTGGAAGCACCACTTAATATATGTATGAGAAAAACATTCTAAATAGAAACTCTAGTGGGACACACCTAAAAGAACAATTGGGAAGGTATGCTCAACTGCCAAAACAAATCTAGCTTTAAGCAATTTCTCTAGCCATAAATTTTTATAAAAACTTCTAAATTTTGAGTTTTTCTTAAGATATTACAGGGAAGATCACAAAAATAATTTTTCATTTTAAATTGGTAAATAAATTTAAAATCTAAATGCATATTTATATTACAAATTCCTACAAGTTTTTACCATTTTTCGTAATAATAATGTGATTAAAGTGTAATATTGTAATGCCTTGAAAATTGGGAGTCGAGTAGAAGCCCAACTCCCGAATTCCAACACATCACTTATGCAACATAGATAATGATAATTGAATGTTGTCCGTATTAGTGCATAAATATAAATAGAATTATACCAAAACAACGCATCATACTTCACAGATATTAAATTTACGCAAGTGGAAAACTATAATATATATATACAAGGTACATAAACGTGTTACCCAACCTCCAAAGTATTATGGTATTACTGAGCTGAATAAATACATATTTGTTCAAAATATACAAAATGATAAAAAAATGTGAACGTCCAACTAAACATATTCCCTGAAATTCTGTCAATCAGAGTGGCCTACATAAACCCGCCTGATAACTGTATGTATGAGAACTCTTCCTCATCATCGTAAAAGTCTGACTCGGCCTTTTACGTCACGCCAGCATCTGCATCTAAAACAGTCTAGTTGGTGTTTAAGACACCGTCCCAAAACGTGGGAGTGGGTGATCAACTCAGTGGAACAATAAAGTAAATGTTAATATGTTATCAATTCAGTCAAGCAGTAATGATAAAGCAGTACAACACTCATGTTTTAAGTACTCTTATTAATGTAAGAATGGTATGTTGTAATGATGTATGCCCTCACATGCACTCCCTCTTGCGACAACATCTTACGATCGCGGCATGCACTGCTCCCAATAAACGTGCACTTCCTCGCCAAAGCACCGTGCAATGCGATGCATAGTCGTATTAGCCAAGTTCTTAGTTAACCATTTTCATACAGCAAGATTGGGAACACTACACATTTAGGAACGGTTTGAAACCGTTCGTGAAAACCGTTCCTGAATACTTCAGGAACGGTTTGAAACCGTTCCTAAATGAGGCATCGCAGAAAAACAGGAACGGTTCAGAACCGTTTTGGGTACCATTTCAATTTGTAGAAACGGAATTTTAGGAACGGTTTTAAACCGTTCTGGTGCCAACGGTCACATTTTAGGAACAAATATTTTGAAACGGTTTTGAATGCTTATGTTGCCAACGGTCATAATTTAGGACAGAATTTTAAGAGCAATTTTAAACCCCTTTGTTCATTGTATGAGAGAGGGTGAGAGGTATGTAATCTACTTCTATTATATGATAGATAATTACACGAATAGAAGAACAAGACAATAGATTGGTGGTACCAATCATCGTAACACCCAGCATGTGGGCCCACTGGTGGCGACGGACGATGGTCATGAGCCACGCAAAACGAACCGAGGCCTCATGCAATTGGAACCATCTACATCCTCTCAATTTTGGTCTCATATCCGGCAAAATGGACAGCATGGATAAAACCCTTACATCACGGTGGGCCCCATAGAGACCTTTCTGGACAGATTATCTTCGAGGAGGGGACAAGACGCAATCCACTTCCTGAGTTTTGGAGTTAAGTACAACCAATTGAAAATCATTTTTTCATTGTTCTAAACTCAAAAATAGATAGGGACAGTCACAAACACTCATTCTATGTAAGTTTCTTAATTTGGCTCATTTATCATACATTCCAGAACATGAACGGTTCCGATGATTGAAACAGTCATCTTGTAGGCCTCCAAGGTCGGCGACAGACGCTGCACCTACATCGCGACAGAGGAAAAACCAACTATTTCTTTACTCCGTTTTCTCCTGTCATTACCTTCGTCCCTTCATCTCTCTCTATCTTATAAAATACTGCCTATGGAAGCGAAGAAATCTTCAACAGACAAAGAAACTGCCACTGCCAAAAGGAAAAAAAAAAAAAAAAAAAGCCCTTCAGAAGATTTCTGACTCGTATCGTAAATAAATGCAATTCCTTTGTTCAAAAAACTTAACCAAAAAATGAGAGAAAGAGGGCTCCTACTGACCTTGCAACACCTCTATACTGTCATGTTCTCTGCTCAAATGTATCAATGGACTTCCTATGAACTGGCTGCTTCTGGCCCACCTTCCCACCCCCTCTTCTTTGTGTCCATGGCTACAAAATCAGCCCTACCATGGGAAGATTCTCCTACACTTGTTAGGAGAGAGTTGGTTTAAGGCTCTAAAAAGGCAATAGGAAGGCCCAGAAGAATGTGAGTGGAGTGTGTGAGAAGAAGAGTTGCTGATATGCAGTTTAACTAACAATATGATCCTTGATCGAGTAAATGGCAGAACAGGATTCATGTAGCCAAACCCAATTAGTCGGGATAAGGTTTAGACAATGATGATTGGCATTATGTCATTCCTAGCACCTATTGACTGCAATATACATCTTTAAGTCAAAACAGAAAAGCACCAAACAACCTGCTACAGTGGTATTTATTGTCTCCATCTAAGATTTCAATAGCCGTAAATTGTGTAAGTGCTTCTTCATGAGTTCCAATATCCCCATGTATCTCAACAGTTAGATCCATAATCCGTTCATGCTTCTCAGACTTGCCTTGGCATTTCATGCACCTTATCAGCAATAACCATTCCAGTTTCGAGCAGCTATTCAGTACTCAGTACAAAATTTTGTTGCCAAAGGGTCCGTAGCATTTGTACCAGCTTCCTTAAGGCACACAGATTGCATTGTATCAATAGCATACCTGCCAAAATCACCCATTAACAGGATATCATTACATGCATTTGAAATGATAAAATATACGTTCAGATGGATGCAGCATAAACTCCAAAAATAGTTTAAACAACTAACCTCAAAAATTCATGGGCTTCTTCTTCTTAGGTGATCAGGTAGGATTTCATGGTTGTGCATGTGATCTGCAGATGATCAGATAAACATGTCATTTCTTTTCATGCTACATGTTCAGGAAGCAATTCATTTGTTTTCATCGTCAAACCATGGTGAAGTATGAAAAAAAAGGAATGTGGATCCCATCTTTACAAACATTTACAGAAGTGACAGGTAGATCAACATTTCATAATCACCAAATTCCCATGTATGGAAAGTCCAGCCCCTCCTCCCATGATGAATCCATTAAGAATTGAAACCTTGAACCATGTTTCTTAGTTAGTATTAAATTTTTTCGTATTTTACAGATAAAGAAAAATAGAACTGGACTTTGCACTCCTAAACATGCAATTTTCAATAAAAGTAACCATGAAGAAAATGCTAAAATTAAAGATGTATTACCTGAATTTCCCTGTATGTTGCCAATATCTAATTAAAGATGTATTCATTGCAAGCAAAATTTGCACCAAAACTCCAATGACCTGAAGCGTACAAGTAAATCTATCAAAAGTGGCATAAAAATTGACGGAAACATCATAAAATATTTTAGCTGGGATGAAATTATGTTAATGATGATGATTCACTAGTTCTACTTCTTTGTTACCAGAGCATGAACAGGAATAAAGATCAATTAGATCACTCTCTGTCATTGGATTTCAGGAAACCAATAAATTGCTCCAACCAGCTGACAAGACTCTGAAAACAATGGCAATAGAATTTGCACAATATCAGGTGCGGTCAAAGTGATAAGTTTTTCTTTTCCATCTGCAGAGTTGCTAAATCTTTTATGTACAACATTTGATTGATCAATATATCCAAGTCAATTATATAGCGAAATTTATACATTTATAATCTACAGGAGTAATCAGTCAATGAGTTGAGCACTTTACCAGGCGTGCATGGACATTCCCTCAACTAGAAAATGCACATTCCCTCAGCTGGAATTTATAAAGAGAAATATTAGAAAATCAAACAATTGCAATCATGAAGAAAGTTGTTGATGGTTCTTCCAAAACATATACAGGAATTGTAAGGCCCAATGAAAGTAAGGAGCGAGGTTCTTCTTCAAAATTTCAAAGTGTTTTTGGATATGATTAACTGTAGCATGCTCCAAATAATATGCACTTATTTCCTTCCTGCAATGCAAATAATGAACATTATCATTCTAGTAAGAAGTGGAGTAGTATGCTCTAGGAATGGCATTTACCAACTGAAAAAAATCATGTTAAAACAAAAGATTTGCTGAAAAGGAACCCATTCTTGTGTGCTTGTCTGTGGAAAAAAGAAAAAAGAAAAAAGGATACAGATAAGCATACTAGTAGCAAACTTTATATAACTATGTGTTCATGTCTATAGAAGAATAAATGTACAATGTTCACAATCAAGCTTCCTTTATTTATTACAACTAGTAGAAGACTAGCATTTTTTCGAACATGTCAAGTTAACAAAATTTAATGCCTTATGTATACAGTTTGTGTAATGAGAATTAACCTGCAAATGATGTGTTTCTTAATCCTACAAACATGGCAGATAAAGAATTCAAACGAGCATATGTTAGCTAGATTGGATCACAATTAAAAACAGAATGCAAATATGTCAACAGAACTTGATGGAATACTGCATATGTACCACTCCAAGTAATTCACAACACAAGTATACTAGATAAAAGAAGATCAGCAGCAAAAACATCTCTATCAAGGTCTAAAGGGAACATTAATACATGAAACTTGTACATTCTGTATCAACAACTATGCAAATAAGTAGATGAGATGAATAGCTTAAATATCATGCAATATCGAGTAGACTTGCCCAGTTGCAATCAATACTAGCCCTAGAAGCGACGAATCCATGGCTAATTTAGGCATATACCAAAGACTCATGCATATCAGCAAAGTCGTACAGGCAACTGGTCCATGTCAAAGAAGCCGAACATGGATCATGCAAACCAAAGTTTTGAACAGATTCAGTGTGGCTTGCCTAAATCATACGAGTTTCTGTAATATGACTAGGACTAACCACTGACCAAGTGAGTCTGGGATTTTAGACCCTGCTACATACAAGGTCATGTTTATAGAAGTAAAATGATTCAGCAACCTGAGAAAGATATCTAGATATGAAGAAAATGTGAGAATGTTCTGACATTAGTAGTGACATTATCTTTGTAAAACATAAATATCAACATAGCTAATAAAACAATATTAAATTACCATTAGTCACTAGCCAATGGCTCTTTGGATGACACACTTACCCCAAGCAGGCCCCATCGAATGAATCGCTCGGTGACTCGTTGGAACCCATGTCTAATAAAAGAACTACTTGTTATTCTCACAAAAGAAGCTAAGTAGTACGAACTCAGATTTTGAAAAGTTTGCTACCTCCAAACACATTGTTTCACACAGCACGTGCCAATCTAGCAATTTTGTGGGACATTAGAGTGGTGCATAAGTATCATGCAATATATATCCTAATTTACTGAAGATAATTAGATTAGAGAAAATTTTCTGAGTGCATCTGTATTAGCTTGTCTTCTTCTTCTTCTTTTTCTTCTTTTTGATTTTTTATCTGTAGAATCATATGATATAGAAGAAAAAACTAACCGTGTTCCCTTCTCAAGTAAGTGAATTGCAAAAGATGATACTCTAAACTGAATCTTCATACAGGGCTGCATAAAGACATAGAACACAAACCATTAGCAAAAAATCTAAATTTCTCTTTCTTTTCGGAAAACTTATGTACTACCTAAACAATTTTAATGATTTTCTTTTACCTGTCAATATTGCCTTTACAAACTGATATTTGGTGCCAAAAACATAACATCATAAATTTGAATCCTACTCCCACTTATAATCCATTTTTTAACATTATAATTAATAATATGATATATCAAGATTGAATCCTACACCCGCTGATAAATATCATAAAACCAACAAGATAATTCACTAGTTACGAGATCACTCAGAGCTTGGAAAGGTCAACCAATAAATACTAAATAGTTTTGGAAGTGGAAAACCCTATCTTGGCTACATACAGTTGCAAAAGTACAATTTTGAAATCTACTTTCCTGCACGTGCCAATATGCCTCGTGGAAGTGAGATCTGAAATGTACAATGTAAGAAAATTGCTCAATCCACACGTGTTATTAGCTATAGAAATCATAAAAAATGGTGGAAAAAAATCTCATTAATCTGAAACATGATCTCAATACAATGTATAAAACTCAACAAAGAAAAGCTAATTGTGAAGGACAAAAACCAACCAACAATAAAGTCAGCTCAAATAGCTAAAGGAAAAAGAAAAGGAAAAGAAAAGTATAACTTAAGCAGCCATCCCATGGTTAGCATGTGGTATCCTGTTAATGTGTACATGAAGCAGTCAACTTGAAACAAAGGATCTATTACCTCAACCGCTGCTGCCTTAAAGTGAATATAAATGGCAGATGCTTCCACGCCCTCGGAAACAGAAGTTCTACTACCACCATTGCCATGAATTGCTGCCTAAACCTGAAAAAGAAAATAAAAAGGAGCCTATGACAAAGTGATTCTTCAAGTACTCTTTCATAATTTGTTGTTATTATTGTTAGGTAAATACCTGAAGTTGTTGGAATTTGACAAAGAAAATGTCGGATTGAGCATATTGTGGGTTGCTTTCAGCATACCTAAGCTACAAATCCAAAAAGATTGAAGAGCACCCTACAAATAGATAGATCCACCAGCAACATAACAGCTACTAACACATCCACCAGCCAAGCTCCAATCACCGCTTCAACCATATGATAGCTACTAATACAAAAAGATTATACCAAAATAAGAATTTCAACCACTCTTATCAGTCTTATTCATGAATAAGAATCCAAAAAGATTATACCTTAGAATATTTAAGAGGTGAGTTGTGGCACACTTACACAAGATCCGTGCCATGCATTAAGCAGATCCTAAAATCTAAACTAATCTCATCACTAGGAGAGGAAGTCTAAGATTTTTAGGCAATCTTGCTAGTCTCATTGTCTCAAAGCATTAGATGCTTTTCTTCTTCTTCTTTTTTAATTCCCAGGGTGTTTTTTGGAGTTAAAAAAGGTTATAAATATTTTCCTGGTTTAGTTGAATTGGAATCCATTGCAGAGTTGATTCTCAATTCTCAATCAAATGTGATTTTTTTTC
Organism: Magnolia kwangsiensis; assembly: GCA_037074715.1. Classification (NCBI taxonomy): domain Eukaryota; kingdom Viridiplantae; phylum Streptophyta; class Magnoliopsida; order Magnoliales; family Magnoliaceae; genus Magnolia; species Magnolia kwangsiensis. The sequence goes on along the minus strand of CM073577.1, from coordinate 11,760,568 downwards.
TTTGATAACTAAGATTTAAATAAATAAATAAAAACTCAAATGGAAAAAAGTTTGGAATCTACCAGCCCCAGCTTATAGAGATCTCATGGCAACTAGTAGCCAAATCAGCGAAACTGTCCAAATTATGATAGATGGACAATAAACTGAGAATTATGCAACTGGCAATTTAATGGCCCGTTAAAGCAAATGTTATCCAATGATCTAACTACTTCAAACTGGTGTTCACTAGCCAAAGCTTAGGATTCTACAACCACTCTGATTCTTGGACGATAATCAATCTAATCGGGACAGTTTGATTTAAGGCGTGCCAATGGCCACAAGTCGAGCTTTAATATAGACATCGACCCATTCTGGGGGCACAGATTCAAGGTTAGTGTAGGCCTAGGGCCCTTTGATACAAACTAAAAGAATTATTGTTCTAGGAGCACCCGTTTGACAATGAACTGCATATTGTTGAAGATAGAATCTTGTTGTCAAGAAACAACTCGTGAAAGACTCAAGTGATATCACATAAGAAATAACTTATGAAAGATGGAATTGGGATCTCATGAGGCCCAGTTGAAAAGAAGCTCAAAGCTAAGATAGTGACTTAAGTACGCTGACTTGATGCTCAGCAGGACCCACCTATAGACTTACGTTGTGTTGTGTCGAGGAGTAAGCTTAGGGCTAGATCATGCTTTAATGATCTAGCTATAAATACTCATCATTGGGTGGCAAATGGGACCCACCTAAAGATCTACTCCAGAGAACACTTCGAATTAAAGGCCATAACATGATAAAGACGTGTAAAGTTTGATCAGATGAGCATTCCAGGAAGAAACATCTCTCATGAGTATTTTATCAAACGGTATGTGTGCATCATTAATCTAACAACATTTTACATACATATCAATCAAAGAGGTCCCAACATACAGATCAAACATGAGTTATCAAGTATGTTAAAGAAAACAGTCACAAAGGTGAGGAAGCAAATGTAAATGTGTCTAGGAAATCAACTAATCTAGATCAAGAACTGATAGAACAAACTATCATAAAACTAAAAAGAAAAAATTAAAGGAAAAATATACTCAAAAAATTCCACATGGAAGAAGCATCAACTAATAATTCTAGATCTATACCATTTTATAACTAAAAAAATAAGAAAAAATATACTCCCAAAAATCCACATCAGGAAAATGCTATAGATCTCAAACTCTAAATACTATAAAAGAAAGAACATTTCTTGCCAACCCAAATCAGCATCTACAGCTTCACATAGACAAAATCATGCCAAGATATATATAAAAAAAACAGTGATTAGAAAAATGGAAATAGAAGGGTTTTGAAGAAGATCGCCTCTCTTGCTCAGTCGTACCCCGAATCTAAGCTTTGGTGACCTTCTTGTCAACGTTCAAGCTCCGAGTTGCAAACTTGACCCCAATCGTCGACCTAAACTCATTCCTGGTGAACCTCGAGAGTGGATTTGACTTCCTAACTCCTGAATCACTGATTACAATGACAAAAAGGCAGGAAAGATGGCAGAATTACAAAATTACCTTGGCAGAGCTTCCACGGACCTCCGGAAAGATGACATTGTTGAGGTCATTGATGCCATTATAGAACTCAACGGCTACGATTCTTCACCCTAGCGGCTGCAAGCAGATTAGCACAAGGCCTAGAGCAATGACCACTGCGACCACTGCTGGAGTAGCAGCTTGGCCTTGATCTGTAGTAGCTGGCGCATTCACCACTTGTGCTAGAGGCTCCACACTTGTTACACAGAACGAGAGGGAGATCGAGAGAGGGATGGAGAGTGAGAGGGAGATCGAGAGAGAGGGTTGAGATCGGGAGAGGGAGATCGAGAGAGATGGAGATCGAGGGAGAGGGAGATCGAGAGAGAGGGAGGGAGAGTGAGAGGGAGATCGAGAGAGAGGGTTGAGATCGGAAAGGAGAGGCAGATTAAGAGAGGGAGATGGAAACAAAGATGGAGATGGAGACGCGATCGAGATGCGAAATGAGGCATTGTAGGGCAATTGGCGTAAGGAAGTGTTTAAAACCCATCGGTAGTCTGTGGCAGATAAAGCAACGTGCCTCTTGGGCCTTGTGGGGTCCACTCAGAGTTTTTTAATCTAATTCATTCTGTCCATCTGTTTCGAAATAAAATAATAAAAAATAAGAAAATCAAACACTCAATTGAGACACACCAATAAAATAGTAAAAAGAACAACGCATAACATAATGACTCTGGTATGGTTGATTACCGTGTCAAATTAGGAACGGCTTAGAGCCGTTTTTGAACCAAATTCTCAACCGTACAAGATTGATGATTTTAGTGTAGTGAAAGCTAAGGCACATCTCATTATATCATATACCCAAACATTGATCCATTTAGGGTCGTCATTCCTAGTTATACACATACGATAGCGGGTTCTAGGTCACTATAGAGAGACTCGTTACCTCAGTGCAGGTCTGGTTTATACTCTAGTTTACTACGGAGAGGCTCGTCACCTCAGCGCAGATTTAGAGTATACTTAAGGTCACTTTGAGAGGCTCGTCACCTGATCATAGGCCGATACAGTGTCCCATACCACCGTATTCAGCTCACGAGTCTGGGTTGCTCACTGGACATTACGGGGAGGCTCGTCACCCCGGCGTAGGCCGACAGCACGACCACGGTGTCCCATACCACCATGCTCGGCTCATGAGTCATAGCGGATCGAGGTACCATGGTTAAACATGCTTTCACTAGTGAGTTTAGTACCTTAGATTCAAGCGGTAGCATCCATACATGATGAACATGCGTTAGGCTAATCGAATTGCTTGACAAGCTTGACTAGTACGAGCGCACGTCGAGTTGATCAATATGAAGCTCGTAAGCACTCCGCGTAGCGTAACTACTGTCGACTAGCAGTGTACGACTCGAATTCCTTGAACCTATCTGGTGTGGCGAAACGAACACATCCACTAACTCAAAATTCATTGCCGATTGCCTGGACTACGTCGTAACCCCAAACACACTCCAAATGACAGTATACACATGTAGTAGCCAAAGTCAGCATGTGAGAACTAAAATTAAACATAAATATTACTTTAAGTAATTCGACAAAACACATACTACACATGTACCGTACATAAGCATTTCATCATTAACTCACATAGTAGTAAGATATGTTATATAAAGGATTCTATAACGGTAGATAAGGGAGTTGTAAATCCTATCTCAACACCCTCATTACATGCCTTTAAACAAACATTTTCACATTCAGACATTTTATCAAACACTTAGGCTACACATATAGTATGCATGTAATACAGTGGTTATAACAAATATTATAGCAAATCCCTTTACAAGGAATTCACCATATGTACAACAATCAAGTATTGTTAGTCAATGAACATGGCAAGCATAAATCATAATTCCATACTCATTCAAACATTTCAACAAACACATAGAATGCATTAAAATCAACATACTCTTCATATATACGTAATATATGGAAAACATTGTATCTCGCACATGTGATAGCAATCAAGTCAGTCATAAATCATTTCTGACATTGAAAGCCTTGAAAACTATTACCTAAACATTTATAGTCCACACCTTTCGCCGGTAAACTCATAACGAACTCAGTTTAAACACTAAGTCTTTGTCTACAGGGCGACGACAACCTATAACATGAAGTATGTTAGTTATTTCACCCTTTACTCTATTTGAATATCTAAAACATATTAGGTTTAGGATTTCTTACCCAAGTACGGATTTAGAATCACCGGAATCGCGATACAGACATGGTGGTTAAGCACATGGAGTGGCAGGGATCAAATCCCAAGAACAACTCCAACTCTCTCTCACACTTCCTCTCTCTTTCCTTCTCTTTCTTCTCTCCTCTCTCTAGGGTTTAGAAATTCATATGTGAAGGGAGAGAGAGGGTTTAAGGCCCTTATATAGGCCCAGAACTGATGGGAATGGCCCCAGGGCCATGATATACTTAGGTTATATCCAAAGGTTGATTGTTTTAGTCCAATGGAGCTGTTTTGGAGGCCTCTTTTCAACATGCGGTCGGGCTTAAGCTTCCTAGCATTGGATCTAGGTCAGGCTAAGTTTTCGACCCAATCAGGTTTGAGGATCGACCGCGGGGGACCTGTTTCAATTCAACGATCACCGGTACTCGATCAGGGCCATAAATACCCTCACGTGTGTTGGACATTTTTCCTGATCCGAGGGTGTAATTGGGTCAAAATCTAACGGTCTGAATCCTTATATTCAACCTGCAAGTGAACGACTTAATTTACTTAAGTTTCAGTTCCTTCTTAAAAATATTCATGTTTCTTACACACTTTGCTCTGGGCTCAAGTTGTGCGCTTTTGGGTACCCTTAGAATTTAATTTCTGAGGTAGTTATCAAGTCCAACAAGGCGGTCATAATCGTATAGTTTCGGGGTAATCGGACTTTCGACGTGCGGTCCAGGTCCGATACAGAGTTTCGTGATGCTCCCGAGAACACCTGGGTTTTGAGATGGATCCTAAGTTTTTTAGGTAATGCAGCGTTAATGGTTCTACCCGGTTTGGGTCTTACAGATCATATTTTAAGTGATTAGTGTTAATTTCATGGGTAATCTAGTTTAACACTTAGTTAATTCACGATTAATATTTAAATGAGGTCTTTAGTGATTTCTGCCTGAGGTGATACTCGGGTCTTTATACAGATTTTTTCGAGACGTTACAAATATATTAAAATCTTCCAATATTTTTAGAATCTCATAATACTGCGATGATATCAATCTATTTGGATTTTTCCCTTGCCGCAAGCAGAGATTTCCTGCACTAGGCTACGTCATCATTAAGTAACATGGAGTGATGTGACCCAATTACATTGCAACAAGTAGGAAGTCTCTGTGTGTGGCAAGCAAATGATCCAAACTCTTATCTTTCATTATATTATTGCAAGATTTTCAAATTATTGACTATATTTGTCACACTACGCCAACTAATAAAACTCAAGTGTCTATGCCATATCTATTCCGTTTATTGGAAGGCCACACTAAAGTGAATGGACATAACAAAATTCATGGCATTCGATAGCCTAGGTGGGCCATTTCATGTGAATTCAAAGGTTTTAGGTATGATTTAACATTGCCCTTATGGTGTGGCCTACCTAAGTTTTGAATCAGCTTGATTTTTGGTTTCTAAGGAGAGCATGAGAGGAGAAACACAATGGACTGGGTGGATCATATGCATAATTGATGTGGTCCCCATAGAGTCCTGGTACTACCACCAAATGAGCCTCTTACTTGTTTGGGCTTTTGAATGTGCTTATAGCTAGTTAGTCGGGATTGCACTTAGGGCCGTACATCGAGCCGAGTCGAGTCGAGTCGAGATGGGCTAAGCTTGGCTTGACTCGTCCATGCTCTTCTCGGCCTCGAATTTACCATTGGAGCTTGGATTGTTTGCCAAACCTTTGGAATTGAGCTATAGGTGAGTTAGTGGATCGAGGTGAGGTGAGCTTACCTTGAATCGAGTCTACTCCCAATCCAACCCAACCCACACCTGACTCAACCCAGCAACCTGACCTAACCGGCACCCTACCCAACTGACCCAACTCACACCCAACCAACTCCCAAATCAAATATTCAATTAATAATATATATAATATTAGATAGAGCCATATAAGTACCTTGTTATTGGTGCTGAGAGAGAGAGAGAGAGAGAGAGAGAGAGAGAGAGAGAGAGAGAGAGAGAGGAGCTTGGGTGTGGCAAGTTGGTTAAGGACAGGAAAGAGTAGAAAGGGGATAACCAGGTAGGGTAGGGTTGGGTTTAAGTTATATAACACACACACACACACACACACACACACATATATAATATTCTAGTTGAGCCGATCTCGAACTTTAATCCGAGCCGAGTTCGAGTTTAGTCGAGTCAAGATCCACTATTATCAAACTTGGCTCAATTTTAAAATGAGTTGAGTCATATGAAGTTTGGCTTGCCTCGAGTTGTCGTTCAAGCCGAGATAGATCAAGCCAAGCCGAGCGAGCTTCTCAAGCTAGCTTGGTTCATGTACAACCCTAATTGCACTGGACCAAGCCTGCATAAGACCAAAGGCCCAACTCGAGACAAGCCTAACAAGCCCAGACCCTAAAAATTCGGTTGGGCCCACACCCTAACCAGTCAAAAACTGATCAAAATCCCAATTTTCCACAGTAATGCTTCTTGATATAGTCCTTAATCAGGTGGGCGACAGATGGAAACTAAGCTCTACATGCCATCCATATTGCCTAACAAGCCATATGTAGATTGCCAAGGTACACATGAGTTGGACTGGACCTGACCATGTTGGGCAAATGACTTGAAGGCCCAAGCCCAGTAGGAAATTTAACCAGGCCATTCATGTCAGACCCAAGCCTGGCCCATCAGCCATGCTAATAGGTCCAAGCCCATTACGAAGTGGGCCGAGCCCATCGCCACTCATGATAGCTGATTTCTGATGAGCTATTTTACAGTGCTCCTGAAGAAAGGTTGTAGTGTATAATTCCAGTTTTATATTTATCCAAGTGCGGCTAGTGCAACCATGCTTCAATGATCCTCATGGGCCCCACTTTGATAGTCCAGACACCAGATTTCCTCAGACAGGAAGAATCCTAACACATCGATAGGTAATCAATAAACCAATGGTCTAGATCATTCAAACTAGGTGATTCTTTTTTTTTTTTGTGTGGACCATCTACATTGAGGCCCATAGTATCAATGGTTTGGATAATTGAACCATGGGCCCCACTTGAAGAACTTCACGCCGGAGTATACATTGCTCCCGTGGGGACTCTTAAGTACCAAATACCAACCTCAAAAACAAGCTTAAAAACAACACACTTCTACCATAACACATGATTAAGATCGTCATTGTTACAAGTGGTTAATCTCTCATATCACACTACCATGAAACAACTTTTATTGAAGGCATGTAATCTTCTCAAAACATCAGATCTAACCATCTATTCCTTCTATGGCCCACTTTTTCTAACTCCATGGCCCACTTTCTTCATATCCTCATGGAAGTGTGAAACCTACAAAAGAGAGACACCAAAGCAATTAGAACAGTGTGATTTAGTGTAAGTGGGCCACAATTGAATTTCTTCCATATGATCTTGATCAGATGATCAGTTGGGCCTGAGGCCCACCATCCAGTAGAATCATGGGCCCCATATCTATATATCCAACCATCTGATCATGATCGGATGGTTTGCGACGCCCACTCATCGACTTATGATGAATGTAAGTGTGATCTTACTTCCACATTTCTTCCCGACGGGCCGATTCTTGATGTTGCACCGCTTCGGGACGGTGATCGCTGTCGCGGGGTTGATTCCTACTTGTTTCACTAGGGGTGATAAGAAAACAGCACACAGGCACTGTGGTGAGTTTCCAAGCAATGCTGTTATCTTTGAGCAGCAAGCTGGTGGGACCTGGACCGTCAGATTCCGGGCCGCGCCGGCACATGGGATCAGGCTAGCAGCCGCCATGTTGATCGGTGTGTTGCCGCACTCGCCGGCGGCACGTGCAACTTGAACATAAGCATGTGAAGCTAGCAAGAAGAAGATCAAAGTAACGAGAGGAGTGTTCATGTGGTGGGCCATCTCCTTGTGAAAATCTAAGGTGGGGGGCAATGGCTAACACATGATCTTGCATTGGACATGGAGTGTATATATAGTAGTATGGTGTATATGACATTGATGGGGTTGTAAGGCTAAGTGAGAATAATGATGCATGTTTTAGTGCGGTTGTTCCGGTCAGTGTCTGATTTTTAATTTTTTTAATTTTTAATTTTTGTGCTCTAATATAATGAGAACTGAAGGCGTGCAGGTGTATGCATGATAACCATTCAAGCAACCCTATCTTTCCACCAACATGAAGCTTTTGTAGGCCATCGGTAGCGTGAAAATGGTAGGCCCCACTTTGAAAATCACCTTTCACCAAAATCAGACTGGTTCTGCAATCCATTAGGCCACACTGTTGGACAAAAAACGGTATGAATCAACATAGGTGTGGTCCATTTTATGAATGGATTATTCTGATTTTCAAGATGGATGATATTGATGGTGGGGCTGATCGTTTGTATGGTAGGGATTTACTGAAAAGGTGTCATATCATCTAGCTTCAAAAATCAGGAAAAACACTCATCAGGTGGGCCACGCTTTGGAAATCAATGTACTGCCATTGATTTGACCTAACGAATAGATGTTGCCACCTGATAAGTGGATCGACCTGCTTTTCCTGATATGTGATACTCGTGATGGGTCCCACTTTCTGCACTCGTGATGGGTCCCACTTTCTGCACAATGTCGTGATGTCCGGCACAAATGACACGTCAGCGGATGGTGGGGGCGTGTATGATCATTCCTCACAATGCTAGTCCCAAGATTACGGGCAGTTTGTACAAGTGGGGTCCACAGTTCGGCGGTCACTTATTAATATGTTTGAGATCAGAGCCATTCATCAGGTTGTTTCTACCTTAGATGGGCCATGACCCAAAAATCGTACCGATCCATTGGAGGATTTTCTGGGAAATAAAATTTAATGTTATAAAAAAAAAACCTACAATCCGAGGGTTAAAGTAGTCCAATTGGTCTGAATTTTGGAATAATGTCATTAAAGGTACGGCCTTCCAGATGAACGGATCAGATCACATATAGGTTTTCTATGTATGCAAGGAAAAGGTTGTGAGAGACTGCCTTGATGCTTTTGAAACGACGGGCATTGTATGATATTAAAATCCCACCGTTGATCTTTCAACCACGAGGATGGAATGATGGATAAAGCAGCAATCGATTCCGGGGGATTTTCCAAATCTCTTTCTTTCCCTTTATTCGCCGACTGCTTTTTGACCCTCACGAAAGAGTTCACATGTAGCGAGAAGGTTTGTGTTTATGTCCATCTCAATGGACGGAAAGCTACTGTCCATCGAGCCGCATATGGACCCTATGTCATGTGTACACATCATCCGACCTACCAGGAAGGTTGGACTCACCTCAGAGATTGTTGAAGGCAAAAAATTAGTTTGATCCATTCATCAGGTGGGCCATAACTCTTAATCCGTAGAAAACAATGGACGGCCAATGGATTGACTCTTTGAGCGCGAGTGGCCTACCTCATGAATGATCGGCCAGATTTTTCCACCTAATAATTTCATGGTGGGGGCAACCTTTTCAACGGACCGGATGTTATATTCGTATGACATGATGGCGGCAACCGTGATGCGGAAGTTCTTCCAGGGGCAGGATGTGGCCTGCATTATCCTGTGGCCATGATGGAAATCTCTACCGTTGATATGTAGGATTCTTCGATAGATGAGTCATCCATTAAAAATATAAAAGCAAAGCAAGATTGGATGGGAGGAATCACGTAATCTGTGAAACGTCTGGGGCACTCTCCATCCAGAAAAGGCCCATTGCATCAGCGGTCTGGATCACTACAAGATGGGCCCCACTTGTACAAAACAGATACACCAGGCACTCATAACTCCTCCCATGTGATTATATATTTTAGCTGCTTGAATAGCTTATGGCGCATGATAAAGAGGTATGTTTGGGACCCGTTAAGGAAGACCGCCATGATTCACGGCAACAATCAAGGGATAAACTGGAGTTCATTTAGGGATTCACCAGCAAAATTGATATCGTTCTCTGCGCACCATTCCATATATTTATCAATCTTATTTAATGTTTTCTTATACATATATACTATATAAATCTTAACAAAATACACAGAAATGAAAACACATTCTCTTATATTCTTTTTCTCTCTCTTGATTTTTCTTTCTGTTTTTTGTCATAGTAACAGAGCAAAGAACATATCTTAAGGGTTAACTTATTTCTTAAATATATTTTGCATCTCTATTTTGATTGTCACAAAATAAATATTGCATTTTTTTTATTTCTGTTTCATGCCACCATGAATAGAGATTATATTTTGCTCATACTTTACCCAATGTGACTGGACCAGGCAAGACTTGCTGGCCATAGGTGTAAGTTGAGCTTTGATCTGACCCCCAAAAAAAAAAAAGAGCCTCAGTATTATTTTTTTTTTCTACATGGCTGAAAAAATAGAAAAATATGATGATCCTACCCATCATCTACACCTCCGTCCTGATATGGTATTGGTATCCCACCCGCTCAGTGAAGACAATTATGCCTCACGGAGTTGAGCGATGTTTCTCTCTCTTGAAGCCAAAAGCAAACTTGGCTTCATCGACGGTACAGTTCCCCCACCAACCTCTAATTTCTCCTCTGAGGCTTGACAATGGAAGCGATGTAATGTCATGGTGATATCCTGGCTACTCAATTCTATTTCTAAAGAAATTTATAACAGTGTGATATATTGCAATTCTGCTTATGCCATTTGGGATGATTTGAAAGATTGGTATTCCCAAGTCAATGGCCTGCACCTTTATAAACTTAAACAAGATATTAGTAATCTTGTTCAAGGTTCTTTATCCGTCACAGTATATTTTGCAAAATTGAAAGTCTTATAAGATGAGTTGTCGGAAATCCAATCCCCGCCTACTTGCACTTGTGGTGCCTGCAAAGAAAATCTGGTACATCGAGAATCTGACAATGTCCTGACATTTCTTATGGTGCTCAATGAATCTTATGCTGCAACTTGTGGACAGATACTATTTATGGATCCACTTTTGAATGTCAGCTGTACTTATGCCCCTGTCATGCAAGAAGAACGCCATCGCAGCGTTTCATCTCCACCAACCATTGAAGGTGTTGCTTTGGCTGCCACCACCTATCGACCACGGAAAGATGGTCGATCCGGTCCACCTAAGAAGTCTCTCAAGTGCACCCACTGTGGGAAAGACGGTCACACTGTAGATCGTTGTTACCGCATCCATGGATATCCACCAGGCCCTCGCAATACAAAGCCGGTGACAGGTTCCAAACATAGTGCTTCTCAGGCCTCTAGTTCCACTATCCCTTCCACTAGCAGCATACCTTTTACTCCCGAGTAATGCCAACAACTTCTGGCGATTCTGATCAACAATACTTCTCAGCCCCGATCCATGGCTCACCATGTAGGTAGCACTGAGTCTTCCCTGGCAGGTAAAATTTTCACTGATCTCTTGTGGATTCTTGATAGTGGAGCCACAGACCATATGGTCTGCACAACCACTGCCTTAACCCATTCTACTCCGGTATATGGTCGCACTGTTCAATTACTAGATGGGTCTTATGCCACTGTCACACACATTGGTTCGGTCGTCTTTTCTCCCAACCTCATCCTCAAAAATGTTCTTTGTGTCCCCACCTTTCATTTTAATTTGATATCTGTGCGTCAATTATGTAATACTCTCCGTTGTCTTCTCACTTTTTCTGCTGACTTTTGTTTTATTCAAGACTTACGCTCGATGAAGATGATTGGGCTGGGAACTAAGCGAGATGGTCTGTACTACTTCACCAACACTCAAAGTGCTCATTATCAAGTGGCACACACTTCTCCTCAACTATGGCACCGTCGCCTTGGTCATCCTTCTAATAAAAATTTGTCATCTCTTTCTTATAATGTTTCTGAAATTCATACTACAAATTTAGAACCATGTTTTGTTTGTCTACTAGCTAAATAGACTCATCTTCCCTTTTCCACTAGTTTCATATCTTCTCCTGCTCCTTTCCATCTCTTGCATGTTGACATTTGGGGAGGATATCGGGTACCTTCTATCCATGGTGCCCAATATTTTCTCACCAAAGTGGATGATTTCACTCGATGTACTTGGTTTTATTTAATGCGTCATAAATCTGAAGTATGTTCTTTTTTGCAATCTTTCATTCAATACATTGAAAATCAGTTCTCCAGCACAGTAAAAATCATCGCAGTGACAATGGTCCTGAATTTGACATGTTCTCTTTCTATGCCACCAAAGGCATTTTGCACCAAACTAGTTGCGTTTCCACTCTTCAAAAAAATGGAGTGGCTGAATGTAAACATTGTCATTTTCTCAACGTTGCCCGAGCATTACTTTTTCAAGCTCAAATGCCTACACACTTATGGGGGGATGCCATCCTTACCACTGCCTATTTGACACCCCTTCTTTTGTTCTAGATGGTGTCACTCCTTATGAGAAACTACATGGTGTACCACTCACATATCACCATTTACGTGCGTTTGGCTGCTTGTGCTATACATCCACTCACTCACAAAATCCGTCCAAGTTTGATCCTCGAGCATCTCGCTCCTTTTCCTCGGCTATCCTTTCCATCAAAAAGGATATCGCCTTTATGACTTTGCCACTCATAATACTTTTGTTTCTCATGATGTCATCTTATATGAGGAACAGTTCCCTTTTGCTTTATCTCCAAACACTTTTGTGAACCCTGTCCTGCCCTATCCCATACTTCCCACCGATGATTTCGACCCTGCTTCTACTGTTTCCATTGATGCCTCACACTCCTCACCACCTTTGTCGCTACCACCTGTGCCTCGACGCTCCACTCGCCCAACTTAGCCACCGACATACTTACGAGACTTTCATGTTGGACAGGCCTTACCGTCTCACCTCGCTCAATCTTCTAATTCGGCATTGGTTCGTTTTTCAAGTAATCTCTACCCTCTTTCCAATTTTCTTTCATATACATCATTATCCCCTGCTCACCATGCCTTCAGTACTGCGATCTCTCTTACACAAGAACCCACTTCTTTCTTACAGGCCATGGAAGACCCTAGATGGCGCGATGCCATGTGTGCTGAGATTGATGCCCTCGAACTCAATCACACTTGGACTCTCACAATGCTAACTCCTGGAAAGTGACCCATTTGTTGTAAATGGGTCTATAAGACCAAATATCATCCTGATGGTTCTATCGAGCATTACAAAGCTCGCTTGGTCACTAAGGGATACAACTAAAAGGAAGGTATTGATTACACTGAAACCTTTGCTCTCGTTGCTAAGATGGTTACTGTTCATACCCTTCTTGCCCTTGCCTATACACAAAATTGGCACCTTCATCAACTTGACGTCAACAATGCTTTCCTCCATGGAGAACTGGATGAAGAAGTCTACATGCAACTTCCACCAGGCTTCGGACAAAAGGGGGAGACCAGAGTCTGCAAACTCACTAAATCCTTATATGGCCTCAAACAAGCTTCGAGGCAATGGTATGCTAAACTCTCATCAACTCTCATTGATGCAGGATACAAGCATTCTAAGGTAGACTACTCACTTTTTGTCCGATCATGGAAGGGCACTTTCACTACTATTTTGGTATATGTGGATGATATCATTATTGTAGGAAACCGTTTGGAACAAATTGATAATCTCAATAAATATTTGAGTGACTGTTTTAAACTAAAAATCTGAGAATTTTGAAGTATTTCTTGGGAATGGAAGTAGCACGCTCATCAAATGGCATATTCTTATCACAAAGGAAATATGCACTTGAGATACTAGAAGATACAGGCTTTCTTGGAGCAAAACCTGTAAACTTTCCTATGGAGCAAAATATTGCACTTAGTGAAAGTGACGATGAACTCATTCAAGACCCTCCATCATACAGACGGCTAGTGGGAATGCTAATCTATTTAACATTCACAAGACCAGATCTATCATATGCCATACGTGTGTTGAGTCAGTTTATGGATAAGCCACAAATTCCACACCTGAATGTCGCTCATAAAGTTCTTCGATATCTTAAGTAATCGTCGGGACAAGGGATTCTCCTCTCAGCCTCTAGTAAAATTCAACTATATACCTACTGGGATGCAGATTGGGCACGTTGCGGGGATACTCGACGTTTAGTCACCGGCTATTGCATTCTTCTTGGGGAATCTCCCATCTCGTGGAAAACTAAGAAACAAACGACAGTTTCTTGCTCCTCAGCATAAGTAGAATATAGATCCATGGCTTCCACATGTTGCGAGATTACTTGGGTCCTTACTCTTGCCCGGGTGGTAGACTCTCAGGAGTTTCAACTCCCGGTCAAGGGTTCGAGTACCCATAGGCGGTGAAATTCCACCAGCGTGAGTGTGTGGGGTGTATGTGTGTGTGTGTAAAAAAAAAATGTTGCAAGATTACTTGGTTGAAATCTCTATTGACAGATCTTTATGTTATACATCAACAACCCACCAAATTATATTGTGACAACAAAGCAACTATTCACATAGCCTTGAATCCAGTGTTCCATGAGTGAACGAAGCACATAGAGATTGACTGCCACGTTATTTGAGAAAAGCTCTAGAGCGGCATTATTCAGATAGTCTACACGCTAACAACTCATCAGCCATCCGATCTCTTCACTAAGGCACTTGGGACAATGCAATTTCATTATCTTCCCAGCAAGTTGGGTGTATTGAACATCCACTCCAACTTGAGGGGGAGCATTAAGGAAGACCGTCATGATTCACGGCAACAATCAAGCAAGGGACAAACAGGCATTTATTTAGGGATTCACCAGCCACAGAATAATCGAAATTGATATCGTTTTCCTATGCTCCATTCCATATATTTATCAATCTCATTCAATGCTTTGTCTCACCAATACATGTATAAATAACATTGTATAGATCCTAACAAAATACACAGAAATGAAAGCACATTTATCTTATATCTCTCCTTCTCTCTCTTGATTTTTCTCTCTGTTTTTGTTACATTTTAATTATTATCTACTTGGAATTTTACTAAGCTATGTCATATGTAGGGATGGACTAGGCTTGGGATTGTCTTAGCCCGGATTTTGAACTGTTTCGGGCTTGATCATGGTGCCGACCCTATTCAAACTTCTATAAGTAGTTTATTATCATTATTATTATTATTTAAAATTACTCAATCACTTTAATTTAATAAGTAGAATTCAAAATAATGTACTCAATGCATAAGTAACTTACGATCTAAACACCCCCTAAATATATCTGAACTTCTCCCAACTCTTTAACAATTTAAAAATAGTAAAATCTGAAACTTACTAAAAAAATAATAAATTTTAACTTTAAACTCAAAAATAATCTCTAAAATAACTTTATTTCATAAAATCGTATAAGATATAATTGTCTTTTATATTGATATGATATGGAGTTTATTAATAGCTTTCCAACAACATATTATATACATAGCTATAATTGTAAGAAGCTACAGCCGCAAAGTTATTATCATAGGAAGCAGCAGTGCGGGCTGGACTCCATTCAACCTTGGATCAAACTTTCTTTCCTAATTTCTTTCAATCTTGTCCATTCATAAGATTGTCCTGGGTATATTGCGATTAGAGGAATTCGACAGCCACACATTTCATATCAGCCACCCAACATTTATAACAATTAAATGCCCACATTCATTGAAACACCTGAAAATGAATACTTTTGATTTCTAAAAGCATAATGGAATTAAATCCGACCACGCCTTTCACACATTTTGCCTTAAAATCATTGGAAAAGGTGATTTTTTTAGACTAATGTGAAGTTAAAAGTTGTGGGACCCAAATGATGGAGGGTTAAATCAATGATGGTAACATTTATAATATGGTTAATATTGATTGGAAGCTAGGATCCCTCATCCGAAGTAATTTTTTAAGAATGGTAACCAAAAGTGGAACCACATGATACGTTTCTAGATCAATGATTGTACTAATTTTAGCATGGATTTGGAGGTTAGAATCAACTAAGAAAATTGATTTTTGGAGAGAGAAGGGCAATGGAGTGACTCACATGGTGGATGTCATAAATCACCTATTAAGCATTTGTGTCTTGATCTATATGAACCATTCATTTAATTTGATAGAAAGATTATGATCATTCAACACTTTAAAAGGAATAGGTGCATTGCATTAATGTTCATTGATACATGTGAAGTAAGGTTTCAAATAGAGCTGTACACGAGCGTTTCAATCTCCAAAAGCTCCAAGTAACAATACTACACACAACTCTACATATAAACCACGATTTTCTTTTTTGTTTTTTTTTTTTTCATTTTTGATGTGGGACAAAAGCACACACCACACTTTTCAATTTGAAATTTATAAAAAGCATTTTGGCAGGAAAATAAAAATCCCAAAATTTTTTAATTTAATTTTTCAAAAAACCACAAATTTTAATGCGATCTAGCTCGGTTTAACTTGTCTTAAATGGTGAACCAATGCGAGCCAAACTTCATATGACTCAACTCATTTTGAAAATAAGTCAAGGTTGAGAAAATTGGATCTTCACTTAACTCGACTTGACTCGAATATATATATATATATATATATATATATATATATATATATATATATATATATATATATATATATATATATCCTACCCTTCCCGTCCTTTTCTTATATTTTACTTTTCTTACCCAACCCGCCGTGCCCAAGCTCCTCTCTCTCTCTCTCTCTCTCTCTCCTGAGCTCCACAGTCAATCTCTCTCCTTCTCTTTCTCCTCTCCCTACTTGAGCACTCGTTCGAGCTCGACTCAACATCTACCCGGCTTAGCGTCTGCCCAACTCATCAAAGTTGTACGGCCCGCAGTACCGGACCACTCGTATGAGCTCTCTCTCTCTCTCTCTCTCTCTCTCTCTCTCTCTCTCTCTTTCGATAGAAAGGTACCTCTATCTAAATCTACTCTTTGATTTTTATGTAATTATTTGAAAATAGAAAAATCTCAAATCTTGAAATGAAGATTTGGAGTTTTGAATCTTTGATATGGGGGTTGGGTTGAACGGGGTGGGGCTAGGTTGGGTCAGAAGCAGGCTCACCTCGACTCGAGATAAACTCGTCTCGACTCAATCCACTAGGTCATCTCAAGCTTACCTCAAAAGGTTTGACAAACAAGTTAATCTTCAATGATAAGCTCAAACTCGAGGAGAGCACGAACGAGTCAAGCCAAGCTTGGCCTACCTTGACTCGGCTCGACTTAATGTACAACCTTAGTTTCAAATATTGACAATGTGTATCCACACCCCTCAAGTACCTAAGTGCTCGCCTTATATTGATCATTTAATTTCGATAATAAATAGAATAGTCTGCTTGAATATTTTTGGTTCATAGGTGCATTAATGCATGTTCATTGAAAGCAATTTGTAACTCTCAAAGGTGCTATAAAGCTCCTGTGAACTGTCTCTCAAATTCAACCACTGGACCCTTAGAGTATGACTTTATTACTGATTTATACTGGCATAAAGATAAGGTGTTATCTATAAACTTTGATGGCATTGCGGGTCTATGATGGAAAGATGGAGTAAGAAATCATCATGCTCCTTCTCTTGAATAAACGTTTAATCCACAATTTGACTTGATTATACAATGAACAAAATATCTAATTTATATGACTTATATAAGAATAAATCAAGTCACTTTACAAAAAATTTATATGATGTATATGAGTCTTAAACTCTAAATTTATAACTTTCCAAAGTGGTAAACTATCTTAAAATAGTAAATTTATTTAAAATAATAACAAAAAAACATTCTAATTAGCTCAAACATGGACTTTAAGGGTGTGGGTGTGCAAAAGATTTGATGGGGCTAACCTGAATCTGCTTGTGTGGTTGGCATTACATCTATTTGTTGGGGGCCTTGCACAAAACCTTAGGATCTAGTTGCCCGAACAAACCAAAATTATGGGATAATAATACAATGAAATAAATCAAAGCAACAATCACACACCACACAAAAGATTTTCACGTGGAAAACCCTTAAAGAGGTAAAAACCATGGGACCTCGTCGAGATCAACAATCCACTATGAAGTAGAACGTTACAACTGATCACAAGCATACCTTGCTGTGATCAAACATTCATCACTCATGCAGGAGTGGATAAACAGTAAGAGAAATAAAGAAAATTGAGAGATCTCACCGATTACGAGGACGTAGAAGCGCTGAGACGACGACTCCCTTCCACAAGCTTCCTCTCTCTCTTTTCTCTCTCTCTCACACCCTAAACCCTCTTGTGTTTTTCTCATGTGTGAAAAACCTTAGAAAACCCTTTTTATAGTTTTAAGAAACTCCTTTCCGCATCCCTGTTGCGAAAGGACTCAAATCCGTAATTTCGCACAAAAACTGCGTAACCTAAGACTGGTCCTAGCCGCCTACGACTGGTCGTAGCTCACCCACGACTGGTCGTAGACCGCGAGAAAATTAGCAACAACTCGCTGGACTTTGAGTCGTGCCAGGGCTCGAACCTACGATCGGTCGAGAGCCTCCCACGATCGGTCGAAGACCACCTATGACCGGTCGAGCAGCGGGATGAAACCCTCCAAAATTTCAACCACCACATCGTCTCTCCTCTGAACTGAGGAGGAAAACCCCATCAAATCTCTCCCTTTCCGACTCAGGAGGAATTCACATTCTTTAAGCCAGCCAGGTTTTTACAAACCTCAAACTTGCCCTTGAACAAAGCCTTGGTCATCATGTCTGACCCATTATCTTCCGTGTGGACTTTCTCAAGCTGTAACACCTTTTGTTCCAAAGTATCCCTGATCCAGTGATACCGAACCTCTATGTGCTTCGACTTGGAGTGCTGACTTGGATTCTTGCTCAAGTGTATAGCACTTTGACTATGGCAATAGACCACGTGCTCCTCCTGCTTCAGGCTAAGTTCCTGTAGGAACCTCTTCATCCAAAGCATCTCTTTACATGCCTCAGTGACTGCAATGTACTTAGCCTCTGTAGTTGACAATGCTACGACCTTCTGTAGCTTGCTCTGCCAAGAAACCGCTCCCCTTACAAACATGAACATGAACCCTGATGTAGACTTCCTGGAGTCTATGTCACTTGCCATATCTGCATCTGTGTAGCCCTTTATCACAGGTTTACCGTCACTATAGCATAGGCTCAACCTGGATGAGCCTCTTAGATACCGCAGTATCCACTTCACCGCTGTCCAATGTTCTTTGCCAGGATTGGAAAGATACTGGCTGACAACACCAACCGCATATGCTATGTCTGGGCATGTACACACCATATCATACATCAAACTTTCTACAGCTGACGCGTAGGGTATCTTCTGCATCTCTTTCACCTCTGCCTTCGTCTTGGGAACTTCCTGTCGCTCAATCTGGAGTGACCATCCAGTGGAGTACTGATCGGCTTCGCTGCATTCATATTGAAGCGCTCTATGACTTTCTCAATATATCGCTCTTGTGACAGCCAAAGCTTTCTGCTGCTTCTATCACGGGTTATCTCCATTCCTAGGATCTGTTTAGTCGGGCCCTAGTCTTTCATCGTAAAAGACTTGCCCAACTCTTGTTTCAGCCTGTTGATCTTCTTGATGTCTTTTCCATGATGAGCATGTCATCAACGTATAAGAGCAGAACTATGAAATCACCATCTGAGAACTTGCACGTGAACACACAGTGGTCCGACTCCATTCTATCATACCCATGCTGTAACATAAACGAATCAAACTTCTTGTACCATTGCCGTGGAGCTTATTTCAGCCTATACAAGCTCTTCCTCAGCCTACACACCATATGCTCTTTGCCTTTGACTTCGAACCCCTCTGGTTGGTGCATGTAGATCTCTTCTTCCAGGTCACCATGGAGAAAAATAGTTTTAACGTCCAACTACTCTATCTCCAGATCCATGCTAGCTGCCAACCCAAGCAACACCTGTATGGATGTCATCTTCACTACTAGTGAGAATATCTCTTCGAAGTCTATGCCTTTCTTCTAACCAAACCCTTTTACCACAAGTGTAGCCTTGAACCTCGTTTGTGAATTCTTCTGCTCAACCTTCTTTCTGAACACCCACTTATTGCTCAGAGCTTTCTTGCCGTTAGGCAGTTTCACCATGTCATAGGTGTGGTTCTTATACAAGAATTTCATCTCCTCTTGCATAGCTTTCAACCACTCCCCCTTATGCTCGTCGGCTAGGGCCTCAGAATAATCTTCTGGCTCTCCCCCATCGGTTAGCATAATGTACTCATGCGGTGAGTACCTCTTGGATGGCTGTTTGTCCCTAGATGACCTTCTCACCTGTGGCTTAACAGGTGGATCAAATGGGGGCTGCTCCCCCGGTACATCTTCTTTAGGAACTCCCTCGTCCTCTACACCTTGCTGTACTTCCCCGTCATCAGGCACCACGGGAGGAATAACTGGATCCATGTCCTCTAGCTCACCTAAATTAGGCTGGTTCTTCTTTGGCTTACCAATATCTTCTATACACTGATCTTCAAAGAAAACCACATCTCTGCTCATAACGAGCTCCCTCTCGGTCGGATCCCACAATCTGTAACCGAACTTTTCATCACCGTACCCTAAGAACACACACTGCCTGATCTTCATATTGAGCTTGGACCTCTCGTCCTTCGATACGTGAACGGATGCCCTGCATCCAAACACCTTAAGATGACTGTACGATGGATCCTGTCCAGTCCACACCTTCTCAGGTACTTCTCCATTCAACAGGGCTGATGGAGATCTATTTATCAGATACACCGATATGTGCATTGTTTATCCCCAGAACATCTTGGACAATTTTGCATGGGATAACATACATCTGATTCTCTCAACAATGGTGCGATTCATTCTCTTAGCTACACCATTATGATGGGGGGTCTTGGGAACCGTCTCTTCATGCCGTATACCCAGGGACTTGCAATACTCGTGAAAGTCGCCAATGTATTCACCACCATTGTCAGTGCAGATGCACTTCAATGATCTACCTGTCTTTCTCTTGACTATAGCATGAAACAACTTAAACACACCAAAACCTCGTCCTTGGATTTCAATGTATAAACCCAAACCCTCCTAGATGCATCACCTATAAAAGTAACAAAATACAATGCCCCACCCAAGGTTTTTGTCCTCATAGGACCACAAACATCAGAATAAACCAAATCTAATGCATGCACTTTATTAACATGAGAAGCAGTTTTAATGAATGAAACTTTATGCTGTTTCCCTGATAAACAATCAAGACAGGTTTTGAGAGGTATACCTGTCACGTCCGGAAGGAGCCGCTTCCTCGCTAGTAGCTGAAGCCCTTTTTCACTCATGTGGCCTAGACGCCTGTGCCACATGTCTATAGCTGAATCTTCCGCTGCGTTCAACCCACCCTTGTATACACTGACACTTGCCTTGTACAGGGTGCAACACTTCTTTCC
Source organism: Magnolia kwangsiensis (assembly GCA_037074715.1). NCBI lineage: Eukaryota > Viridiplantae > Streptophyta > Magnoliopsida > Magnoliales > Magnoliaceae > Magnolia > Magnolia kwangsiensis. Next base: position 11,739,525 of record CM073577.1, on the reverse strand, counting down.
TCTGGCTGCGATCAACGAACCCTTGATGAGCTTCAAGCGCCCACCAACAAACCGGCTTTCATAGCCATTATCATCCAACCTTCCCGTCGACATCAAGTTGAGGCGAAGGTCTGGGATATGCCTCACATCCCTGAGAACCAACGTGCAACACACATCGGTCTTCACATAAATATCACCAACTCCCACGATCTTTGATATGCCAAAATTTCCCATCTTCAAAGTCCCATAGTCACCTGACTTGTAGCTTGTGAAGAAATCCATACGTGGAGTTGTGTAAAAAGAAGCTCCTGAGTCAATCACCTGGTCGGTGTCTTGACCCGTAGCCGTGAGACAAACATCATGATCTATGGAAAGAATAATAACAACGTCGCCATCTGAAGCGACCGCAGTAGAATCAGATTCATCTTCCTTCTCCTTCCCTTTTCCTTTCTTGTCGTTCTTATTCTTACGACATTCATGCTTGTAGTGGCCCTTCTTGCCACAGTTCCAGTATTTAATATCCTTTCTCTTACTCGACTTGCCTCTTGATTTATCTCGGGCCTTCCCGCCCTTCCTGTTCTTTCCTCTCCCCCGTTCCTGTGTCACAAGTGCCTCTTGCTGAGTAGACCCCTGAGACTTCCTCCTTGTCTCTTCATTGAAGAGACAGCTAGTAACCTATTTCATGGATATCTTTTCGTCTGGCGCGGAGTTACTTAGAGACATCACCAATGTCTCCCAACTGTTAGGCAACGAACTAAGCAAATAGTAAATCCTGCAATTCATCATCTAGGACCATCCTCATAGAGGAGAGTTGGTTCACTATATTGCTAACCTCATTCATGTGCTCGGCCACAGAACCGCCGTCCTTGAACTTGAGATTCACAAGTCGCCTTATCAAAAAAATCTTATTACCGGCTGTCTTCCTCTCGTACAGCCCTTGTAGTTTTAGTCATATGCTAGCGGCTGAGGTTTTTGTAGACACATGGTGGAATACAGAATCATCCAGCCATTGTCTAATAAACCCCACCGCCTTCCGGTCCAACTTCTTCCAATTATCATCAGACATATCCTTGGATTTTGCTGATATGCCTAAAATTGGAGAATATAGATCCTTGCAATAAAGCAAGTCCTCCATCTTAGCCTTTTATATGGTCCAGTTAGAACCATTGAGGCTGATCATCCTTGATGAGCCACCTTCCATAATTCCAAACCGATCCTACCCGTTCAATGAACTTAGCGCTCTGATACCACTTTGTTGGGGGCCTTGCACAAAACCTTAGGATCTAGCCGCCCGAACAAACCAGAATTATTTGATAATAATGCAATGAAATGAATCAAAGCAAGAATCACACACCACACAAGAGATTTTTACGTAGAAAATCCTCAAAGAGGTAAAAACCACGGGACCTCGTCCAGATCAACAATCCACTATGAAGTAAAACGTTACAACCGATCACAAGCACACCTTGCTGTGATTAAACATTCATCACTCACGCAGGAGTGGATAAACAGTAAGAGAAACAAAGAAAACGGAGAGATCTCACCGATTACGAGGACGTAGAAGCGCTGATACGACGACTCCCTTCCACAAGCTTCCTCTCTCTCTTTTCTCTCTCTCACACCTTAAACCCTCTTGTATTTTTCTCATGTGTGAAAAACTCTAGAAAACCCTTTTTATAGTTTTAGGAAACTCCTTTCCGCATCCCTGTTGCGAAAGGACTTAAATCCACAATTTCACGCAAAAACTGCGTAACCTAGGACTGGTCCTAGAAATTTCAGGACTGGTCCTAGCCGCCTACGACTGGTCGTAGCTCACCTACGAATGGTCGTAGCTCACCCACGACTGGTCGTAGACCGCGGTGAAAATTAGCAACAACTCGCTGGACTTTGAGTCGTGCCAGGGCTCGAACCTACGATCGGTCAAGCGCCTCCCACGACCGGTCGAAGACCACCTACGACCGGTCGAGCAGCGTGATGAAACCCTCCGAAATATCAACCACCGCACCATCTCTCCTCTGAACTAAGGAGGAAAACCCCATCACTATTTTGCCAACTCATTTTGGGCCATTAGACCAAAAAATGAGTCAAATTTGAATCACACATTAATCCTACCACACGAAACAATGGTGATTGAATGCCTACCAATATAAACTTCTTGGGGTAGTAAAAGTTTTGGTGGGGGCAGTAAAAGTTTTGGATGAAGATGATATTTATGTTTTTCCTTCATCCAGGTTTGTGTGACCTTATGAATAGGTTGGGTGACAAATGAACATCATTGTGGGCTTTGGGAAGTTTTTAACAGAGCATGTTCAATGACCTCTGTTTTGTGTGCTGTGGTCCACCTTAATTATGGATTTACTTCAAATTTTGGCTCATGCTCTAAAATGAGCTGGAAAAATTAGTGGATGGCATACATCATGATGGGGCCCACAACTTTTTTAGCACGACACTTGAGGGGTCAATAATCTTATTGGTGCGTGTTTCCATGACCATTGTTTTATGTGGTATAGTCCACTTGAGATATGGATCTACCTCATTTTTTGTCATATGTCCTAAAATGGGTGGACGGAGTGGATTTCTCACAAACATCACAATGGGCCCCATCTAGCATCCCAGTGCAGGAACTTCCTGTGAAAGCCTTTACAAGAAATCTCCATTCGTCGCTTCTCATTTGTACACATCATTGCCCATGACAAAGCTCACAAAACACGTTGATTTTCTCTCTCGAATAGATTGCCTACTAAACAACACAACTTTTAAAGTGTGGAGCTTCTTTGGCGCACCATCATTTATGTATTAGATCCACACCGTCAATCATTTTTTCTTGATCATTCTAGAGCATGAGTTGAAAAATGAGATAAATCCAAAGCTCAATTGGACCATGCCACTAAAAGCTATGGTGATTGAACAAATTACCATTGAAACCTTCATAGGCCCAACCGTGAGGTCTATTTCCCATCTAACCTATACATAAGCTCACATGGACTTGCATTAAGGTAAAACACAACTATCAGCCTTTTGTGCCCCCAAGAAGTTTTCAACAATAAGTGTCCAATCCCCACTATTTCCTTTGGTGTGGTCCACTTGATTTATGGATCTACTTTGTTTTTAGGTTCGTATCCTAAAATGAACTGAAAAAATGGATGGATGGAGTGGACCTAAGAAATACATCATGGTGACCCATGTAAATTGCACACATCAAGAAATTTAATCGCTTCCTTTGTAGCACATTGCGGGAAGAGAGAAAAGAACTGAAAGTGTTGGCATGTAGAACTTCCATAGGCCCTACCATAATATATGTGTTAGATCCACACAATCCATTTATTTTTTCATATTATTTTAGGGCATGAGATAAAAAAAAAAATGAGATAAATCTCAATCTCAAGTGGGCCACACTAAAAGAAATAGTGGGAATTGGACTCATACTATTGAAAACTTTTTTAGTTCACGGAAGGCTCTGATCAAGTTAATATCTACGAAGGTTTCAATGTTATTTGTTCAATCCCCACTACTTTCCGTGGTGTGATCCATTTGAGCTTTGGATGTGCCCCATTTTTGGCTCCTCTAGAGTGATTTGGACAAATTGATGGACGGTGTGGATATAACACATAAATCATGGTGGGACTAGAGAAGTTTCACATGTTAAAAATTGTGATATGTAGCACGTAATATTTTAGGGAGAGAAAATCAATGTGTTTTGAGAGTCGTGGTCATTGGCAAAGACATGGACCAATTGGAAGCTACAACATTGAATTTTCGTCCCTTCGATATAACAATTCTCACTCTTTACAGGACTTTCGTGGACTCCCAAATCCACTGAGGTGGGTAGGATCCCTACCTGTGGTGCTACCTTGATGTGTGTACCTTACATCCACGCCATCCATTCATATTGAGAACTTATTTTAGTATATCAGATTTAAATCTCTGATGGACTATAATACAAAAAATAGTCGTGCTTGTTTCCCCACCATTAAAAACTGCGTTGGGTCCAGGAATGTTTATTTTCCATCCAACCTTTTGATAAGGTCATAAGGACCTCGATGAAGAGACCACATAAATATAATCTTGATCCAAAACTTTCTGGCCCACAAGATGTTTTTAATGGTAAGTTACAACTGTTTCTTGTACTATGGTCCACCTAAGATTTGGATCTACTTCATTTTTTGGATAATGCCCTAACATGAGTTTTAAGTACAGATGGACGGCATGGATGTAAAGTACACACATTAATGTGGACCCCACAGTCAAGGATCCTACCCACCTCGATGTGCACTCTTGGTAAAAGAGCGTGTTGACTTTGCTTAGAGGGTAATTTTATCATTTTTAAAATATAGATTTTAAATTGTATAAAACAATAACGCCATTAGACCTTAGACTAAGGGTGCAAAGTATAAGCTTGTTAATTTAAATATTTTAAAATCGGGCAATTATTAGTCAATGGCACCAAATGGGGGTGCTATATGGAAAAAACCTCAATAGGAAATCAAGGGTGGGAACCGCATAATGGATGGTTTAGATCAATGATCATATAAATTTTTTGTATGATCAACATCAACATCCATTTTCCTAGGCATTGAATGGACAATCAAGATCATCAAAAGGAAGTGATTCAGCGATGAGAAATCAAGGGTGAGACCTACATAATAGATTATTTAGGATGATGATCAAACCATTTGAGATGTGATTAATATGTCCATTTCTTTGACCATTGATTTTTTGGTAGTGATGGGATTATTAAGGGAAGGGCCATATGAATTGAATGGTCTAAATCAATGGTTGGATCGCTTGTCCATGATTCATATGGATGTGTATTTCACTAACCATTGAATGCATGGTTAGGATCTTCCAATCAAAGTGATTTTTACACTATCGGTGATTAAGGGTGAGAACCACATGATTAATGATCTAAATCAGATATTAGACACTATTATAATCGATATATGTTATTCTTTTCCATTGCTATTGTTAATCATACATGCTACTTCTTACGTAGGCAACATCAAATTCACCCATTTATTTGACTGCATTATGTAAAATTTATATTTGAGAGTTGTAATTCATCAAGTGTAAGAACACTGCACTATATATTCAGGCTTTAACGCGTTCATATATGGACATTCTGAAGTCTTGTTGAAAAATAATTATTATGTCAAATGTGCACTATTGATTTAATTTAGTCACTTCTTAAATATACAAAACAAAGGATATTGGAACAATAATTAATTTTAAAATATCATGAGATAATAATTAAAAATTAACTATAGATCTAACTAATGATAATTAATTAGATAAAATAACAAAATAATGCAACTACATCACATCTTTTACTTACATTTAATCCCATCATAATCATACACATGCTCAGAAAATTAGCTATAACTTATATAATGTTAATTAGAATTGTATGATTTTAGGTTTGCTGAAGATCTAATTTAATAGAATCGGTATTAGAATTTTATTATTTTGTGTTTTCTAGAAATCTAGCTTAATCAAATTTCTTAGCGGCTAATTTCACATCGTTGCAACATTATTATTTATTTCAAAAGTGGGCTCTAAGATAAGTGATGAAAATAATAATTAAAATTTAATTATATTTAAATAACTAAAAAGTAAGAAAAAAAAATGTCTAAAAGAAATGATCATAATTTAAAGTCACTTAACCAAAGGACTCTTCACATGATCTCCATTACAGTATTTTGAAGTCTAAAATGATGATCCATATATGATTCTTTAGTAATCTGGACAGCTGAATGGTTTGATTGCAGATCATATGAAAATTAAAGGTTGGAAAGAATTTTGTTCGAATATTGCACTGCACCACTAACCCAACCCAATGACACTTGTTTTCATCAGAGGTGCAACTTGGCTGCCCTCCACTATCCAACCCTAGCCCAACTCCATCTATCATACCCTCAACCCTATCAATGGATAATGAATGTTAGATTAGTATGTGTAGATACCCTACCTTAGTAAATGGTGCACCTTATCTTAGATAATGTGAAATGACCTGTGAGTTTGCATCATCTTTAGGAAAGCATCCCAACCAACACTCGAAGCTCAATCTACAATAAGGCCCATGGGCCCAAATGAACCGATAGGATTCATATACAAATTTAGACTGTAAGCCCTTGCCTAAGTAACCACGTTGCCCTTCGCACCATTTACAATGGATAATGGCTCATCGATGATTTACAACAGGCTTCAATGGCAATAAGGCCACTAGTCAAGCGCACTATAAGAAGCCCATGCAGTGACTACGACCAAGTCATTGTGATAAAAAAAAATACAAAAATTGTGAACATGAGGCAATTCCATTATCATTCAATCTTTGCAAATCTATTTTGATACTAAGATTTCTTTAAAGGAAAACCATTGGTTGGGTAACAATTTGATTATCACCCCCGGGGTAAAACGGTTATTTCATCCTTCCAAAGGATTAAATTTTCTAATTTACCACTTATCAAAGTATATCCATTATGTCACATGTTCTTCAGTGGTTGGATTATGCTACATGACAATGTTTTCCCTCTAAATAACTACAAATTACAAAATTATGTCTATAAATAGTGTGCAACGTATTCGGCTCCCGAATTCTCGGGTGCCACTAATGGCTTACTGGGTTTCAGAATTGGTGTAATTTGTTCATTTCATAAGCAATGGGAAAATTTAAGTGGACCATGTAGCATAAATCAAGACTAAAATAGTAAGCACATGTGCAACTATCATGGAGTAAGTAGATCCGACAAAGAGATAATATAAGTGAACGTGAGGGATCATGTCCCACAAAAATATACATAATCCAGTAATATAAATCCTGCCCTAAACCCTATCACTAGTCCTAGGATGGTCTATGGTGATTCGCCCAAAAGCTGAAAGTATGAGAGCTCCTTCTCCTTGTCTATACTCATCCCATCTAACGCATCAAGCTCCATAACACCTGCATCTAAGATAGGGCTTGGTTGGTGTTTTAAAACACCGTCCTAGAGTGGAAGTGAGTGATCAACTCAGTGGATACCATTATCAATAAGTTACGCATATATCAAATACATGGACAAAGTTAGCGAAATGTAATCATTCATAGAATCCTAACCACTCTTATTAATGCATGTGCATGGTTTCATAATATAATGCATGCCCTTACTTCCAATACTCCCTCAAGTGAGAACGTCTAACTATCACGATGACCAACACTCCCTCAACACGTCTTCAACTACCGAATCGTCAATCCTAACTAATACAATGTGATAGTGAGATGTTAGCCGAGTATTTAATTAAGTCCGTTCATCCAACAAGATTAGAGAAGCTGAAATACTTTCATTTAATCAATGACCTTATCCAGATCACTTAGCCTACGGCGGCCGTAGCAGATCTGAGCCTACGATCTATGATTCAAATTTAGGTATCATCCATTTATCTCATAAATTAATAATTTTAAAAGTAAGACATGATACCTAAAGGTATAAGGATCAACTTGGTATAGGTCGTTATCCAAACACCGAATACGATCGTTCAATTCTGAGGTGCGGGCTTATTACATAACCAAATCACCACAAGGAATGGCTCGTCACCCAATTCCATTCATACTCGGGTCATTCGAACGATAATTAGGCATGAAACCATAGGCCGAGTAATTTGAAAGGGACCGTTCGAACAAGAACTTATCACATCCTATGCTCGCTGGTCACTACAGGGAGGCTTGTCACCGCAAGTAGGTCAACAGTTTGGACACAGTATCCCATACCACTATACCCGACTCTCGAGTCTTAGTTGTTCATTAGTTACTACGGGGAGGCTCGTCACCTCAGCGTAGGTCGACAGCTCGGACACGGTGTCCCATATCACCATGCTCGGCTCATGAGTCTTGAGGATTGTATCATTAATAGTTAATAGTGGCCTCTCAAAGTATGAGGTGCTTCAAATTCAGGCAGACGTGTACATACGTGGTTAACGAACATGGATGACCAGCTAGTGAGCCAATTTATCCCCTCTAGACGAACTACGAATCATACGACATTAGGAGCAATGTCCCACGTAGTCCGATTACAGCTGACTATCCGTAATTCGACTAATCAGGTCAAATTTACCCCTAGACGGCCCTACAAGAGGGGTTGTCCATGTGGGTTTTGAAATTTGTTGGCCGATCCGAAAAGGGGATAGGGTATAAATGAATGATACTAAAGTAAATGTCGATTTACTTCTAGTTGTGAGGGATTTAGGCATAAATAGCAGTAAATTGTAGATATGAAAATCATGATTCATCAAGGATTCTTAAATACATGAAAAATTTAAATAAACATGTAAACAAGCTCAATTTCAAAAAAACAATCATGCATATAATGAAAATTAGTAATTAATCATGTGCATGGGGGACATGCACCAAATTTTTCCTATTTATTTCAGAATGTGGGGAATATGTCCTAATTTTATGCCTATAAATATCAGAAATTAGGGTAATGCAAGGATCTTAAGCGATTGAGAGCTCGATTTCTCCCCAAATCAAAAAGCATTCGAAAAAACACTATAATTCTACAATTAACATACATGCAACTAATATGCAAGTAAATTATACACCCATAATCACTAATTTTTGCATAGATTTGATAAATGACCACCTATAGCTAATGATCCGCACCTAGGTATGGTTTGACGGCTTATGGAGCCATTTCCAAGGTGCCGGTCTTGCGAGATGGTGTGTCGAAGTCCTGTGATGATAGAGTCTGCATGTGTAAGACCCGTATCCTATACCGTACCGTTCCATAGACTTCCATGGTCTTACCGGTCAAATTTCGGCAACCTTCGACCCTTAATCGATACTTACGTACAACCCTGATTCCTATGCCGTCAACCCGAGTAGACTCAACCCAAGACCATTACCATAGCGACCGCGCCATCGCTGCGGTTCCGATGCCACGACTTGCGCTCCGAGGCGATACCCTGGTCAAGAGATGTGGGCCAACGTTCGGTGCGAAGAAAACGCCGCGCGTTGCGAAACTCAAGAGAATCTCTACGAGATGTCACATCAATCCCATCAATCAATCCATCACATGTCAAGTACATGTCAAGTACACATCACCTTTCACCCATTCCCAAGCAACCATAAAAGTCAAGAATCTCTTACAAAGCCCATACCTCTCTTACACCAAAAGCCATCAAAGTCAAAAAGTTCTTACACCTCCCATGCCTTTCTTACATAAAAGGCCATAAAAGTCAAGATTTTCTTACACAACCATCACTCACCACATCCATCCATCACTCTCTCTCTCTCCCTTTACAACTCCTTCTCTCTTTCTCATTTTCAAAAAAATCCATCCAAGCAAAAACCCCATACATATGAGAAATCCTTCAAGCTCTCCAAAACTCCAAGGTGGCCCACTTTCCTACCCCATCATCTCTCATCTTAACCCTCCATTTCTCATCTCCTCCATTGAAATCCAAGCTAAGGTGCTAAGGAATCCCTAAGAGTAAGAAGATCGGACGGTGGGTGCATGATCATAGTAGTTTTTCCTATTTTTGAGATGGGCCAAGTGAGGCCAACTGATCAATGGTTTGGATCTCACTTGGGACCCTAAGATGTGGCCGATGGCCCACTAGGATCATCATGATCATTCCATGATGGGGCCATTCTCCATGGACCTCATCATGATGTTTATTTTATTACATTTAAAGGTCATCTAGACTGTCCATATTGGTAGAGAAAGGATCTCCACCGTTGAATCCAATTTTTGTTAGTCCCATGTGTAGAAGGATCGATTCCATTGTATCATCTCTTACAAGGGAGGGCTCATAGTGGCGGAGCCCTCCATCACAAGCGTGTCCCACCTCTATCTTTCTCTCTCTACTTCGTTTTCTTTCTTTTGATCACATTGTGTTTGTGTGGCCCACTTGAATGGACCCCATCATGAGGCATGAATGCTAACCAACCATCTTCTAGTGGGGCCCATTTCGTTGTGTGGTATCCACACCATACTCCATAAGGTGGCCCACCTAAGCGGGGCCCACCTCTAATGAATAAGTTCGCTGGACGTGGGTTGGGGAAGCACAAATATAAGCTTGTTTCCAAGCTTTCGGATGACCCACTCACCTAGGCCCCACCTTGATGTATACATTCAATCCAAGCCGTCCATTCCCTTTCCCATATCATTTTAGGCGTTGAACCAAGGAATGAAGCTAATTCGCTCATTGGGCGGGCCATACTTCTCAAGACAGCGATTCTCATCATTTAAATTCATTTTTAATCTTGCTACAGGCCGAAATGTATCCAATATTGGACTCATTGCGCTTGTATCGAGCCATAGAAGGTAATGAACGGATTGGATTTGCTTGATGAGGGTCCCACCTGTGAAAAACCACAGGATTGTGATTTTTTTTTTTAAAAAATAAATAAACTTTTTTTTTTTAAAAATAAATAAACTGCATCAAAGGCAGCGCCCGCTGCCTCTGACACAGCAGCACGCTGCCGCGTGCGTGAAGTGGGCGGACGCCAAGGGCCCATGGCCCCACATGTGGGCCCCACCTTGATGTGTATCTCCCATCTAATCCATTCATTTGGTGGACCCCATCCTCAGGTGGGCCGTCTTCGAATTGCAGCCCCATCCATGGCTCGAGTGGCCCACACTGTAGGAAACAGTGGGATTGAACCTCTATCATTGAAACCCATTGTTAGGCCCACGTAAGTTTAGAATCAAGTTGAAATTTGTCTTTACCCTTCATCCAGGTCTGAGTGACCTTACGAATGGTTTGGATGGCATTTAAACATTAGTGTGGGCCCCACATGGAGCCCACAGTGATGTACCTGTTTTGCTTCCACCGTCCGCTGGATGGTGGAGCCCACCTTATGTATGTGTTTTATGCACGCATCCACATGCATGCGCGTGGTGTGTTTTCTGTGTGTGTGTGGCATGTGTGTGTGTGTATATATATATATGTATATATATATATATTATATTATATATAATATTGTATAAACTATATATATATATATATATTATATGTAATTTATGTATTATATTATTTATGATGTACATAATGGTGGGCCTTCATGTAGGCCCCCACCATGATGTATGGGTTGCATCCAATCCATCCATCCTTTTGGGAAGCCCATTTTATGGCATGGGCATAAAGAATGAGTCAGATCTATAGTCTAAGTGGACCCCACCTGGGTATGCTTTGAGACCTATTTTTATGTATTTGTGGTAGTTCATTGGGGCCCACTTTGATGTGGATGTAAGGCCTATGGGTTTAGGCCCATTTGATTTATATAAGGCCTATGGATTTAGGCCCATTTGATTTATATAAGGCCTAGGAGTTTAGGCCCATTTGATTTGTATAAAGCTCATGAGATTAGGCCCATTTGATGCAATCTAAGGCCCACGGGTTATGACCCATTGCAATGCACATAAGGCCCATTGGTGTGGCCCATTTATGTGGCCCATTTGACGAATAAAAGGCCCATATGACATGGCCCATTGGATGTATTTAAGGCCCAATGGGATGTACTTGAGGTTCATTGCAATGTGTGATCCCAACACTGATTATGTAATGATGTTTGCGACGACCGTGCCTTGGGAGCAATGTTGGTTTGACATCCACATTGCGAGTGTAATGCTGGTTGGATGTCCACATTACGACTCTCCTTAGGGCCCGTTATTAGGCCCATACTTGTTGTGTATAGGCCGTCCAGGCCCATCTGCATGGTAAGGATAGTTCATTTCATTATAACATGTTTAGTATAGTTTCATAACTCATAATCATACGCATCATATGTATGCTTGATATGAGAGGTGACTGATCATAGCATATTGTCACACCCCAAACTTGAAAACCCGGCTCACAAAATTCCCGATCGTCGAATCTGGCACCGACAGCCTTCTTAGAACCCTATTCCCGGCTCCTAGCACCCATTCGCCAGGTTTCGATCCTGGGATGCTACGAGGAGGATTTTCAACATCAGTTTGATTCATAATAAGCATAACTAAAGGCATAACCCACAAACAACAACCAAGAATTCCATTACATTTCCACTATGATCAAAAACTTTACAAGTACAATGAGCATGAAGGGAAACTACAATGGTAAAGAACAAAAACTCCAAAATGATCTGCAAGGTGCTCCTGCCTCAGCGCTGCTGCAATCCAACGTCACCTGCACGCAACGGTCGTGCATAAGCTTATAGAAAGCTTAGAGGGTGGTGAAAGTGTGTGCGCAAGGTAGTAATATGATCATGCAGTATCAGAGTAATACGGAATATGCAGATGGATCCATAAATATCATGAGTCGTACCAAAGCTATGCGATGCAAGATGCAAGTCAAACATACAATCCTCATCTAAGTCCACATGTCAATACAGCTCAACTCTGGAATATCACCAGGGTCTAGTACACTCTAAACCATATTGCCGCCTCATCGCGCAGAATAAGGTAAGTGGAAGAGACCTCACTATCCTTCTACCAATATCGGGCACGACTCGTCGATAGCGGACCCATTCCTCGAGCTGGTCAAACTCAGCCTAGCATTGCCCCCTACACTCAGGCGGGTAAGGCCGCACTCCCTTCCAACCGACTACGACACAGTGGAGAGCGCAACCATATGGTAATCGGCACTCAACGCTCATATACCCACTCAGTCTAGACGTTGGAGCAACCTCTTGAACCAAGAGGGTTTAGGGACTTTCACCCAGGGATATCTATAGCACCCCATGTAGAACAGATTTTCGGTGTCCCATATGGCCATCCACGATATGCCTGTGGAGGCTACGACCCTGGTGTCGCTAGGGCATACAGTAATCACAGCACACAATGCAAGATGCATGAGTCATACAATCCAGTCATGCATCAATCCTGTACAAACCGTGTGCTCATGTGAGACAATCTTCGCCTATCAGGGAGTCTCATAACAACCAGCACTATGACATATGTAATGGTCAATTATATCTCCTAACAGACATGCAGATGATGCGAATGGGCATGTATCATGATGTTATGATGTCACATACTCATAAACAGTATCAATAACCGGCGTCGACAATGTGTACTTTTAACCAACATTGCCCCCAAGGAATGGCCCATATAGAATTAAATATATAATGGGCACATGGCCTCACACAAGGGCCAAATATACGAAACAGGTGAGCCCTGGTCATGGGCCTAACACATATCACAATGGGCCTTGCCCATAGGCCTCAAATGCATCTGGATGGGTCGCACCCATGGGCCTCAGATATATCACAATGGGCCTCGCATATACTTCGCAGGTGAGTTACTCACTTGGGTCTAATACACATCAGTATGGGCTACATCACATATGCCTAATATACATCACTATGGCCACAACCCATGGGATTTAAATACACAATAGGTGGGCCCTACACATGGGCCTCAAATATATACCATGGGTGAGCCTCAATGGACGGGTCACCAATACAACAGGATGGGCCTAATGACATGGACCCCATAAATATATTGAATAGGCTGCACCAATTGGGCCTTACATACATTGCAATGGGCCATGACCCATGGGCCTTGCATACATCACAATGGGCCTTGCAACATGGGCCTCATATATATTTAAGGTGGGCCTCAACAACGGGCCTCATACACATCAAGGTGGGCCTCGACAACGGGCCTCATACACATCAAGGTGGGCCTCAACAACGGGCCTCATACACATCAAGGTGGGCCTAATCAATCATATGGGCTAAATCAATCAAATGGCCGATACGAGCAGGCCGATCAAATGGACCGATACAAATGGGCTGTGCGTCATGGAGTTATACTAAGCATGTTATAAAGTAATGCCCTATCCTTACAATGCAGCTGGCCTAGACGGCTTACATACAATAAGTACGGGCCTACCAATGAGCCCCAGGGAGAGTCACAATGCGGACATTTAACCAACATTATACTCGCAATGTGGACGTCAAACCAACATTACTCCCAAGGTGTAGCCCGTGGTGAATAACATTACGTAAACCATGTTGGGATCACACATTGCAATGGACCTTAGGTACACCCCATTGGCCCTTAAATACATCAAATGGGCCATGTCATATGGGCCTTTTACTCATCAAATGGGCCACATCAATGGGCCGCACCAATGGGCCTTATGTGCATTGCAATGGGTCATAACCCGTGGGCCTTAGATTGCATCAAATGGATCTCGACCCATGGGCCTTATACATATCAAATGGGCCTAATCCCATGGGCTTTAAAATACATCAAATGGGTTCAATCCCATGGACCTTGGAACACATCAAATGGGTCCACTCTATGGGCCTTAAATATATCAAATGGGCCTAATCCCATGGGCTTTAAAATACATCAGATGGGTCCAATCCCATGGACCTTGGAACACATCAAATGGGTCCACTCTATGGGCCTTAAATAGTTCAACAACTAGCTACATTCATGGACCCAATTAAATTCAACTGTGGTGGGCCTTAAAAGTGCATTCATTAAGCCCAACATTTAAGGAACTAAAAGTATAAATCATTTTCTCTAAGATCTTTATAATATGGTGGGCCCCACTCAAAATTTCATCCCAAGGCCAGCATAATTATAACATGTTGCTGTCCTAAATTTGGGCACTCCATTGGAGTGGGTGCAAGGCCTCTAAAACTTTAAAAATTGAGGGCAAAGGTCCCTCATCATGCATACAATGAGAGGAAACCCAAAAAGGTGGCCCACCATCAGAAGAAATATTTTTGAATTATGGTTTTTTTTTTATCAAGGCATATTACTGGACTGCACATAAAAAAAAATCTGGGAGTCCAACCATCTTGGCCCATTCTTTTGGATACCCAAACGAGGTTACTTGAGGCTGAAATTTCACAGAGTGATACTTCCATAGGTGGGTCATAATCCCACAAAATTTTATAATTTTTAGATATCTCTAAGTATTTTAATTAATTTAAACAAAATAAACTGTCCAGAAAAATCGGACAGACCTGGATGTCCCAACGTGGTGGGCTAGTCCGGCCCTCACCACGGTGTGTACAGGGGTCCATTGGCCCTGAAATTTGGTATATGGGTTCTAAAATAAGTTTACCATACTCTTAAAAAATTTTAGAATTTTTAGACATCTATAAATATTTTAATTCATTTACATAAATCAATCTATCCTGAAAATCGGACTGATCTGGATACCATATTATAATGGGCCGGTCCCGCCATCACCATGGTGTGTACAGGCGTCCATTGGCCCCAAAATTTTATATGTGGGTCCTACCATAAGTAGGTCACTCTTCTAAAAATTTTTATAATTTTTAAACACCCATAGATATTTTAATAAATTTTAAAAATCCAACTGTCCATGGTGGAATGTTGCTGGAACAGTGCAGAAAATCCAGACTGTCCACCTCACTTGGACCACACCTTTGGGACCCCAATGAAGGTCTGTTGGGGCTGAAATTTGGGAGACATTAAGATGAGATCCCCACCTTTCAAAAAAGTATATTTAATAAGTATAAATAGTCATCCAAACAGTCCCAAAAATCTGGTCCAAAAATAACCAGAAACTGTCCAGAAATTCCTGGACAGCAACATGTACTTAGATAAAATTTATTAAATAAGTTAAAGGGAAATACATTAATGGGCCACACACATCAGAAAATAAAATGAGGGAAAAGAGAGATAGAAGGACAATCCGGCCATAGGAAAAGGGGCTTCACCACTATTGAGCCCTCCCAAGATCAATCACACCCGCACATCATACCTAGATTTACATTTACAACATGGATCTTGCACATACATGGCCTATAATTAAAATGCATGGTGAGGATGCCATTCCCACCATGGTTATAAGGTCTAGATGACCCAAACATAATATGATATGAAATAAAACTACCATGATGGGGCCCATAGAGAAAGGCCCCATGCATGGATCATGCATGCATAAGGTAGGCCATTAGGCCACAACCATGGGATTGTGTGGGATCTCCACCATTGATTGGTGGGTCCTACACTTCCCTCATGAAAGAAGAAAAGAAAAAAACATATAGGCTATAAAAAATTAGATTTTTTACATCTAGAGGAGCACCCACCGTCTGATCTTCTTGCTCCTATCGGGTCCTTAGCACCTTAGCTTGGATTTCAATGGAGGAGATGGGGAATGGATGGTTAGGATGGGAAGATTATGGGGTAGAAAGTGGTAGGAAAGGTGGGCCACACTTGGTGTTTTGGAAGAAAGGGAGAGGCTTGGAGAGCTCACATACGTGGGATCTTTTTTTTTTTGCTTGGAGATTTGAAATGAGAAAGAGAGAGAGAGTTATAAAGGGAGAGAGAGAGAGTGATGGATGGATGGAGTGATAGATGTGTGTAAGAACTTTTTGACTTTTGAGGCCTTTTGTGTAAGAAAGGCATGGGTTTGTAAGAGACTTTTTGACTTTTGAGGCTTGCTTGGGAAGGGTGAAAAAGTGATGTGTACTTGACATGTGATGGATTGATGGATTGATTGATTGATGGGATTGATGGGATTGATGTGACACATCATAGAGATTCTTTTGGGTTTCGCAACGCGCGGCGTTTTCTTCGCACCGAACGTTGGCCCACATCTCTTGACTAGGGTATCGCCTCGGCGCGCAAGTCGCGACATCGGAACCGCAGCGATGGCGAGGTCGCTATGGTAATGGTTTTGGGTTGAGTCGGCTTGGGTTGACGGCATTCGAATCAGAGTCACACGTGAATATTGGTTGAGGGTCGAAGGTTGTCAAAATTCGACCGGTAGGATCGCGGAAGTCTATGAAACGGTATGGACTAAGATACGGGTCTTACACATATGACTTTGGGCAGGTTGTTTATGGGCTCCTGGTTAGGCAGTGTTGCCCTACATGAGCGCACGATACGCGCAGAATTTATTGCACGATTGGATAGCGTGATTCATGCATTTCGCATTGTGTGATATGGTTACTCTACGCCCTAGTAACATCAGGGTTGTAGCCTCCACAGACGTATCATGGTTGGAAGGATTGGATAACAGAAATTTTGTTCTACATGGGGTGCTATAGATATCCCTGGGTGAAAGTTTCTAAACTCTTATGGTACCAAGAGGTTGCTCCAACGTCTAGATCGAGTGGGTAGATGAGCGTTGAGTGTGCCGATTACCAGACGGTTGCGCTCTCCACTATGTCGTGGTCGGTTGGAAGGGGGTGCGGCCTTACTCACCCGAGTGTAGGGGGTAATGCTAGGCTGAGTTTGACTAGCTCGAAGAATGAGTCCGCTATCGACGAGTCGTGCCCGATATTGGCAGACGGATAGTGAGGTCTCTTCCACTTACCTTATTGCACGCGACGAGGCGGTGATCTGGTTTAGAGTGTACTAGACCCCAGTGATATTCCAGATTTGAGCCGTATTGACATGTGGGCTTAGATGAGGATTGTATGCTTGACTTGCATCTTGCATCGCATAGCCTTAGTACGACTCATGATATTATGGATCCATCTGCATATTTCGTATTACTCTGATACTGAACGATCATATTACTACCTTGCGCACACACTTTCACTCCCCTCTAAGCTTTCTATAAGCTTATGCACGACCGTTGCGTGCAGGTGACGTTGGGGCGCAGCAGCGCTGAGGCTGGAGCATTTGCAGATCATTTTTGAAGTTTTTGTTCCTTACCATTGTATTTTCCTTTATGCTCATTGTACTTGTAAAGTTTTTGATCATAGTGGAAATGTAATGGAGTTCTTGGTTGTTGTTTGTGGGTTATGCCTTTGGTTATGCTTATTACGAATCAAACTGACGTTGAAAATCCTCCTCGTAGCATCTCAGGATCGGAACCTGGCGAATGGGAGCTGAGAGCCGAGAATGGGGTTCTACGGAGGCTGTCGGCACCAGATTCGGTGATTAGAAATTTTGTAAGCCCAGTTTTCGAGTTTAGGGCGTGACAACATGTTAGATCACATGCAAGTGGTTTAAGATACCTAAAATTAGAACGAGCTGGACTGATTACCTTTCTATGGCTGGTGGACCGCTCCTACGGTGACGATGTCGTGGACTCCAAGGAGAGTTGAGGTAGGAGGGTGAATTCCTAAAAAATTAAGCTCCTTGGAGCTCCCTCCCTCTCTACTCCCTCTCTACTCTCTCCTCTCTCTCCCCACTTAGCAGAAAAATTCATATGGGAGTGTGGGAAAGAGGTTTAAGGGCTTATATAGCCTGAAAATTGGTCTAGTTAGCCCTGGGGAGACTAGTTCTAATGTATATACCCCTAGTGGGTGTATTTTTAGTCCCTTGGGTTATCCCGGTGGTCCCCTTGCCCATATATTTCGTGGAGCATGTGCCCCATAGTCAGATAAAGGGTTGTGTCAAGTTTAGTGGCAAACGGATGAGTCAATTGATCGTAGGGACCCGATTTGCGATCAACGGTCATTGAAGATCAATCAGGCCCACAATTATACAGATATGAGAAGGAAAATATCCCTAACTTATGGCCCAAGTTTGATTACAATTCAATAGTTGGAAAGTCTCAACTTTACTATTTTAGTGGCGGGGCCAACTCATTTAAGTTTAAAGTTTCAAGTCCCACAGAATCACGCCTTTCAAGCTCTATCTTCACGGTCTAGGTTGTGCAGTTCGGGGCATCATTTGAGCCCACCATCCGTGATGGACGTCAAGTCCAATAAGATGGACATTATTTTATAATTTCGAAACTAGTGGCCCACTAAATAACGGTCGGGAGCTCGTTCTGGTAATTAGGGTATTTTTCGAATGAATTGGGTAAGGAGATTTCTTGGACGCAGTCGTTAGGGTTTGGATTAAATAAGTTCTCAGTGTGGTCTATTTGAAATTAGCGAAAATGATGATTCGGACATGATCACTCTAGATCGTTGGTTCTTAATCTAAATGAGTGACCGGGTTGATTTGGTTTATAAATTAAGATTCGACCCATAGTTGACTCGACTTTAAGTATATTTTTATTTGGTTATAGTTATCTCGATTAGTTAGTGATGAGTCGGTTAGATTTGGGCCTTAGATGAACAGTTCACGAGGTTGGACTTGAGGTTTAAGTGATCAGGTGGATTAGTTGGCTTCATACTGTTGGTTAATCGAATTTGTGAAGTTCTTTATTGGTATCACTTACGTATAGGCTTATCTCGAGCATCAAGGGCCAGTAAGTGATGACGTGGGATAATTAATTTTTTAAAAAAGGATTTTTGACAATCCAAAATAGTAAAAATTTGGAATATTACAATATACCCCCCTTTAAAGTAATTTTTTTCTCGAAATTGCCTAATGTAAATAGGTAAAGATATTTTAATTTCATATGCCTAAGTTTTGTTGATTTCACGTTCATATGCATACAGGGTGCAACTAAATTTGTTAGTCTGACTTATTATAGTCTACCCCCCTTAAAACTTTTTTGCCCTAACGATTTACTACAAATTTCTAAAACTTTGGATTCATGACAACAGTTCTCGTCTATCTAGAGTAAAAATATATGTTTTTCATACTCAGTATTGATATATGGACTTATTGATACTTTGAGAGACCCATTGATAGCCAGATGCTCTCTTCATCAACATCACTCTCAAGCATTAAATAAGGCCACATTATTCCAAACCTAATTTGAATACGTGGTGCTAGCCTAGCCAAATAAAGGGGCCGTTAGTTGAGAGTTGGGACGGACACTCACACGTTTGGCCCAATTCTGAAAATTGGGAGCCATTTTCAGAAATCCAGACCGTTGATATGTTATGTTCTATACCTGATAGACGATGTAAGAAAAAGATATTTGTGACCTATTTATCTGGACCAGTCATCTTGAAACCATTTTCAATTAATGGACCTTGATGTATTTCTCTTCTTGACCATCTATGCACCCTCGAATGTACTTGATCGGTGGAGCAAAGTGAATTTTAGGCCAGATAATCAGTAAGATGGGGTTTAAGACTAAGGGGTGGAACTGGGTTAGAAAGGGATGTTTGGGGTTTTATGTGTTAGAAGGGGAGGAAAAGGGAGGCCCACTCAAGCTTGGTGATGGCAGCGGCCCATTCGAGCTTAAGGGGGCATTCGTTTGATGGTCCAGGTAGACTAGAAGTCCTTCAATCTCAAGGTAGAGACGATCTGGCCCGTCATAATTGAAACGGACGTATGCCATATATTGGAGCGAGTAATCGAACATGCGACATATGAATTTGGGGTAGGGTGAGCTATCTCAGTCATCTGACTCTTCTATGTCGGTCGGGACTCGAAGAATTCTTTTGCATTCCCGACTAAGTGTGATTTAGATAATCCTTTAATGCCTCTAAGCCTTGTCCTTAATGTTATCTTCACCATTCCTTCTAACTTAAATTCCCTCTAAATCTAAATCATAGAATAAGATCATAATGTTTCAAATAGCTAGAGGGCTCGGTTCAAGGGTCCATACATATCACTAGGTTCGAACGCTCCCACCTAAGTCAAAAATTTACATTACGATTGGCCCACTGCCCACGGCCCAACTTATTCTCAAACCATGCTTTGATACCACATGTAAAAGCTGAAAGTAGGAGAGCTCCTTCTCCTCGTCTATACTCACCCCATCCAGTGTGTCGAGCTCCAGAACACCTTGTAACACCCCTAGTTCTCAAAACCCAAGGATAGTCGCTCCTCATTGAGAACTCGAGTATCACATTATAAAATGGACTAACATGCATCTAATTATTGGCAAATCTCAAAATCATTAAGTAAGATAACTATTGCATAAACCAAGAATAATGAGAGTAATAATAAGGCAGTTTAATACAAGTGAATAGAAGCAAAATGAAATCTCACAGCAGGAGAATTTTTTTATTACAATCCAAGTAAAATGTATAGCATGAAACATGAAAGTATGCAATTCTAAAAATATCATTTGAGCTCCAGCGGCTCAACTACATTGGTATGAAGGCTCTCCTAGCTGAACTCCTACTAAGCCATCCCTGAAATCCCATCATAGGGGTCTTCACCTGTTCATCATACCTGTGTCTATTTGGTGCAATTGCATGATTGGGTGAGTGAAAACTCAGTGAAAATTTTTCGCAAGGATTTGTGCATATCAAGTTATTCCAACATAATTTAAACCAATATATTAAATCATAATAAGAAGAATATGAACTTATATATAATGTATAGAGGTATGAATGTATGCTCAATTCGCAATCTGGGGATGCACATCCAACTGTTAAAATAAAGGGTTGCCCAAAGTGGACTAGTCATCTGAAAAAATACTCATAGGTATGCCTAAGGAGAAATAACTACCCGGAAAAGATCATGCAGGTGAGTGCACTCAAGGATATTTCCTGAAAAAATACACGGGGTACGCCCGTGGAGTGTCTAATACCAGAAAAGCCTCATATAAAGAAAAATGTCCAAAGTGACCCAAATGCACAGGTTCTGTGAGTTAAACTAAAGTGTTAGAACTTTTAGTAAATCAAACAGAGTATGACTTACATTGAGCACTTGGAAAAGCTCATATGTCATGTGTGAATGTCATATATCATGATGCTCATGCACATTCCATAGGATTAACAATATTACTCTCATAAGCATGATCAAAACTTCTTTAGATTCAATTTATAACTATCTAGTATATAACAAGAGTTAATGGAGTAAACCTATCATGGAAACAAGATTATCACTTCCTAGTGCAACTAGTAGAAACATGCATATACATAAGCAATTCCAATTATGACATAGTGATCTTAAAGCAATTCTCATAAGATATGTTAGGGTAACATAATTTGAGGTATTCCTACATGCTTATCAACATTAATTCAAGACTAAGGGAACTACAATCAATATTTTCACAACTACAATGTCTTAGGCTTAAATCATCTTAGAATTCGTTGAAATGAGGAAGCCAAGTGGATATCCCTCACCTTTGGTGTGGGCACATTTTTCGCCAACGCTCGATTTTAATTCAACAAACCTTAGATCTAATCTAACCAAAGCTACTTTTAATTGATTCCTCACAAAAGATATATACCTAGAAGATTTAAATTCCACACTTTAAATATAAATTTAAGGGTTAACCAAAACGAAATTAAAATAATATACACTAATTTTCTTAGAATTTTATTTGCTTGAATTTCTATATTTTGGGAGAATTTACTGACTTGCTTGACTTCAACTTAGCTTGCTGCGAACGAGTTGGTTGACTCAGTGAGTCGACTTGGTAGGCTAGGAGTCCTTATCTCTTCTCTTCTCTTCAATCTTTCCTTTCTTCTTTCTTCTTTCTTCCTTCTGCTTTCTTCTTCTACTTTCACTATCTTTTCTTTCTTTTTGAAGATAAGTCCAGCAGCCCAACTAAGGCAGACGTTACAACAGACCCAATGACTCACTGAGTCATTGAACTTGCGGCCGGAACTCAACTCAGTGTAGTGCCAACTGGCAAACTCATCCTCTCTCTCTCTCTCACCATTCCTTCTCTCTCTGCAAATCATCTCTGACACAACCTCTCTTCGAGACTGATGCACCCAAACTCGACTCGGCAGCAGACTTGCAATAAAGACTTGGTCCCGACTCGAAATGTGCCCCTACCTCTCTCGTTCTCCTCTTCTCTTTCTCTATTTTTCATTTTCGTTCTTTCCCCCTTCCTTTCCTTTCTCATTTCTCCTCATTGGGACGTCCAGCAATGGGTCTGGATAGTCCAGCCCGTGAGCTTAGCGAGTCGAGTCTGCCCAACTCGATAGCAACCACCCGACCTCCCTCTCTCTTTCGGTCTTCTCTTCCTTTCTTGTTCTCCCTTTTTCCTCTCAACTTCTTTTCTTACTTTCTTCTTTCTTTCCGCAGTTGGTGTCCAGAAGTTGGGCTCGATAGACGTGCCCAGTCTCGCACAAGCTCGAATGGGCTCGTGACTCAGTCCAAGTCAGTTAATGGGAGAGGGAGGAACGACGCAACTCTCTCTTTCATGATTTTCTTTCCCTCTCAGGAAGGGTTGCCCTAAAATGTGCCCCTTTATAGGTCCTATTAAGCTATTCTAGATGGTTCGAATCGTAACTAATCAAAGGATTATTTATGATTTTTTAAATGTTTGGTCCATGCCATTTTGCAACGATATGAACAGGTAATGCTTGTGTGGTTATGATCGGACGACATGGATGGACTTCTGGGACTCTAGGTCACATGATGTCCGTCTCGGATCAATGAATGGGACCCACTCGAAGGTGATGGGTTCTCCCAGCCAATGGAGAAGATGACGGCCATGATCATGGTGGAATGTTGATGAAGGGATAATCCTCTACTCTAAGTCGCCTGGAGGGTTTGGATCGAACTACAAAACTTTGTGGGACCCACCAAATGGAGGAACGACACTAATATCTCGGTGGTGAACGAGCACTCGGGTGTGGCGCCTCTTATGAGATGGTAAAACCCTAAATAGACGGAGGGAATGGAGGGCTGGGATATTTTCGCACAAAGGGTTAGAATCGAGAGGGAATCCTTTAAGCGTATTGCCAAGTTGGCAACTATAGGTGGTGTGATTTCTGTTTTTGGATCCGAGTCGTAAGCATGTTTCGTTTGCAACACAGTTCGTGTGCATGGACACACACATAAATAGGTGAAATTCCTAGGGTTGGGTCAGATTTGGGTCCTCTATAGGATGAACGGTTTGGATCTCTTTGATGACCCCAAAATGGTGGGCCAGGTCTGGATTAAATGCACGCTGTCCACTCGCACGTCAGTAGTTTTTGTTCAATTCTATGCACTTAACCACATGTAATGACATGCATATATATTTGGGGCTTTATCAAATTTTCTTGGGCTACATGATAGACGGTTCAAATTTGGTAGATGGGGCATGAGGTGGGCCACAGATCACGCCTAAAATCAGCTGATTTAAGCAGCTTTGGCAGGAAACGAAAGAAGGCTTTCCTTCTATGGGAAATTGTCGAGTCAAGGCCTTTTGACCAGACTGTGAAGTCCAGTGTACCATGGGTGCTCTTGCATTGTGTACATGCTCATCTTTAGAATGGGGTCCATAGTGATGTGTGATCTAATCCATACCATCTATCCATTTCTGGTTGTCTCATTAGGGCATCTGACAAAGGATGAGGCAAATCCAAGGCTTGAATGAGCAATCTTGAGTGATTTCATGATTTCCACTACTTTGTCATTCAGATGGATTTTTAAGTCTAATCCACTCCAACCAATAAGTTCCCCACATCAAGTTAGGTCCTTAGCCATGGGATGAAGTAGATTCATAGTTCGGGTGGGTCAGAATTCTCTTATTTGAGCATATATGGACGTTTTTTTGATAACCCAATGGTCAGATCTATTCCAAATCCGATCTACCTTGGAACACAGGGTTTCTAAACTTGTTTGAGGTTAGTTAGTGGTGGATTTAGTGATTAGATCATTTAATTTAGATGGTCAGTGTTGGATCTTTACATTGAGTAATGTTAGCCTAACCATAGGTGAAGATTTTATCTGATTAGACGTCAATGACTAATGGATGGTGGATCTCATGGATTGGGTCCTCAAATTTTAAAATAATTTATGGTTAGGGCCCCTCATAGTCCACATTAAATGGTTCTATTGATCCTTAGGGCTGTCAAATTTCAATCTACTAGTTGATTTTAAGGTTGAGCGTGCATCCCCTAATAGAAACCTTCAAGTGATGTTATCAATCACCCTTTAACAATTGGTATGATATGTAAATGAGTTTAGTTTTTAAATGAACCTCCAAAAGGAGCTTTAAGGTCTTATCCATTGACCCTAGATGATTCAACGGTCAAACTAATTTACCGTTAGTGATCAATGGTCTAGAGGTTTGATTTCACAAGTTAATGATTGGGTCTCATTGGAGTTATAAGTCAAAAGGGTTTATAAAGTTCCTTGGCCTCTGGGGTTATTAAGGTGGAGATTAGATATCCATTTCATTAATCTAATGGCCGGATATCTTGATTTACGATTGAAGAGTACAAAGACGATTATGTTTAGGTTAAAGTGTGGGCAAACAGATAAATTAGACTAATTTGACATCCTATACTTGTACATATTAAGTGTCCCTAGTAACTCTAAAGCATTGAAAGCACGGGGTATTACACACCTGCATCTAAGATAAGGTCTAGTTGGTGTTTTAAAATACCGTCCCAGAGTGAGAGTGAGTGATCAACTTAGTGGATATCATTATCAATAAGTTACGTATATTATTAAATATATGGACAAAGTTAGAGAAATACAATCATTTATAGAATTCTAACCACTCTTATTAATACATATGCATGGTTTCATGATATGATGCATGCCCTTACTTCCAACACTCCCTCAAGCGATGTAACGTCTTGAAAAAATCTGTACAAAGACCCGAGTACTATCTTAGGCAGAAATCACTTAGGACCAAATCCTTTAGAAATTAGACGAAGATTAATTAAGTGCTAAACTAAATCACCTATCCAATTAGCTTGGACTACTTTTTATACAAATTGCAAGACTCAAAATCAGTAGGATCGTTAACAAAATATTGCTTAAAAACTTAGGATCCATCTCAAAATCCAGTTACTCTCGGGAGTATCACGAAACTCCGTATCGGACTTGGACCGCGCATCGAAAGTCCGATTACCACAAAACTATACGATTATGACCGCTTTACTGGACTTGACAATTATTTCAAAAATTAAGTCCAAATGATATCCCAAAACGCACAACTTAAGCCTAGACCAAAGTGTGTGATGCGAATATTTTTAGAAAATGAACTGAAACTTAAGTGAATTGAGTCGTTCGCTTGCAGGCCAAATCTAAGGATTCAGACCGTCAGAATTTGACCCAATTACACCCTCGAATCAGGAAAAAATTTCAACACATGTCAGTGCACTTGTGGCCCTGATCGAGTACCAGTGACCGTTGAACTGAAACTAGTCCCCCGCAGTCGATCCATTGATCCGATCAGACTAAGATCTTAACCTGGCGTAGATCCATCATCAAGGGACCTCTAGATCAGATCTGTTGGATCGAAACAGTAACTATAACCTAAGTATACCATGGCTCTGGGGCATTTTCCATTAGTTCTGGGCCTATATAAGGTCCTTTACCCACCCCTCTCTTATTCCATACGAATATGAAAACCCTAAGAGAGAGGAGAGCAAAGAGAGAAGGAAAGAGGGAGAGAGTTCCTAGGATTTGATCTCATCGTTCCACATGCTGAATCGGCTTGTCTGTATCCTTATTCTGGCGATTCCGACTCTGTTCTTGGGTAAAAAATCCTAACTTTAATTTGTCTTAAGGATTGAAATAGAGTAGATGATGAAATAACTAACCTATTTCATGCTATAGGTTGTCATTGTGCCGTAAATGATGAAATAGCTAACCTATTTCATGTTACTCCGTAGTGACCTTGAGTATTGACTAGGCCTGTGCTGAGGTGACGAGCTACTCCGTAATGACCTGAAACTGTTCCTCGTATGTGATTAACTAGGATTAACGACCCTAGATGGATCAATGTTTGAGTCAATGATATAAAGGGAGGTACCTTAGCTTTCCAAACCTGCTGTATGAATATGCTTAATTAAGAACCTGGCTAATAACGCACATGCACCGCATTGCATGTGTCTTTGGCGTTGGAGTTGAACACAAAGGAAGGAGTGCATGCCGCGATCATGACATGATGTCACAGAGGGAGTGTAGGCGAGGGCATGCATTATTATAACATATCATCCTTGTATTAATCAGAATACCTAGGAATGCTTGCTGTATTACTTTATCATTACTGCTTGACTAAATTGATAACATATTAACCTTTGCCTCATAGCTCCACTGAG
The DNA here is from genome assembly GCA_037074715.1 of Magnolia kwangsiensis. Taxonomy (NCBI): domain Eukaryota; kingdom Viridiplantae; phylum Streptophyta; class Magnoliopsida; order Magnoliales; family Magnoliaceae; genus Magnolia; species Magnolia kwangsiensis. The sequence continues at coordinate 11,712,836 of CM073577.1, read as the reverse complement.
TTAATCATTCACTCCCACATTCTGGGATGGTGTTTTAAACCATCAACCAGACCCTATTGTAGCTGTAAATGATAGCGATGCTTACGAAGCAGAGCCGAACTTTTATGACGATGAGGAGTTCTCCTTATACAGTTATCAGGCAAGTCTATGTAGACCATGTTCTGATCGACGAGGTTTACAGGGATGCTGACTAGATATCATTACACTCGTTATGTTATATTTTGAAACACACATGTATATTCATTTTGTTCATTTTGAAAGTATACATGTATATATATTTAACCTGGTAACATGTTCACACTCTGGAGACCTACATCACTTGTATATTTTATATATCTATCATAGTCTTTTGCTTGCGTAATTTAACTGTCTTTGGAGTATGATATGATGATTTGGTATAATCTCACTCATGTTTAAGGCACTAATACAGACAACATTTAATCATCATTATCTATGTTGCATAAGTGATGTGTTGGAATTCGGAGTTGGGCTCCTGCTCAACTCTCGATTTTCAGGGCGTTACAAGCGATAATGTCGAACGATCGTAATGCCCAACACTCCATCAACGCAACCTCAACTGTCAAATCGTTAATCCTAACAAATGCAATGTGATGGTGAGATGTTGGTCGAGTATTTAATTAAGTCCGTTCATCTAGTAAGATTAGGGAAGTGGAAACCCCTCTATTTACTCAATGACCTTATCCAGATCACTTAGCCCAGGGCGGTCGTAGCGGCTCTGAGCCTGCGATCCATGATCCAAATTTAGGTATCATCCATCTGTCTCACAAATCAATAATTTCAACGGTAAGACATGATACCTAAAGGTATGAGGATCAATTTGGTATTGGTCGTCACCCAAACACCGAGTATGATCACTCAGTTTCGATGTGTGGGCTTATTACATAACCAAATGACCATAAGGAATGACTCGTTGCCCAATTATAATTATGCCTGGGTCATTTAAATGGTAATCTTGCATTAAATCATTGGTCGAATAATTTGACTGAGGCTGTTCAAATAAGGACCTCTCACATCATATGCTCGCTGGTTACTACGGGGAGGCTCATCACCCCAATGTAGGCCGACAGCACAGACACTGTCCTATACCACTATGCTCAGCTCCCGAGTCTTAATTGCTCATTAGTCACTACGAGGAGGCTCGTCACCCCAGCGTAAGCCGACATCTCACACACGGTGTCCCATACTACCATGCTCGACTCACGAGTCTTGTGGATCGTATCATTAATAGTTAATAGTGGTCTCTCAAAGGTATGAGGTACTGGTACTTCAGATTCAAGCAGGCACGTATATATATGGTTAACGAACATGATGGCCAGCTGGTGAGCCAATTTGTCCCCTCTAGACGAACTACGAATCATATGGCATCGGGAGTAACGTCCTACGTAGTCCGACTATAGCCGACTATCCGTAATTTGACTAATTGGGTCAAATTTGCTCATGGATAGCCCTACCAGAGGGGCTACCCATATGGGTTTTGAAATTTGCTAGCCGATCCGGAAAGGGGGCAGAGTATAAATGAATGATACTAAAGTAGATGTCGGTCTACTTCTAGTTGTGAGGGATTTAGCATACATAACAGTAAATTGTAAACATGAAAATTATGATTCATCAAAGATTCTTAGATACATGAAAATTTTAAATAAACATGTAAACAAGCTCAATTTCAAAGAAACAATCATGTATAGAATAAAAATCAGTAATTAATAATGTGCATAAGGGACATGCACCGAATTTTTCCTATTTGTTTTAGAATTTGGGGAATGTGTCCTAATTTTATGCCCATGAATATCATGAATTAAGGCAATGTAAGGATCTTGGGCGATTGAGAGCCTGATTTCCCCCCAAATCGAAAAACATTCGAAACAACACTCAAATTTCACAATTAATATACATGCAACTGACATACAAGTAAATTATATACCCATGTCACTAATTTTAGCGTAGATTTGATAAACGGCCACTTATAAATAATGGTCCGCACCTGAGTAAGGTTTAACAGCTTGCGGAGCCGCTTTCAAGGTGCCGGTCCCCCGGGATGGTGTGCTGGAGTCCTGCAACGATAGAGTTTGCATGTTAGATCACATGCAAGTGGTTTAGGACACCTAATATTGGAACGGGCTAGATTAATTACATTTCTATGTTTGGTGGGCCACTTCTACGACGACGGTGTTGTGGGATCTAATGAGAGTTGAGGTAAGAGGGTAAATTCCTAAGAAATCGAGCTCCTTGGAGCTCCCTCTCTCTCTACTCCCTCTTTACTCTCTCCTCTCTCTCCCCACTTAGCAAAAAAATTCGTATGGGAGTGTGAGAGAGGTTTAAGGGTTTATATAGCCTGAAAATTGGTCTAGTTGGTTCTGGGGAGACTAATTCAAATGTATATACCCCTAATGGGTGTATTTTTAGTCCCTGTAGTTGTCCTAGTGGCCCCTAGCTCATCTGTATCATGGAGCAGATGCTCCATGGTTAGATGAAGGGTTGTTCCAAGTTTGGTTGGTAAACAGATGAGTCAATTGATCGTAGGGGTCCGATTTACAATCAATGGTCACTGATGATCGATTAGACCCACAATTATACTGATATGAGCAGGAAAATATCCTTGACTCATGGCCCAAGTTTGATTACAATTCAATGGTTGAAAAGTCTCAACTTCGTCATTTTAGTGGTAGGGCCAACTCACTTAAGTTTCAAGTTTCAAGTTCCGGATAGTTATGCCTTTCAGGCTCTATCTTCATGATCCAATTTGTGTAGTTCGGGACATCGTTTGAGCCCACCGTCTACGATGGACGTCAAGCCCAATGAGATGGACATTATTCTATAATTTCAGAACTAGTGATCCACTAACGAGTGGTCAGGAGCTCGTTTGGGTAATCAGGGTATTTTTCGAATGAATTGGGTAGTGAGATTTCTTGGGCGTAGTCGTTAGGGTTTGGATTAACTAAATTCTTAGTATGATCTATTTAAAATTAGCGAAAATGATGATTCGGACATGATCACTTTATATTGTTGGTTCTTAAGCTAAATGAGTGACCGAGTTAATTTGGTTTATAAATTAAGATCCAACCCATAGTTGACTCGACTTTAGGTATATTTTTATTTGGTTATGGTTATCTCGATTAGTTAGTGATGGGTCAGTTAGATTTGGACATTAGATGAACAATTCACGAGGTTGGACTTTGAGGTTTAAGTGATCAAGCAGATTAGTTGGCTTCATATGGTTGGTTAATCAAATTTGTACGGTTCTTTATTGGTATTACCTACGTATAGGCTCACCTCGAGCATCGAGGGCCAGTAAGTGACAGCATGGGTGCTCATTATTTTCTTACAATTGTTGATATTTGGGGTGGTTATCACACCACTTCTTTATGTGGTGTTCATTATTTTCTTACAATTGTTGATGATTTTTTTCGCACCACATGGGTATATCTTATGCGTTTTAAATCTGAGGCTTACACCCATTTAACGCACTTCTTCGCTCTTGTCCACAATCAGTTTAATACCACTGTCAAAATTATTAGAACTGATAAATGGACAAGAATTTCTTTCCCATTAATTTCAAACATACCTACACAATCACGGCATCATTCATGAACGTACCTGTGTCGAAACTCCTCAACAAAATAGCGTTGCAGAGCGTAAACACCGACACCTTCTAACTGTTGCTCGCAGTCTTCGTTTTCAAGCACACTTACCTGTACCTTTTTGGGGTGATTGTGTCCTCACCGCAGCCTACCTCATCAATCGCACCCCTAGTCGCACTCTTCAAAATAAATCACTTTTTGAAATTCTGTTCAATAAACCTCCAAACTATGATCATCTTCGGGTATTCGGATGTCTTTGTTATACACAAACTCTCAGCGCTCACCGTGATAAATTTTCTCCCCGTGCCACTAAATGCGTCTTTCTTGGCTACTCAAACACACATAAAGCCTACAAGCTCTACAATCTCAATACTCAATCTGTCAATACAGCATGGGATAGTTAATTTATTTTTTTTTTAAAAGATTTTTGACAACTCAAAATAGTAAAAATTCTGGATGTCACATAGTGGCCTACCATTTTCATTTGAGACATTCAACATCTAACAAGAGCAGGTTAGATAGGAGTGACTATATAATATTACAGGTAATTAATAAGAAGTAAAAAGTGTTTAATGAGTGTAGATGGTGAAAATGAGATTATAGAATGCAACAAGAGTATGCCTCATCCATCTAAACCCTCCAACCCAGCCACGCTAGCATCTAAGCCATCTCAACCGTCAAAGATTAGCAGAGTAGAGTCGATATCCAAGATCTATGTTCATCTCCTCTGGTAGAAGTGTCTTAACTCTCATTTCAATCTTCCACATCTCAAAATGCATATATGACAATCTCGTGATTTTCTTTATGTTTGTTTCACATTTTACATATTCCTCCTTACACACTCTTCTCTCATAGTCTGAGTAATCCTTAGTCACGTGCTCTGCACTTTGTCAAATTTTTAGATCCTGGTATATCATAAGCCAAGTTAGCTTGGCTTGCATTTTCTTTTCTTTAATTATTTACATACTGCACATGTTCATCTTTACTAGTAATTACTATCTCCTCAAGTTCACCTTAGGTTGACACATTGTGATCTTTCTGATAGGTAACTTGAGTGAATATTAATATATTTAATTATTAATGTATATTATTATATCCCTCGTACATTGCATTAAGTAGCTTTCTTTTTTCCTTCCTTGTAATTACCATATATCTCTTCCAAATATACTTTTAAGTCGAGATATACCAATCTCATAAGTAATGATCTGAGGGATTAGTGGCTCGGTAGCTGTTTTCTAACACTGTCGGTAACTAAGTTTATTAGTTTAAAAATATGAAGTAATGAAATTCTTTAAAAAAAAAAAAAAACACACCCCTCTAGATATTATAAAGTGAGACCTACCATAAGCGTGTGCGGTTGAGAGTATTTAAATCCCTTCCCTCACCTATATTACAATTCTTATCTTGAATTTTGGATCACAAACTTTATCCAGGAGTCCTCTTAAGTTGGGAATCTTATACCCTCAACCCTAGGCAATTCTATCTATCGTCTAGCTCGCCCCTTAATTTCAGGTCTCTTTCAGCTAGTGACGACTCTGAATCTTTTCAACAGACTATTTCAAATCCACTCCATGCCCATCAAATCCAGTCGTATTAACGGCGAGATGCATTTGAATGCGTGCGCCTGCCACCGTAGGGTCATGTCCACCGTATGATATTTGCATGGTAGCTAATGAAACATGAGCTGGACCTAATGAACAATCTACATCATCGGACTGAATTGGATTGTCCAAGTGGACCAATGCAATTACGAGTACTGCACCTGACAGTTGTATGAGAGCACGGGATCATTTCCTGTTAATTTATAAAGGCTCTTAATGGGCCGGGCTCGGGCTTAGTAAAATTTAAATTTTAAATAGGGCCGAATAATTCAAAACTGGGCTAGAGCCCACCTCAGGCCCACCCGTTGACAGCCCTAAATGTGATTTGGATTGGATCGGGCTGAGGATTTCTAGTTCGAGCCCAACAACCCATCCAAAGCTACCATGTGTTATAATTATAAGTGGGCATGATCAAGACCGTTCATTAGGTAATGCACACCGTGCACATGCAATGTACCAAAAATCATTCATCAAGTTAGCCACGTATGTACATTGAATTTGGACGTTCCTGATCAACGGACCAGCATTATTTTTAGTCCATCTCATTATTTTTTTAGCCAATCACGACCCATTGATAGCCGGATGCTCTTTCTTCATCAACATCACTCTCAAGCATTAAATTAGAGTAAACCTAATCCGAATACGTGGTGCTAGCCTAGCCGAATAAAGGAGCGTTAGTCGAGAGTTGGGACGGACACTCATACTTCCGGCCCAGTTCTGAAAATTGGGGGCCATTTTCGGAAATCCAGACCGTTGATATCTTATTTTCTGTACTTGATAGACGATGTAAGAAAAAGGTATTTGTGATCTACTTATCTGGATCAGTCATCTTGAAACCATTTTCAGTTAATGGACCTTGATGTATTTCTCTTCTTCACCGTCCATGCACTCTCGAATGTACTTGATCAGTGGAACGAAGTGAATTTTTGGCCAGATAATCAGCCTGGGGCCAGGGGTTGGGATTGCTTGAATTCACACGTGCTAGGCACGTGTGGCGGATTTTTTTTGCACACGCGTCTAGAACTCCCGGACTTCTCCAGTCTAAATCTATAAAATACAACTGATGGAAACCACACCGAATATATTATTATATGTGGAGTGCTCACAGGTACCTACTGCTACAGGTCTATCATGGGGCCTACAAGATCAGAGTACCATATCCATTCCGTCCATCGTTCTAGGCCCCACATATCCACCGTTGAAATAAATAAATAGGCCGATCCAATACATATTAAACTACGCCATAGGGAAATATGTAAAATCATGACTAAAACATTAAATTATCACGACGTGCCCTCCTAAGTTTTAGAATAGCCTGATTTCTGTTTTTTACATTAATCCTAGATGTTCACCTTTGTTGAATGGATTGGATTGAATATACACGATACTGTCTGCCCCACAATCATTTTAGTATCTCCAACGGTTGGCATCCCCTCCCAACTTTACATGTGTACTGGTCCATCTATTGTTTCGACAGAGATGATTTTTGGCTCCCTACCCCAAAATAGAAGAAATAACTTAATGGACGGGGCGGATCTGATGCACACATGACGTGGACCCCACAATAGACGGTGAGTACCGGTAACATGTGAGCGCACCTCAAATTCTCTCTCATGTGGCCCACCAAATTAGGAACGTCACGAGGTGCACCGTACGCTATTCATTTGTGGGCCCACATTAAATGGACCACAGAACAATAATAATCATCAAAAGATACAAATCATCATCGAAACGCAAGTGGAGATTAGAATATTGGCTACTGTCAATATTAAATGGTAAAACGGTCCACACATTTGACATTTAGGATTCCCCATCCGTACGATTTCTGCACGTGTCCGAGATCGACGGTGAGGATGGAACATGGTGTATGAAAATCAAGTGCTCAGAAGAGAAGGTCTCAAGGCCATCAAGTTGGACCACAAGTTCTAGTCCATCAAGAAGATAACTTACATTCTACTAAGTTCATGAAAAATCGAAACCGTTAAATAGGTTAACCACATCTTGAGGATGACTATTGGTAAATATCAACCATCCAAATTTGTTTTCTATTTTTATCAACAGATAGAAATATTTTCTAATTTTTTGTCCAATTGATGAGCAGACAGAGATGATTTTCGCAACAGACTACCCTTATGGTGGGACCAACCTAATGGAAGGATTTGATGTCACATGAACTTAATTGGATGTAATTTATCTGATAGTTGGACCATAACTTGTAGTCCAACGCTTGGACCTGAGACTCTGTCGAGGTTTGAGAACCACATAATCATCATTACATGCCACCTCAGTGCTTTCAAGAACCTTCTTTCTTGTGGTAGCACCGTAGTTTGATGGCCGTGTATGGAAAACCTACATACGAACCGGCACGTGCCAGCTTAAAATGAATCTTGGAGATCTGAACCGTATATCTATCGTCTAGATCGTTTATCCAAGATCTCAATCTGTTTCATTATTGAATGGTGTGAGAAATATTTGCAATCTCTTAGTCTGTCCAGATGATCAAGTTAGTGAGCCCCATTAGATAAACGGGTCAGATGTCTTGCTTAAATTTCTGGATGGCACGTGAGATCCGTGTAAGAGAGCGCGTGGAAGGGTGCGTTTGGATCTACTAAATCTCAATAATACCTTCACTTAAACGGAAGGAGATCCAATGGATCCATGTTTACGTAGTTATTCATGCCTCCATATTAGATAACGTATACGTGGCATGCTATTTTAGTCATCCAAACCATGAATCACATGTATTTTTCCATTTTTATTTTAAATAAAACTAAAAATATATTTAATAAGACTATATAAATCATTTATAAAGTGATCATTTCCTAAGTTAATATTAAAATATCGGTAAATAATTCACTCAAATTATCAGGAATTCAATTATGATTTTTATTACATGGAACAATCATTATAGATAAGATGGGATGAACGGTTCTGATTTTATTCAAATATGACAGGTATGCAAAAATGATACGGAGGCAAATGGTTCCTCTCATACTGCGGAGGCATTAGATTAGATCTCCCTACTTAAATGCGGTAGTAATGTGATGGTATCAGGAATAAAGCATGGAGGATTTATTGACACGTGTGAGCACTTTTACACGTACACACGATTTCTCAATTCAACGAATTAAGATCATGGTTTGGTAATCCACACTGCTGGGCTGTTCATTATGAACGTTGATGGGGAATTTTTTTAGACGTCTACTAGATTGTAACACTAGAGGTCAATATTAGGACCATTTTCAGTTGAATGTGGGCCATTCACCGTTCTAATTTAGGCCATTAAAAGAAGTGTTATTATCATACAATCAAGTGTAATTTTGATATAGTACACCATTAATTGTATTTTATGACATAACAATGGCCTGGATTACAGATAGGTTGTTCAAATATTTCATAACAAAAAACAAGTGTATAAAATCCAAAGATGCAAGCAGTGTATCTTACAATTTCGAAAAATAATGGGGAATAAGAAACATCAAGATGGCGGTTGAGTATCAAATTCTCGAACCATTTCAGAGACAGACAGACAGTTTCTCTATGACGTTTGTAGAATGAGCATAAGATACAACGTCGTGTGTATGGTCCAATTTGACATTTCTATAAAATCCAATCCGTTCATCATTTTAGAATTAAAATATCATCATTATATAAAAAATATTATACTAATAAAAATTCGGGTGGGCCAACAAAGTAAAATAATGCTACAAATCTGTAGAAGAAGCACGTGGTGTGGCCAGCTTGAGATTTTTTATGGCCTGATGTTTCAATTCCTAATTCTTCAAGAGTTATCTCATCTTATGAATGGATTGCACAGTACATGAAAAACACCATGTCCCCTTGGCATAATCTGAAATGTTTAAATGATGGGCGGACATCTTATGGCTGGACCAACCCATGTTTTCAATCAGGCTGATCTTAATGGATTCTAGGTTAACTTTCAGGGTTTCATTTTATGGACGGATTGGATGTGGACACTACGTCACGATGGGCCCCACACACCTCGTTGAAGAATAAGTCGTACTCCACACACGTTGTAGAGGAACCGAGGCCTGCCTTTTAAACCCAGGAAATCCCAGCGGAAAATTCATTCACGCTTGAGAGAGAGAGAGAGATGGGGAGCAATCGGACGGTTGGGATTGCGATGGACTACTCACCTAGCAGCAAATCGGCACTCAAGTGGACCGTCGACAATCTGGTGAACGGTGGAGATCGCATCATCCTAATCCACGTGCAGTCTGGCAAATCGGACCATGCACAAAAGAAGTTATGGGAAGAGACAGGATCACGTATACCCCTTTTAATTCTTTAAATTTCATTTATTGGGCTTTTTTTTAAAATTAATTAATTATTTTCTATTTTGGTATGTACTAATATCATTTTAACTAGTGTTCGTTTTGCCTTCGTCGCGACGAACTATCCACCGTGTGTCGCCAGCTAGCAGCCGCCGGGTTCTACATACTGACATAGTACATAGTTAGATAAGATCAACCGTCCATATCATCTTTGTAACCTTCTTTCATGATCCTAGCCTTTGTATTTTGAGACTTGAATGCGAACCATTGAAAATTATATTTTCATCGTTTTAAATTTATCTGCTGATATTGATGTTCACGATCGTCCGTTCGGGAAAATATTCATATGGTTTCCCATACAGCATAGATTAAAAAATATGGACGGTTCCGATCATCGAAAAACTCTTCATGTGGTCCCAATGGGCTGCGACACATGCTGGGTTCTCAGTCGCGAAAGAGGTAAAACGGACTCTTTTAATTATCTGGCCTAATTCTCATTTTAATATTATTTTATTCCTTTTCAGCTTTAATTCCTCTGGAAGAGTTTAAAGAAATGAATTTATCAAAGCAATATGGGCTGACACCTGATGCTGAGGTTCTAGATGTTCTAGATTCAGTTTCCAGGACAAAAGGGGTATTTTTCCTTTTCCCTCCTCTTTTTTTTTAAAAAAAAAAAGAAAAAAAAAGAAGAGAAGAGTCACCAAACAGATTATCTGAGCCGTGCAAGAGGTGGGCCCCACCATGAAGATCATCTGGCGCGAAAACCAGGCTATGGCATTGATGGATGAGCAACGTGTGATCCAATATGCACATATAGCCCCCTCTATGTGTTTATGGCCTAATATTCATTCCAGATGATGATCATTGCGGGGCCCACCTTTTGCACGCCTGGGATGTTGTAATGGGTTACTGTAAGGCAGTTGAGCCGGTGAAGGTGATTTTTCAATGTAGAATTAAGGATAACATTTTGAAGAAGTTGTTATGCGTATGGGAAGGAGCATATGTAGAGATGGATGTGAGATCTTCATGCATGAATCCATTTAAATACCAAGCGTAATTATCGAATTAGCTATTGTATGCACATATATAGCTGTATATAAGTATCTTGTACTCTTAATACTCACCTTAAGTACCAGCTTTAGCCTAATGCTCAGCTGTGCACCGGTTCTCATGGGAAACGTTTTGAGAACTCATCACATGTGATGTGAGCCAAAATTCCGAACAGTCCACGTGATGCAGAACCTCATGAAACCCTCAGGGCCCACTTTTACTCTGGTCTAAAACTTTGGTGGGCCATGGCCAAAGAAAATAGCTTTCTCCCTTAATTTGCATCTATCTTTGGTATTAGGGTGAAAATTGGTCACTAGGAGATTCATGGGGTGACACAACACATGGACCATTCGGATTTTGGGCCCATGATACGTGTGTGCAAAGTTATGCCACTATTCCCCGCACATACATCTTTAGTAGAATATGTAAGTTGAACTTCTTCTCCTTCCTTTTATATATATATATATATATATATGTATATATATATATATATATATATATAAAATTTTTAACACCCCCACACACGCGGTAGTTGGATTTCACCACTCATCGATACTTGAACCCTAGATCGAGTGTTGAAACTCCTGAGAGTCTACCACCGGAGCAAGATGTAAGTTGAACTTTCGCTGCCCATTGAATCTTCTCTTCTACAAGAGACTATCTAAAATCAACAATTAGTGAGTTACCAAATGATAATTCCATAATAAAAGCCTTTATAATATAAAAATGAAACACTGCATGATAGGTAAGTGAACTATACCTACATTAGCATGTAAATTAAAGGCGCCTGTAATTCTACCTATGCTATCTAAAATCTAAATAATGTAGCTCACCCATGACTCTTAGGGCCTGTTTGATTTTCCATGATACATATAAATCGTGATAAATAAGTAATTATTGCTATAGGTGATCCGTTACCAATTATACACATAAATGAACATAGACATAGATAATACACAGCTTGGATAATTATTTTGAATAACTTATATGTTTGTACGCAACTTTTCAGTAATTTCTAGATGCATGCATATCATCCATTAGACTTTGCTACTTTAGACTATTTCTCCAAGAGAAAAAAGTATTTGGGTAAAATGCAAAACATTGACTTGCTTTGGTGGGTGGCCCACATGAATAATTTTGGTCCCAAAACATTTAAATAGATGGTGTTGGAACAGGTGAAGGTGGTGTCCAAGATATACTGGGGTGATCCAAGGGATAAGATTTGTGAAGCTGTTGAAGACCTTAAGCTAGACTCGCTTGTGCTTGGGAGCAGAGGTTTGGGTGTGATCAAAAGGTAATACACTAAATATATGGTGTGTGTGTGTGTGTCTATATATATATATATATATATATATATTCTATTGGTGAATGATCACATGACATATCATGTATGGCATACGTCCCATTTGGGTGTTGCAAAACATGGGCCACACCATGAAGATTGCCGTGCACAATGAACACGATTGGTTAACCCACTAGGTGGGCCACACTGGCAAAATAAATGAAATTTGACTGAGTGAACGGGTGTAATCTACCTAAGAATAGATAGACTTGATTTTCATGCTAGGTGATCTTCATGGTATGACCAACTTTATTTATGCATGTGAATTTCCTATAACCATAACTAACAGGAATCACCAGTAGCCCTAAGTTTTATTGAGCCCACTCTTATCTAATTTGTGCTGTATCTGCTCTGTGCTGTTCGCTCATCACAGTAGATCCAAAATCTCTAAGTGGGCCACACAATAGAACTAGTGATGATGGAAACACCCGCTATGGAAGAATCCAGATCCTCTGCTTGCCACAAGAAGGAAAATCCTGCTTGTTGCATTCTAACTGGACCACACCGTCATACTCAGCATTTAATGCAGCTGTGCTAATAACATCAGTAATGATGTGGACCTCTCATGATCTAATTTGACCACATCATCACATGCAGCATTTAATGCAGCCATGCTAAAAACGTCAGTAATGATGTGGACCTATCATGATGCAGGAAAACAAGATTTTCTTGCTTGTGTAAAGCAAAGGATCTAGATTCACCATCAAAACCTCTCTAAGCAGAAGATTTTAATGGAGAGAATTCAGTGCCCATTGTTTCTTATGACATATCCCACTTTTACTTTTGAATATGAGAAAATGTCCTGAGGGTGGACATTGGACATAACACAGATGCCACGGTGGGGCCCATTGAACTTAGAGATACAAGCAAGTGGGTCCCTTATGCACGGCTATATATCCCACATACATGAGAGGGAATGAAAGATAAGACATGCCATGTACGTGATCATTCCTTTGACGCGTATACGTTTGCTAACCAACGCTTTTCATGTGACGTTCTTAACCTACACATATCTTGTGGGCCTCTCTTTTTTAAAAAATAATTTGTTTATTTGTTTTTTAATTTAATTTTATTTTAATAACTAAAATGGTGTCCTTGTTTTATGCAGGGTTTTGCTGGGGAGTGTTAGCAACTATGTTGTCACAAATGCGACATGTCCTGTAACAGTAGTAAAGGGTGTGGTCATGTCCAAACCCTAACTTAATTATCTTGTACTACTCTGGTATTGAGAGGGAAGTAATCGTGACCGTTTATCAAACCTGGTGTTGCGTATGTATGAACTTCTTTTGGCGTCCTCTTTTGGGCTTTTATTATCTTTCATTATTTTAAGTTAAAACAGTATCTTATCTCAGATTGAGATGGAGTGGCGGATTAGCTACTTACGGGTTGAGTAGCGAAACTTGCTAATGAAGTTACGTCACCAAGTTCTGTCGGCCCCACCCTACTGACAGTTCTCTGTGGGCCCCGCATGGTGTGTGTGTATATATATATATATATATATATATATATATATATATATATATATATATATGGAAGAGGTTCTATGTAGTCGACCAAATGGGAACTTCCCGTGAGGTCAAGCTGTGTGGGCCCCACTGTGATGCGTGTTGAACATCAACACAGTGCATTTGATCGGTCCCCTTTAAATTATGGGATATACTAAAAATCGGCTATACATGGAACTCAGGTGGGCCATACCATCTACAATCATGCGAAGATATGCTAAAACCATATAAAAGCACTTGGTGAGGCCCACCTGAAATTTGGATGCATATGAAACTTGGTCTGATCCCTCATTCAAGTGGGACACACATAATGGATTGGATAGATTTGTGAACCACATCTCGGTGGGCCCAACAAATGATTATGTATGTTTTAACGAAGAGTAACTCCTCTCAACTTTTATATGTTGTGTGGCCACACAAGTCATGAATTGACTTGATTTTTAAGTCCTAGGCTACCATGAAATGGTTCATTTGACTGGTAAATGTGAAATAAAGAAGGTACTTTAATTCATTATTGTTTAATTGCCTTTCTTTCAAATAAAGAAATAACCGCCACAAAAAGGTACTTTATACATGTACTTTATACATATGACTGGTATATGTGAATATTTACGAAAGTACTCTATGAGTGTGGATCCCATGCCTCCAGCGTTTTCATTGGTCAACGTCATTATAAGTGCCATGTCAACAGATCTTTTAAATATATTAAAAAATACATTAAATGAGAAGTATAACGGAGACGTTTAAAGGAAACGGTTTGCCTGCTGAGTAAATAAAGTATGTGGAGCTCACCGTCATTGTCATTCGTGCGTTGTATCAAATCCAATCTTCTCTTTTATCATCTAATTTTAGGTTTTTACAACAAAAATTAATCATATTCAAAGATGAAGGGGACTACACCTGAAACAGTATGAATTGAATTCCATGATTGAAAAGTTGCTTGGGCCAATAAAGTTTTATATATATCAAAATAATATTTGTTTTTTTCATTCATCCATGTCTTTGTGATCTTACGAAGAGTTTGGATGAAAAATAAACATCATTGGGAGCTTAGAAACATTTCAATGGTGAAAATTAATACTTCTACTATTTCCTTTGGTATGGTCTACTTGAGCATTTGATATACTTCAGTTTTGGGCTAACTCCTAAAATGATCCAAAAAAATGGATGGACGGCATAGATAAACCACATGAATTCACAGTGGGCCCAACAGAGTTTACTCACGTGTCTAACGGGTACGCGGATTTCCTGCCAAAGCCTTTTGCGGTAAGATCCTGCGCAAGGATTTTAGATGGGCCCACTGCAATGTTTGTGATAAATTCAACTTGTTCATCCATTTTTAGATATCATTTTAGGACATAATACCAAAACTAAGGTGTATACAAAACTCAAATAGGCCACATGAGAGAAAATAGTAGGGATTTAGTATCCACCGTTGAAATATTTATATGGCTATAAAAGTTTTGCGTCGGTCTAATATTTTGGTGTTTTCACTTCGTCATAGTAAAAATGACCTTATAAATAGTTTGGATGGCATATAAACATCAAGACGCCTAGGAAGGTTTCAACTGTACGTAGGAATTTCTTTTTCCACTATTTCATCTTATACAACCCAGTTGAGTTTTTGATCATCCTAATTTTTTGTTACACTTCTTAAAATGAGCTTTAAAAATGGATGAATAGATTGGAATTCTTATAAACATCATGGTAGACCCCACCATGCATCCCAACGCTGGAACTTTATGCAAAAGGCTTTCTTCAGTGAATTCTTGTCCGTGGCTTCCATTGGAAATGGACTGGCTACTCCCCTGCCACTCGATACTATATGGGCCCATCATGATGTATGTGTTTCATCTATGCTGTCCATTTATTTTTTAAGATCATTTTAAGGTCTGAGACCAAAAATGAGGTATAACCCAATCTTAAGTGGACCACATTACAGGAAACAGTGTTGAATGAACGTTGACCATTAAAAACTTTTTGGGGGCCATAAAAGTTTTGGATCAAGCTGATCTTTGTTTTTTCCCTTCATCCGGGTCTTTATGACCAAACCAACAGATTGGATATCAAATAAACAGTACGGTGGGCCTTAGGAGGACTTTAATGATGGATATCCAATCACCATTGTTTTCCTGTAGTGTGGTCCATATGAGATTTATATCCCCTCTCATTTTTGGGATCAACCCCTAAAATTATATGTAAAAATAGATTAACGGAATGGATGAAACACATACATCATGGTGGGGCCCACAGAGTACCGACCACCACTACCACTGGGCTGGTGGTGGGTGGAGTAGCCAAATCCGCTTTCATTTTTATTTGAGATTCAGTGCCACATTGAGCAGTGTGACTTGCTATTGAAGTGATGTCACCTATTTATATGAGTCCTACTATGATGTATGTTTTGTATCCGCACCGTCCATCCATTTGGAGAGATCATTTTAGGGCATGAGCCAAAGAATGAATTAGATCCAAAATTCGAGTGGACCCCACCACAGAAAATAGTTAAGAGAGTCACTCCCACTATTTATTATGACTGAATCTAATACAAATCTCGTCACTTTGTCTACTAAACCCCGTCACTTTGTACTGCAACCCCCTGTCACTTTGTATTGCAACCTTGTCACTTTATACTGCAACCCCGTCACTTTTTCTACCGAACCCCGTCACTTTGTACTGCAACCTTGTTACTTTGTCTGCTGAATTCCGTCACTTTGTACTACAACGTCGTCACTTTGTCCACTGTACCCCGTCACTTTGTGCTACAACCTCGTCACTTTGTCTACTGTACCCCGTCACTTTGTGCTCCAACCTCGTCACTTTTGACTAGTGAACCCCGTCACTTTGTACTGCAACCCCATCGCTTTGTCTACTGTACCCCGTCACTTTATGCTACAACCTCATCACTTTGTCTACAGTATCCCATCACTTTGTGTTGCAACCTTGTCACTTTGTCTAGTGAATCCCGTCACTTTGTCTACTGAACTCCGTCACTTTGTACTGCAACCTTGTCACTTTGTCTACTAAACCCTGTCACTTTGTACTGCAACCCCGTCACTTTGTCTATTGAACCACGTCACTTTGTATTGCAACATCATCACTTTGTTTACTAAAATTATATGTAAAAATAGATTAACGGAATGGATAAAACATATACATCATGGTGGGGCCCATAGAGTACCGACTACCACCACCACCGGGGTGGTGGTAGGGGGAGTAGCCAATCTACTTTCATTTCCATTTGAGATTCAGTGCCACATTGATCAGTGAGACTCGCTACTGAAGTGATGTCACCTATTTATATGGGTCCCGCTATGATGCATGTTTTGTATCCACACCATCCATCCATTTGGAGAGATTATTTTAGGACATGAGCCAAAGAATGAATCAGATCCAAAACTCGAGTGGACCCCACCACGAAAAATAGTGGAGAGAGTCACACCCACCATTTATTATGAATGAATCCAATCTAAACCTTGTTACTTTGCCTACTAAACCCCGTCACTTTGTACTGCAATCCCATCACTTTATCTACTGAACCCTGTCACTTTGTATTGCAACCTCGTCACTTTGTCTAGTGAACCCCGTCACTTTGTATTGCAACCCCGTCACTTCGTCAACTGAACCCCGTCATTTTGTACTGCAACCCTGTTACTTTGTCTACTGAACCCCGTCACTTTGTACTGCAACATCATCACTTTGTCTACTATATATCGTCACTTTTTGCTGCAACCCCGTCACTTTGTCTATTGTACCCCGTGACTTTATGCTGCAACCTCGTCACTTTGTATATTGTACCTCGTCACTTTGTACTGCAACATCGTCACTTTGTCTACTGAATCCCGTCACTTTGTACTACAAGCTCATCACTTTGTACTGTAACCTTGTCAAAGTGACAAGGTTGCAGTACAAAGTGACAGGGTTCAGTAGATAAAGTGACGGGGTTGTAATACAAAGTGACGGGGTTCAGTAGACAAAGTGACAAAGTTTGGATTAGATTCAGTCCTAATAAATGATGGGCATGACTCTATCCACTATTTTCTGTGGTGGGCTTCACTCGAGTTTTGGATCTGATTCAGTCTTTGGCTCATGCCCTAAAATGATCTCTCCAAATGGATGGACAGTGTGGATACAAAGCGTACATCATAGTGGGACCCATATAAATAGGAGACATCACTTCAGTAGTGAGTCTCACTAATCAATGTGGCACTAAATCTCAAATGAAAATGAAAACGAATTCGCTACTCCCCTACCACCAGCTCAGTGGTGGTGGTGGTAGGTACTCTGTGGGCCCCACCATGATGTATATGTTTCATCCATTCCGTTGTCACGCCCCAAACCCAAAAATCAGATTCACAAGAATCTCGATCACCGAATCCGGTGCCGACAGCCTCCGTAGTACCCCATTCTCGGCTCCCAACACAACATACGCCAGATTCCGATCCTGGAATCCTACAAGGAGGATTTTTTGAAAGTACACTTGTCTTGTAATAAGCATAACCACAAGTTTACCCAAATTATAAAGGAAACATCATCATCACATATCCACTAATATAATCATTTGAGTACAATGCTGAAAGGGAATACATAAATAAAGAAAAATCAAGCTCCAGAAGACCACTGCACGCTCCAAGCTCAACACTGCTGCAACCTAACATCACCTACACGCATCTATCATGCATAAGCTTATACAAAGCTTAGAGGGTGGTGTAAGTGTGTGCACAAGGTAAGTATCAAATGTTCAATACAATACCATCATCATACAATACCGAAATTACTGGTAATTCATAAATCGTACATTATCGGAATAACCTGAAATACTGACAAGATCATAAATCATACAATGACAGAGTAAGCGAAAGTATGGACAAGTTCATAAGTCAGTCAATTATCAGAAACGTACTATAAAACAGATATGCACTAAGGAGTCATAAAGAATCAAATATCAGATGCCGAGGATGTAATGCAATATACAAATCCTGCTAAGTCTGTCTAGGCCATATAAGTACAGAAATATAGCAACCCAAAATGCCATATGCCTGCGGATGTAATGCAATATGCGATGCGAATGAAATGACCATGCTGGAGTGTGAAGTCGGGATGATAGTACATAGTATCGCAGGCTACGGAGTCCACCACAAGGACTTCTATCCAAACCAGTCCCATACCTAAATTTGGATAGTCAGACTCAATGTGGTAGACTCCTGATCTCAGGTTAGTCGCGCGCCCAACCGAAATTCTTGCCATAATAAAGGTACACAACAATTAATTGCGCACCACCAGCCCGAGTGGATAGTGAATGAACGAATGAATGAATGAACATGCGATTCCTACTCAATAAGTCGACATATTAGTACGGTTTCTCTCTGAAAAATTACCGGGGTCTATTACACTCCACACCAGATGCATAGCTCAAATGGTAGACTGAGTGAAAGAAACCTCGTTTCAACACCGAGGTCTTGGCATCGATTCCCTAGTGGGGTTAGCTATACAGTGTGATCCCACAGTGAGTGTACTAACGAGCTAACCAAAACTTTAAAAAAAAAGAAAAGAAAAAGGGGTTGCTTTGGGGTGGACCTTACATGCAGGCCCCACTTTGATGTATGTATGCAATCCACGCCGTCCATTCCATTTTTCATATCATTTTAGGCGTTGAGCCGAAAAATGAGACTGATCCAATCATCTGGCGGGCCGTGGTATTAAGAATGGTAGTATTTTCCGTTGAAAACTTGGAAGAATGATTTCTGGGGTCCACCAGAAGCTTGGACCCACCTGAAACTTGGTTTGGACGCCTAATTTTGTGGAACACATGCAATGGATGGGGTAGATCTGTTTAATGTGGGTCCCACCTAGGAAAATAAAAATAAAGAAAATCCATGCATGCATTTGCCTACTTGACGTCTAGAGAAAGAAAGGAAAAGAAGGGAAATGGTGGGCCACTCTTGCAAGCCCCAACTTAATGCATGTATTTAATCCAAGCCTTCCACCATCTTCCTCAGATTAATTTAGGCGTTGAGCCAAAATTTGGGACCAATTCGGAACTCAGGTGGGCCATACCATCTAAAATCATGTGAAGACATGCCTGAAACATACAAAAGTATTTGGTGGGGCCTATCTAAAATTTGAACGTGGTTGAAACTTGGTTTGGACCCTTAATTTTGTGAGACACATGCAATGGACGGGGTAGATCTGTTTAATGTGGGTCCCACCTAGGATAAAAAAATAATTTTCTTTTTTTGGCATGACTTTGTGCCATGACGTCCAGAGACGTCCACGTTAAAAAGCGTGGCCACATTGGCCCACTTGTAGACTCCACCATGATGTATGTTTTACATATATACCGTTCATTTAATAGGTCCCCTTGAATGGTGCGTTGACTCCAAAAATCATCCACAAACTGAACTCAGGTGGGCCATACCATCCAAATCATGTGAAGACATGCCTAAATCATATAAAAACACTTGGTGGGGCTACCTGAATTTTTAATGTTGCTGAAATTTGGTGTGAACCCTCAAACAGGTGGGACACACGTATTGGACGGGTTGGATTGCAAATAAACACTTTGGTGGGTCCTGCATGAGACCCACTGTGGTATGTGTGGCTTACCACACCGTCAAAACAGTGGGTGGTGACACCCACTGTGATGCAAGTGTTTCACTCACGCCGTCCGTCCACGGCAGTGGACGGTGGCCCCCACTCAGATGTATGTATTATGTCCACGCCGTCCATCACGTGGGCCCCTGGCCACGTGACGTTATGGACAGGTTTGGATGACAATAAACATTACAGTGGGCCCTAGGCCATGTGATTCTATGAACAGTTTGGATGCAAATAAATAGTACAGTGGACCCAGGTTGGGTAGAAAATATACATTACGGTGGGCCCTGGGTCTATATGACCTTATCAACAGGTTTGAATGGAAAATAAACATTTTGGTGGGCCCCTTGCTACATGGCCTTATCAACAGGTGGGATGTAAAATAAGCATTTTGATGGGCCCCTTGCCACACGGCCTTAACAACAGGTTCGGTGGCAAATACGCATTTCAGTGGGCCCAGGATTGGATGGAAAATAAATGTCATAGTGGGCCCACATGGGAGTCTACCATGATGCATGAGTTTCATCCAAACCGTCTAACCATTTTGAGATCAATTTAAGGCCAATGTTGAGGCCCACTTTGTTATATATGGGCCCATGTGTGTAGGCCCATTTGATGTATTTGTGGCCTAAAGTTGAGGCCCACTTTGGTATACATAAGGCCTATGTGATTAGGCCCATTCGATGCACATAAAGCTTATGTGATTGGGCTCATTTTAATGCATTTTAAGGCCCATGGGTGATGGCCCATTGCAAAGTACCTAAGGTCCATTGGTGAGGCCCATTGAGGTGGCCTACTTGATGAATATAAGGCCCATGAGATACAACCCATTTGATGTATTTGAGGCCCAATGGGATGTACCTAAGGTACATTGCAATGTGTGATTCCACCATAATTTATTTAATGATATTTAAGGCGAACCGAGCCTTGGGAGCAATGATGGTTTGACGTCCACATTGTAAGATTAATGTTGGTTAAATGTCCGCATTATCACTCTCCCTAGGGCCTACTGATAGGCCTAACTCTTTGTGTATGAGGCCCATGTACAGGGCCCACCTGTGACGTATATTAGGCTCAGGTGTAGGGCCCACCCATTAAGTATTGGGGCCTGTGGATTGTGATGTATCTTCGGCCCAGATGGCAAGACCTGATGTTATGTATGAGAGACCTAAGGGATGTGTGGCCCATTACGATGTGTTCGGGGCCTATGGATATGGTCCATTATACTGTACATACGGCCTGTATATGGGGACCATTATAATGTTACATGTGGCCTTATGTGAGGACTAATGTGGTACATGTCAGGCTTAGGTGATAAGGTCCACTTTGATATACTTGTGGCCCATTAGTGCGCCCCATTGATGCAACTCACTTAATGTGTATGAGGCCCATTAGTGCGGCTCCTTGATGTAGCCCACCTGTTGTGTACATGTAACCCTTGAGTAAGGCCCATTGTGTTGTATATTAGGCCCTTGTGTGAGGCCGTGGGCCCATTATATGTTTGGATATGTGAGGGTCACTTCTTGGGGCAATGTTGGTTAGATGTCCACATTGTCGAGGTCGATTGTTGATGCCGGATATTGATACCAATTATGAGTATGTGACTGCATAGCATCATGATCCATACCCATACGCATCATCTGCATGTATGTTATGATATATGATTGACCATTGCATATGTCATAGTGCTGGTTGTTACGAGACTCCCTGATAGGCAGAGATTGTCTCACATGAGTGCACGGTTTGTGTAGGATTGATGCATGATTGGATTGTATGACTCATGCATCTTGCATTGTGTGCTGTGATTGCTGTATGCCCTAGCGACATCAGGGTCGTAGCCTCCACAGGCATATTGTGGATGGCCAGATGGGACACCGAAAATTTGTTCTACATGGGGTGCTATAGATATCCCTGGGTGAAAGTCCCTAAACCCTCTTGGTTCCAAAGGATGCTCCAACGTCTAGACCGAGTGGGTAGATGGGCGCCGAGTGCCGATTACCAGATGGCTGCGCTCTCCACTGTGTCGCGGTCGGTTGGAAGGGGATGTAACCTTATCTACCTGAGAGGAGGGGGCAATGCTAGGCTGAGTCTGACCAGCTCGAGGAATGGGTCCGCTATTGACGAGCCGGGCCCGATATTAGCAGGCGGATAGTGAGGTCTCTTCCACTCACCTTGTTGCGCGCGATGGGGCGACAATCTGGTATGGAGTGTAATAGACCCCGGTGATTTCCCAGAGAGAAACCGTACTAATATGTGGACTTATTGAGTAAGAATCGCATGTTCATTCATTCATTCTTTCATTCACTATCCACTCGGGCTGGTGGTGCGTAATTAATTGTTGTGTACCTTCGTTATGGCAAGAATTTCGGTTGGACGCGCGACTAACCTGAGATCAGGAGTCTACCACATTGAGTCTGACTATCTAAATTTAGGTATGGGACTGGTTTGGATAGAAGTCCTTGTGTGGACCCCGTAGCCTGCGATACTATGTACTATCATCCCGACTTCACACTCCAGCATGGTCATTTCATTCGCATCGCATATTACATTACATCCGCAGGCATATGGCATTTTGGGTTGCTATATTTCTGTACTTATATGGCCTAGACAGACTTAGCAGGATTTGTATATTGCATTACATCCTCGGCATCTGATATTTGACTCTTTATGACTCCTTAGTGCATATCTGTTTTATATTACGTTTCTGATAATTTACTGACTTATGAACTTGTCCATACTTTCGCTTACTCTGTCATTGTATGATTTATGATCTTGTCAGTATTTCAGGTTATTTCGATAATGTACGATTTATGAATTACCAGTAATTTCGGTATTATATGATGATGGTATTGTATTGAACATTTGATACTTACCTTGTGCACACACTTACACCACCCTCTAAGCTTTGTATAAGCTTATGCACGATAGATGCGTGCAGGTGATGTTAGGTTACAGCAGTGTTGAGCTTGAAGCGTGCAGTGGTCTTCTGGAGCTTGATTTTTCTTTATTTATGTATTCCCTTTCAGCATTGTACTCAAATGATTATATTAGTGGATATGTGATGATGATGTTTCCTTTATAATTTGGGTAAACTTGTGGTTATGCTTATTACAAGACAAGTGTACGTTCGAAAAATTCTCCTTGTAGGATCCCAGGATCGGAATCTGGAGTATGTTGCGTTGGGAGCCGAGAATGGGGTACTACGGAAGCTGTCGGCACCGGATTCGGCGATCGAGATTCTTGTGAATCTGATTTCTGGGTTTGGGGCGTGACATCCGTGAATCTATTTTTACATATAATTTTAGTAGACAAAGTGATGATGTTGCAGTACAAAGTGACGGAGTTCAGTATATAAAGTGACGGGGTTGCAGTACAAAGTGACGGGGTTCAGTAGACAAAGTGATAGGGTTGTAATATAAAGTGACTGGGTACAGTAGACAAAGTGACGGGGTTGCAGTACAAAGTGACAGGGTTCACTAGACAAAGTAACGGGGTTGCAGTACAAAGTGACGTTGTTGGAGCACAAAGTGACGGGGTACAGTAGACAAAATAACGAGGTTGTAGCACAAAGTGACGGGGTACGGTGGACAAAATGACGACATTGTAGTACAAAATGATAGAGTTCAGTAGACAAAGTAACGAGGTTGCAGTACAAAGTGAAGGGGTTTAGTAGACAAAGTGACGGGGTTGGAGTACAAAGTGACGAGGTTCACTAGACAAATTAACAAGGTTATAACACGAAGTGACATGGTTCATTAGATAAAGTAACGGGGTTGCAGTACAAAGTGACGGGGTTCAGTAGACAAAGTGACAAGGTTTGGATTGGATACAGTTGTAGTAAATGGTGGGCATGACTCTCTCATCCACTCGAGTTTTGGATCTGATTCATTCTTTAGCTCGTGCCCTAAAATGATCTCTCCAAATGGATGGACAGTGTGGATACAAAACATACATCATAGTGGGACCCATATAAATAGGTGACATCACTTCAGTAGTAAGTCACACTTCTTAATGTGGCACTGAATCCCAAATGGAAGTGAAAGCGGGTTGGCTAGTCCCCCCACCACCAACCCGATGATGGTGGTGGTCGGTCCTCTGTAGGCCCCACCATAATGTATGTGTTTCATCCATTCTGTTAATCTATTTTTACATATAATTTTAGGGGTTGATCCTAAAAATGAGAGAGATATAAATCTCATATGGACCACACCACAGGAAAACAATGGTGATTGAATATCTATCATTAAAGTCCTCCTAAGGCCCACCATACTGTTTATTTGACATCCAATCTATTTGTTTGGTCATAAAGACCCAGATGAAGGGAAAAAACAAAGATCAGCTTGATCCAAAACTTTTATGGCCCCCAAAAAGTTTTTAATGGTCAACGTTCATTCAACGCTGTTTCATGTAATGTAGTCCACTTGAGATTGGGTTATACCTCATTTTTGGTCTCAGACCATAAAATGATCTAGAAAAATAAAGGGATGACATGGATGAAACACATACATCATAGTGGGCACCGAGTTGCAGAGGAGTAACTAGTCCGTTTCCAATGGAAACTGTGGACGCGGATTCACCAGGGAAAGCCTTCTGAATGAAGTTCCAGCATTGGGATGTATGGTGGGGTCCACCATGATGTTTATAAGAATTTTAATCCATTCATCCATTTTTAGAGCTCATTTTAAGAAATGTAACCAAAAATTAGAATGATTAAAAACTCAATTGGGCCATATAAGATGAAACAGTGGAGAAAGAAATTCCTACAGTTGAAACCTTCCTAGGCGTCTTGATGTTTATATGCCATCCAAACTGTTTATAAGGTCATTTTTACTAGGATGAAGTGAAAGCACCAAAATATTTGACCAGTGCAAAACTTTTGTGGCCATACAAATATTTCAACGGTGGACACTAAATTTCACTGTTTCCTCTCATGTGGCCCATTTGAGTTTTGTATACACCTTAATTTTGGTATTATGTCATAAAATGATATCTAAAAATGGATGAACAGGATGGATTTATTACAAACATCACAGTGGGCTCATCTGGAATCCTTGCGTAGGATCTTACTGCAAAAGGCTTTGGCAGGAAATCCGCGTCACTGTTATACACATGAAATTGGATTGAGTACCAAGTCTTATCATACTGAGTAAACTCTGTTAGGCCCACTCTGAATTCATGTGGTTTATCCATGCCGTCCATCTGTTTTTTCATATCATTTTAGGGGTTGAGCCCAAAACTGAAGTATATCAAAAGCTCAAGTAGACCATACCAAAGGAAGTAGTGGAAGTATTGATTTTCACCGTTGAAATGTTTCTAAGCCCCTAATGATGTTTGTTTTTCATCCAAACTGTTCATAAGATCACAAAGACATGGATGAATGGAAAAAACAAATATCATCTCGATATAAAACTTCTGTGCGCCCCCAACAACTTTTCAAAGGTAGAATTCAATTCACACTGTTTCAGGTGGTGTGGTACACTTGATCTTTGGATATGATTAATTTTTGTTGTAAAACCCTAGAATTAGATGATATAAGAGATGGTTGGATTTGATACAATGCACGAATGACGGTGGGCTCCACATACTTTACTCAGTATGCTTACCGTACTGATTTACTCAGCACACAAACCGTTTCCATTAAACGTCTTTGTTATACTTTTTATTAAATGTATTTTTTAAAATATATTTAAAAAATTTGATGTCGTGGCACTTATAGTTTCGTTGACCAATGAAAACGCTGGAGGCAGAGAGTTCCTGCCTCCAGGAGGTAGAGGATCCGCACTCGTACTTTATATATGTATTTAAGAAAGTACTTTATATATGTACTTTATATATAATGTTCTCTTACCAAAGAGAACATCTATTACTAAAGTACATATATAAAGTATTCTATATATATATATATATATATATATATATATATATATATATATATATATATATATATATATATATATATATATATATATATATATATATGGGAAAAGGTACTATGCGCTCGACCTCACGAGTCCGTCCCATGAGGTCGAGCTGTGTGGGCACCGCCGTGATGTATTTCGAACAACTACCCCATTAGTCAGATGCACCATTCCATCGTGGGCCCAGGTCTTAAAAATCAAGTCAATCCATGACCTTTGTGGGCCACACCACATACAAAAGTGGAGAGGGGCTGTGCACCATTAAAACATTCATAATTATTTTTTGGGCCCACCGAGATGTAGTTTGAAAATTCAACCCATCCATTATGTGTGTCCCACTTGGATGAGGGTTCAGACCAAGTTTCAGTGGCATTCAAAACTCAGGTGGGCCCCACCAAGTGCTTTTATATGTTTTAACGATGTCTTTACATGATTTTAGATGGTATGGCCCACCTAAGTTTCTTATATGGCTGATTTTTAGGATATCCCATAATTTAAAGGGACCCATCAAATGCATGGTGTTGATGGTCAACACACATCACGGTGGGGCCCACACAGCTCGACCTCACGAGAGCTTATTGTGAGGTAGAGCGCATGGTACCTTTTCCCTATATATATATGTATACTTATATATGTATACTATACACACACACACACGCACATAAAGTACTTTATATAAAGTGTGTATATATATATATATATATATATATATATATATATATATATATATATATATATATATATATATATATATATATATTAAAAATAAAGTATTTAAAAAAATATAAAAACTAACTAATTAATTTAGAATTTACATTTTGGTACCTTTTTTCAAAAACATTTCAATAAGTTGCCTCATTAATTTAATTAATTATTTTTCAAATGCATTCGGTTCGATTTTCTAATGGTTGTCGTGCCAACAAATGAGTTATGTACGCCCCATCATGATGCTTTCTTGAAATCCATTTTGACCACTAAGTGCTTCACTCCATGTTACATTGAGAAAAAGCTAAGATTAGCCCCATCCACGAATCATGGAACCACACAAAATTGGAATGTACAAGACACAACTGGAATGTACAAGAAATGCTCACCTACCAAACTGTTTCCCTTGCTACAACCCACCTAAATCATAGATGAGCTTGATTTTTAGGCCTCGGGCCTACATTTTAGTGTTGCATCTGATAGTTGGAGCGCATTTCATATAATCATCACAGTGGACCTTTTAAAAATCAAAGGTGGATTTTCTCTTTCCCAACTGTTTACTCCAGTGCGGCTTACCTAAATCATTGGTTAGTTAGATTTTCTATTTGCTCTCAACCTAATGTAGGATTATATATCTAATGGTCAGAGTAGATCTTACGGTGGGCTCCATAATAAATAAAGGGTAAATTTTAATTTTTAAAGATAAAATCTCTATGTTTTTCACCCACCCTTGATTTTTGGTAGGATCCACCGTGATGTATGTACAATCCACTCCAACCATTAGATGTGTAATACCATATCAGGCCTAAGGCCAAAAAATCAGGTTCACTTGTGATTTCCATGGTCAACATTGTCCCGCCCCAAATTTGAAAATAAAATCGGCCTCACAAAATTCTCGATCGCTGAATTTGGTGCCGATAGCCTCCGTAGTGCCCCATTCTCGGCTCCCAGTGCTCATATGCTAGATGTTGATCCTGGGATCATACAAGGAGGATTTTTAACACGAATTTATCTCATAAGAAGTATAACCACAAGTATACTCAAATCACAAGAACAACATCATCATCATCACATATCCACTAATATAAACATTTGAATACAATGCTAAAAGGGAAATACATATATAAAAAATCAAAGCTTCAAAAGATGGCTGCACGCTCCATGCTCAACGCTGCTGCAACCTAACGCTATTTGTAGGTATCTATCGTGTATAAGCTTATATAAAGCTTAGAGGGTGGTGTAAGTGTGTGACCAGTATATGCGTGCTTATAATGTAATATCAGAGTAAACGGAAATACTGGTAAGTCAACGAACCATACAATATCAGAGTAAGTACAAATACTGACAAGTCCATAAAAATATCATCAACCTCATCCAGGATATGTGATAAAAAACACATAGCAAACCAATGTTATATACTGAGAAAGTAATGTAAATTGACTATGTAATGTAGAAACATAATGAACCAGATATCAGATATCGAGGATGCAATACAATATACAATTTAGAAGAGCTATGAATACCATCAGGCTCATCTAAGTCATATAAATGTAGAAATATAGTAACCCAAAATGTCATGTGCCGAAGATATTATGCAATATGTAATATGTGGTGCAAATGAAATAACTAAGCTGTAGTGTGAAATTGAGATGATAATACGTAGTATTGCAGGTTATGGGGCCTATCACAAAGGACTTCTATCCAAAGCAGTCTCATACCTAAATTTGAATAGATAGAATAAATGTGGCAAGCTCCTGATCTTAGGTTAGTCGTGCGCCCCAACCCAAATACTGGCCATTGCGAAGGTACACATAACAATTAGTTGTGCACCACCAGCCTGAGTGGATAGTAAATGAATGAATATAATACTGAGTATGCAACTCCTGCTCTACAAATCTGTCACGCCCCAAACTCAGAAACCAGGCTCACAAAATTTCCGATCGCCGAATCTGGCGCTGACAGCCTCCGTAGTATCCTATTCTCGGCTCCCGGCACCCATATACCAGGTTCCAATCCTGGGATGCTACAAGGAGGATTTCTACTATCCATTTAATTCGTAATGATCATAATCATAAACATAACCCACAAATAATACTACAAGAACACCATCATAAAATCCACTATGATCAAAAACTTTGAGTACAAGGTATAAAGGAAAATACAAGATAGTACTAATAACAAAACTCCAAAAGCTCGACTGCATGCTCCTACTGCTACTACGCTACGGCTGCGTCCTGACGTCACCTGCACGCACCAATCGTGCATAAGCTTATAGAAAGCTTAGAGGGTGGTGTAAGTATGTGCGCAATATAAGCGTGCTCAGAATGCAGGGTTAGAGTATTGCGAAATCATGCTGATGAATACAAGGATGCAATCAGCCGTACCAAGGCTATACAGTGCAAGATATGAATGCGATCGGCCATATCCAGACCATGTAATGCGAGATGCAAATCAAGCATGCCAATCCTCATCATATATCAGTACAATTCTCATTCTGAATAATCACCGGGGTCTAGTACACTCTACGCCAGCTTGCCGTCCCTATCCAAACGCACAACTGGGAGAGCAGAAGAGACCTCACTATCCGCCTGCCAATATCGGGCCCGGCCCGTCGATAGCGGACTGATTCCTCAAGCTGGTCAAACTCAACCTAGAAGTTGCCCCCTCACTCAGGCGGGTAAGGTCACACTCCTTTCCAACCGACCACAACACAGTGGGAGATGCGGCCTACTGGTATACGGTCATCGTGCACTCGTGTATCCACTCGGTCTCGACATTGGAGTCATCCTCTAGTACCATCGGGTTTAGAAATTTTTATCCAGGGACATCTATGGCGCCCGTATGCTAGAACTAAACATTTCCAGTATCCAATCTAGCCACCCACGATGCATCTGTGGAGGCTATCGACCAGATGTCGCTAGGGCATACAATAATCACAATCATACAAATGCAAGTGCATGAGTCACACTACCAGTCATGCAACAGACCTACGTGTACCATGCACTAGGGCAACTCCGCCTACCAAGGAGCCCATAAACAGTTCGCCCGAAGGCATATGCTATGATCAGTCACTTCTCATATCAGCCATATATATGATGCGTATGATAATGAATCATGGATCTATACTAAACATGTATATAGAGATGGGCTCTGTGTATAACTGAGATGGGCCTAGACGGCCTACTTACTACAAGTATGGGCCTATTAGTGGGCCTTAGGGAGTGTTACAATGCGGACATTTAACCAACATTGTACTTACAATGTGGATGTCTAACCATCATTGTTCCCAAGGCATTACTTACTATAAATATCGTTATATGCCATGGAGGGATCACGCATTGCAATAGACCTAGCTGCACTCGATTGGGCCTTAAGTACATCAATTGGGCCGTATGATATGGGCCTTACATTCATCAAATGGATCACCTTAATGAGCCTCACCAATGGGCCTTAGGTCCTTTGTAATGGGTCTTAGAATTCATTAAAATGAGCCTAATCACATGAGTTTTATGTACATCAAATGGGCCTAATCACATAGGCCTTATATATACCAAGGTGGGCCTTAACAATGGGCTACAAATACATCAAATGGGCGTACACACATGGGCCCATATATAACAAAGTGGGCCTTAGCGGGCGGGCCATAAATACATTATGATGATCTCAAAATGGTTGGACGGTTTGGATGAAACTCATGTATCATGGTAGACTCCCATGTGGGCCCACTATAACATTTATTTTCCATCCAATTCTGGGCCCACTGAAATGCTTATTTGCCACCCAACCTGTTGTTAAGGCCGTGTGGTAAGGGGCCCACCAAAATGTTTATTTTACATCCCACCTGTTGATAAGGCCATGTAGCAAGGGGCCCACCAAAATGTTTATTTTCCATTCAAACCTGCTGATAAGGTCATATAGACCCAGGGCCCACCGTAATGTATATTTTCTACCCAACTTGGGCCCACTGTACTATTTATTTGCATCCAAACTGTTCATAGAATCACATGGTCTAGGGGCCACTGTAATGTTTATTGCCATCCAAACCTGTTCATAACCTCACGTGGCCAGGGGCCCACGTGATGGACGGCGTGGACACAATACATACACTAGGTGGGGGCCACCGTCTACTGCCGTGGACGGACGGCGTGAGTGAAATACTTGCATCACAGTGGGTGTCACCACCCACTGTTGTGGACGGTGTGGTAAGCCACACATACCGCAGTGAGTCCCGTGTAGGGCCCACCAAAGTGTTTATTTGCAATCCAACTCGTCCATTATGTGTGCCCCACAAAATTAAGGGTTCACACCAAGTTTCAGGCACATTCAAAATTCAAGTAGGCCCCACCAAGTGTTTTTATATGACTTAGGCATGTCTTCACATGATTTGGATGGTATGGCCCACCTGAGTTCAGTTTATTGATGATTTTTGGAGTCAACGCACCATTCAAGGGAACCTATTAAATGAACGGTATAGATATAAAACATACAACATGGTGGAGTCTACAAGTGGGCCAATGCGGCCACCTTTTTTTTAACGTGGACGTCTCTGGACGTCATGTCATAAAATCATGCTAAAAAAATTTTATTTTATTTTTTCCTAGGTGGGACCCACATTAACCAGATCTACCCCGCCCATTGCATGTGTCCCACAAAAATAGAGGTCTAAAACAAGTTTCAGGTGGGTCCCAACTTCTGGTGGACCCCAGCAATTAATTTTCCAAGTTTTAAAGGAAAATACTAGTATTCTTAATGCCACGGCCCGCCAGATAATTCGATCGGTCTCATTTTTTGGCTCAACGCCTAAAATGATCCCGAGAATATAATGGATGGCTTGGATTAAATATATACATCAAGGTGGGGCCATGTTGGAGCAGCCCATCATTTCCTTTCCCTTTTCTTTCTCCTTTTTTTTTTTTTTAAAATATGGGGCCCACAATAAGATGATCCAAAACGTCTAATATGTGTGTCCCACGTGGTGGACCGTTCAGTCCAAGTTTAAGATGCATTCAAATTTCAGGTAGGGCCCACCAAGTACTTTTATATGTTCAGGCATGTCTCCATATGATTTTAGATGGTATGGCCCACCTGGGAATCGTATTGGTCCCAAATTTTGGCTCAACACCTAAAATAGTCTGAGGAAGGTTGTGGACGGCTTGGATTGAATACATGCATCAAGTTGGGGCTTGCATGAGTGGCCCACTCTAAAAGAGTACTTTTTCTCTTTTCTTTTTTTTTATTTTTTAAACCATGCGGCGTGCTGCTAGTCCCGCGTCCAGAGACGCTGGACAGCTTGCTAAAATAAATGCAAACGGTGGGTCCCACGAGGACATGGCCCACCTGATGTATATATACATGTGTGTGTGTGTGTGTGTATATATATATATATATATATATATATATATATATATATATATATATATATATATATATATATATATATATATATATATCTACATAAATATATGTATAAATGCAATATACCATACAAATTAGGTCATCTCACCTAAAATGTAATGGGCCACCCATTTGATAGATGGAGTTGATTTAGCAAAATTTGGTGGGGCTCACCACATTCAAGGAAGAGAAAAGAGGGAGGTAGAGAGATATACGGTGAGATAGAGGGACCCCGCCACTATGGGCCCCTCTCTACATTATGTACATCATTTTGGGTCCCACAACAAGTGGCCCTAAAAAAAATCATGAATTAACAGTGGATCACCCACCTCTAAGCATCCTCCTTGCTCCCTTGGCCTCCAATGCTCCTTGCCTTCGCCTTGGACGGTGGATGATGGACCTTTGATGGTGTGGATGAGAGATGAGAGGTGTAGATGGAAGATGAGAAGGTGGGCCACACTTGGGATTTGGGAGGAGCTTGGACGTGTGGATTTTTTTTCTTGGGAGAGATTTTGAGAATGAATGAGAGACAGAGGGAAGTGATGGCTGATAAGGGTGATGGAGTGATGTGGTGTGATGGGTGATGGGTTTGGTGATGGATGAGGTGATGTGAAAGTTGACTTTGGGCTTGCTTGTGTAAGAGAAAGGTATGGGTTGTTGTACTTGACTTGATGTATGATGTGTACTTGATTGATGGGATATCTCGTAGAGATTCCTTCGTAATTCCCAACGCGCGGTGTTTTCTTAAAATTAAACGCAGACTGACATCTTTTAGACTGGGTATCGGGTCAATGTGCGAGTCGCGGCGTTAGAACCGTGGCGACAGCGCGGTCGCTAAGGTATAAGTTTCAATTTTAGCCATCTTTGGCATACAGGTCCCAGCTTAAGATCACGCGCAAACATCAGAAAGTTATCGAGGATTGCCGAATTCAGCCAGAAGGATTGCGGGAGTTGACGGAACAGTACGAACTAGGATACGGATCTTACAAATCAGTATTGTACATCTCTGGGATCATCCCCAGGATCTAGTACACTGTACATCAGCTTGCCGCCCCATGAAGCGCACAACTGGATAAGTGGAAGAAACCTCACTATCTGCCTACCAATATCGACATGACTCATTGATAACAAACCCATTTATGAGCTGGTCAAACTCAGCTTAATATTTCCTACTCCCTTAGGTAGGTAAGGTCACACCCCCTCCTAACCAACCACGACACAATGGGAGACACGACCTCTTGGTATTCGGCACTTGGACACTCATGTATCCACTCGATTTCGACATTAAAGCGTCCTCTGGTACTAAGAGGGTTTAGAAATTTTCACCCAGGGCCATCTATGACTGCCCGATGCTAGTAAAAGATTTTCAGTATCTCATCTGGCCATCCACGATATAACTGTGGAGGTTATGACCCTGATGTCGCTAGGGCGTACAGTAATCACCATCATACAATGTGAGATGCATGAGTCACGCAGTCTAATCATGCATCAATCTTGCGCATACCGTGCGCTCATGTGGGATAACTCCACTGTGAGGCCCATATCCTAGCCCGTATTGTTTCATAGGCTTCCGCGGTCATTCCAGTCAAATTTTGGAGACCCACGATCTGTTATCGATAATTGCGCGTAACCTTGAGTCGTGTCCGGTATAACTGAGTCGGCTCGACCCGAGACTTGTACCCTTACGACCGCGCCATCGTTGTGATTCCAACTCCGTGTCTTGCATGCCAAGGCGATACTTGGGCTAGGAGATGTGGGCCCGCATTCAATTACAGGAAAACATCACGTGTTGAATCTTGAGAAAATCCATCACATCAATCCCTTCAATCAAAGTACACATCACACTCCATCACTCACCCATCCCTAAGTACAACCACCCCTCCCCTAAAGTCTACTCTCTTTTACACAAGTACACATCACTCACTCACACCCATCCCTCTCTCTCTCTCATCTCTCTTCCTCATTCTCCCAAGAAACCCATGAGAGTCTATCGTCCAAGCTCCATGAGAAAAGCTTGGCATGGCCCACTCCCTACCACCCAATCCCACCCTCTAAGATCAATTTTGACCGTTGAATCACACCCTTTGGAGCTCTAGGATGCGTTGATGGAAGAAGAAAGTCTAAGAAGAAGGCCGATCAATGGGTGTTTCTCTCTCTCCCCTTCCTTTATTTTGTGGCCTATTAATGATTGTATGTGGTATCCAAACCATCTATCAAATAAACCCCATGGCCATCCAAGCCATGTGGGCCCTACCCTTTGAGGTTGGGAAAATAAAAATATCATAATGATACAAATCAGGTGGGCCACGTCCATGTGGGACCCACCTGGATGAATCCCAACATCCTAGATGCTGGACGTGTGAACAGATAGTGGGTGTACTAACAAAAAAAATAAAATTTTAAGCTATTTGGGTGGGCCACTCATATAGGCCCCACCTTGATGTATGGATTCAATCCAAGTTGTCCATCCTATTCCCCAACTCATTTTAGGCATTGAGCTAAAAAATGAAGCTGATCTGACTTTCTGGTGGGCCACAACACAGAAAACTGAGATTTTTACCATTAAAAAACCATATGATGTTTCTATACTCTAAAACACCTCGAATATTGGGTTTGTTTGGCTTGTCTAGGGCCAAGGGAGCCAGTGGATGGGGTGGATCTACCTTATGTGGGCCCCACCTGAGAAAAACCATAGGAAAACAAATTTTTCAAAAAAAATAAAAATAAATAAGCAGCCGACGCTGCTTCTACTGCTGACGCTGCAGCAGCGTCCTGTTGCGTGATGGGTGAGAGAGGCTAGGGTTGTGGCCCCACTATAGGCCCCACCATGATGTGTGTTGAACATTCACACCATGCATTTGATGACCCTTTAGGGCAGCGGGACCCTCTCTAAAAATCAGCCATAGGAAAAGCTCAGGTGGCGCACACGGCAGGAAACAGTGTGATTGAACGTCTACCATTGACACCTTTTTGGGTCACAGCAACAAGGGACACCTTCTGTATATATTTAACCACACCATCCCTACACTTAGTTTGGACGGGCAGGAGCTTTGAATAGCCACCGTGATGTCTGTGGTCTATCTAGACCGTCTGTACACGGGCCCCACGTGATGTACATGCTTTCTCTAGACCACCTAAACGATGGGGCTTATCCAGCATAATGTATGTGTCTATATCAGGACTGTCCATCCAACGTCCAGAGTATGGATGTTGGACTGGATGTAGTATTATGATGCAGTATTATTATAATAATAATAATCTATTATAATAATATTATACATTATATATATAAGGTGGGCCCTACGTGGGACCCCACCCTATTTAGAAACGGGTTGGTTGGTGTGCGCTGACAACAGTAATATAGCTGCTGTCATGACATCAGCAAGTTCTGTGCGTCCCACTTGTATTGACGTCAACAGGGTCTGTGGGATCCACATGTGGTATGCGTGACATCCAACCATTCATCCATTTACATCCACACGGTCTATCCGTTTGGAGATAGTGGGACCCATTGCTGCCACTGACGTCAACAAGTTCTATGGGTCCCAACATGAGGCATGTGTATATATCCCAACTATTTGTCCAATGGTGGGACGCACTTGATGTATGGGTTTGATTCAGACTGTCCAACATTTTGAACGGGTGGGATCCACCTTAATGAATGTGTTTTATAGCCACCTTGTACATCTATTGTGGACATGGGACCTGCCCCACACGTGTGACACGTGTGGGCAGGTGGGACCCACCTTAATGCATTTATTTTATATCCACAATGTCCATATAACATTATGTGGATTCCACTGCAGTGTATGTCTTATACACACCGTCTATGTGGGACCCCCTCTAATGTATGTGTCTTGTATCCATGCTGTCCATTTGCACAGGGTGCATGAAACCTACCTGGATGTAGTGTTGTATCCACTTAGTGCATCTATGGTGCTATGTGGGGCCTACCATGATATATGCGTTTTATTCCAAGCCATACATAAGTGTAGTGGACCCCACCATGGTATAAGTATTTTATCTGCACTGTCTGTGCAGTGGACCCCACCATGGTATGAGTATTTTACCTGTGCCATTTATCAGGTGGACCGCACTGCAGGTCAGTGAAGGATTGAACGTCCACCATTGAAACCCATTTAGGTCACAGGAGTTCTGGATCATTATGAAATTTGTTTTCCTCTTAATCCAGGTCCTTGTGACCTTATGAAATAAATTGGGTGGAAAATAAACGTTCTGGTAGGCCCTGAAAATTTTAAGCGGTGTAAATCATTAACTCCACTGTTATCTATAGTATGGTCCAGATGATCTTTGGATATGATTCATTTTTGGTTAATACTCTATAATGATCTATAAAAATAGATGAACAGTGTAGATGGTGCAGACTAAGTAGTGCGGCCCACTTATTGTATTTGAGAAGCCCAATAAGATGTATTTGTGGCCCATTTGTTAAGGCCCACTGGTACGGCCCATGTAATATGACCGATTCGATATATATGAGGCCCATTGGTGCGGCCTGTGGACGCGGTCCACTTGATGTGCATATGGCCCACTTGCGTGGCCCATTGGTGTAGCTTACTTGATGTGTATATGGCCCATTAGTGCGTCCCATGGATGTAACCCACTTCATGTATATGATGGCCCACTGGTGCAGTCCATTGATATGGCCCATCATGATGTATTTTTGACCCATGTGTGAGGCCCACCTGTTTGTATTTTTGGCCCATGTGATGGGGCCCACCTATTGTGTATTTATGGCCCATCAGCGAGGCCCATTGTAATGTAATTCCGGCCCATATGCCGTAGTCCATCGTGATATGTTTTCGGCCCATACGATTAGGCCCATTATGCTGTATTGAGGCCCATGGGTCATGGCCATTGAGATGTATTAATGGCCCATATGTAGTGCCCACTTGTTTATATTTTTGGGCCATGTGATGGGGCCCACCTAATGTGTATTTATGGCCCATTAGCGAGGCCATTGTAATGTAATTTCGGCCCATATGCCATGGCCCATGGTGATATGTTTCTGGCCCATACGATTAGGCCCATTGTGCTGTACTGAGGCCCATGGGTCATGGCCATTGAGATGTATTAATGGCCCATATGTAAGGCCCACTTGTAATGTATTTAAAGCCTGTACGATAAGGCCCATTGTGATGTATTCCCGAGCCATAAGATGTGGCCCATTGTGATATATATAGGCCAAGGTATGTGGCCTGTAGTAATGTATTTGTGGCCCATTTGGTCAGGCCCGATGTGGTGTATATGTGGCCCTTGAGTGAGGCCCATTGTGATGTATATTACGCCTTTGTGTGAGGCCATGGGTCCACTATACGTTTGACTCTATATGGGCCACTCCTTGGGAGCAATGTTGGTTAAATGGCTACATTGATGGGCAATGATAGTTTAATGTCCACATTGTGACCTTTCCTTAGGTCTTGTTCGTCCAATCATCGAGGCCTATTATTGATCGATTTTAATGGCACCATTGGAGTTACGGAAACTGTAGAAGCAGTTGGATGAGTTGCACAAGCTAAGCTTTATTCTTCCAAGCAGTTCACTGTGGGGAGAGCCGGTACTCTTTGTGAAGAAGAAGGATGACTCGTTGAGGTTTTGAGTAGATTACCGCGAGCTTAACAAGGTCATGATCAAGAACAAGTACCCACTTCCGAGGATCGATGTTTCGTTTGACCAGCTGCAGGAGGCGCAGTTCTTTTCGAAGATAGACTTGTGGTCCGGTTATCATCAGGTTCGGGTTCGAGATGAGGATATCCTGAAGACAGCCTTCAGGACACGCTACGATCATTTTGAGTTCTAGATCATGTCCTTCGGATTGACCAATGCGCCCGCAGTATTCATGCAGTTGATAAGCGAGGTCTTCTGTCTGTATCTCGATCAGTTTGTTGTGGTGTTCATCGATGACATTCTGATATATTCGAGGACCCGTGAAGAGCATGAGCAGCATCTAGAGATGACATTGCAGACCCTCTGTGCACACCAGCTTTACGCAAAGCTGGAGAAGTGCGAGTTCTGGCAAGAGGAGGTGAAGTTCTTCGGTCATGTGATGACGATGCAGGATGTCGTAGTGGACCCCTTGAAGATTGATGTCGTGCATCAGTGGGGCCAGCCCACAAACGCATCCGAGATCTGCAGTTTTCTTAATTTGGCGGGCTACTACCAACGTTTCATTGAGGGATTCTCTCGTATTGCAGCCCCGTTGACCAGGTTGACCTGGAAGGGTGCCGAGTTCATTTGGAGTGACGCTTGTGAGTAGGCATTTATGGAGCTGAAGGACCGCTTCACGTCCGCTCCTGTCCTCACTCTTCCTTCCGTGAGTGATGGTTTGTTGTATTTACCGATGCCTCGCGAGTTGGTTTGGGTGCTGTCTTGATGCAGCACGGGAAGCCGGTGGCTTATGCGTCTCGCCAGCTCAAGATCCATGAGCTGAACTATCCCAAACATGATTTGGAGTTGGCAGCAGTTGTCTTCGCACTGAAGGTGTGGAGGCACTATCTTTATGTGGTGAGGTTTGAGCTCTTCTTCGACCACAAGAGTTTGAAGTATCTGTTCTCTCAGTCCGAGTTGAATATGATGCAGAGACGTTGGATGGAGCTCTTAAAGGACTATGATTTTGATCTCCAGTACTACCCAGGTAAGGTGAACATGGCGGAGGATGCCCTCAACCATCAACCATGAGGCCTAGTGGCGCATATGATGATTCATGAGTGGAGGATGTTTGAGGATATAGTAAAGTATGATTTTGAGTTTGGTCTGCAGTCATCTATCATTTAGCTATCGAACCTGTCGATTCAACCCTCTCTTTTCGCAAGGATGATTGAGGCTCAGCAGACAGACGAGTCGTTACAAGATTACCGAGCAGAGACAGCATCTAAGAGTCAGACAGATTAGCAGATTGGTTTTGATGGTGGACTTCGCTTCAGAGGCCAATTATGTGTCCTGAATATTCTTGAGTTGTGCCGAGATCTTATTGCCAAAGCACATCGATCACAGTTCTCTATTCACCCTAGCTCGACAAAGATGTATCACGATATGAGGCATCCGTATTTTTGGGTGGGGATGAAGCACCAGATAGCTAGTTTGTGGCCGAGTGTGACACGTGCCAGCGTGTTAAGGCCGATCATTAGAGACTCACTGGTCTATTGTAGCCGTTGAGCATCCCGATGTGGAAGTAGGAGCACATATCTATTGATTTTGTCATGGGTTTGCCGAGAACTCAGCGTGGTCATGACACCATCTGGGTTGTCGTGGACCGTCTGACGAAATCGACACATTTTTTTATGATTCTTAAGACTTGGCGTATGGACCGACTTGTCAAGATGTTTGTTGATGAGATCATAAGACTACATGGTATTCCTATCTCGATCGTTTCAGACCGAGACTCGAGGTTCACGTCTCAGTTTTGGAGGAGCTTCCAGAGAGCGATGGGCACTGATTTGTAGCTCAACACCGCGTATCATCCGCAGATCGATGGTCAGACTGAGAGGGTCAACCAGATCCTTGAGAATATGCTTTGGGCTTGCGCGATTGATTTCTCGGGTAGCTGGGACGAGCACCTACGATTGACTGAGTTCACGTACAACAACAGTTATCAGGAGACCATTGGTATGGCTTCTTTTGAGGCATTATAGGGCAGACTGTGCAGATCTCCGAGTTATTGGACTGAAGTTGGAGAACAGCGTCTCCTAGGTCCTGAGCTTATGCTGGAGATATCAGAGGCTATTGACATCATCAGGCAGAGGATGCGCACAGCTCAGAGTCGGTAGAAGAGTTTTGTTGATCGTTGGTGTCGTCCCTTGGAGTTTACCGTTGGGGACTATGTGTATCTCAAGGTCTCACTCATGAAGGGTGTGGCTTGTTTTGGAGTGAAGGGCAAGCTTGCCCCGAGATTTATATGACCTTTCGAGATCACCGGGCACGTTGGTGTCGTGGCCTATCGGCTTGCCTTTCCATCTCAGTTGTCTGATGTCCACAACGTCTTCCATGTCTCTATGTTGAGGAAGTGTGGGTCAGACATCATGCCTGTTATTGATTGGCAGCCGCTAGAGATTCGTGAGGACGCTTCTTACATTGAGCAGCCAGTTCGTAACCTTGATCGAAAGGAGCAGGTCCTCAGAACCAAGGTCATTCCCTTGGTGAAGGTGCAATGGAGCCATCATAGTGTGGATGAGGCGTCTTGGGAGCACGAGGTGAAGATTCGAGAGCGCTATCCCCATCTTTTCGATATTTGATTATGTGGTGTATGGTGTTTTGATTATATATGATGTTATATTTTCTATTCCCTTTTGAGTTATGTTTAAGTGCGATGGTGGTGTAAATTTTGAGGATGAAATTTTTATTAGGTGGGGAGAGTTGTAAGGCCCGTATCCTAGTCCGTACTGTTCCAACAACTCTTGCGATCCTTCCCGTCGAATTCCGACAATCCGCAACCTATAATCGATGTTTGCGCGCGACCCTAAGTCATATCCTGTAAATTTGAATCGACGTAATCCAAGACTTGTACCATTGTGACCGTAACGTTGCCGCGTCTTGCATATCGATTCGATACCCTGGCAGGAAGATATAGACCAGCATTCAGTTTGAGGAAAAATACCGCGCGTTACAAATCCCAAGAGAATCTCTACGTCTTGTCCCATCCATCAATCAATCAATCAATCACTACATGTCAAGTACAAAAGCAACCCATGCTTTTTTTCTCCACAAGTCAAGCAAATCCAAAAGTCAACCAATCCATTACCTCACCCATCACTCACATCCATCACCCATCTCTCATCACTTCTCCTTACAACCATCTCTCTCTCTCCCTTTCTCTTCACATTTTCCAAGCATTTCCCAAGCAACCAAGGGTGCATACGTCCAAGGCTTTCTTAAGAGAGAAAAGTGATTTTTGGTGGCCCATTTTTCCATCCCTTTAACCTTTATCCTAGCCATTCAAACTTCATCTCCCTCCATCAAAGTAAAGCACAAGGAGATCGAATTTCTAACGGACCAAGAAGATCAAGTGGTGGGTGCTCGTATAGACTAGTTTTTATTTTTAAGATGGGCCAAGTGAGGCCTACCGATCAATGGTATGGATCTCACTTTGGATCTGAAGATGTGGTCAACGGCCCATCTTGATCATCAATATCATTCCATGATGGGGCCATTCTCCATGAACCCCATCATAATGTTTACCTTCTTAGCTTGTATATGGGTCATATAGACAGTATATTTTCGTGGAGAAGGGATCTCCATCATTAGATTTCAATTTTATGAGCCCACATGTTATGGGACCTACTTGATTTATGTTGTACATCATGGAAGGGAGGGCCCATAGTGGCGGGGTCCCTCCATCACGCGTGTCCCACTCTCTATCTCTCTCTCCCTCTCTATTTCATTTTTTTTATGTGATCATGACATGGTTGTGTGGCCCACTTGGATGGACCCCACCATGAAGTTAGTATTTTATCCAAGTTGTTTATGAATGGGGCCCACCTAGTGTGTGTTGCACCACACCGTACATCATGTGGTGGCCCACCTGAGCTGGCCCACCTTCACATGGACAGACTGTCCAGCGTCCCTGGACGCTGGACGTGAATTGAGAACACACAAATATTAGCTTATTTCAAAAGCTTTTTGGGGTGGTCCACTTGTGTAGGCCCCACCTTGATGTATGCATTCAATCCACGCCGTCCATCCCTTTCCTCAGACTATTTTAGGCGTTGAGCCGAGAAGTGGAGTCAATCCGACTTCATGGCGGGCCATAGCACAGTAAACAGTGTGGTTTACCGTTGAAATATACCATAATATTTTTATACTCCAAAATATACTCAATATTGGACTCGTTGGATTGGTCATGAGCTGTGGAATCCAATGGTTGGAGTGGATTCTATTGAAGCGGGCCCCACATGCAAAAAACCCCAAAATCTCAGTTTTTCAAAAATAAAATAAAATAATAACAGCACCATTGCTGCTGCTGTGTTAGAGGCGCAAGCCATGCCAGCGCTGGCGGGCAGGCGGACGCCAGGGAGCCCACGGCCCCACATGTGGGCCCCACCTTGATGTTTATTTACCATCTAACCCATTCACGAGGTGGGCCACTCCCTGAAGTGGGCCCCCTCCAAATTTTAATATCATCTGCAGCTCAGGGGACCCACATCATAAGAAACAGTGGGATTGAACGTATACCATTGAAACCTTTTTCTGGGACACAAAAGTTTCAGATTAATATG
Source organism: Magnolia kwangsiensis (assembly GCA_037074715.1). Taxonomy (NCBI): domain Eukaryota; kingdom Viridiplantae; phylum Streptophyta; class Magnoliopsida; order Magnoliales; family Magnoliaceae; genus Magnolia; species Magnolia kwangsiensis. The sequence goes on along the minus strand of CM073577.1, from coordinate 11,670,598 downwards.
AAATTTGTTTTTCCTCCTCATTCAGGTCTGTGTGACCCTACCAACAGTTTGGATGTAAAATAAATGTTATGGTGGGCCCCACGTGGGACCCACAATAATATATGTATTTTATTACCACCATCTGGACGAACGGTGGAGGCCATAGTGATGTATGTATTTTCCATGCCATCCAACCATTTTTTGGTTACTGGTCGGCTGGTGGGACCCACCATGATGCACGTGCTGCATCCTATCCCTCCAACCATTTTGAAAGATCATTTTAGTGCATAAGCTAAAGAATGAGGCAGATCTAAAGTTCAAATGGACCCCACCATCTAAAGTAGTGGCCAATGACGCCCACCATTCAAAAACCTCTAAGGGGCCATGGTAGCTTCCCATTAAGTTAATATTTCCATCTATCAACATGTTAATTTATGATTAGGTTGGATGGGGAACATATTTTATGGTGGGCCTTAGGAATTTTAATAGTGGAAATCATTACCATCACTTATGTTTGGCGTGGCCCATTTGGTATGCATGGGGCCCAATTAGTGTGGCCCATTTAATATATATAAGGCCATGAGATTAAGCCCATTTGATGTACATAAGGCCCATGTGATTAGGCCCATCTTGATATAATTGTGGCCCATGTTACGATGCCCATTGTGACGTATTCAAAGGCCAGGGGCTATGGCCCATTGCAATGTACATAAGGCCCATTGATGTGGCCCACTGGATTTATATAAGGCCCACATGATGCGGCCCATTTAATGTATCTAAGGCCCATGGATCGAGGCCCAATGGGATGTCCTTAGGTCCATTGCAATGTGTGATGCCTCCTTGGGTTGTATAATGATGTTTTATGGCGGGTCATGCCTTGGGAGCAATGTTGGTTTGACATCCATATTGTGAGGTAATATTGGTTAAACGTCCGCATTATGACTCTCCCTAGGGCCCACTTGTCACGCCCCAAACCCGAAAATAGGATTCTCAGAAATTTTGATTGCCGAATCCGGTGCCGACAGCCTCCATAGTGCCCCATTCTTGGCTCCCAGCACTCACATACCAGGTTCCGATCCTGAGATCTTATAAGGAGGATTTTCAGTATGAATTTTTTTTTTATAATGGAGCATAACCACAAGCATAACCAAGTCACAAAACAACATCACCACATATCCACTATATCAAAAACTTTAAATACAATGCGGAAAGAAAAATACAAGGTGATTAAAAAGCTCCAAAATGGCCTGATATGCGCTCTTGCCTCAGCGTTGCTGCTGTCCAACGCTACCTGCACGCAACTGTCATGCATAAGCTTACAAAAGCTTAGAAGGTGGTGTAAGTGTGTGTGCAAGGCAAACGTCGAGTGTCCAATATCAGAGTAATGCGAAAATATGCGGTAAGTCCATAAATACAATCAACCGTACCAAGGCTATGTGATGCGAGACATGAATGCTATCGGTCATACCAAGGCCATGCGATGCGAGACATGAATGCCATCGACCACACCGATGCAATGCGAGGTCTACATAGCCAAATGTCATATGCGAAATGTAATCCAAGAAAGTCGGTACTCATCAAGTACACATATCAGTATAGTTCCTCTCTGGATATCACCGGGGTCTAATACACTTCACACTGATTGCCTCCTCCCTAGCTGCACAGTCAAGTAAGCGGAATAGACCTCACATCCGCCTGAACAGTAGTCTGTCAATACCTACCCGGCTCACCGATAGCGGACTCATTTATGAGCTGGTCAAACTCAGCCTAGCTTATAGCCCCCTTACTTAGGCGGATAAGGCCACACCCCCTCCCAACCGACTACGACATAGTGGGAGATGCGGCCTAGTAGTATTCGGCACTCGGGCGCTCGTATATCACGTTGGAGCAACTCCTGATACCAAAAAGGTTCTGAAACTTTCACCCAAGGACATCCTAAGTGCCCACAGTGCTAGAACCAAGTATTTTTGGTATCCTATACGGCCATCCACGATGTACCTGTGGAGCCACGACCCTGATGTCGCTAGAGTATACAATGATCAAGTCACGCAAATGCGAGATGTATGAGTCACACCGTGCAATCATGCAGCAATCTCGCGCGTAACATGCGCTCATGTGGGACACTCCGTCTCATAAGGAGTCTCGTAAATGTCTCAGCCCAACGACTTATGCTATGATCAAATATTCCTCATATCAAGCATACATATGATGCGTATGGGCATGAATAATGGCGTTATACTAAGCATATTATAAAGTAATGAACTATCCTTATAATGCAGATGGGCATAGACGGCCTACACAACAAGTATGACCTATCAATGGGCCCTAGGGAGAATCGTAATGTAGACATTTAACCAACATTATACTTACAATGTGGATGTCAAACCAACATTTCTCTCAAGGTATGGCCCGCCGTAAAACATCATTAAACAAATCATGAAGGAATCACACATTACAATGGACCCTAAGGACATCCCGTTGGGCCTCGACCCATGACCTTAGATACATCAAATGGGTCACATCACATGGGCCTTATATTGATCAAATGGGCCGCACAAATGGGCCTCGCCAATGGGCCTTATGTACATTGCAATGGGCCATAACCTATGGGTCTTCAATACATCAATTTGGCCTCATAATGTGGGCCTCATATATATATCAAGGTGGCCCTCAACAACGGCCACAATTACATCAATATGGGCCTCCTCATATGGGCCTTATGAATATCAGATGGGCCACACTAATGGGCCCCATATGCGCATCAAATAGGTCACACCCAAAAGCAAGTGGTGATAATGATTTCTACCATTAAAATTCCTAAGGCCCACCATAACATATATTTCCCATCCAACCTATTCATAAATTAACATAATGATAGATGGAGTGAGAACAATTGCCAACTAAATGGGAGACTACCATGGCCCTTAGAATTTTCTCGAACTGTGGGCGTCATTGTCCACTTCCTTAAATGGTGGGGTCCACTTGGACTTTATATCAGACTCATTATTTAGCTCATGCCATGAAATGAGCTTTAAGAGTGGATGAACGGTTTGGATGTAACATATGCATCATGGTGGGCCCCATTTAGATGGACAGCATGCATGAATCACATGCATCATAGGGAGAGGGGTCCCACCGTCCGCTGGACAGTGTGGCCGAACACAAACATCACAGGGGACTCCACCATCCGCCTGAACGGTGGATGTAAGACACATACAACACTATGGGGCTCCACGTGAGGGCCCACCATAATGTTTACTTACCATCCAACCTGTTGATAAGGTCCCAAAGACCTGGATGAATAGGAAAAACAAATATCATATTGATTCAAAACTTCCGTGGGCCCAAAAATGGTAGAGTTGAATCACCACTGTTTCTTGTGGTGTGGGCCACCTGAGATCTGGATCAAGCTGATTTTTGGAGGGGACTCACCTTAGGGGGTGGTCCACCTCATGGATGGTGTGGATACAAAATATGCATAATGGTGGGGTCCACGGCTGGAGTCGTGGGTCCCTGGTCGTCCGCCAACACGCAGGACGCTCGCGCATCCTCTCTCTCTGACACTAGTAGTAGCAGTAATGCTGCTGTTGTTTTTTTTTTTAACATGAATTTTCATGATTTTTCAGAGGTAGGGCCCACATCAACTGAATCCAGCCCGTTCACTGCTTCCCATATCCCAAGAGAAGCCAAGCAAGCCTAATATTCAGGGTGTTTAGGCGTATAGAAACATTAGGTGGTTTTTAAACTGTACAAGTCGCAGTTTTCTAAGCTATGGCCCGCCAGATAATCTGACTGGCTTCATTTTTCGGCGCAACACCTAAAATGAGCTAGGAAAAGGGACGGACAGCTTGGATTAGAACCATACATCAAGGTGAGGCCTACACACGTTGCCCACCCAAATAGCCTTGAACCAAGGCTAAGATTTTTGGTTTTTCATCAACGTCCAGCGTCGACGCTGGACATTTTGGACATAATACATACATTTGAGGTGGGCCCCACCTATAAATGTGGGCCACCAAAAGAAAAGGTTGGATGGCATGGGTAACACATACATCAAAGTGGGGTCCATCCAAGTGGGCCACTCGGCTACATCATCACAAAAGAAGGAAAAAGAGAGAGAGAGAGAGAGAGAGAGAGAGAGAGAGAGAGAGAGAGAGAGAGAGAAAGAGACGGGACACGTGTGATGGAGGGACCCCCACATTATGGGCCCTCCCTTTCATGATCTACAACATAAATCAAGTAGGTCCCAATCATGTGGGCCCAAAAAAAATTTGAAATCTAACGGTGGAGATCCCTTCTCCACGAAAATAAACGGTCTAGATGACCCATATACAAGCTAGGAAGGTAAACATCATGATGGGGTCCATGGAGAATGGCCCCATTATGAAATGATATTGATGATCAAGATGGGCCGTTGACCACATCTTAGGATCCAAAGTGAGATCCATACCATTGATTGGTAGGCCTCACTTGGCCCATCGTAAAAACATGAAAAACTAGGCTATGGAAGCACCCACCACTTGATCTTCTTGGTCCGTTGGAAATCTGATCTCCTTATGCTTCACTTTGATGGTGAAGATGAGAAATAGATGGCTAGGATGAGAGTTAAAGGGATGAGAAAGGTGGACCACACAACTCACTCTCTCACATGGAAGAGCTTGGACGTGAGCTCTCTTCCTTGCTTGGAAATGCTTGGAAAAATGTGAAGGAAAAGAGAGAGGTGTGGTGGTTGTAAGAGAGATGTAAGTGATGGATGTGAGGTGAGTGATGGGTGAGGTGATGAATTGGTTGACTTTTGAGTTTGCTTGACTTGTGGAGAAAGAAAGCATAGGTACTTGTACTTGACATGTGAGGTGATTGATGGGATTGACGGGACATTTTGTAGAAATTCTCTTAGGATTGCAACACACAGCATTTTTCCTCAAACTGAACATGGGTCTACATCACCTCATCTGGGTATCGGATCGGTACGTGAATCGCGACGTTGGAACCGTGACGATGGTGCGGTCGCAATGATACAAGTCTCGGATTAAGCCGACTCAAATGTATAAGATACGACTTACGGTCATGCGCAAATGTCGATTACAGGTCGTAGGTCACCGAAATTCAATGGGAAGGATCGCGGGAATCAACGGAACAATATGGTCTAGGATACGGGTCTTACACCACTGATAGGCCCATACTAGTTATGTATAGGCCGTCTAGGTCCATCTGCATTGTAAGGATAGTTCATTACTTTATAACATGCCTAGTATAACTCCATGAGTCATGACCATACACATCATATGTATGCTTGATATGAGTGGTGACTGATCATAGCAAATGCCATTGGCAAACCATTTATGGGACTCCTTATGAGACAGAGTGCCCCATGGTATCGCGTTGTATGCGTAGGATTGCTACATGACTGTACGGTATGACTCATGCATCTCAGATATGTGTGACTTGATCACTGTACACCTTAGAGACATCAGGGCCGTGGCTCCACAGGTATATCATGGATAGTCGTATTCAATATCAGAAATACTTGATTCTAGTACTGTGGGTACTTAGGATGTCCTTGGGTGAAAGTCTCAGAACCTTTTTGGTACCAGGAGATGCTCCAACGTCTAGACTGAGTGGATATACGAGTGCCTGAGTGCCGAATACCAGTAGGCCGCGTCTCCCATTACGTCGTGGTCAGTTGGAAGGGGGTGTGGCCTTATCCGCCTGAGTGAGGGGGCTATAAGCTAGGCTCATTTGACCAGCTCGTAAATGAGTCCACTATCGATGAGCCGGGTAGGTATTGGCAGACTACTGGTCAGGCGGATAGTAAGCTCTATTCCACTTGTTTAGCTGTGCAACTAGGGAGGAGGCAGTCAGTGTGAGATTTATCAGACCCTGGTGATATCCAGAGAGGAACTGTATTGATATGTGTACTTGATGAGTACCGGCTTGCTTGGATTGCATTTCGCATATGACATTCGGCTATGTAAGCCTCGCATTGCATCGGTATGGCCGATAGCTTTCATGTCTCGCATCGTATGGCCTTGGTATGGTCGATAGCATTCATGCCCTGTATCACATAGCCTTGGTACGGCTGGTTGTATTCATGGACTTACCGCATATTTCTGATTACTCTGATATTGTACACTTGGTACTTACCTTGCGCACACACTTACACCACCCTCTAAGCTTTTGTAAGCTTATGCACGACAGTTGCATATAGGTAGCATTGGACAGCAGTAGCGCTGAGGCAGGAGTGCGCATCTGGGTATTTTAGAGCTTTTGATCACCTTGTATTTCCCTTTCCTAATTGTACTTAAATTTTTTGATATAATAGATATGTGGTGATGTTGTTTTATGACTTAGTTATACTTGTGGTTATGCTCCATTACAAAAAAATTCATACTGAAAATCCTCTTTGTAGGATCTTAAGATCGAAATCTGGCATGTGAGTGTTGGGATCCGAGAATGGGGTACTACGGAGGCTCTCGGTGGAGGATTCGGCGATTGAAAACTTTATGAGCCCGTTTTCTGAGTTTGGGGCGTGACAATCGGCCTCAACAATGTCGACATTTAACCAACATTGCCCCCAAGGAGTGACCCACATAGAACCTAACGTATAGTGGACCCATGGCCTCACAAAGGGCCTAATATACAACACCATGGGCCCCACTCAAGAGCTTAATACACATCATGATGGGCCTCTCCCATGGGCTTAATATACATTACGATGGACTCCATCGCCTGGCCCTCAAATGCATTGCAATGGGCCTCATCACATAGGCCTAATATACATCACAATGGGCCTTCAACATGGGCTAAATACACATTATAATGGGCCTCAAATACGGGTCACATATACATCACATTGGGTCTCGTCAATCGGCCTCGACAATAAGAATCGGCCTCGGTGGTCGGCATCGACAGTTAAAATCGGCCTCGATGACCGACCTTAACAATCAGAATAGGCCTCGACAATTAGAATCGACATCGACAATTGGAATCAGCCTCGCTAATCGGAATCAGCCTCAACAATCATAATTGGCCTTGATAATCAGAATCAACCTCTGTAAGTTTTGTGGTTTGAACCCTTTAGGTTGTTAAATTTTGTGTGTCAAAACCTCTATATGTGTCTTGTATTGGTATCTTGTTATATATGTTTGAGTCATTTATACTTCGAGACACGACGATGAACTCCTCAAGCTAGTTCAAGCTACATATTTGATGATATTCAAGAACAGTTCAAGTTCATGAAAAGTTCAAGTTCAAGACTCAAAGTTCGTATATTCAAGATCAAGACTCTAGCATAAGATTGGGAACTGAGCACAACTCATACTTACTGATGGTGACTTCAAAGATTATGAAGTGTTCAAGCTACATCAAGTTGAACTCAAGCTTCGTAAAGTTCAATGTGTTCAAGCTACATCAAGAAGAACTCAAGCTTCATAAAGTTCAACGTCTAATGAAGGTTCAATGTCCTTGGTAAGGTTTGATTGACCTTAGGTTGACTTTTAGTGTAGGTCATTTTGAATACATAATTCATATATTTTTTACAAATAATTTTGGTCTATTCTAAGACTAGTACTGGATCTTATTTGACTAGTCCTGACACTAGTTCAACCAATCCTAGAAAATCCAAGACCAGTCGAAGTTTTGTTGCAAATTATCAGATTTTTTCTGTTCGGCTACGACTAGTCTTGGAGTCTGCTCGACTAGTCGTGGGACGGTCACGATTCGACCTTCGACCAGTCGTGGAGCCACGACTCAAATTCTAGCAACTAAATCATGGGTCACACGACTAGTCGTGTGAGGTCCATGACCAGTCGTGAACGACCTTCGACCAATCGTGGACTGCTCACGACCAGTCGCGTAACGACTTTATTCGATCGCGCCCGAAATTTCAAAAATCTGTTTCTTTTTCGACCAGTCATGGTGACCCTAGGACCAGTCGAAGACAAATTTCTGCAGCTATAAATAGCACACGAATTTCAAAGTTTTTCATCGAAAATTAAGTGAATACAAAGCTCCACTCTGAGATAAGTTTGTGTCTATTCTTAAGCTATATTGTGCATAATTCTATTTCCTTTTGTTAGCTTTTTACTATTTGATTTGATTCATTATTCCAATCTGATTTGAAAAGAGGAAATATTGTTTTCCTTCTTTTGGGAATTAAAATCAAATAGAGCTAGCCCAGGCTGATTTAATTTAAAATCAATTAGAACCTAGAACCATTATAAAGTGAGTAATGGACATTGAACTTTCATATCCGAACATCTACTCCAATTGGTTCTTCCGAGCTACTACAAGAGGAGAAATCCAGGTATTTTACAATTCTGTAAAATTTTCATTCTTTTGATTTTTGTTTGGAATTCACCAAAAAAATTTCATTTGTTGATTATTTGAGGAGAGCCAGAAAACTTAGAATAGTGTGGCTTTTTGGATTGTGTAAGTCCAAATTAAAAGATACAGTTGTGAAGGTTTTAGGTGAACCTGTGAAACCTATTTTGATAGTGAACGTTAATATCCCTGTGTGAGGATATTAGGAGTGGAGCAGCATTCTGTGTGGCTGTTGTAAAACAGTTGGTGTACACACAGGCGAACCACTATAACTCTGTCTTGTGGATTGATTGCTTGCTTAATTCCTTATTTTTCATCATTCAGTTTTGTGGAATGTACATGTGGATGTAAATGCTGTAACTATTTACATTTCAAGCAAGTGTGGGGAATTTTATAATAATCTAGAGATTTATTTCAGCAATTTATCACTTGATCAATCTGTGCTTCAATTTCAGTAATTATTCTAGTAAGGTTGCCCTGCCATTTTTATGGTGCATGGTTGTCCCTAGAATAATCAATTCTTTAGATTGCAATTGCTTTGCTATTAATTTTTAGATTGAGTTTTTTATTCAAAAGATGTTCTAGGAATAAGGTTGTCCTACCATAAGCCCTTGTTGATTATGGTGTAAGGTTGTCCTTAGAACTGAATTTGTATCAACCTCTAAATGCTTGTTTATTGAGATTGATTTAATTTGAGCATTGTGAATTGATTTAATTTGTAAGGTTATTTCTTCATTTTAATCCGCTGTATATAATTTTAATTTGGCAAAGTCCAATTCACCCCCCCCCCCCTCTAGGACATATAGCTTGGCCATTTCAGCCTCGATAATTGGAATCAAGCCTCGACAATTAGATTCGATCTTGACAATTAGAATCGACCTCGACAATCGGAATCGGCTTCGACAATCAGAATCGGCCTCGACAATCGAAATTGGCCTCGATAATCGAATTGGCCTCAACAATCGGAATTGGTAATCGGCCTCTACGTAAGGCAAGATCCATGGATGGATAACCGATGATGGACTAAGCAATATCAATGAGGCCTAATCGTTTGGGGTAACCCGCTAGAGAATGACGAGAATGGGCCTAATCAGGCCTAAGGGAAGGTCACAATGTGAACGTTCAACCATCATTGCCCATTAATGTGGTCCTTTAACCAACATTGCTCCCAAGGAGTAACCCTTATAGGGCTAAATATATAATGGGCCCATGGCCTCACACAAGGGCCTCATTACATAGTCCTCACATACATCACACTGGGCCTCAAATACATCACAGTGGGCCTCATTCAAAGGCCACAAATACATCACAACGGGCCACAACCCACAGGACTCATGTACATCACAATGGGCCTTACCAGATGGTCCATAAATACATCATAATGGGCCTTACACATAGGCATAATATACATCGCATTGGGCCTCACTCATGTGGGCCACACTAATGGGCCTCATATACATCAAGTGGGATGCATCTAAGGGCCGCACCAATGGGCCTCATACACGACATAATGGACCACAAACAATCTCAATGGGTCTCTGACACGGGCCTAATATACATCATAAATGGCCACATCCCATGGGCCTCAAATATATCACAGTGGGCCTCTACCCATGGTCTCCAAATACATCACAATGAGCCTTAAGTCATGGGCCTCAAATATATCACAGTGGGCCTCTACCCATGGTCTCCAAATACATCACAATGGGCCTTAACTCATGGGCCCCAAATACATCACAATGGGCCTCAACCCGTGGGCCACAACAACTACACCATTCATCTATCTATAGGGATCATTTTAGAGCATTATCCAAACAAATGAATCATATCAAAAGATCATCTGGACCATACCACAGATAACAGTGGTGATAATGATTTCCACCGTTAAAACTCCACAGGGCCCACCATGACATTTATTTTCCATCAAGTCGGTTCATAAGGTCAAAAAGACCTAAACTGAGAGGAAAAACAAATATCAGATTGGTCCAAAACTTCTGTAACCCAAAGTGGTTTCAATGGTATACGTTTAATCCCACTGTTTCTGCAGTGTGGTCCACTTGATACTAGATCTGTCTTATTTTTAATCTCAAGCCCTAAAATTATCTCCCAAGATGGTTAGACAGTGTAGATACAACACCTGCATCATGGTGGGTGGTCAGACGGTGCAGCTGCATCATGGTGGGACCGCACATGACATCCATGCTGCTGGACTGTTGGGCCAACAACCCAACGTCCAGCAACTGGACGGTATGGATACAACACATGCATTATGGTGGGGTCCACGAGCGTGGATAAAACACTTAGATCATGGTGGATACCACATCCTCATATGGACGGTGTGGATGCCACGCATGAGTGTCAGGGCCTCACCGTCTTGGACGGTAGGCATAAAACACATATATCATGAAAGATCCCGTCGTCCAGACATTGGACGGAGAGGATACAACATATATATCATGGTGGGTCCACGTGGTGGCCCACTAGAAGTTATTATTATTATTATTAAATATATCTTAACATTATATATATATATATATATATATATATATATATATATATATATATATATATATATATATATATATATATATATATATAAAATATCATATTATAAAATGGGAAAATGTCTAAAGCTGGACGTCCATCCACGGACGGTCTGGATTCATAGCAACCATGCAGCTGATGTGTGATACCTAGCCAACACGCCTCCACAACAGGTGGGTCCCACGTATGTGTGGGCCACACATGCCATCAAGGCAGGCCACGTTCAATATCAAACCGATATTTGTATTTTCCTTCATCCAGATCTGTCTGGGCGGACAGGTCAGCAGGGTGGGCCCCTCGGATGGGACGGCATGGATCACACATTACAGTGGGGTCCACAACATATGGGGAAGAGAGAGGAAGATTGAGAGAGAGAGAGAGAGAGATACGGTGAGATGGAGGGACCCTGCCACTATGGGTCCCTCTCTTATACAATGCAAACATCAAGTGGGTCCACAACAAGTGGGCCATTAAAAATTAAAATCAACGGTAGATCACCCACGTTTGGCCTCCTTCTTTAGCTCCTTGGACTCCTAGGCTCCTTGTCTTTGATCTTGATGGAGGTTGCTAAAGAATGAAGGGTTGAGATGGGAGATGAAAGGGTTAGAAAGTGACCCACACTTGGCTTTGAGAGAGCTTGGACGTTGAGTGCTTGCTCTTGGGAGTTTAGATAATGAAGATAAAAATGTGTGTGTGTGTGTGTGTGTGTGTGTGTGTGTGAGAGAGAGAGAGAGAGAGAGAGAGAGAGAGAGAGAGAGAGAGAGAGAGAATTGATGGATGGAATGAGTGTTGTAAGCAAGGAGATGGGAAGTATGGGTTTGGTTGAAATTTGTGTAAGGAAGGAATGGGTGGGGAGACAGAGAGTTGACTTAGGGAAAAGAAGGAATGAGTGTTTGTACTTGTGATAGGGTGAGATGGCATTGGGGTATGGAGGGTGTACTTGACTTGATTAATGTAATTGATAGGACATGTTTTCTCAGAATCCGCAACGCGCGATATTTCTTCGGAATGAACGCGGGCCCACATCTCCTGGCCTGGATATTATCTCAGCATGCGAGATGTGGCGTTAGAACCGCGGCGATGACGAGGTCGTTAGGTTACAAGTTTCGAGTTGAGTCAACTCTGATATGCAGCACTCGACTTAGGATCGCACGCAAACGTCGGATACAGGTCGAGGGTTGCCGAAATTCGATCGGGAGGACCGTGGAAACCTATGGAATAATACGGTCTAAGATACGGGCCTTACATACACCAAAGAAAATAGTTGGAAGAGAAACGTCCACCCTTAATTTTACGGGGCCTACCATGATGATTTTATGAAATCCACTCTCGTCATTTAAAATTCAGGATTGGGGCCCAAAATCAGGCCCATTTAAAGTTTAAGTGGGTCACACCAAGGGAAATAGTTTGAAGGGTGAGCGTTGCCCTTTGCATTGTTTCAAGTTATTTGGTCCTTCTGAATCATAGATGGTGATGATTTTTTTAGCACCGGTCTTAACATGGGGTGAAGCAACGAGTTATTACTATAGATTTCACATAAATATATTGCAACCAATCGAATGTATAGGACATTGTTTTGAGTGTATTTTTAACCACGGTCCATCTATGGTGGGCTCCACATGAATGATGCAAGCTGTCTCTATCATAATATGATAGGGAACACTCTACTATATCATTTTTAAGTCCATAACATAAAATAAAGAGAAATTTCCAACTGTACGACCACTATATGGCCCATTCCCGAGACGAAGCCCACCACTTTTTACTTTCAAATAATACTCCCCGGTGTACGGACGCCTTACAAAAGGTCGAAAATGCCCCCTGCTTTTTCCTTCAAGCGTTGACGCTCCTCAAACTCCCAGTTGTACGAACGGTTCAAAGGAGATCAACGTTACATGGCCCATCAGTTACGTATTTATTATATCCACCACGTTCATCCATATTTTGAGACCATTTGGGAGCATTATCCAAAAAAAAAAAAAAGCATATCCAAAGATCAACTGGACCACACCACAAAGAGTAGCAGAAAATTGATTTTCACTGTTGAAACTTTTGTAGGGCCCACCATAACATTTATTTTCCATCCAATCTATTCATGACGTCACAAAGACCTGGATGAGTAGGAAAAATAAATTTTGTAATGATCCAAAACTTCCGTGAACCCCGAAAGAGTTTCAACGGTGGATGTTTAAAGCAGAATGGCGATGTCAATTGCTACGGTCAGACCTATGGCTACGGATTATAACCGTAGCCATAAATACAATAATCTGTAGCAATAGAGTCCATCCGGGGTGGGCGTGCCGAACTAACGGCACCCCACGCCACTTGCTGGCCCGTCCAGCGCTGCCACGCCCACAGGGTGGTCCCTATTGCTACGGATAATAACCGTAGCTAAAATCCGTAGCAATAGGTTCTTTGTTTTTTTGGGTTTTTTTGTATTTAAAAAAAAAAAAAAAATTATTGGGGAGAAATTTTTCTCCCTTGCATTTTTCTCAAATACATAATTATATAAATATGTATATATAAGTACATAAAAATATTTTTATATCTCTTAATTCATTTCTTTGTCTATTTATTTAACAAGCATATGTCCTAAACTAGAATGAGTTACATAACGTACCATATATGATTTTGGGGTAGGAGAAGCTAATTTAGCCAACTAACATAATAATTTTTATAGATTCCATCAGATCTATGGTTAAAAATACACTTCATGGTCAATTCACTTCACTTCATGACCATTTTCACGCACTTCGTGGTCAATTCACTTCACTTCACCATCATTTCCATGCATTTCACGGTCATTCCCAGCAATTCCGTGTTGATTCATGGCCATTTCCACACACTTCGCAGTCAATTCACTTCACTTCATCGTCATTTTCATGCATTTCATGATCATTCCTAGCGATTCTGTGTTGATTCACGGTCAATTCGACGCACTTCACGATCAATTCACTTCACTTCACGGCCATTTCCATGCACTTCGCGGTCATTTCACTTCAGTTCACCGTCATTTTCATGCATTTCACGGTCATTCCTAGCGATTCCATGTTCATTCACGGTCAATTCGATGCACTTCACGGTCAATTCACTTCACTTCACGGCCATTTTCACGCACTTCACGATCAATTCACTTCACTTCACCATCATTTTCATGCATTTCACGGTCATTCCTAGCGATTCCGTGTTCATTCACGGTCAATTCGACGCACTTCACGCTCAATTCACTTCACTTCACGGCCATTTTCATGCACTTTGCGATCATTTCACTTCCCTTCACCGTCATTTTCATGTATTTCACGGTCATTCCTAGCTATTTTGTGTTCATCCACGGTCAATTCGACGCACTTCATGGTCAATTCACTTCACTTCACGGCCATTTCCACGCACTTCGCGGTCATTTCACTTCACTTCACCATCATTTCTATGCATTTCACGGTCATTCCTAGTGATTTCGTGTTCATTCACGGTCAACTCGACGCACTTCACGGTCAATTCACTTCACTTCACGGCCATTTCCACGCACTTCGCGATCATTTCACTTCACTTCACCGTCATTTCCATGCATTTCACGGTCATTCCTAGGGATTCCGTGTTCATTCACGGTCAATTCAACGCACTTCACGGTCAATTCACTTCACTCCATGGCCATTTCCACGCACTTCGCAGTCAATTCACTTCACTTCACCGTCATTTTCATGCATTTCACAATCATTTCTAGAGATTCTGTGTTCATTCACGGTCAATTCGTGCACTTCACGGTCAATTCACTTCACTTCACGGCCATTTTCATGCACTTCGCGGTCATTTCACTTCACTTCACCATCATTTTCATGCATTTCACGGTCATTCCTAGCGATTCCGTGTTGATTCACGGTCAATTCGACGCACTTCACAGTCAGTTCACTTCACTTCACAGCCATTTCCTTGCACTTCGTGGTCATTTCACTTCAGTTCACCGTCATTTTCATGCATTTCACGGTCATTCCTAGCGATTTCGTGTTCATTCACGGTCAATTCGATGCACTTCACGGTCAATTCACTTCACTTCACGGCCATTTTCACGCACTTCACGGTCAATTCACTTCACTTCACCGTCATTTTCATGCATTTCACGGTCATTCCTAGCGATTCCGTGTTCATTCACGATCAATTCGACGCACTTCATGGCCATTTCCACGCACTTCGCGGTCATTTCACTTCGCTTCACCATCATTTCCATGCATTTCATGGTCATTCCCGGCGATTCCATGTTCATTCACGATCAATTTCCAAGCTATTGTACCATCGCCTGCAGGTGATCAATTCACAGTTGAAAAGAGAAATTTCCAACTGTATGACCACTATATGGCCCATTCCTTGATTCACGGTCATTTCGAGGCATTTCACGGTCAAACTCCTTCACTTCACGGTCATTTGCATGCATTTAAGGGTCATTTCGCTTCAATTCATTATCACTTCCATGCATTTCACGGTCATCCGAAACAGTTCCGTGTTGATTCACGGTCATTTCGAGGTATTTCACGGTCAAACTCCTTCACTTCACGGTCATTTGCATGCATTTCACAGTCATTTCGCTTCAATTCATCATCACTTCCATGCATTTCACGGTCATCCGAAACAATTCCGTGTTGATTCACGGTCATTTCGAGGCATTTCACGGTCAAACTCCTTCACTTCACGGTCATTTGCATGCATTTCAGGGTCATTTCGCTTCAATTCATTATCACTTCCATGCATTTCACGGTCATCTGAAATAGTTCTGTGTTGATTCATGGTCATTACGAGGCATTTCACAGTCAAACTCCTTCACTTCACCAGCATTTCCATGCATTTCACGGTCATTCCTAGTGATTCCGTGTTCATTCACAGTCAATTCACTTCACGGCCATTTCCACGCACTTCACGGTCATTTCACTTCACTTCACCGTCATTTCCACGCACTTCGCTGTCATTTCACTTCACTTCACCGTCATTTCTATGCATTTCACGGTCATTCCCAGCGATTTTGTGTTCATTCACGATCATTTTGACGCACTTCACGTTTTTGGTTTAGGTTATAGGTCTTGGGATTTGAGAATGGGTTTGGGTTTAGGTTATAGGTTTTGGTTTTGGTTTAGGTTATATGTTATAGGTTTAGGTTAAGGTTTTGGTTTAGGTTTAGGTTTAGGTTATAGGTTTTGGGATTTGAGAATGGGTTCGGGTTTAGGTTATAGGTTTTGGTTTTGAAAATGGGTTCGGGTTTAGGCTATAGGTTTTGGTTTTAGTTTAGGTTATAGGTTTTGGGATTTGAGAATGGGTTCGGGTTTAGGTTATAAGTTTTTGTTTTTGTTTAGGTTATAGGTTTTGGTTTAGGTTATAGGTTATAGGTTTAGGTTTTGGTTTAGGCTTTGGATTTATAGGTTTTGGTCTTAAATCTCAAAACCTATAACTTAAACCTAAACCTAAACAAAAACCCGAACCCATTCTCAAATCCCAAAACCTCTAGCCTAAACCTAAACCTTAACCTAAACCAAAACCTATAACCTAAACCAAAACCAAAACCTATAACCTAAACCAAAACCAAAACCTATAACCTAAACCAAAACTAAAACCTATAACCTAACCCGAACCCATTCTCAAATCCCAAAACCTATAACCTAAACCTAAACCAAAACCTTAACCTAAACCTATAACTTATAACCTAAACCAAAACCTATAACCAAAACCTTTTACCTAAACCATAACCCATTCTTAAATCCGAAAACCTATAACCTAAACCAAAACCAAAACCAAAACCTATAACCTAAACCCGAACCCATTATCAAATCTTAAAACCTATAACCTAAAGCAAAACCAAAACCTATAACCTAAACCCGAACCCATTCTCAAATCCCAAAACCTCTAACCTTAACCTAAACCAAAACCAAAACCTATAACCTAACCCGAACCCATTCTCAAATCTCAAAACCTATAACCTAAACCTAAACCAAAACCTTAACCTAAACCTATAACCTATAACCAAAACCAAAACCAAAACCTATAACCTAAACCCGAACCCATTCTCAAATCTCAAAACCTCTAACCTTAACCTAAACTTAAACCAAAACCTATAACCTAACCCGAACCCATTCTCAAATCTCTAAACCTATAAACTAAACCAAAACCAAAACCTTAACCTAAACCTATAACCTATAACCAAAACCAAAACCAAAACCAAAACCTTTAACCTAAACCCGAACCCATTCTCAAATCCCAAAACCTAAACCTAAACCTTAACATAAACCTATAACCTATAACCAAAACCAAAACTAAAACCTATAACCTAAACCCGAACCCATTCCCAAATCCCAAAAGCTGAAACCTAAACCAAAACCTATAACCTAAACCAAAACCAAAACCTATAGCCTAAACCCAAACCCATTCTCAAATCCCAAAACTGATAACCTAAACCAAAACCTATAACCTAAACTAAAACTAAAACCTATAGCCCGAATCCATTCTCAAATCCAAAAACCTATAACCTAAACCTAAACCTTAACCTAAACCGTTAACCTATAACCTAAACCGAAACCAAAACTTATAACCTAAACTCGAACCCATTCTCAAATCCCAAAACCTAAACCTAAACCTTAACCTAAACCTATAACCTATAACCAAAACCAAAACCAAAACCTTTAACCTAAACCCGAACCCATTCTCAAATCCCAAAACCTAAACCTAAACCTTAACATAAACCTATAACCTATAACCAAAACCAAAACCAAAACCTATAACCTAAACCCGAACCCATTCCCAAATTCCAAAAGTTATAACCTAAACTAAAACCTATAACCTAAACCAAAACCAAAACCTATAGCCTAAACCCGAACCCATTCTCAAATCCCAAAACCGATAACCTAAACCAAAACCTATAACCTAAACTAAAACCAAAACCTATAGCCTAAACCTGAACCCATTCTCAAATCCAAAAACCTATAACCTAAACCGTTAACCTATATCCTAAACCGAAACCAAAACTTATAACCTAAACCCGAACCCATTCTCAAATCCCAAAACCTAAACCTAAACCTTAATCTAAACCTATAACCTATGACCTAAACCAAAACCTATAACCTTTGGGATTTGAGAATAGGTTTAGGTTATAGGTTATAGGTTAAGGTTAAGGTGTAGGTTAAGGTCATTTGCTATAGGTTATAGGTTTACGTTAAGGTTTAGGTTTAGGTTTAAGTTATAGGTTTTGGGATTTGAGAATAGGTTTAGGTTATAAGTATAGGTTTATGTTAGGGTATAGGTTAATGTTTAGGGAAATGACCATGAATCAACACGAAATAGTCGGGAATGATCGTGAAATGCATGGAAATGACCGTGAAGTGAAGCGATTGGACTGCGAAATGCATGGAAATGACCATGAAATGCATGCAAATGACCGTGAAGTGAAGGAGTTTGATCGTGAAATGCCTCGAAATGACCGTGAATCAACATGGAATTGTTTCGGACGATGGTGAAATGCATGGAAGTGATCATGAATTGAAGCGAAATGACCGTGAAATGCATGCAAATGACTGTGAATTGAAGGAGTTTGACTGTGAAATGCCTCGAAATGACCGTGAATCAACACGGAATTGTTTCGGATGACCGTGAAATGCATGGAAGTGATGATGAATTGAAGCAAAATGACCATGAAATTCATGCAAATGACCGTGAAGTGAAGGAGTTTGACCGTGAAATGCCTCGAAATGACCGTGAATCAACACGAAACTGTTTCAGATGACCGTGAAATGCATGGAAGTGATAATGAATTGAAGTGAAATGACCCTGAAATGCATGCAAATGACCATGAAGTGAAGGAGTTTGACCGTGAAATGCCTCGAAATGACCGTGAATCAACATGGAATTGTTTCGGATGACCGTGAAATGCATGGAAGTGATGATGACTTGAAGTGAAATGACCATGAAATGCATGTAAATGAAATGAACGAAATTGACCGCTAAGTGAATGAAATGGATTTTTGATCATCGAGCTGATGAAATCTTGGAAAATAACCAAGTTGGTTGGTTAAAGTAGCTTCTCCTACCCTAAAATCATATAGGGTACATCAAGTAACTAATTTTAGTTTAGAAGATATTCTTGTTAAATGAATAAAGAAAGAAATGGAAAAAAAGAGAAAAAAAAAATTATATGCTTATATATACATATTTATATAGATATGTGTTAGAAAAAATTATAGGTAGAATAAAGTTCTCCATTAAAAAAAAAAAAAAAAAACACAAAAAAATACAAAAAAACCAAAAAAAACCTATTGCTACGGACTTTAGCTACGGTTATTATCCGTAGCCATAGGGCCCACATTCATCCCCATCTATCTTTTACAACTGGCTTCACTCTAGTCCAAAAACAAGCTGACTTGATTGCTTTCTAAGCTTTGATATTGTCTCATCCTTATGGGCCTGTTTGGTAATAGTATGCAAAATATCTTTTAGAGGGATATCTACTGAAAAAATACAACAACTGCATCTTCGTACAGTTTGTTTGGCTTCTAGCAATAACACCTTAGCATTAAGATGAGTAGCAAGGTATTGTTGTAAGAGCAAGAACAACTTGTGTAAGATAAGTTTCTTGTATGAGTGCATTTTCATCCAGGTGTAATATTAAGAAAATGCTTTGAAACCTTTGATTATAATTGAGTTGATTGCAAGTGTTTAGCAATAAGTTTCTTGGGGTATGTTGTTTGCAGTTACGAGGTTCTTGTTGACTAGACTAGAGAGGGTAAGAATGCTAAATTGAAGGCCCTAGAATCTAGAGTTTTAAAAATGAGAATGAAGTGAAGAGTATTTGGTGCAAGTTCATTACGAATATTATAGAGACGACTTTGGTTAGAATTGGACATGAAATTTCTCATTTCGAGGCATCTTTTATTGGAAGGATGGACTGATCATGAGAGCGTCTCAAAGGATATTAGAGCCGGGTGAATGAAAGAGCTCAATGAATAAGTAGGGATATGCTTTTGAGTATATGCTAATGAAGTTCAAGTGAAATTTCATTAGACTGCTATTTGACAAGCTATACTATGTGGGGTAGACATTGGTTCAAGGCAACATGAGCAGATGACCATTTCATAGTGAAATTTGTATTTCACATTCATCCAGGTCCTTGTGACCTTATGAATATATTGGATGGAAAATAAATACATTTTAATTGCCCTCTAAGGACCTGTTTAGTATGTTATGGTTTGAAGCGAATATAACCTAAACCAAAACCAAAACCTTAACCTAAACCTATAACCTATAACCTAAACCAAAACCAAAACCTATAACCTAAACCCGAACCCGTTCTCAAATCCCAAAACCTATAACCTAAACTTAAACCTTAACCTTAACCAAAACCTTTAACCTAAACCAGAACCAAAACCTATAATCTAAACCTGAACCTATTCTCAAATCCCAAAACCTATAACCAAAACCAAAACCAAAACCTTAACCTAAACCTATAGCCTATAACCTAAACCAACACCTATAACCTAAACTTAAACCTTAACCTAAACCAAAACCTATAACCTAAACCCGAACCCATTCTCAAATCCCAAAACCTATAACCTAAACTAAAACTAAAACCTATAGCTTAAACCCGAACCCATTCTCAAATCCCAAAACCTATAACCTAAACTAAAACCAAAACCTATAGCCTAAACCCGAACCTATTCTCAAATCCCAAAACCTATAACCTAAACTAAAACCAAAGCCTATAGCCTAAACCCGAACCCATTCTCAAAACCAAAACCTATAACCTAAACCCGAACCTATTCTCAAATCCCAAAACCTATAACCTAAACCGAAACCTATAACCTAAACTAAAACTAAAACCTTTAGCCTAAACCCGAACCCATTCTCAAATCTCAAAACTTATAACCTAAACCAAAACCAAAACCAAAACCTATAACTTAAACCCGAACCCATTCTCAAATCCCAAAACCCTAAACCTAAACCTTAACCTAAACCTTAACCTAAACCTATAACCTATAACCTAAACCAAAACCTATAACCTAAATCTGAACCCATTCTCAAATCCCAAAACCTATAACCTAAACTAAAACCAAAACCTATAGCCTAAACCCAAACCCATTCTCAAATCCCAAAACCTATAACTTAAACTAAAACCAAAACCTATAGCCTAAACCCGAACCCATTCTCAAATCCCAAAACCTATAACCTAAACTAAAACCAAAGCCTATAGCCTAAACCCAAACCCATTCTCAAAATCAAAACATGTAACCTAAACCCGAACCTATTCTCAAATCCCAAAACCTATAACCTAAACCAAAACCTATAACCTAAACTAAAACCAAAACCTATAGCCTAAACCCGAACCCATTCTCAAAACCATAACCTATAACCTAAACCCGAACCTATTCTCAAATCCCAAAACCTATAACCTAAACCAAAACTTATAACCTAAACTTAAACCTTAACATAAACTAAAACCTTTAACCTAGACCAGAACCAAAACCTATAACCTAAACCCAAACCCATTCTCAAATCCCAAAACCTATAACCTAGACCTAAACTAAAATCTTAACCTAAAACTATAACCTATAACCTAAACCAATACCTATAACCTAAACTTAAACCTTAACCTAAACCAAAACCTTTAACCCCCGAACCCATTCTCAAATCCCAAAACCTATAACCTAAACTAAAACCAAAACCTATAGCCTAAACCCAAACCCATTCTCAAAACCAAAACCTATAACCTAAACCCGAACCCATTCTCAAAACCAATGACCGTGAAGTGAAGGAGTTTGACTGTGAAATGCCTCAAAATGACCGTGAATCAACATAGAATTGTTTCGAACGACTGTGAAATGCACGAGAATGATCATAGTTTGAAGCGAATTGACCGCGAAATGCATGCAAATGACCGTGAAGTGAAGGAATTTGATTGTGAAATGCCTTGAAATGACCGTAAATCGACATAGAATTGTTTCGGACGACCGTGAAATGCATGGGAATGATCATAGTTTGAAGCGAATTGACAACGAAATGCATGCAAATGACTGTGAAGTGAAGGAGTTTGACTGTGAAATGCCTCGAAATGACCATGGATCAACACGGAATTGTTTCGGACGACCGTGAAATGCATGGGAATGATCATGGTTTGAAGCGAATTGACCGCAAAATGCATGCAAATGACTGTGAAGTGAAGGAGTTTGACTGTGAAATGCATCGAAATGACCGTGAATCAACACGGAATTGTTTCGGACGACCGTGAAATGCATGAGAATGATCATGGTTTGAAGCGAATTGATCGCGAAATGCATGCAAATGACCATGAAGTGAAGGAGT
Organism: Magnolia kwangsiensis; assembly: GCA_037074715.1. Classification (NCBI taxonomy): domain Eukaryota; kingdom Viridiplantae; phylum Streptophyta; class Magnoliopsida; order Magnoliales; family Magnoliaceae; genus Magnolia; species Magnolia kwangsiensis. Next base: position 11,648,431 of record CM073577.1, on the reverse strand, counting down.
TTAACTGTGAAATGCCTCGAAATGACCGTGAATCAACACGGAATTGTTTCGGACGACCATGAAATGCATGGGAACAGTGAAATGCATGAGAATGATCATGGTTTGAAGTGAATTGACCGCGAAATGCATGTAAATGACCGTGAAGTGAAGGAGTTTGACTGTGAAATGCCTCGAAATGACCGTGAATCAACACGAAATTGTTTCGGACGATCGTGAAGTGCATGGGAATGATCATGGTTTGAAGCGAATTGACCGCGAAATGCTTACAAATGAACGTGAAGTGAAGGGAATTGACCGCGAAATGCCTCGAAATGACTGTGAATCAACATAGAATTGTTTCGGATGACCATGAAATGCATGGGAATGATCATGGTTTGAAGCGAATTGACCGCGAAATGCATGCAAATGACTGTGAAGTGAAGGATTTTGACTGTGAAATGCCTCGAAATGACCGTGGATCAACACGGAATTGTTTCGGACGACCGTGAAATGCATGGGAATGATCATGGTTTGAAGCGAATTGACCGCAAAATGCATGCAAATGACTGTGAAGTGAAGGAGTTTGACTGTGAAATGCATCGAAATGACCGTGAATCAACACGGAATTGTTTCGAACGACCGTGAAATGCATGAGAATGATCATGGTTTGAAGCGAATTGACCGCGAAATGCATGAAAATGACCGTGAGGTGAAGGAGTTTGACTGTGAAATGCCTCGAAATGACCGTGAATCAAAACGGAATTGTTTCGGACGACCGTGAAATGCATGAGAATGATCATGGTTTGAAGCAAATTGACCACGAAATGCATGCAAATGACCGTGAAGTGAAGGACTTTGACTGTGAAATGCCTCGAAATGACCGTGAAACAACACGGAATTGTTTCGGACGACCGTGAAATGCATGGGAACTGTGAAATGCATGGGAATGATCATGGTTTGAAGCAAATTGACCGCGAAATGCATGCAAATGACTTGAAGTGAAGGAGTTTGACTGTGAAATGCCTCGAAATGACCGTGGATCAACACGGAATTGTTTCGGACGACCGTGAAATGCATGGGAATGATCATGGTTTGAAGCGAATTGACCACAAAATGCATGCAAATGACTGTGAAGTGAAGGATTTTGACTATGAAATGCATCGAAATGACCGTGAATCAACACAGAATTGTTTCAGACGACCGTGAAATGCATGAGAATGATCATGGTTTGAAGCGAATTGACCGCGAAATGCATGCAAATGACCGTGAGTTGAAGGAGTTTGACTGTGAAATGCCTCGAAATGACCGTGAATCAACACAGAATTGTTTCGGACGACTGTGAAATGCATGAGAATGATCATGGTTTGAAGCGAATTGACAGCGAAATGCATGCAAATGACCGTGAAGTGAAGGAGTTTGACTGTGAAATGCCTCGAAATGACCTTGAATCAACACGGAATTGTTTCGGACGACCGTGAAATTCATGGGAATGATCATGGTTTGAAGTGAATTGACCGCGAAATGCATGTAAATGACCGTGAAGTGAAGGAGTTTGACTGTGAAATGCCTCGAAATGACCGTGAATCAACACGAAATTGTTTCGGACAATCGTGAAGTGCATGGGAATGATCATGGTTTGAAGCGAATTGACCGCGAAATGCATGAAAATGACCGTGAGGTGAAGGAGTTTGACTGTGAAATGCCTCGAAATGACCGTGAATCAAAACGGAATTGTTTCGGACGACCGTGAAATGCATGAGAATGATCATGGTTTGAAGCAAATTGACCACGAAATGCATGCAAATGACCGTGAAGTGAAGGACTTTGACTGTGAAATGCCTCGAAATGACCGTGAAACAACACGGAATTGTTTCGGACGACCGTGAAATGCATGGGAACTGTGAAATGCATGGGAATGATCATGGTTTGAAGCGAATTGACCGCGAAATGCATGTAAATGACTGTGAAGTGAAGGAGTTTGACTGTGAAATGCCTCGAAATGACCGTGGATCAACACGGAATTGTTTCGGACGACCGTGAAATGCATGGGAATGATCATGGTTTGAAGCGAATTGACCACAAAATGCATGCAAATGACTGTGAAGTGAAGGATTTTGACTATGAAATGCATCGAAATGACCGTGAATCAACACAGAATTGTTTCAGACGACCGTGAAATGCATGAGAATGATCATGGTTTGAAGCGAATTGACCGCGAAATGCATGCAAATGACCGTGAGTTGAAGGAGTTTGACTGTGAAATGCCTCGAAATGACCGTGAATCAACACAGAATTGTTTCGGACGACTATGAAATGCATGAGAATGATCATGGTTTGAAGCGAATTGACAGCGAAATGCATGCAAATGACCGTGAAGTGAAGGAGTTTGACTGTGAAATGCCTCGAAATGACCTTAAATCAACACAGAATTGTTTCGGACGACCGTGAAATGCATGGGAATGATCATGGTTTGAAGTGAATTGACCGCGAAATGCATGTAAATGACCGTGAAGTGAAGGAGTTTGACTGTGAAATGCCTCGAAATGACCGTGAATCAACACGAAATTGTTTCGGACAATCGTGAAGTGCATGAGAATGATCATGGTTTGAAGCGAATTGACCGCGAAATGCTTGTAAATGACCGTGAAGTGAAGGGAATTGATCGCGAAATGCCTCAAAATGACCGTGAATCAACACAAAAATGTTTCGGATGACCGTGAAATGCATGGAAGTGATCATGAATTGAAGCGAAATGATCGTGAAATGCATATAAATGAAATGAACAAAATTGACTGCTAAGTGAATGAAATGGATTTTCGATCATCGAGCTGATGAAATCTTGAAAAATAACTAGATTGGTTGGTTAAAGTAGCTTCTCCTACCCCAAAATCATATAGGGTACATCAATTAACTAATTTTAGTTTAGAAGATATTCTTGTTAAATGAATAAAGAAAGAAATGGAAAAAAAGAGAAAAAAATTTTATATGCTTATATATACATATTTATATAAATATGTGTTAGAGAAAATTATAGGTAGAAAAAAGCTCTCCATGTATATATATATATATATATATATATATATATATATATATATATATATATATATATATATATATATATATATATATATATATATCACAAATAAAAATAAAAAATCTATTGCTACGAATTTTAGCTACGGTTAATATCCGTAGCCATAGGGAGCACCCTCTGGGCATGGCCCCGCTAAATTGGCGTGGCCGCGCTGGACAGGCCAGCAAGTGGCGCGGCGCGGCGCGCCCACCCCGGGTGGGCTCTTTTGTTACGGATTATGGTATCTATAGCTACGGTTATAATCCGTAGCCATAGGTCAAACCGTAGCAAATGTCGTTATCATTCTGCTTTTAACGTCTACCGTTAAAACCCTTTCAGGGGTCACGGAAGTTTTGGATCATCACGAAATTTGTTTTTCCTATTCATCCAGGTCTTTATGACCTCATGAATAGATTGGATGGGAAATAAATGATATGGTGGGCCCTACAAAAGTTTCAACAATGAAAATCAATTTTCTGCTGCTCTTTGTGGTGTGGTCCAATTGATCTTTGGATATGATTTTTTTTTTTTGGGATAATGCTCCGAAATGATCTCGAAATATGGATGAACGTTGTGGATAGAATAAATACATAACTGTGGGGCCCATGTAATGTTGATCTCTTTTGAACCGTTCGTATAACTCGGAGTTCGATGAGCGTCAGCGCTCGTCTTCGAGCAGCGCCCGATCCGCTTAAAGGAAAAAAGCAGGGGCATTTTCGACCTTTGGGAAGGCGTCTGTACACCTGGGGAGTATCTGTGGAAAGTAGAGGTGGGCATCGGTCCTGATCGGATCGGATTAGGTATAATTCAATTCTATCCGTTTTTACATTGGTTAGACCCGATTCCGATCCGATCTAAAACCGGATTTGGGTCACCTGATTCGGACAGACCTGTTACCTGATTGACATTACCCGAACCAAGTCCGCCTCGGTGAGGAAAACAGAGTCGGATTCGATCGGTTACAATTCGAATAGTATTAATTAAATCAAATTATTTCATATGATGTGATCTAAGTTAACCTTTAGTATATCTCTTTTTTGTGCTCAATGACTAAAATAATATTTCAAAATGGATAAACGGCTTAGATGAAATATATATATCAATGTGGGCCCCACATGGCTTCGAAAGAACATTCAATTTCCGTGTACATATTTTTATATAACTTTTAAAGTTACTTGCTGCACACGACACCGTTTAATTGATTTTCACTCCAGCACGGGTGAATTGGAAATGTTCATCCACGTTAACGAGTTCTATGGATCTGATCATAGGGTAGGTGTTATATCCAAATCGTTCATCCATTTTGCAAACTCGTCTTAATGCTTGAGACGAAAAATAAGATAAATATAACTATCAAGTGAACCACACGAATGTTTTAATAGTGAAAGTCATTCTTTGCTACTATTTATGGTGTGGTCCAGATGATCTTTGGATATTATTCATTTTTTGAATAATCCTCTATAATGATCTATAAAAATATATGAATGGTATAGATATAATAAATACATCACTGTGGGGCCCATATAACTTTAATCTCCTTTAAACCGATCGTACAACTCGGCGCTCGAGGAGCGTCAGACGTCTTTGCGGACGGGACTGCGTGCTATCCCTTCCCGTCTCTGGCTTTGAACGGGGAGGTTTGTAAGAGGGCCCACAGTGATGTATTTATACATATAAACCGTCAATCTCTTTTCTCATATTATTTTAGGGTATGAACATAAAAATACAGAATATCCAACGTTTAAGTGGACCACACTAAGTGATAAACTTAGTTGCATTAAAATGCACAAAAGGATTAAATGTCAGTTATATTAAATGCAAGATTCAATGTTGGTGTGCCCCATTTGATCGTTGGAACTGTCTCATTTTTGTCATGATGCTTTAAAATAATCTAAGAAAAGAGATAGACGGTTTAGATTTACAGATACATGGGCCCACCCATAGAACTGCCCGTTGGACGGGCTGGGGTAGTACACCATCTGCGTCTCGTCATTGTACGGCACGTAGCTAGCTAGCTACAGCTAGCCTACGCTACATAGAAGATGAATGGTATGACGTGAGGCCCTGATGGAAAAGAGTAATGGTATCGGTGAACTATGGGCCCCACCATGATATATGTATATCATCGATGCTGTTTATCTATTTTTAAATATTATTTAAAATCATGATACAAAATATTAGAGGGATAAAAGTCTCGAGTGGACCACACCACAGGAAAACAATAATGATTGGATATCCTCTATTAAATTCCTTCTAAGATCCGGATCGAGTCGGATCTGATCGGATCGGATCCTTTCAGATCGGGTTTCGGATCGGATCTGTCCGGATTGACGATGACTCGATCCTGATCCGAAAACTATTCGGATCTGAAATATCTAAGTCGATCCGCACCGATCCAGACCATCGGTTCGGATAGAATCGGGTCGGATCGGGTCTGATCGGGTCGGATCCACCAGATCGGACATTTTTTGCCTAGCTCTAGTGGAAAGTAAAAAGGGGTGGGCTTCGTCTTGGAAATGGGCCATATACTGGTCGTGCAGTTGGAAATTTCTCTAAAAAAAATTGGGAATGATCACATGGGTTCAAAAGCATGATAATTACCCAGCTGTGAGGGGCCCACCGTGATGTGTGAGTGTCATCCAACCCGTCCACTAGATGTATCCCTCATTTTTAGCATCATGGCCCAAAATCCAACCTGATACATTTTTAGGATGGGCCACACCAAAGGTAACAATAGGGAATGATTGGTAGACGATGCCTACCATAGAAATTTTCAGATAGAATTTGTGGTCCGCCGTGTTATATATAGACCATCCATCCCAGTCATCAGATGCTTCCCTAAAGGATTAATAGGTTCACCGAAATTAAAGAAATCCAAAGTTTAGGTGGGCCACAAAGATTATATGGAATGTTTTACATTTCTCCGCACGGTGTGTCCCACTAAGATTTTGATAGAGATTATTAATGAGATATACGGTTCCCATGATGAGTCTCACCAGATGCACGGTTTGGATTCTACTTAAACATCACGAATGGGCCCCGCACGTTATGCTTCTAACATACGCCGCTGGTCTTCTTGTTCTTTACGAATTTCCTCCAGAAGGTCGTAATCTCCCTCTGCGTGTCTAACGGCGTCTTCTTAAAGCCCTGCCAAGTCCCATCCTCGCACGTGCCAGTTAACGTCAGTTTAGACGGCAGCTGATCAAGCTCGTGCAAGACCTTTTGGATATCGAGCACTAGCCGCTCCGCAAGCGTGCGGCTGAAGTCCTCTCGCACGACGACACGTAGCACCGTCACGTGCTGGGCGTCAGGCGGCATCGTGTAGGCCGGCACGATCCAACCGAAACGGCGCAGATACTCCGATATCTCGAACTCGTCGTGTCGGGTGTTGTCCTTGAGAGAGAAAGCGACTAACGGAACGCCGTTATCTTTGGAGACGATGTTAAAACGGCCCGTCTTCTCCAAGCCTTCTTTCAGCACCATTGCCTGCTCCTGGCAGTTCTCCATGATGTTTCGGTACCCCTGCCACGTGTCAATGGATATGAGGGTGCAGTCAGTATCTTTGTTTTGGTAGACCGCGGAACATTTAACTATTTAAACCACCGATACGGTTTTCAGGCTCGGTGACTCGGATGACTTGTCCGGTTACGAGCTGAGTCGGGGACGAGTCTGTCCGAGTTTTCTATTCTTACAAATAGAAGCCATTATTCGGTAATCTAGACCATTGGTTTGTTGATGAGCCGACGTGTGTTGTTTCAATTGAATGTGTATTTTTTCTTTCAACCATCTGTGGGCCACCGATTTGGAAATTATTTAAAGGGTGTCCCATAGACAGCAGCCTCTAATATATCAACGGTTTGGATTGCCCAACCATGGTCCCCACTCGCCAAAATTAAGACTCTGTGGGCCAGTTCTTGTTATTTAGGGAGATGGAACTCAGCTGATGGGGTGGATAATGGGCCAGATCCTACCCTAAACATGGCCAAGCTTGAATTCTAGGGCTAGTGTTGCTGGGCGCCAACAGTCGAATAATGAATAGCCCAATCCGGCCGTTAATCTGGTCCAATCATCAAGTGGGTCACCCATCATACGAAAAGAATGAATGGTTTAAAGGAAATTAGTGGATCTGATCGTGTGTCATTGATCCAATCCATTCATTTGGTGGGACTACATCACAGGCCAATTAGTTATTGGGCTGGGCCTACAAATCAATCCACGACCAAACACCGGCCTGTATGGGCCAGACAAAGATGGGCCTAGGCTGGCCCAGACCACTTTCAAGCTCTTTGAAATGCTTACCTCAAAACCTAAGCGGATCAGTTGATAGTACTGGGCAATAACCTGACTTGAACCTGCATATGGAAAAACCCTAAAATCAGCACCATGCAATGTATGGAAGCTTTTGCTAATTTTATAAGAGGGGCCCCACTAAAATGCACCACAGGCTGCATAGTTATGATTAACGACTCGTTCAACTCAGATATGATTCGTCCGAGTCCAGTCCAGTTCAAGACCATGAGTCCATTTTGAAAATATAGGTGAGTCACACACTTAAAATCTTACTAAGTTGAGTTGACACGCAGAGTTTTAGAACTATGCTTATGACGTAGCGATTCGGACTAAGTCACTGAGTCATGGTTCGTGATTGAGCATATGTGTGCACGTTAGCTCGACACGTACCCTTAGAGAAGTTGAGAGTGAAGGTTGGTTGATCAGCTCCAAGGTAGTTGATGTGGAAGATGAGTTCCTCAGGTAAGTCTTCCTTGCTCCTCCATATTACCCATCCGATCCCGGCGTAGACTAGCCCGTACTTGTGTCCGCTTACGTTGATGCTCTTCACCAATGGCAGGCGAAAATCCCATTCCAGATCGGGGTACAGGAAAGGCGCGATGAATCCACCGCTCGCTGCGTCGACGTGAATTGGAGTGTCCCATCTAGAACAAAGAAAAACATACACACATTACTCAAGTTTCCAACTTGTGACATGCATGGAGACTCGTCCGAGTTGACTCGGGCTCAGTTGAGTTTGATCTAGTTCGATTCCATGACCATGAGTCAGTAATGAAAATAGGTCGATTCAGACGATTCACGACTCAACTCCGGAGTGAATGAGTCACCCCAAACAGCCAGTGACCTCATCTGTTATAGTCCACTTAGCAAATAACTTCCAATGCTTCAAATGCATACGCATCTGGCCCGACCAATGAGTTTTCCCCACCATGATGATCATTTTCTGCAAAATTCAGCTACACCCACTTATTAAGTGAACCACATTTATTGTACTATTTATCAATGGCTATAAAATATTTCCTGTAGTGCAGCGCACCAGATAAGTAGATGCGACTGATTTTTGCAGTAGACATTCTGATGTTGAGTCTACCCGATTGAAAGGGTTGGATGTTTCATGCAGATGATAAATAAAAAATTATATGCCAGGTGGACTATAACCTGTAGTCTAATCAGTTTTATCAGAGTTGTGGGTGGGACACAGTCACGGTGTTTGTATGCTATCTTCGCCTTCCACCATGGTACCCCTTATGAAAATGGGATGCCTGAAAATTCCAATTCATCTTACCATTAGATGGGACCATATGAATGTGGAGGTTTTTGGATGGATGTTCCTTGTTTTGTACTGTCTACCTCACCTATTAATTGGATCAACCAGATTTTTGGGGCATCCCATTTTAAAAAATGGAACTGCTTTGATAGATGAGTGTTTTTTTGGTTAGCTGGTTAGCCTACCCTACTGTTAGCTCACACTTCACTGTTAGCCACCCCTAAGGACCAATACTAAGACTTTACTGTTGAAACAAGGTATCTTTTTATGAAGAGTTACATATTTGTATACTGTTAGAGCCACCTCTACTAAGGATCGATATCAAGACCTCAGTGTTGAAACGATATACCTTTATATAAAAGAGTTAGATATTATACAAATACCACAGTGGGCCCACACGACTATTAAGACATGCAACTAGTTTTTATTTTTATTTTTAACACACGCACACACACCATGAAAATGTGTTAGCGTGTGTGTCAGCGTGTGTGTGGGGATGCAACTAGTTTTGTTTGAGCATTTCTTATACACAAGCTTCAATGTTGTCTCACCATGAAAATGGGTTGCCCTAAAAATTAGGTCGATCCGATGGTAAAAATGAAATGCTTCATGTGAATGTAGAGGGTGGTGGTTTATGGTGCCCCGCCAGAGTATTAATATATTTACTAGTTTCGAGCTGTATGGGAGTTGTACATTTCCTGTATATATTTTGTTAATTTCATCTTAATAAAACACATGCACTTTTCCTAACTTCCCGTCCATCATGTGCTTGAACTTAGCAAAATAACGTACCCCGTTTCCTTGTTCTTCTCCACCAAGAGATTGTTCAACAGCTTCACATCTTCGAATTCCCCGTTGAGCGTCGAACCCAAGATTGCGGCGACACAAATGGTGTTCTCATCGACTATGTCCACCGCTTTCGCAGGGTCCATTACATAGTAACCCTCACTCAGCTTCACTTCCTTCAACTCCACCTCGAAATACCTAGCAAATTTCTCCCAGCAAACCTATACCAATCAAATCAACATAAGCACGCAAATTATGGCCCATTAATCAGGTGGTCCACATTTATATGATGAATGTGGACCAGCTAACATATTTTTCTAAGTGTTCATCCTCTTTGTGCACAAATGACCAACCTCAACAGATTGGCCAAGTTGTTGGGCCACATCCCATACATTGTGGGCCCGAACTGAATCATATGGTTGGATTTCTAGACACTTTGATATGAATGTTACCTGGACATTGGCACCAGTAACAATGTTGGGCTTGTCGTGGGGCTTGCCCTCGGCCTTTCTCTTGTTCTGCCATCTTCTCTTGAATGCCAATCCGGCCAACATGATTGCTTCTGATGATCCGACCGTCCCCACTCCAACCGCGGTCTCTGATTCCCCAAGTGGGGCATTGAAGAGATGCGCAATGATGTTCACGCATCGATTCTACAAGAAAAATGCAACGCTAAGCATGTTTTCATATACATAGAAATTTTTCTGAGCATGCTTTTCATTGTATGAGCTAGGGTAAAATAGAACTCGATGAGCCCAACCTATTCGAGTGGATTGGGTTGGGTCTTAAAAATCCTCAACCCAATCTTAAGTTGGTTTAGGCTTGGATTGAGGCTTCCAATTGCCTAATCCAAATCAAATCCTATATATGATTTATGACTAACTTGCATAAGAAACGTAAAATCATAGTTTGTATGAAAAATAAGCTTATAATTAAAATAATTTATGTTTTTGTGGATTTTATTCTATATAAAGTTCATGATCTAAAATACCTACACATGAAACTAAATTGTCGGTACTTGAAAAATAACATGTATTATCAAAACAACTAGGCCCACGTATTAAGTGGACCAATGTTCTTGATTGTATGAGTGGTGATTAATTATAAAATTTATTTTGCTAGTATTATTTAATAGTTAAATGTTTGATTTTATGTATTAGTTACCTGATCCAATTTTATTATAGTTGAGTATTCAATATTTCTTATTAGGCTTAAAATGAATTTTGATCAGGATTCGAACTTAGACCTTCAACATATCTAATGAGTCCCAACCCGTGTAAGTTGCACCCTTATTATGAACTCGAGCCGGGCTGAGGTTTGTCCAAGCTAAGCCTATTGTGAGCCCTTCACCTCATGCGAAGAATGTATTAACATTGGAGTTATTTTCTAACTATTTATTTTTATTTGGATATTTGCAAAGAGAAAGTCTCCAGTGCAACTGATTGGATTCCAAGTTAGAGTCCAACCAATGGATGATAACTTCTAACTTTTCATGTGCATCTAACATCTAATCAATCTAGTAGGTTGGCCCCACATGAGGATACCATTATGCAAAAATTAGCCACACATTCATTAATTGAGATTACCACCCTTCTATTTTGTTATTTATCAATAGTTAGATATTGTTTTCTATGGAGTGGCCCATCAGATGACTACAAATTGATTTTACACTAAGTGATCATCGTGGTGGGCCCAACCTATTCGGAGGATTGGATGTCGTGTTTACTTGATAGGTTGGAAGTTATATGTTGGGTAGATCATAATATTTGGTCCGTTGGATTCAAACCTTTATAAATTGTAAAAATCTTTTAAAATTACAAGTATGTAAATTTCTATGGACATTTTCAAATTTTAAGGTTTTTCTCCAGTTATTATATGAAAAATCTCACTAAAAATAAAATTTTTTTTATTATAAATTAATAAATAAATTTAAAATCTAAATACATATTTACACACAAATTCCTTGAGAATTTTACTGTATTTTAGTAAATATTACAAGAATATCACAATAATTCATAATATGTTGATATTTTGAAAAGATCATGATAATATTGTCGAGTGTTTTTATTAGGAGATTTTGAAAATCTTAAAGATATTTGTCACACCACTCTCGATTTATCTAGTCTGTTCATTTGTTTCAGTGCACATTTTAAGGGCTATCATACAAACATCATACCTTTGACAAATATGAACCATTTGATCAATAGTATGTATATGGACGGATAAAATTGAAGTCCAATTAACAATTTGGTCCATCTATTTGTTAGGGCCTGTCATGGATGGGTTATAGTTCCAAAGAATCACTTTTCAATGGTAACCATCCCATCAATGGCTTCAAAAATGGATGGCTGTAGAAAGTAAGGCCAATTCAAAGATGGATCAGATCATGTGATCAATATGATTTTTGTATGGTACCCCATGAAATGTGTTCTGACCTTAACGTAGGGTCTATATTGATCAAATGGACCATCCAAGTGAACCGATGCAACTGAGAGCACTATAACTTGTATTGCTAACAGAGCATTGGAGCATTTCTTTGTGGCCCACTGTGATGTATGTGTCTTATCTATGATATTCAGTTGTTTTTTGAACTCATTTTAGAGTGCGTATTTGTATTAAAAGCTCAAGTGGACCACATGCACCATACAAAACCATTGGAATTGAATAGCTATCATTGAAAACTTATTGACTCACTTATCTTTTGCAGATGGATCCGTCGACATTGGCATTGAACGAACAAGTGCAAGTGCTAGAAAGCCTCACCCAATTCCTCATCAGTTTTAGAATTGTGAGAGGGTATAACTACTTTTAACTCATAATGACAGCTTTAAAACAAGAGTCTTAGTATTCAATACTCCTCTATTTACTAAATGATGGAGTTTTTGACCCGTGCTCGACCGGTCGTGAGCCTTACATAACCGGTCGTGGGCTGGTGCACGACCAGTCGTAGGGTCGAGTCCTGCTCAACTTAAAGTCCAGCGAGTTGGACTATTTTTTTACAGGGTGCTTGACTGGTCGTGGGTGGTGCTCGACCGGTCATGGGTGGCGCTTGACCGATCATAGTTACACAGATTCATTCTACGATTTTGCGTAGATTTCATTTCGCAAGTCATTTCGCAACCGGAATGCAGAAGGGAGTTTCCTAAAACTATAAAAAAGGGTCTCTAGGTTTTTACTAGGGATGAAGTGTGATAAGAAAAATACAAGAGGGCTATCAAAGGTGTAAGAGAGAAAGAGAAAGAGAGAGAGGAAGCTTGTGGAAGAGAGACTATACTCGTAGAGGTAATCTATCATATCTCAGCGCTTCTACGTCCTCGTAATCGATAAGATCTCTCTATTTTCTTTGTTTCTCTTACTGTTTATCCATTCCTGCGTGAGTGATGAAGGTTTGATCATAGCAAGGTGTGCTTGTGATCGGTTGTAACGTCCTACTTCATAGTGCATTGTTGATCTGGACGAGGTCTCATGGTTTTTACCTCTTTGATTGTTTTTTATGTAAAAATCTCTTGTATGGTGTGTGATCGTTTCTTTGATTTATTTCATTACTTTATTATCCATAATTTTGATTTGTTTCGGGAGGCTAGATCCTAAGGTTTTGTGCAAGGCCCCCAACACTAAAGACATCTATGAAGAAATTATCTCTTTTATTATTATTATTATTCTATTCCTAATCCCCCTCAGTGGCTGGGGGGCTATGTTCTCAATTGGCGATGAAGAATTGACCCAAGAAACTTTCCTGCAGTGAATCCAAAAGCACGCTTCATTGGATTCATGCAAAAGGTATTTGAATATTACAGCCTACACTGATGCAGACTGGGATGGATCACTTGGCATAATCATCTATATCTATGTGACTTTATGAAGAGATTAGATGATAAATAAATATCATTGTGCACCTTAAAAAGGTTGTAATAGAGGACATTATCATCCACACAACTTTCTATGGTGTGGTCCACTTGAGCTTTGCATATGCTTCAATTTTGAGGTTGGCCCCTAACATGAGCTAAAAAATGGCTGATATGGATAAGACACGTACATCAAAGTTGCACCTCACACCCTACAGAGTTTACTTGCACGCAATCGGCTCTCACAAAAGAGAGCCCATTTACATACCATGCATGTATCAAAATGGCACATATGTGCAATTTAATCCATTCCCAACCATGTAAATGCTCTTATTCATCCCACACCATTGGCTTATTTGAACCTTATCAGACGTGGATCCAGCTCTTCAAGAAAAACACAAGTTAGCAAAAGGTGGACGCCTAATTAGCTACTAACAGTATGAGTAGCCAAATTGGCTCCTGAACCACCATAATGTATGTGTTACACCCACACCATCCATTGAGATCATTTTAGGGCATAGCTAAACAATAAAATAAATCTAAAGCTCAAGTGGACCACACCACATTTTTTTTTAAAAAAGTTGGGACTGAATGCCTACCATTAAAAACTTATTTAGGGTGGCAGAAGTTTTCGATCAAGGTGATATTCATGTTTTCCCTTCATCCATGTTTAGTCCGGCCCAGGAAGGTTTCAATGGTACACACGCACACACACCCCACACATTCACGCTACAGTGGGATTTCACCACCTATGGATACTCGAAACCTTGACTGGGTGTTGAAATGCCCGAGAGTCTACCACCGGAGCAAGAATAAGGATCCGACCTAACCTGAGCTTAAAGCCCTAAATCATTAGACAACCATTGCCTAACCTTTCCTCCTTTGGAAATAGGGTCACTCAAAATCCACAAGACACCCACTACCTCAAAATCCACGAGACACCCACTACCTAATCTTTCCTCTTTTAAAGTAGGGTCACTCCAAATTAGAGCTAGGCAGAAACGAGACCAATTCGACAGATCCAACTCGATCCAAACCGAAGGTCAAGATCAGGTCGGATCGAGTTGGCCCAGTCAGATCTGATCGTAAATTGAATCTAGTTTGGATCAATGGTTAATCCGGACTGATCCAATCCGGAATTCGATCTGATTCGATTTGATCCGTACAATGTTTATTCAACACTGTTTCCTATAATGTTGTCCACTTGAGATTGGGATATACCTTCTTTTTTTTAATACCATAAAATGATCTAGAAAAATAGATGGCAGCATGGATGAAATAAATATATCATGGTGGGGTCCATAGAGCACTGACTTACCATCCAGTGACCGGTGGCATGGGTAATAGCCAATCCATCTTCTCAGTTCTCACCCGCAGCTCAAGGTGCCTCGAGCACAGAGCTTCCTGACGACAGAAGCGGATTTCAAACTAAAGCCTTTCACGTGAAGTTCCTGCATGGGATGCTAGGTGGGTCCCACCATGATGTTTGTGATAAATCCACACCATCCATCCGTTTTGGGAGCTCATTTTAGGGCATGCGGCCAAAAATGAAGTATATTCAAAACTCAAGTGACCCTTATAAGAGGAAACAATGTAGATTCAATGACCACCTTTCTCAGTTTTCTCTCTCGTCCGACACACTTGACCTTTGAATCCACCTATTTTTTGGTATCATGTCCTAAAATGAGCTCTCACAACTGATGGACAGTGTGGATTTTTTACAAATATCATTGTCAGCCCACATATCATCCCAATGCATGGCTACAAAGAATCCTCATCCCAAGAAAAAACTTCAGACATGGATTGGCAGGTGTACCACGCACTAACCTACCTGGTTTGGCCTGTTGCCGTCAGCAAGTTCTGTGGGTCCCATCTTGAGCTGAAAAATAAGATAGATCTAAAGATCAAGTGGACCCTACTGCAAAAAGCAGTGGGGATTGAACGTCTACCATTGAAACTCTTTTAGGGTCAAGAAGATTCAATCCGAACCGTACTTAACCTGATTCGATTTGATTTCCCTGGCCAAGTCAGACTTGATTTGGATCAGGCAGCAGTGCAACAAATCAGATTGAGTCAGACGACTCGGACTTGGTCTCAGATCTAATCGAGTTCGAGTCAGGCATTGAAAACTTCGGACCAAGTCAAGTTGGGCCCAATCTGGTCCGACTCGACTTGACACGATGCCCACCTCTAGGGGCCATAGCTGGAATGATAAGACGATCTCTTTTTCTTATTTCGAAAAAGATTTGGATTTTGACCCCCACTTGGAATGAACTAGCCGACAAGCGATTGTTAAAGACTGAGCCCGGTCCAATACGTTTTCATAATGGATTAGGTGAGGTCGCCACATGGTGTGATTTGATTGAAACTCCTGATAATGTAGAGATGGCCCACCAAGGGACGAGGATTTCTTGTGAAGGGCTTTGGCGGGAAGTTCCTGCGCTCGGATGCTTACGTGCGGGTCACTGTGATGTTTATGAGAAATCCATACCATCCATCTCTTTTTAGAGATCATTTTAGAATATGAGACTAATAATTAGATGGATTGAAAACTCAAGTAGACTGCATGAGAGGAAACAGCGGGGATTCAGTGACCACCATTTGAAACATTTGTATGGCCATGAAGTTTCATATTAAGTTAAGTTTCTAGTGTTTTCAATTCATCCTAGTGGGAATGAACTTATAAACGGTTTGGATGGCATATAAACATCACGGTAGATTCAGGAAGGTTTCAACGGTGGGAAACTCTTCCCCCGATCCTTGAGTTTTGGATCCACTTGATTATAGACCCAATTCAGAATCCAATCCAGATCCGATCAGTCTAGATTGACCATTGATCCGAATTCGATCCGATTTACAAACGGATCTGATTGGGCCGACTCGATCCGTAAAACTCGATCCGATTTACGGACGGATCTGATTGGGCCGACTGGATCCAATCCGATCCTAAACTTTGGTTCAGATTGGATTTGTTGGATCGGTCCGGTTTCTGCCCAGCTATACACCTGATTTTTGTTTTAAATCTTTAAATTATCTGGAAAAACAGATGGACAGTGTGGATCTCTCACAAACATCTCGGTGGGCCCCACCTCGTATCCGAGCGCAGGAGCTTCCTGGGAAAGGCTTTCTCAGGAAATCCATATCGTAGTTGAAGTGTCAAAGTTGTGTGGTCCTAGTGTTATATCCACACCGTCCATCCATTTTTTTAGAGATCATTTTACGGAATAACCCCAAGAACTAGGCAAATCCGAAGGTAACGTGGACCACACTACGTAAAGCAGTGGGGATAATGACTCCCAACGTAGAAACCTTTGTAGGGTCCACCATGATGTTTATTTGCCATCCAACCTGTTCATAAGGTCACACGGACCTGGATGAATAGAAATCACAAATATCATCTTGATCCAAAACTTCTGCGCCTCAAGATAGTTTCAACGGTAGGCGTTCAATCCCCCCGTGTGGTCCAATTGAGCTTTGAATCTGCTTATGTTTATATTAATAATCTAAAATGATCTTGTAAAATGGATGGACGGTGGGGATAAACCACATATCATAGTAGGGCTCAAAAAACTCTACCACGTCGACACGCCATGCAATCTGCCAGGGACGGATTGGCTACTCCCCTGCCACTAGGCCGGTGGCTGGTGGTCGGTGCTCATTGGGCCCCACCCTGATGTATGTTTTTCATCCATTCCGCTCATCCATTTTTACATATCATTTTAGGGCTCTACACCCAAAATGAGAGGGATATAAATCTCAGGTGCACCACACCACCGGAAAACCATAGTGATTGGATATCCACCATTAAAATCCTCCTACGGCCCACTGTACTGTTCATTTGACATCCAATCTGTTGATTAGGTCATACAGACCTAAATGAAGGGAAAAAACAGAGATCAGCTTGATCCAAAACTTTAATATGCTCCAAAAAGTTTTAAATGGTCCACGTTCATTCAACACTGTTTCCTGTAACGTGGTCCAGTTGAGATTTTTATATACCTAAATTTTGTTCTCATTGCCTAAAATGATCTATAAAAGTAGGTGGACGTAATGGATAAAACTGTCAAATATATTCTCACCAATCCCATATTAACATAATTAAATAAGCGTAATTTTTAGTTCATAATACATCTAATTAAAAATATATAAGTTAGACAATTTAATTTGACTTATTTGACTCATTTGTACAATTTCTGATATATATATATATATATATATATATATATATATATATATATATATATATATATATATATGGTGTGGCTCACACAAGTCACGGATTGACTTGATTTTTGAGACTTGGGCTACGATGGAATGGTGCATGACTGATGGGGTAGATGTTCCAAATGCATTATGGTGGGGTCCACACAACTCGATCCCATGGATAGACTCAAGAGGTGGAGCGCATATATATATGTGGAAAAGGTACCATGCGCTCGACCTCACGATAAGCTTATCGTGAGGTTGAGTTGTGTGGGCTCCACCGTGATGCATGTCGACCATCAATACCGTGCATTTGATGGGTCCCCTTTAAATTATGGAATATTCCAAAAATAATTCGTATACAGAACTCAGGTGGGCTATACTATCTAAAATCATGTGAAGACAACGTTAAAACGTATAAAAGAACTTGGTGGGGCCCACCTAAGTTTTGAATGCTCTTGAAACTTGGTATGACCCCTAATCCTAGTGGGACACACATAATGGATGGGCTGGATTTGCAAACCACATCTCGGTGGGACCCAAAAAATGATTATGCATGTTTTAATGGTGCATAGCCCCTCTCCACTTCTGTATGTGGTGTTACGGATTGACTTGATTTTTAAGACCTAGGTCCACGATAGAATAGTGTATCTGACTGATGGGGTAGATATTCGAAACGCATCACAGTGGAACCCACACAGCTCGACCTCATGGGACGAACCAGTGAGGTCAAGCGCACAGTACCTTTTCCATATATATATATATATATATATATATATATATATATATATATATATATATATATATATATTATCACTCTTGAAATATAGATTTAAAATCAACTAATGAAATAGATGTATAAAGTCTAAATTTATACATCTGTCCATAAAGTCTAAATTTAGGTGGATGCCCACATTATGGCTTTTGAGCTGTCCAAGCGATGAGTAGGTTACATTTTGATTGGCGCCACAAGCAGCATTTTAGAAAGAAAAAAAAAAAAAAAGAAACCTATTTACAAGTAAAATAAACTTATGAGACATGTATGGCTAGATTTTATAATCGTTCATTTGTTTTGATTTATGTGTTTTATTTTTACCGTACATTCATTTTGCCAGCTTATGAGTGTAAAAATAAGATAGATTCAAATATCAAGTGGACCACACCACATGAAAATAGCGGTGATTGATTGTCCATTATTCAAAACTTCCCAAGGCACGCTGTAATACTTATTTATCATCTACCTTGTTGATGAGATCACAAACCTGGAAAATACTAATATTAAGTTAATTCAAAAGTTCCGTGGCCCTCGAGATGTTTTAACCGTGAGTTTTAAATCACCACTTTTTCCTGTAGCATTGTCCGTTGCCTATCTGAGATCTGAATCTGCTCATTTTTTGAGTTATTACTCTAAAACCAATCCGGCAAATATATAGATGGGTGGCATGGATTTTTTTTTTTTTAATTTTTTATATTTTTAAAGGATGGTTGACAGCATGGATTAAAACAAAAATAAATAAAATAAAATATATAAATGGCATAGATAAAACACATCCATCGTAGCAGGACCCATAGAGCACCAACAGCCAACATGATGAGTTTCTCTTTCTTTGGATTCCTTGAATGAATAGTACCTGTCCACGTGGGGGATCGTACACAGTCCGCGTCCTCACGATAAGTCACAGGACTCGACTCTTCAGGAAGCGGATTGGCTGATGTACCTCACAGCAGCTATACAGCTGCTACAGTTCCGTGTCGTGCGAGGACGAACACTGACGCTCTTCGAGCACCGAGTTATACGAACGGTTTAAAAGACATCAAAATTACACCGGCCTACAAAGTTACACGGTCCTACAGAGATTTATTTATTATACCTGCACCACTTATCTATTCTTAGAGATCATTTTAAAACATTATCTAATGAATGAATCATATCCAAAGATCATTGGACCACATCAAAAATAGGAGCGGAGGTAATGATTTTCACAGCTAAACAAATCGTAGGGCCTATCATAGCGTTTATTTTCAATCCAATCTGTTCTTACGGTCACAAAGGCCTGAATGAAGAGGAAAACAAATTTTATATTGATCCAAAACTTCCGTGACCTCAAAAAGAGTTTCAATGGTAGACTTTCAATCCCCCACTTATTTTTGCAGTGTGGTCCACTTGATAGTTAGACCTATCTTATTTTTCGTCTACAACCTTAAGACTAGCTCACCAAATGGATGGACGGTTTGGATATGATACATACCTCAAGATCAGACCCACATAACTTGCTGACGTCAATACTGAGGTGCACCAGCCAATCCGCTTCCGACTCTTCAGTGTTAGTTTTGTACGAATTAAAAAGTGGTGGCAAGTATATTCAACAGAACGCGTTGCCGTTTTATGGCCGTCCAAGTTCTCCAAATTTCTGACCAACTATGAATAGATGAGTTAGGATTAGTTGATCAGTATTCTTTATCTGCAATGGTAATTACAATTTGAACGGTCGGGATGAAGTAAAATTAGTTGAAAGAGAGTCACCGCCATTTTTTTAAATGGCACAAAACTAGCATTAGAAAAAGCCCGCGTAGTTATCCCATTCGGACTTACGGTACTTACTATATATTTGAGCTGTGAGGGGACCATTTCTGATTTTATGTAGAATCTGAACCGTGCATCTAGTGAAAATTCATATATGAACCGTACATACGAAGTATAATACGTATTTAAAACTAAATTGGGACACAAAAAATGGATAAATGAACTAAATCATATATATTCACTTTCTGTCGCCCGTATGAATCCTGAAATGGCCGTATTTTATGATGGGTTACCTAATCCTGGCAGGGTGCACCTGATGAATCAGTTGGATGACATGCATACAACATGCATACAACAAGATGGACCCACATTTTATCTGAAAGTGCCCACGGCGTCCCCCTATCCAGTGTACCCTATTTTGTTCGTTTTGGTGTGGCCCACCTGACTTATGGATCAGGCTAAGTTTTTGCCTTTATACCTTGCACATGCGGTTCATCTAATGGACGGGTTGGATGGAATTCCCACATCACGGTGGGCCCTACAAAGCTCAAAAATATGGCAGTCAACACATGTTGAATGCGTGTGATAATTTCCCACCGAAGGCTATTCCCTGACCGTAGCGGTTAGACCAGAAGTGACTTTCAAATGATTCGAACCGTCCAATGAACGGGGAATTCCGGAAATAAAACTCTCAGGGCTTGTTTGGATTCGCGCGTATTTGGGTACTGTTTATGTATAAATTGAACAATTTTCATAATACATCCAAATCAATCAATATTAATCAATGTTTGGATATAAAGTATTGTTTGGCATAATATACAATACATTATATAGATCAATGTTTGGATAAGACGTATTATGTCTGCATATTGTACAATATTAATTGGGACGGGTGACTTGCTTGACGTATGGAACTTTGTGACTTCTAGCTCAAATGATTTTCACGTTGAAATGTATCAAATGAATGGTTTCGATCTTACACTGCATACGTACTAGATATCTTATAATCATACAAATTTCAAACTTTCATCCGCTGCCAAATACAACGCAATGAATACGAAATATTGACAGTAATAGAACACACTGGCAATATTCTATCATCGGTTCAAATTTTTGGTTGGAGTTTATATTCATACGCATGGGATTCAACTTCTATTTACGCCAATCCAAACATGATAAATGTCAAATCATAATTTCTAATATGATGCAATACATCTCAAAATGCAGCTAAACAAGCCCTTAGATTAGATATTTTTTATTTTTTTTTGTGGTACATTGATTGAAAGTCAGAATCTCTCAATCTTAAGAGCCCGTTTGGCCGGTCAGATTGGAAGAGATTAGATGGTAGTGAAAGTGATTGGAAGTTAAATCCTGAGAATGATCGGACCTGCGAAACAGAGTCGGTGATCTGATCCCAATCCCATGGATCTTCAGATAATCCACTGACAACACCATCATTACCTTTAAATCCCAGCCAATCCACCCTAATCCATTCAAATTAGCCTGAAATGTGTTTGGTGGGTAGACTTGAAAGAGATTGGAAGGTTTAATCTTGGATTGGCCAGGCATGCCAAACGGACTCGGTGTAGCAGTTCCAGATATAACAATCCCATGGATCTCAATACAATCCACCGACAATACCATTATTACCTAGAAATCCACGCCACCTACCCTATTGCCACTCAATCCCTTCCAATCCACCCCATCATTACCTAGAAATCCACGCCACCTACCCTATTGCCACTCAATCCCTTCCAATCCACCCGGCCAAACGGGCCCTAAAGATTTTAGAGGTGGATGTCTTCATCTGTATATCTTGCCAGATAAACGGTCTGGATCACTCGACGTGATCCCAGATCCAACGGCTACAGTCCCCAATATCCTATCAAAATACATCGAGATTCGTTGTGGCAAACATCCCTACCTAATGCCTTTAAAATAAAATATTGCAAGTGGTATTTGATTAAATTAAGAACTAATATTTAACGATAATTTAATAGTTGGTATCTGCCCCCACCAACTACGTGGTTGCCCCACCGCACTCACCTTTCCACCATTATACAGCGGTGATGAGCTCATAGAATGATAATATAATCTATCCGCACAACGCATCCAATCATGCTTCTTAAGAAATATATATAATATACTAAAAAAGAGTAAATTAATATCAAGCTTTCAGGATAAGGATTATTTAACCCTACAATCTTAGCCGTTCAATTGGAGAACTTTGGTTTGATGTGAGCCGTTTGACTTTTTTACCACCCGTTTTTTCATCCTCTAAAGTCCTTCAATCAAAGGTTTGGATTATCCGACTAGTATGATCTTTTGCCTAGAGTCCATCTATAATATAGTTCAACAGATTAACGGTTCAGATCTCGTATATCTATGAGATGAGTAGGTGGATGCCGTGCTGAATGTAGTGGGAATTTGAGACTGCAATGTTACATCAGAGTCATCAGGACATCTGGGCCACCGAAAAGGTTGGCCCCACATTGAAGATCATTGACCACAAAAACGAGGTCCATCCTTTCATAAGGTAGATTACACGTGTGCACTGAATCGATCTGTTGGAGGTGCATCGCTCTCTACGGTTTTCCTACACAATGCCCCACTTGATGAACGAATTGGATTGATTTTTTAGGCCAGTGTACCATGGGGTAAGGCCATCCTTTTAGACGGCTCAGATATCTTACACACGTGCAATGTTGGACGTATGCAACTCAATGGACCGTACCTATTGCCATCCGTTCAATGGATGTGAACATTTCTCAGATAGAAGATCAGACTCATCTGGCAGGTCAGCAGATTGGATCTCATCCGACTGGGCTCATGGAGTGGGGCCCACCCACATCTTAGATGTGGGACCCATGTACATGGTCAGCGAGCGGATTAGGTGAGACCCCTGACTGTGGCACCCACTCTGATGTATGTGACTACATCCACGCCATCCACGCCGTCCATCCGTATTGAAAGCTCATTTTAGGGCATGATCCAAAAAATGAAGCAGTTCCAAATTCCAGATGGCCATAGTATAGGAAACAGTGGTGATTGACCATTAAAAACTTCTTGTGGGCTACAAAATCTTTGGATCAAGTTAATATTTGTGTGGTCTCTTCATCTAGGTGTTTGGATGGCAAATAAACATCCCCATGGAATCCATGAACTTTTTAATGGTGGGGATTCATTCATGACTTTTTCCTATGGTGTGGTCCACCTAAACTTTTATTCAGCTTCATTTTTGGGATGATACCTAAAATGAGCTTCTAAAATGGTTGGACGGTGTGGATTTAAGACATATACATCACTATGATCCCTACAGTCAGGGGTCCTACCCACCTCGGTAGATCTGGGCCTCACCGAATCTGCTCCCACCAGCTTGACCGTGAATTTTTTTTCTTCTATCAATTGTCATGGATTGAAGACTCGACGACTGGAGTCGACCCAGTGAGTACCGAGTCGAGTTGGTACTCGGTCGAGTCAGGCGGATTTTCAATGTTGACTCCTGACTCAACCGTGACTGAGTCGACTCGTACGAGTCGCATCTGACTCTAGCGAGTCAGCAATCCATGATCTAGATGGAATGAGATGGGAGGAAATTTCATGCCTGGAGCTCGGTGGTGACTGGATATTCGTCCATGTCCACATAGTTCTTGTTAATCGCGGCCATGATCAGCTTATCGCACTCAGGTTCCATCCACGTAGTCACAAAAGAGGCCAAATTCAACCGTGGATTACCATCCAACATCAGCTCATCGTTGATGATCTGATACGCTGCCTCCTTCGGTATTGAGTTCTCCCCCATCTTGAATCTGTGATCGGAATCGATAGCGATTTTAACGGTAGTTTAAGGTATGATCACTACTAATAAGTTGCTCTTAGCAATGGAGATGTGGTTTGCTAGTGCAATGTGTCACGGTTTTGTAACATCCAAGCCGTTCATCATCTGGGCCCACGTGTTTCACTTAGAAATGAATGTATCAAGTAAATTTGGAAATTTTGTTACAAAAATTGTGGTCCGTTTGGTTAGTGGACCGGTGTGATACTTTGATCATGGAATCTATAGTGTGGGACGCAACTGTTGAACGGCTTGGATCTCACACAAGTATGCCAATTTGACACGAATGGTAGATATTGAGTAGGGAGATGTACCTGGGAAGTGAGTCACGGACGTATCGTGATGCAAAGGTGGAGTGGATGGAGACATCTGACTCGGACGCTGTCTTTGATAGAACCATGGTTAGAAGAGAGAGAGAGAGAGAGAGGACCCTGTTTATATAGTGGGGGGGGGGGGGGGGGAGAGAGAGAGAGAGAGAGAGAGAGAGAGAGAGGACCCTGTTTATATAGTGGGGGGGGGGGGGGGGGGGGAGAGAGAGAGAGAGAGAGAGAGAGAGAGAGGAGAGAGAGAGAGAGGACCCTGTTTATATAGTGGGAGCGAAAGAGAGATGGGAAGGGAGAGAAAGGGCCCGTGGGAGCTGACCATCCAGCTAGAATTAGGTATCATTTAATTGGCGGGGCTTCGGTGGATCCCCGGATCCACCAAGGTCGGTGGATCTCTGACTGTGGGGCCCACTTTGATGTTTCTTACTTAAATCCATGCCGTCCATCCGGTTTGACAGCTCATTATATTAGACCGTTCAAAAAACGAAGTATATTGAAATCTTAGCAGGACCATATCATAGGAAACAGTGGTGATTGAATATCCACCATTAAAATTTTCTTGGGGGCTACTGGAGTGTTTATTTTCCATCCAACCTGTTGATAACGTCACCAAGACCTAGATGAAGGGATGACAAAAATAACAGGTTGATCCAAATCTTTTGTAGCCTACGAGAAGGTCTTTTTATAGTCAATTACTATTGTGTTCCTATGGTGTGGTCTATGGTGTTCCTATGGTGTGGTCCACCTGAGATTTGGGTCTGCTTTATTCTTTGGATAATAAACTAGCATGAGATTTAAAACTGAATGGACGGTGTGGATTCAAGGTAGGTACATAACTGTGGCCCCACAGTCAGGGATACGCTGAAGCCGCGCCCCATTTTATTGGGCCATTCACATTTGGTACGTCATCACCATTTTGCGGACGCCGATTTTATTTTTTTTCAAACGCACACGCACTCACGCCAGTGGAATTTCACCACCTATGGATTCTCGAACCCTTGCCGAGAGCCTTTCGCAGTAACTTCCTGCTCCAGCTAGGTGGGCCCACCGTGATGTTTGTGCAAAATCCAACCGTCCATCCGTTTTTCAAGACCATGTTATACATGGGCTAAAAAATGATGCAAAGCCAAAACTCAAGTGGGCTGTAAGATAGGATTGAACTTCCACCGTTGAAACATTCATGAACCACTCAAGTGGGATATTTTTTGTGTTTTCAGTTCATCCCAGTAAGAATGACCTTATAAACGGTATAGATGGCATATAAGCATCACGGTGGACCCTAAAGAGGTTTCAACGGTAGACATTTACCTATCTGCTTTTTCTGTCTAGCTATCCACTTGAGTCATCTGGATTTGCATCATTTCTAAGCCCACGTCCTGACATAATACGGAAAAACAGTCGGGCGAGGTAGATTTCCCACAAACATAATGGTGGGCCCCGCTTAACCTCTCATCGCATGGAAGTGACTACCCCATTTTGCATCTTCCTACGGATTGGGTACTGATCTCAGGTGGACCACATTACAGGAAACCGTGGTAATCGAATATTGAAAACTTTTAGTGGGCCACCAAAGTTTTGGACGAAGCTGGTATTTGTGTTATCTCTTCAACCAGGTCTTTGTGACCTTATCTATACGTAACATGGAAAATAAACATTTTGATGGACCCATGAAGTTTTTAATGGTGAGGATTCAATCACTATTGTTTCGTGTGGTACGGTCCACCTAAGATTTTGAGCTGCTTCATTTTTGCGATCATGAGCTGTAAAAATGAATTCACATGTGGATGCAAATTTGCCAAAGTATACTTTACACAAACATTATGTAAAGTATAACAAGGAGTGTTGATTATCACTGGAGATCTTCCCTCCTAAACCTAAGTCAGGTGGGCCAACTAAATGTAGAAGCAAAACCAAAGTTAGAGTTTTTGTTACTTAATTGTAATGAGTGTACTTATAAGATTTTTAGGTGGCTTATAGACTTAGGTATCTTAGTGGGATCCACTGGATTCACTAGAGGGTCTTTATTTGAATCGAAATCTATATCCAAAAGTATCGTCTAGTCCACCTTAGTCAGCGTGATTTTCAGGTAGAATCATGTTAAATCTTTCATTTATTGATTAAATGTGGGATTCTTTTTGAGTTTTTCGTCTTGCCTTTAGTCAGGGTCAATCTGGACAATTTAGGAGATAATTCACATCATTAAGTTCTATCCTTAAGCAGCTCAACTCAGGGCCAGATCAAGACTCATCTCTCTATTGGGAAAGTCACTTACTGTATCTTCCGAATTTAATGCTTTATTACCTTGGGAAGCTCATACTAGTATTCTAATCGGCTTAGTTTTAAGGCATTTCTCTTATGATTAGTTGCATTTTCCGTACAAGTGACCAATTCGATTTTCCCCACAATAATTACCCCCCACTTCCAAGCTAGTCGTGCATGAGCTTGGAAAGTAATAGCCTAAACTGATATGGAAGCATGGGAATCAAATTTCAAACTGCAAGTAGCATGATCATTTTCTTTTACTTGAAATTTCAAGTTGAACTTAGATTTATCATTTTATAATGAGGGCAAGAGTAGAAAAGATAATGCCCGACGTGAGACTTGAAAAGATATGATAATGATTATGAGATACGAGGGGGCACCCATTAATTGGCAAGCATCGTTCAGCCCCTGGACCAATCGCAAATGGACAGCTATCGCCTGAGTCATAATAGTCCAGCACTTTTGTAACGCTCCAAAAATCGACACTCGAGTACATAAACTCTGATACCAAGTTCCTGGGTGTTAACTAAATCAAAAGGTAGGTGTGACTTAGTTTAGATTCACATTCATTTTACATACGACCAATCAGAGTAGCACAATTCAAATTAGCGAATCCAAAGCGAGTACAGATAACAAAAATCATAAATATATGGCTAATAGTCAAAAATACAATTCCAATAATGGTGATCGCCTAAAATGGAGATTATACAAGCCACAATGAACATACCATAAAATTTATATATAAAGCATGCCTGATCGGAGACTGACATATAATGCACAAAACAAAAATAAAAGCAAAGTCTTCTAGCTACGTTTGACGCTTCCAAGGCATCACGGCGAAAGTACAAGCCAATCCAAGTATACTCGCCTAAGGCCTCAATAGAACCTGCATCAATAACAATGTTTGGTTGGTGTTTTAAAACACCGTCTCAGGTGAGAGTGAGTAACTAACTCAGTGGTTCCATTAGTTCTAAGTTATACATGTCATCAACCCAATCAGTGCAGGTAATGATAAAACATGAAATTAAACATTTCCTAAATATTATTGTTAAATGTATGAATGAGATTTTATAATGATGCACGCACCTTTCAATCCGACACTCCCTCACAAGCGACTTCAACGTCTATTTCGCAAATACCAACACTCTTAGACAAGCAACTCCAACGCTAAATCACAAAATCCTATCTAATGTAATGTAGTGAATACATATGTTAGCCGAGTAATTATTAAGTTTCATTCATCTAGCATATTTGCGAAGATAGGATACCGACGTTATATCATGAGTCCATATCCAGATCACGTGGCTCGTTGCGGCACATAGCAGCCCCTCACCAGTGTCCATTGATCCAAATTTAGGTATCACCCATTTATATCACGAATCAATATTTTTAAAGGTACAGCATGATACCCAAATGTATGATGATCAACTCGGCATGAGTTGTCACCTAAATACCAAGTATGATCACTCAGTTCCGAGGTGCGGGCTTATCACATAAAATCAAAACACATAAAGGAAACGGCTCGTCACCCAATTTCATTCATGCCTGGGTCGTTTAAACGGTACTTTAACACGGAACCATCGGCCAAGTAATTTGAGGGGAGTCATTCGAACAATATTTTATCACCTCCATTAGTGCTCACTGGTCATTACGGGGAGGCTCGTCACCCCGGCATAGGCTGAGGACTTGGACACGGTGTCCCATACCATTATGCCCGGCTCATGAGTCTTAGTGGGATCGTATCGCACTAGTAGTAATGAATGAACTCATTCATTGGAAACGGGATATCCTATATTCGATTTGGTTGTGTCATACATTGTGAACATACATGATCAATTGGCTAACGGATTAATTTGATTGACTTGAGAGAACCCCAACGCAACCGACATTGGGTGCAAGCAACCTGTGTAGTCCAGCTACTATCAGCCGTCCATGTTCAATCTGAGTCGATCAAACAAGCCTAGGGTGGCCGACCTAACTCGGGCCGCCCCTTAGTTTGGGTGATTTATCGACTGACCCAATAACCTAAGCAATTTTAAACATCGCTAAAGACTAACAATTCATTGAGCAATCACAATAATATTTCATATGAAATCTAAATTTAGCAATACAACCACCTGAGCATTTCTTCAAACATATGAGCATCAATAAAATATCACCATCACCTAGGCATTTCATCGACCGTGTGAGCATTAATAAAATCATACATTCACTTACGCATTTCATTAAACGTGTGAGCATCAATAGAATAAGACATTCAATCACTTAGGCATTTTATCAAATATATGAGCATCTATAAACAAGTAATCACACCTATTGCAATCAAATTGAAATGTGAACATGTTAGCATATACCAACCTATTTATAAACAACAAAATCATTAACTGAGACCTTCAAGAGTCGATAAATGATAACGTAGAGATAATGGTCCGCACTTTGTGATAATCCGCTCGACTTACGGCTCTTATTGGGTTATAGTGTTAAGGAAATATCATTGAAAGACCTAAATAAGCATAGAAGCTTGTGAGATTAGGGACAAATTGTGAGACCTGTATCCTGATTAACCTTCCTTAAGCTTGATTTTCTATGCTGACCCACATTTTAATGGACTGGATTGACGAGTTCCGATCGATTGCTATGTTTTAGTGCTGTAATGACCCAGACCTATACCTAAACAACCACACTAACACTATGATTCCAACGTCGCGCGACACGTTCCATTTTGACGGCTAGATCGAAAGAGATATGCCCCATTAGAATCAATGCATGGCATGCTCCATACATGTGTGCACATGTGACGTGGGGCCCACTTAGTATAAAATATCTGGAATAGTAAAAAGTCATTTTCAAATTATATATATATATATATATATATATATATATATATATATATATATATATATATATATATATATATATATATATCTATATATCTAACGCATTTACGCCTCACCCTTACCGCGTCATGCTTATCCCACGTCTCATCGCCTCTATATTCAACGATGGCCATGTCGTCCCTTGTATAAAATCATCTCTCATCCATATTAACGATTACGTGAAAGAAATCGAAAGGAAAAAAGAAATGATACAGAGAGAAAATATATAGTTAAACCAAGGATTATAGGAGATTAGGAAGAAGGAAAGGCGATCTCAACTGTTCACATACATCCGGTGTCCAAATCAACCGTTCAGGTGAGTGCACGGGTCGTTTACCCATTGTCTTGATGTTGGGCCCATCAAATGGACTCCATCTTAACATATTTGTTGATATTCAAGTCATTTTTTCATTTTTCCATAAGGTGAGACCCACTTATCCATATTACCTAGCGTGGCCGACGTATGGTTCACTTAGATGTGCATATTATTCATATATATGGGTTCCATAGTGGTGGAAGTTCATTCGATGGTTAAAATTTCAAGTTTCTTTTTTCCTCTTCATTTTCCTGTTCTTGGGTTTTAATGGATGTGCAAAGCTCAGTAGGCTGACCATGAGCTGGCCAACCTTATAGACAGAGTTAATCACTTATCTGGACCCTACTTATATATTTACAAAAATAAAACCAATATAGGTATTCACTGTGCATGCAAAGAGACTGTCTGTAACGGCCTAGTTTTCAGAACCCGAGTACATGACTCGCATTCCAAAAACCTAGGAGTTAGTTGCTAATAGTGGTAATCAATAAATCAAAGTACATAATGGGAATAAAACATAACATAAATGTGATCCAAAAATGGGAACAATATTTTGGCCCACTCAGTTAGGGGTAAATTACATAACCTCAAGTTCTCAAATTTTAAATGTACTGAAATGATGGTAAAGGACTAATCTACTGGTTTAGCCTAAAATAGGCGGCCGCCTCTTGCTACGGTTCCTTGTCGTAGAGCTCCTCCTCGACTGCCACCGCCTCCAAGTTTACCGCGTACTCTTCGGCTCCTTTACCTGTGCTTTTTGTATGGTTGAACATTGATGAATGAGTGACCAGCTCAATGTGATCTCCTCTCAAGATTACACACCGCCGCTTAAATAAGGAATAACATAAAAACATATAGACAATCCAGAACAAAGTATATGCAGTCTTGTTAAATGCATGCATACATGGATGTAATCATCGGCCCGGGTAAAACATCTAGACTGCCTATGCCCCGGGTAAGACATATAGTCAGGAAAATTGTTGAGGGTCAAATATTACATATCAGACCTCAGTTATTGCCTAGATTTATGAACATAATACTATTTAACACCCAGTTTTAACCGTGTTTGTGATACAGGGTGTATTTGAGAGCATAGATTGCGAAAAGGTGCTAAAAGCATGGATTTATCGATTTGAAGACACCAAGGCAAGGGACAGACTCCATGAGACCAAGATTGAAAAATTTACCCGCCAGAGATCCGAGAAAACGGATAAACTGAAGCTTAAGTGGTGTGAAATTGGTCCAGAATGCAAGATCACAGGGTTCTTACCTTCTGATTGGGTTGAAACTACATTCATGGCCTGAAGATCATAAATTAACCGTCCACGTCAAATTTTAACCACTGGATCTTCGTGGAAGTAGCCCAACAGACAAATCAGCCCATAGATCTGTGAATTGGGGCCCACTTGATCTCTGAATAAGCTTCAAACTTGGGATTGACTCCTTAAATTCGCTAGAAGATCGGATGGATGGAGTAGATTGCATCTGAAACACTGCATTGGACCCCATGGGAAGTAGCAGTGCACTCTTGTTGCACCGGATCGGCTGAGCTGGTCAAAAAGGAGTTTGACCGACTTTCTTTTTTCAAACAAAGATTTCTTGAATCCTGCTTCCCACTGTTCCAAACAGGGACTTGCAGGTGATTGCAGATGGCCCATCATATCAGTCTATATGACTGATCGGCACCGTTCATCAGAACTAAAATGGCTCGCTTACCATGACCTAGGTGGAAAGTTTTCAAGAAGCAATAGGTATCGTATTTCAATCGTCAAAATGTAGGATGGATGGCAATTTGGAAAATTAAATGGATCATGTCAGAAACAATCCAAAATGGCCCTCTCCAGCTGAAATTTCGTCACGGACTTAATAGACAGTGTGGATTTCCAAAACGACGTTGATCACGGGATCCACTATCAGCACAACACAAGAGCCGTGCGCAGGTTCTATGTTCGTGGAAACTGACTCCCATGGCCCACTTTGTGATCTTTATCGTGACCGGAATCACAATCTGAACTGTCCAAGCATTCCAGGTGGTCAAACCGACCGTACATATGAGGTTTTATGGACCCATGCATGTGCACACACGCGGATGCACTTTCAAACGCAGAACGGATGGTGGCGTAAAAGATCCCATAGGTCACGTTAATGCAAGTCCAAACTGACCATTCTCGACTGGTTTTTCGAGAGGAATCTGGTGGACGTGGTGGATTTCTCGAAGAAAGGATGAAGTGGGCCCCACAATTAACGACATATCAGCTTTTTCACATATGTTACGAGTGACAGCGTTCGTGAGACCCGGACGATATGGGTCATTGTACATCCATAGCTGTGATCGGACAGAAGATCTATACCGTCCAATCCTGTGCAAGGTTGAATCTAACCACAACCAAGAAGTTAGATCTCCAAAGTGGTTGGCCAATTCGTGCCAAACGTGGGTCGAATGCAAGCACTTCTTGCATAAAAACAAAGCAACAACGTGATTTCCCTCACCGCTTCCTGCTGCATGAATAAACACCTTCCACTAATGCAATCACCATCCCATACATGTTATAAAAGAGAGAGATCAGCACGGGAAAGGAGGATCACGAGGGCCGGCTTGGGTTGGACGTGGAAGCAAACGTGGGAATAAGTTGTTTATTATTATTTTTTTCTTTCTTTTATTTTTCTTTTGTTTATTTTAGTTTTGTTTAAGAGATTTTAGCTTCTCCATGGTTATGGCTGGCTAAACCTCTTAGCTAGGGCTAAGAGGTGAAGCTTGCAGTGAGATGGGAGATCTTATTTTATGTTTTTAATTTAATTTTAATTTATGAATTAGAATTGATTTTAGTTTGATTATTAAGGGGATACTTTCAGTTTTTAATAGTTTGTTGTGATTGAAATTATAATAGATCTGCGATGACTTTAAGTATTTCTCTCTCCTTTTAAGTTTATGATGTCAGGAAGCCCTGTTGTTCACCATCGTCTCCTGTGCATGGTCGGATGACGGTACCCTTCCTAACCTTCATAGCATGTTGATTGGTTGGTAATTAGTTTAATTCTGTTGTTTGCTTTGTCTTCTGGGCATGGTTTGGTGATGGAATCCATTCTAATACATATACCTTTCATCTCTTGAAAACTATATCAACGACAGTTCAGTTAATTTTCATGATTCTTAAAGCAGGCATAAGATCTCCCTGATCTCTATAAGTGGATCCTCTGAATCCCTAGTTTCCTATTTCTAAATTCTTTAGATTTTAGATAATTATTTCATCATTATTCCTCAATTTATAGTTAATTTAGATTTCATCTTAGTCTAGTTTTACTTCTACTTAATTTCAGATAACGTACAAGTATCAGTCCCTTGGGATTAGACCTCGGTCTTACCGAGTTTATTACTACATCACAACCCTGCACTTGGGGAGTGAACAAAAATACGTATGATGAAATTAGATACTGATGTACCCCGGGTAAGACATCTATATGGGCAATTACGTAGTTCACGTACAACAACAATAGATGCTTGTTTATGCTATAT
This sequence comes from Magnolia kwangsiensis, assembly GCA_037074715.1. Lineage (NCBI taxonomy): Eukaryota > Viridiplantae > Streptophyta > Magnoliopsida > Magnoliales > Magnoliaceae > Magnolia > Magnolia kwangsiensis. The sequence continues at coordinate 11,615,338 of CM073577.1, read as the reverse complement.
AGCATGGTTAACCAACCCGTTATTAGTCCAATTGCAACCAGCCAATTTAAATGAGTTCACAGTCACTACGGGGAGCACATGGCCCAGCGTAGGCCGATAGCTCAAGCTTAATGTCCCATGATTACCATCCCCGGCCCATGAGGCTACCATCTTAAGGTGTATATAGTACCCACCAACATGTGGTCAATCAATTCAATGTAAAGGGGCCACCACCAATGCCGACTGGGAATGAAAGGTTGAAATCACTAAATATGGCGATTAAAACATGACAGCATGGATGGTTCAAAGACGGGTAAACAACGATATCGGAAAAGTTGTGAAATTCACCCCAAATTAGTTAGGTGAAACCGCACATGGATGGTAAGCCCCATGGTCAAATGCCAATAACCCAAACCTCCATATCAGGGGCCTATGCACATCACAACTAGCCCATTTACACCCTAAGCACAGACTCTCCTTTGCTAGGACTTTCCATAGAGAGATTTCAACAATATGTGTGTCACATCATCATATCAGCAACATAGATCTTATTATGAATAGAGAATAAGAAACAATACATATATTTTTGTCAAAACACACTAACTGAGTTAACATAAGATACATGACATGAATGATTGAATTATTCACCTAGGCAGTTTAGAGTATATAATCGAGAGTCTAAACGATAGTAAGCATGAGAATCGCTTTGTTAAATAGATAGGTTAAGTGAATGCAGTCCATTTCCGCACACAATTTATCATTAGTTTAACTAACCATTAAAATTAACAAAACTACTATTTCTGGTCTAGTTAGGGATGAAAAGCTTAAGAGGAGGAAAATCATCACCAGACAAATAGCAGTACGCCCCGCGATCCGAGTGATCGCGAGTACCTAACTGTCCAATATCACGAGAGTAGCCTCCTGAAGTCATCCCTAATACAATAACTGGTGTTAGAAGGCATTCCCATCCATAAAATGAGTATGACTAGAGAGGACTTGGTGATTAAGGGGACATGGGCCTGATTCCTAGTGACTAGGCGCACCAACCTCTTACCCAGTAAGGACCTAATTTGGGCCCTAAAATCACACCTAACTAAAGGCCTGTAACATCCCGAAAATCGGGGGGGTCGAGCAAAAACCCAACTCCCGAGTTCCAAAATGTTATTTATGCAACATAGAAATGTATGATTGAATGTTGTCTGTGATAATGTATTAAACATGAGTGAGATTAAGCCAGAACAGTATATCATACTCCAGAGATAGTTAAATTTGCAAGCGGAAGACTGTAATAGTATGTATAACATATATAAACCATTGTATGTCTCCAGAGTGTGAACATGTTACCAGGTTATATACATACATGTATACTTCAAAAGTAACCAAAAGAATATACATGAGTGCTCTAAAAATATAAAATGACAAGTGTCAAGGTATTTAAGCAACCTCCCTGTAATCCCGTCAATCAGAACACGCATAAAGGAGGGATCCTCCTCATCATCATCAAGTCCAGCTCCGCCTCATAGGCCGCGCCATCATCTGCAATCACAAAAAAGGTCTGGTGGGTGTCCGGAACACCGTCCCGTAACGTGGGAGTGAGTAGCTAACTCAGTGGAATAATAGAGCAAAGATTAACATGTTATCAAATCAATCATGCGATAATAGTAATGCAGTAAATCAAACAATCCTAATACTGTTGTTAATGCAATTATGATATGACGTGATGTATGCCCTCACCGACGATCACCCTCATACGGCAACATCTTACGACCGCGGCATGCCACACTCCCTAGAGTGCTCCACATCTTCCAGGCACATGCAATGCTATGGTGATATGATTACCAAGTTGTTATTAATCCATTCAAACAGCAGGATTGGGAAACTAAGGTACTTCCCTTGTATCAATCCCAACACAGATCCTGTCTAGGGTCGTCACTCCTAGTAATCTCATACGATGTATATTTTGTAGGTCGCTGCAAGGGCTGCCAGGGCTGTTGCACGCACTCGTTGCTCCGCTCCCCCATCACCTTATCAATACAGGCCTACTGTACTCTACTGCTACGGAAGGGTCGTCGCCTCCCGTAGACTCAGAATACGCTCGCGGTCACTACAAAGGGCTGCCAGGGCTGTTGCTCGCACTCGTTGCACCGCTCCCCCATCACCTTATCAGTGTAGGCCGACAGCAAGAATATAGTGTCCCATACCACCATAATCTGCTCACGAGTCATAGGTGCTCACTGGTCACTACGGGGAGGTTTGTGGCCCCAGCGTAGGCCGACAGCTCGACCACGGTGTCCCATACCACCATGCCCGGCTCATGAGTCTTCGTGGATCAAGGTACCATGGTTAACAGGGTTTACAATGGTAAGTTCAGTACCTTAGGTTCAAGCAGTTATGATACATACAAGGTGAACAAACATTGGCCAGTCGGGTTACTTGACGGGCTCGACTAGCGCGATCGCATCTCGAATTGAACGACATGAAGTGCGTAAAACACTTCGCGTGGCCTAACCACTGCCGCCAACTCTCAACACGAATCACATTCATCGACGCGTCGTTCGTGGCTATGACCAGTCAGCCACGAATTCGCTCGGTTACCGACTGCCTGGACTAAGTCAAGTCCCACACATCTATGGAATTACATTAACACTATAAAAAGGTATTGGAATTGAAATACATCATGTGAGCATGTTAGCACATGTTATAACATTCAACTTAAGCAAATCTTCAAGGCATACTTCCCATGCATATTCAACTTAAGCAAATCCTCAAGCACATACATTCCATGCATGTAATGAAATCATGCCTTTTGTCAACATGTAGAAAATCATTTAGGTCAGCATAATAATCGAAAAATCAATCACAAACTATCAAATAACATCATTTAATTCAATACATACTAATACAAGCATTTATACAAACACATACACTACACACTTAAGTCTACAAATAGTATGTCGACCCAAAGTGCGCAACTAGGCGAATCTCTTCGCCAAACTAATTATGCACGCATTCCTAACTTCCTAATGCGACAACAAACCATGTCAATCACATCAGCAAAATATGAATGTAAACAGTACTTCCTACAAATGACTAAAATGCCCTAAATCTCATATTCTTCGTTAGCTTACGAAACGGGAAACGGAGAGCATTTTGTACATGTCAAACGGCGATGCCGTCAAGAATCTACTATTAAACGACATTGAAAGCGTTGGAAACAGTCAATCAAAGCGTCTAATATCCGCACCTTATGTCTTGTAGAGTCGGAAATTGAAACGGAGCGTATACGCTTCGTCTACGGCGAATAGAGAACCTGATTTACGAGATCCATAAGCTACATCGCTATGGAAACAAGGGAAACTCAAATCAACAACTATTTAGGGTATTTACTTACCTAGAAAAGCGGAGAAATCACCGGCAACGTGATTGAGTTGCGTTGCTTAGGCACTTGCAACAGGTAGCACAAGCGGCAAGGAATTCTCCTCCAATCTCCCTCACAAACTCTCACCTTTTCTCTCTCCCAATCTAGGGATTTTTGCAAATTCGGATGGGAGAGAGGAGTGAGGGTTTCAACCCCTTTTATAAGCCTAAGCATGCCCAAAATAGGCTCCAAGTCAAGGTATACTTAAAGTATATCCAAATCGGGGCTGTTTCGGTCCAAAAGAGCATTTCTGGAGGTCCCCTGGCCAAATGCGGTCGGACTTAAGCTCGTGCATACTGGATCTAGCACGCATCCAGATTTCAGGCCGGTAGGGTTCCCAGATCGCACGTGGCGGCCCAGTTTCAGTTTAACGGTCACCGCACCAAGATCAGGCCTATAAGTCTCGTGATATGTAATAGAAATTTTTCCTGATCCAAGGGTGTAATTTGGCTGTATTCTGACGGTCAGAATGCTTAATACTGATGCGTCAAATTTGTGTGCCAGATTTGAATTTGAAATTCCAACTATGTCCCTATTCACACTCTCTTCGGTCCGGGCTCAATGAAATAGCCTGTGATTATCGGTTTGACTTGATTTTCGGAATGAGTGTCAAGTCCAGCTAGACGGTTCTAACGGTCTAAGATAGGAGGTATCGGACTTTCGACGCGCGGTCTAGATCCAATACAAAGTTTCAAGGAGGTCCCGAGGACAAACCGGCTTAGAGTTTGATCCGAGGCTTTAGAGCATTATAGCACCCTTAGTTCCACTCGCTTTGGGCCTTGTAGAACGTATTTAAAGCGATCAGGGACCATTTCCCAGCTATTCTAACGTTGCACTAGCTAACCTAGTCATATTTTCTAAAGGAATTAATCCTAAGTGATTCCTTTGGCTATGGAATTGGGTTCTAAGCGAATTTTCAGGTGTTTTAATTGACCCATTGCCTAAGGACGTCAAATCCCAGATTGGCCAAAATCCGGGGTGTTACAATCTACCCCCCTTAAAACACAATGTCGTCCCCGACATTGGCAAAGGGCAAGGAGTACCTAGAGAGACTTTAGTATTGACATTCTAAGGAAGGTTCAAATCCTACTTAATAACCTAATCGTACATACAACCTAAATCAAATGTTTCGATCCTGGGCCAGTGGGAAAGAGGCCAACCACTCTTCCGCTGCGCCACACTGATCGAACAGCAGTGTTGACTAATCCTAACTGGATTGGACTTAATACGTTCTACCCCCCTTAAAACTTGGTTCTACTTAAAGTCTAAGAATCGTTGCATCGATCCGTATATCGGAACGAGGCGCAACTTAGGGGCTATCCTTGACCTAAAATGGAAACAATCTTTCTCTACATGGTTTTCCTTGCTAATGATGCGTTCTATGGCATTGGTACTTATTATCATAGAGATGAGCCTAATCTCCATTGTGGTTAAGTTCATGGTCAGGCATGAATTGATGGCAAGATGTCGAATTCTCTACTGGCTTTAAGTCCTCGCCATTTCCCAAAGGCAATGTGATCCCGTTTGGTTGTAGGTGGTTGGGCCATCACAGAATAAAGGTTATGTAGTAGGTCTGAGCCGGATACATAGACTTTCTGTCTAGCTAGAACAGAAGATTTATTGTATCAATTCTTAATCCGAGTCGATGCCGATCTTCTGCTTGATCAGAGCATTGGATTTATTGGTAACCACTAGGATTAAGAAGTCGATTCAGACCGCGAATACATCGCTTACATGTAGTTCCTTTATTCCGCATTCTCGAATGCAATAAGCCCTTGGGGAAGGCAATTCTAGGGGGCGTGCTAGTACATTCTAAGTTCAATCTGAGGGAGTTATAAATGTTCCCTGAGAGTGTATGGTTCCTTCCTATGGGCAACAACAGGAGTCTATAAGTCATAAGGGGATCTATCCAAGGAAGGGAGTCTCATTCCAATCAAATCTAATCTATCATTCCTTAACATATACAGACTTTACCCTACTCTAGGTAGCTAGTACGCTAGTCTGTAACCCAGTAGCTATAATCTATAGCTTAAGATTATACGGTAAATGGCTTTCCATACCATTTCTACTACAGAGAGTTGTTCTATCGCTTAGGGTCAAGATTGTCTAAATGGAATTGGATTCCTTATGTCGTCAGACTCTTCAACTCTAGAAGTACTAACTCTAGGACCAAAACGCCAAGGGCCTATGTGGCCAGTAGCATTCAGTTGTATTAAATAGAACCGCATTCTTAGTCCCATAGTGGGATCGGAAGTGGCATGCTTGGTAGGAGGGTGGGGTGGGATAAAAACTAATTTGTAGGCCGGATCTCAGGGAGTTATAATACTCCCAATCTAGAAACAATATCTCATAACGAAATGAAACAACATGCATTCCATTCAACAAATTTTGGCTATATTAAGCCCAAACCACAACACAAACACATTTTTCTACCTAAAAACAAAACAACCTAGAAATTTCAAACAGTAATCAAACAAGAAAAAGGGCAACGACATAGATGCCTAATTCTACCAAAGGACTTCTACCAGGGTCCCAACTGACCTTCTTGAATACTATCAAGTTCAGTACTGTCTGTTGCCCATTCGAGCTCTATCGGCCAAGTATTTTCACTACTTCTCACACGGAGAAAGTTGAGAAATGGGATTTGAGGTTAGCACGATTCTAAGACCCAAAAAGAGGGTAAAGTCTCCAATAAAAGGGACATGAGAAGGAGGATGGTGGAAAAGGAGAAAAAGGCTAAAATAGCTTAACAATAGCAATGAAAAATGGGAGAAATGCAAGGAAATGGCTAACCAAAATAGAAAAGGGAGATCTAGGCGTTGTAGAGGGATGCTTCAAGCTCCCCTAGGATGTATTTTCAGAAAGAAATGAAAACGAAAAAGGGGAATGGAGCACCTCACGAATTCGGCTCGATTTGGGGGTTTTAGGAGCTCCAACGGACGAAACCTTCAAGAGGGAGGGCTGCCAACTTCAAAGGAATGATGGAGGGTGGTCTTTTTTGGCCAAAGATGGATCTAGGGGTGGTTTGGAACCACAATTTTTGGTTAGGGCAGCAAGAAAACGAAAATGGGGCTAGGAAAGGGGCTGTTTGTGAAGGAAGTACCCCTATTTGGGGTTTTCTATGGACGGGACCTACATGGGAGGGGTACACGACCCAAAATAGGGCGTGCGCCCAAAAATCACTGCAAGTGGGCCCCACCGGTCGGCGATGCATCGCCCGACCGGCGATGGCATCGCCGGCCAACTTCCAAGTTGGCCGGTGGGACCACATGGGTCTGGTCCCCCATGATCCTAGGGGTCCAAAAATATATGGCCCACCCCCTGGTTCATTGTACTTTAATCTGTATGGGCCCAAATATGTGTTCGGGGCTCTCCGGGTCCACATCGCAATCCCGAATACCAAACCATATGATGCAGCATATGAATTTGGGGTAGAAGGAGCCAATACATCTATCTAGATCCTTAGTTACTAAAGAAAGTGAAGTTAGAATGGCTTTATGGCCATTTTTCATGAAATTTTACTATTCACTGTAAAATTTTGTGAAAGTACTAATTTGTGTTATATTCACATTAGGTTTGATGCCTAATATGAAATGGATAAGAAAGAAATGAAGATTGGAGTGCTTAGAGGAGGAATTTGAAGATTTTTGGTGAAACGGGGTTTTTAAGCCCTGGCGATTGAATACATGGGTCGTGGTTGTCCCACGGCCCAAGGATTCACATTAACGGGTTTAAAACTGCTCATAGGTCATCTCAACCTGACTCCCTACAGCTTAGAAGTGATTCGGTTTGCTTTACGCGACCCGAGATACGTTACAGACTCGATCTTGCGATCGATCCTAATAGACTCCGCCTATCGGCGAATCTGCGCTCCTAGAAGTGTTTCTAGACCCTTCTCGCACCCACCTAAGTCAAGGGAAGCGACAGCGTACGTCGCGTGACCATAACCCAGGCCCGGTTTAATCCAAATCATGCTCTGATACCATCTGTAACATCCCGAAAATTGGGGGGGTCGAGCAAAAACCCAACTCCCGAGTTCCAAAATGTTATTTATGCAACATAGAAATGTATGATTGAATGTTGTCTGTGATAATGTATTAAACATGAGTGAGATTAAGCCAGAACAGTATATCATACTCCAGAGATAGTTAAATTTGCAAGCGGAAGACTGTAATAGTATGTATAACATATATAAACCATTGTATGTCTCCAGAGTGTGAACATGTTACCAGGTTATATACATACATGTATACTTCAAAAGTAACCAAAAGAATATACATGAGTGCTCTAAAAATATAAAATGACAAGTGTCAAGGTATTTAAGCAACCTCCCTGTAATCCCGTCAATCAGAACACGCATAAAGGAGGGATCCTCCTCATCATCATCAAGTCCAGCTCCGCCTCATAGGCCGCGCCATCATCTGCAATCACAAAAAAGGTCTGGTGGGTGTCCGGAACACCGTCCCGTAACGTGGGAGTGAGTAGCTAACTCAGTGGAATAATAGAGCAAAGATTAACATGTTATCAAATCAATCATGCGATAATAGTAATGCAGTAAATCAAACAATCCTAATACTGTTGTTAATGCAATTATGATATGACGTGATGTATGCCCTCACCGACGATCACCCTCATACGGCAACATCTTACGACCGCGGCATGCCACACTCCCTAGAGTGCTCCACATCTTCCAGGCACATGCAATGCTATGGTGATATGATTACCAAGTTGTTATTAATCCATTCAAACAGCAGGATTGGGAAACTAAGGTACTTCCCTTGTATCAATCCCAACACAGATCCTGTCTAGGGTCGTCACTCCTAGTAATCTCATACGATGTATATTTTGTAGGTCGCTGCAAGGGCTGCCAGGGCTGTTGCACGCACTCGTTGCTCCGCTCCCCCATCACCTTATCAATACAGGCCTACTGTACTCTACTGCTACGGAAGGGTCGTCGCCTCCCGTAGACTCAGAATACGCTCGCGGTCACTACAAAGGGCTGCCAGGGCTGTTGCTCGCACTCGTTGCACCGCTCCCCCATCACCTTATCAGTGTAGGCCGACAGCAAGAATATAGTGTCCCATACCACCATAATCTGCTCACGAGTCATAGGTGCTCACTGGTCACTACGGGGAGGTTTGTGGCCCCAGCGTAGGCCGACAGCTCGACCACGGTGTCCCATACCACCATGCCCGGCTCATGAGTCTTCGTGGATCAAGGTACCATGGTTAACAGGGTTTACAATGGTAAGTTCAGTACCTTAGGTTCAAGCAGTTATGATACATACAAGGTGAACAAACATTGGCCAGTCGGGTTACTTGACGGGCTCGACTAGCGCGATCGCATCTCGAATTGAACGACATGAAGTGCGTAAAACACTTCGCGTGGCCTAACCACTGCCGCCAACTCTCAACACGAATCACATTCATCGACGCGTCGTTCGTGGCTATGACCAGTCAGCCACGAATTCGCTCGGTTACCGACTGCCTGGACTAAGTCAAGTCCCACACATCTATGGAATTACATTAACACTATAAAAAGGTATTGGAATTGAAATACATCATGTGAGCATGTTAGCACATGTTATAACATTCAACTTAAGCAAATCTTCAAGGCATACTTCCCATGCATATTCAACTTAAGCAAATCCTCAAGCACATACATTCCATGCATGTAATGAAATCATGCCTTTTGTCAACATGTAGAAAATCATTTAGGTCAGCATAATAATCGAAAAATCAATCACAAACTATCAAATAACATCATTTAATTCAATACATACTAATACAAGCATTTATACAAACACATACACTACACACTTAAGTCTACAAATAGTATGTCGACCCAAAGTGCGCAACTAGGCGAATCTCTTCGCCAAACTAATTATGCACGCATTCCTAACTTCCTAATGCGACAACAAACCATGTCAATCACATCAGCAAAATATGAATGTAAACAGTACTTCCTACAAATGACTAAAATGCCCTAAATCTCATATTCTTCGTTAGCTTACGAAACGGGAAACGGAGAGCATTTTGTACATGTCAAACGGCGATGCCGTCAAGAATCTACTATTAAACGACATTGAAAGCGTTGGAAACAGTCAATCAAAGCGTCTAATATCCGCACCTTATGTCTTGTAGAGTCGGAAATTGAAACGGAGCGTATACGCTTCGTCTACGGCGAATAGAGAACCTGATTTACGAGATCCATAAGCTACATCGCTATGGAAACAAGGGAAACTCAAATCAACAACTATTTAGGGTATTTACTTACCTAGAAAAGCGGAGAAATCACCGGCAACGTGATTGAGTTGCGTTGCTTAGGCACTTGCAACAGGTAGCACAAGCGGCAAGGAATTCTCCTCCAATCTCCCTCACAAACTCTCACCTTTTCTCTCTCCCAATCTAGGGATTTTTGCAAATTCGGATGGGAGAGAGGAGTGAGGGTTTCAACCCCTTTTATAAGCCTAAGCATGCCCAAAATAGGCTCCAAGTCAAGGTATACTTAAAGTATATCCAAATCGGGGCTGTTTCGGTCCAAAAGAGCATTTCTGGAGGTCCCCTGGCCAAATGCGGTCGGACTTAAGCTCGTGCATACTGGATCTAGCACGCATCCAGATTTCAGGCCGGTAGGGTTCCCAGATCGCACGTGGCGGCCCAGTTTCAGTTTAACGGTCACCGCACCAAGATCAGGCCTATAAGTCTCGTGATATGTAATAGAAATTTTTCCTGATCCAAGGGTGTAATTTGGCTGTATTCTGACGGTCAGAATGCTTAATACTGATGCGTCAAATTTGTGTGCCAGATTTGAATTTGAAATTCCAACTATGTCCCTATTCACACTCTCTTCGGTCCGGGCTCAATGAAATAGCCTGTGATTATCGGTTTGACTTGATTTTCGGAATGAGTGTCAAGTCCAGCTAGACGGTTCTAACGGTCTAAGATAGGAGGTATCGGACTTTCGACGCGCGGTCTAGATCCAATACAAAGTTTCAAGGAGGTCCCGAGGACAAACCGGCTTAGAGTTTGATCCGAGGCTTTAGAGCATTATAGCACCCTTAGTTCCACTCGCTTTGGGCCTTGTAGAACGTATTTAAAGCGATCAGGGACCATTTCCCAGCTATTCTAACGTTGCACTAGCTAACCTAGTCATATTTTCTAAAGGAATTAATCCTAAGTGATTCCTTTGGCTATGGAATTGGGTTCTAAGCGAATTTTCAGGTGTTTTAATTGACCCATTGCCTAAGGACGTCAAATCCCAGATTGGCCAAAATCCGGGGTGTTACAAGGCCGAATTGGGCATTTGTTTTGGCCCAACTATAGGGCCTAACACGACCTAAGATGAAGCTAGGTTAGGTCGTCCCTGGCCCATCAATTCATGGCTCATCCTAGCATCCCATTTGACTATGGCCCGCCTGCATTGCAAAGTGCAGCCACCTATGGAAGGTGAGGCTTACTACACATTTTTGGTGAGGCCCATAGCGCTTTGAATGGGGGTGCGACCCATCTGATTTTTTTTTCGACGTAGTGAAGCCCACCATATGTACAGAGTTGGTGCAGCCATCTGATTTCTCAGGGTGTGACCCACCTGAACGGTCCACCTGATTTTCAAAGTGCAGCCCACCTGATTTTTCAGGGTGTGGCCCACCTGATACACAAAGTTGGTGTGGCCTACCTGCTTTCTTAGAGTGTGGCCCACCTGTGTTTCACACATGGTGTGGTTCAGGCCTGAGTTCAACCCAATCCCTGCCCATCTCAAGTTAGAACCCAAGGTCCAATTGTTGCCCATTATCAGCCCATTAAAATGCCCTGATACGGGTCTTCCTCTGGTCTGTTCCAGGACCCATATTGGGTATGGTTAGGAGCTATTTTCAGGGCCTTTTTGCCGTTAGGTTGAGGTCGGATTCGGGATCCATTCTCGACCCAACTTCTGCTTAGTCCTTGAGGTCGGATTTAGCCCAACGAAAGGGACTGCACACCCTCCACCTCAAGGCCTGATTGTAGGTGATCAAGGGCCTGAGTAGAGCTCCAACCAGTGCCCAATTAGAGGTTTATTTCTAGCCTAACTAAAGCCCATTGGGGGGCTGATTTCATTGTCCATTTGCGGCCTAACCATGGCTACTATTTGGTCTGACTTCAGCCCGAGACACAGCCATCATTCGGCATGACCTCGGTCTGAAAACACACCCATCACTCGTTCCGGATTCAGCTCAAAGTCACGACCATTGTTTAGCCTAATTCTAGCTTAGAACAGAGCTTCTGTCTTGACCGAACCACAGCCACTTCTAGGCTTGGTTTCAGTCCAAACACCCTCCCATAAACAGGCCTAATCTTGGCCTGAAGTGCATCCACCATCTTGCAAGGCTTTGGTCCAAAAACACCATCATTTCTCAGCCTGGAATACAGCCATCGATTGGCTTAGCCCCAGATTTTGCTCACCGACCCATTAGAACTTGGCACGGCCTGTCTTCATGGCTTGAAGGAGGTCGACCACAGCTCTTACACTAGCATCAATGGTTAAAGGAGGAAGAAAAATGAGAGAAATGGGTTGTTACCTGCCTAGCTCTCAGCCATTCTCACGCTCACAGCTCTCTCTCTCTCTCTCTCTCTCTCTCTCTCTCTCTCTTGTGGTGCAACTGTGGGTACACACTAACCCGACTCAGCCCAGTTTCTCACGGTTGAGATGGTGCAGGGTGCACTGAGTTCACCCAGCCGTTCACAACTCTAATCACTCCTCCCTTTTCTCTCTTTCCTTTTCTCTTTGGTCTAAATCCCAAGGGCTACAGGACCCTTTTTATAGCGTTGGAGGGGAGGCTCTAACGGTCGGATTTCCACATAGCCAACAGATGGTTGTGATCCATCACCCTCTGTTCTTCCCCAGAGAGGAAAGTCCTTTCCCGCCTTTTCACCTATAGGCCCTGTTTGGCCGTTTTTGGCAAGGAGGGAGAGCATGCATCAGCTAAGAAATGGATGGTTAAGACTACACGATCGAACCGATAGTGAGGCATCCAACCGATCCCACCATGGCCTCAACTCTCGGACGCCTTCCACGTGTAATGCATTGGACGGTGGTAGCCCATCTCCTTTGCCCGTTTACAAGGGATCGAAAGGCTATACAATATTGTTGAGTTGGGCCTCACGGAGAATTTGAACGGATCAGATGGCTTAGAAAGTGTCCAGGGTGGGCCACCTAGGAGCTTAAAGATCATCCATTTGAATATCTATTTTGGCAGTTTTTCACTCATTTGCAAAAGAGCTCGGTCAAAGCTCATTTGACTAAGCCAGTACTCCTAGTGTAAGTCGTGTGCACATGTATGGGGTGCATGTGCACCACGTGAGAGGGTCCATCGTGATGGTTGTGCCAAATCCATTCTGTCCATTGTTCTTAGGACTCAGGAATAAGGGTCCCGGCCCATTTTGGTGTGGGGCCAAGGCCCAGGTGGGCTGTTACCCACTTCTTTGGGCTATTATTAGCCCACATAACGTGATCTGTTGATCGGGTGGGCCTGATACTAATTTTTAAAGGTTAATATAAGGTATTGGTTATGATGAAGGCTTGGTTTGTCACTAACTAACTTTCAAGTGTTGGTGATAAGTGTGTTGTACCAGAATCAATCGACATAATGACTTAAATTTAGAGTGTTCAGTTAGTCTCACATTCTTGACTGTCGTAGGGCGCGTTCTAGCTCTTAGAGACCTTGATGGGTGGCCTTAATGTCGACTGGAATCCACATCCTGTATATGTTGAGTTCAAGCTATTTGGTTAATCCAATCTGATTTAGGTTGATGTGGGTTTGAAGGGTAACACCCGTGTTCCAAAGATACGGGGTGTTACACTGTATATGTTAACAACAGACCGAGTGAAGTTTTTGTTGGGGGCCTTGCACAAAACCTTATGATCTAGCCTCCCAGAACAAACCAGAATTATGGAATAATAAAGCAATGAAATAAATCAAAGCATCAACCGCACACCACACAAGATTTTTACGTGAAAAACCCTCAAAGAGGTAAAATTCACGAGACCTCGTCCAGATCAATAATCCACTATTAAGTAGAACGTTACAACCTTCTTCACTCATGCAGGATTGGATAAACAATAAGAGAAATAAAGAAAACGGAGAGATCTCACTGATTGCGAGGACGTAGAAGTGCTAAGATGTTGATTGCACAGTAGATCACCTCCACGAGCATAACCTCCCTTCTACAAGATTCCTCTCTCTCTTTCTCTCTCTCTCTCACCTTTTATAGCCCTGAACCCTTCAACAAATCCTTGCAAAGCTTTAGGAAATCCTCTTGTATTATTTCCATACCCTAAAAAATTCCTAGGTGTAAGACCCGTATCCTAATCCATACTATTTCATCGACTCCTGTAATCCTTCCTGACAAATTTCGGCAACCTATAACCTATGATCGATGTTTGTGTGCGACCTTAAGTCATATCTCGTAGATTTGAGTCGGCTTAACCCGAGACTTATACCATTGCGACCGCACCGTTGCCGCGGTCCCAACGCCACGTCTTGTATACCAATCTGATATCCCGACAAGGAGATGTAGGCCAGCGTTTATTTTGAAAAAAATACTGTACGTTTGCAATCTCAAGAGAATCTCTACAATATGTCCCACAATTAATCACTCAAATCAATCAATCAATCACCTCATGTCAAGTATAAGAGCAACCCATGCTTTCTTTCTCCACAAGTCAAGCAAACCCCAAAAGTTAATAAATCTATCACCTCACCCATCACTCACCTCACATCCATCACTCCATCACCCATCACCTTGCTCTTACAACCATCCCATTCTCTGTCTCCTTCTCTTCAAACTTTTCAAGCAACACGAAAGAAGCAAAAGAGTGTGGACGTCCATGGTTTTTCATGAGAAAAAAAAGTATTGTGTGGCCCACTTTCTCTCCCAAAAACCTTCATCCTAGCCATTCATTTCTCATATTTCACCATCAAAGTGAGACACAAGGAGATTGGCTTTCCAACGGATCAAGAAGATCGAATGGTGGGTGCTTTATATGCTAAAATTTTCATATTTTGATGATAGGCCAAGTGAGGCATACCGATTGATGGTATGGATCTCACTTTGGACCCTAGGTGTGGCCGATAACCCACCTTGATTCTCATGATCATTCCATGATTGTGTCATTCTCCATGGACTCCATCGCGATGTTTATTTTCTTCGCATGAAAAGAGGTCATCTAGACCATCCATTTTGGGTGGAGAAGGAATCTCCACCATTGATCTTTGATTTGGTGGGCCCACATGTATTGGGACCCACTTGATGTATGATTGAATGCAAGGGAGGACTCATAGTGGTGGAGCCCTCCATCACACGTGTCCCTCTCTCTTTCTCTCCCTCTCCCTCCCTTTTTCATTTGTTTTGTGTACGATGATGTGGCTGTGTGGCCCACTCAGATGGACCCCACCTTGATGTGTGTCTCACCCAAGCCATCCAACCATTTGGTGGCCCACCCTGGTAGCATGTATGTGGGTGGGGCCCACCTTAAATTTGTGTTACCCAAACCGTCCAGTGTCTAGGGACGCTGGACGTGGCTATTTGTGAAGTGTGAAGGAAGTGACAGTGTGATGCCCTGACATGTAGAAAAAAAAATATTAGTTTGATTTAAAACTTAGCGTGGGCCACTTGTGCAAGCCCCACCTTGATGCATTGATCTAATCTACGTTGTCTATTCTGTTCCCGAGATCATTTTAGGCGTTGAACCGAAAAATGAAGGCAATTCGACTTTCTGGCGGGCCATATCTTAGAAAACAATGGGTTTCTACCGTTGAAAACCACCCTGTTATTTATATACGCCTAAATATACCAATTATTGGGCTTAATGGTTCTGTCTTAAGCCCTAGAATCCAACAGCTAGGTCGAATTCCTCTGATGTGGGTCCCACCTGTGAAAACCATAAGAAAAATATTATATATATATATAAGGAGTCAAGGGTCCTACTACTACACTTGGCGGGTCCCATACATGGGCCCCACCGTGCTGTGTTTTGAATATTCACACCATCCATTTTGTAGGCCCCCTCAGGGCAGTGGGCCACCCCAAGAATCAGCTATATACACAGCTCAAGTGGCCCACATCATAGGAAACAACGGTGATTCAACATCAGCCATTGAAACCCTTTTTGGGTATCACAAAAGTTTTGAATCAATATGAAATTTATTTTTCCTTTCATCCAGGTCAGCGTGACCTTATCAACGGGTTGGATAGCATATAACATTATGGTGGGCCCCACGTGGGACCCCAATGATGTAGGTGTTCTCTCCACGCCGTCCATCCTTATGGGACCCACCATGATGCATGTGTTGCATCTAACCGATCAACCATTTTGAAAGCTCATTTTTTTGGCATGAGCTAAAGAATGAGTCAGATCCATGGTTTAAGTGGATCCCCACCACTGAAAAATAGTGGGGATAGTGACATTCACCGTTCAAAACTTCTTAAGGGCCACGGTAGTTCCGATCAAGCTGATGTTTTTTCTTTCACTCCATCTATCTCCATGTTAACATATGAATAGGTCGGATCCTAAAGCAAATACATAATGGTGGGCCCTGTAGGATTTTAACGGCGAAAATCATTCTCACCACTGTTATTTGGAGTGCGGCCCAGTTTATCTTCTGATATGATTCATTTCTAAATATAATATATATACATCTTGATTTATTTATGGCCATCCATTGAGGCCCACCTTGGTATATACATATGGCCCATGTGATTAGGCCCATCTTGATATATTTGTGGCCTGTCCATTGAGGCCCACCTTGATATAGATAAGGCCCATGTTATGCGGCCCATTTAATGTATTTAAGGCCATGGGTCGAGGGCCAATGGGATGTACACAAGTCCATTGTAATGTGTGATTCTACCGCAGTTTATATAATGATGTTTGTGGTGGGCTATGCCTTAGGAGCAATGATGGTTTGACATCCACATTATAAGAATAATGTTGGTTAAAATGTCCACATTATAATTCTCCCTAGGGCCCATTGATTGGCCCATACTTATTGTGTGTAGGCCGTCTAGGCCCATCTAAGTTGTAAGAATAGTTCATTACTTTATAACATGCTTAGTACAATTCCATGATTCATGCCCATACGTATCATATGTATGCTTGATATGAGGAATATTTGATCATAGCATAAGCCGTTGGGCTGAGACATTTACGGGACTCCTTATGAGACGGAGTGTCTCACATGATCACGTGGTTCGCGCGAGATTGCTGCATGATTGTACGGTGTGACTCATGCATCTCACATATGTGTGACTTGATTATTATACGCCCTAGTGACATCAGGGTCGTAGCTCCACAGGCACATCGTGGATGGCTGTATCGGATATCAAAAATACTTAGTTCTAGCACTGTGGGCACTTAGGATGTCCTTAGGTGAGAGTCCCAGAACCTTTTTGGTACCAGGAGGTGCTCCAACGCTTAGACCGAGTGGATATACGAGCACCCAAGTACCGAATAGCAGTAGGCCGCGTCTCTTACTGTGTCGTGGTCGGTTGGAAGAGGGTGTGACCTTTTTCGCCCAAGTGAGGGGGCTATAAGCTAGGCTGAGTTTAACCAACTCACAAATGAGTCCGCTATCGAAGAGCCGGGTAGGTATTGTAGACTACTGGTCAGGCAGAGGGTGAGGTCTATTCCGCTCGCTGAGTTGTGCGACTAGAGAGGCGGCAGTTAGTGTGGAGTGTACTAGACCCTGGTGATCTCCCAAAGAAGAATTGTACTGATATATGTACTTGATGAGTATTGGCATGTTTACTTTACATCTTGCATATGACATTTGGTTACATAGGCCTCGTATCGCATAGTCTTGGTATAACTGATAGAATTCATGTCTTGCATCACATAGCCTTGGTATGGCTGATTGTATTCATGGACTTACTGCATATTTTCGCATTACTTTGATATTGTACACTTGGTGCTTACCTTGCGCACACACTTACACCAGCTTTTAAGGTTTTATAAGCTTATGCATAACCGTTGTGTGCAGGTGGCATTGGATCGCAATAGCACTGAGGTAGGAGCACACATCAGATTATTTTGGAAGTTTTTAATCATTCTGTATTTCTCTTTCCACATTATACTTAAAGTTTTTGATATAGTGGATATGTGGTGTTGTTGTTTTGTGACTTGGTTATGCTTGTGCTTATACTCCATTATAAAAAAAAAATCATACTTAAAGTTTTTGATATAGTGGATATGTGGTGATGTTGTTTTGTGACTTGGTTATGCTTGTGCTTATACTCCATTACAAAAAAAAATCATACTGAAAATCTTCCTTGTAGGATCCCTGGATCAGAATCTGGCATGTGAGTGCCGGGATCCGAGAATGGGGCACTACAGAGGCTGTCGGTGCCGGATTCGGCGATCGAAAATTTTATAAGCCTGTTTTTCGAGTTTGGGGCGTGACACTAGGGACCACTTTTTATAGTTTTAGAAAACTCCCTTCCGCACCCCTTGCGAAAGGGCCTTAAAAACTCTGAATCTCGCACAAAATTAAACTAGAATCTATGTAACCTCGACCAGTCAAGCAGTGTCCTCAACTGGTCGAGCACTATGGAAAAAATACCTCATTCGTCGCTAGACTTTGAGTCGAGACAGGGCTCGATTGGTCATGCACCAGCCCTAGACCGGTCGAGTGAGGCTCACGACCGGTCGAGCACGAGACAAAAACTCCATCAAATCTCTCCCATTTTGAACTAGGAGGGATTCACCTTCTTCAAGCCAATCAGGTTTTTACAAACCTCAAACTTGCCCTTAAGCAAAGCCTTGGTCATCATGTCTGACCCATTATCGCCCGTGTGGACCTTCTCAAGCTATAACACCTTCTGTTCCAAAATATCCCTGATCCAGTGATACTGAATCTCTATGTACTTCGACTTGGAATGCTAACTTGGATTCTTACTTAAGCATATAACACTTTGACTATTGCAATAGACCACGTGTTGCTCCTGCTTCAGGCTAAGTTCCTGTAGGAACCTCTTCATCCAAATCATTTCTTTATATGCCTCTATGACTACAATGTACTCAGTATTTGTCGTCGACAATGCTACGACCCTCTGTAGCTTGCTTTGCCAATAAACCGCCCCCCTGTAAACGTGAACATGAACCCCCAATGTAGACTTCCTAGAGTCTATGTCACCTACCATATCTTTGTCTGTGTAGCCTTCTAACACAGGTTTTTCGTCACCATAGCATATGCTTAATATAGATGAGTCTCTTAAATACCGCAGTATCCATTTCACCACTATCCAATGCTCTTTGCTAAGATTGGCCAGATACCGACTGACAACACTAACTGCATATGCTATGTCTGTGTGTGTACATACCATAGCATACATCAAACCTTGTGCAGCTTACGCGTAGGGTATCTTCTGCATCTCTTCCACCTCTACCTTTGTCTTGGGACACTGCATGTCGTTTAATCTGAAATGACCATTTAGTGGAGTACTGACCAGTTTCGTTGCATTCATATTGAACCACTCTAGGACTTTCTCAATATATTGGTCTTGTGATAGCCAAAGCTTCCTGCTTCTCCTGTCATTGGTTATCTCCATTCCTAGGATCTATTTAGTCGAGTCCAAGTCTTTCATTGTAAATGACTTGCCCAACTCCTGTTTCAGCCTATCGATCTTCTTGATGTCTTTTTACATGATGAACATATCATCAAGTATAATAGCAGAACTAAGAAATCACCATTTGAGAACTTACACGTGAACACACGATGGTCCGACTCTGTTCTGTCATACCCATGCTTTAACATAAAAGAGTTAAACTTCTTGTACTATTGCCGTGGAGTTTGTTTCAGCCCATACAAGCTCTTCCTTAGCCTACACATTATATGCTCTTTGCCCTTGACTTCGAACCCCTCTGGTTGGTGCATGTAGATATCTTCTTCCAGGTTACCATAAAGAAAGATAGTTTTAATATCTAACTACTCTATCTCCAGATCCATACTAGTTACCAACCCAAGCAACACCCATATGGATGTCATCTTCACCACTGGTGAAAATATTTACTCGAAGTTTATACCTTTTTTCTGATCGAACCCTTTCATCAAAAGTTTAGCCTTGAACCTCGTTTGTGAATTCTTCTGCTCAACCTTCTTTCTGAACACACACTTGTTGCTCAGAGCTTTCTTGTCCTTAGGCAGTTTCACCAAATCATAGGTGTGGTTCTTATGTAAGAATTCCATCTCCTCTTACATAGCTTTCAACCACTCCTCCTTATGCTCATTGGCTAGGGCCTCAGAATAATCTTCTGACTCTCCCCCATTAGTCAGTATAATGTACTCATGCGGTGAGTACCTCTTAAACGGTTGTCTGTCCCTAGATGACCTCATCACCTGTTGCTCAGTAGGTGGATCAAGTGGGGTTCGTTCCCCTGGTCCATCATCTGAAGGAACTCCCTTGTCCTCTGCACCTTATTATACTTCCCCGTCATCAGCCACCACGAGAGAAATAATTGGATCCATGTCCTTTAGCTCACCTAAACTAGGCTGGTTCTTCTTTGGCTTGTTAATGTCTTCTATACACTGATCTTCAAAGAAAGTCACATCTCTACTCCTGATGAGATTCTTCTCGGTCAGATCACATAATCTGTAACTAAACTTTTCATCATTGTACCCTAGGAACACACATTGTCTGATCTTCATATCGAGCTTGGACCGCTCGTCCTTTGGTATGTGAACGGATGCCCTTCATCCAAACACCCTGAGATGACTGTACGATGGATCTTGTCCAGTCCACACCTTCTCAGGTACTTCTCCATTCAACGGGGCTGATGAAGACCTGTTTATCAAATACTCTATCGTATGCATTGCTTCTCCCCAAAACGTCTTGGGCAACTTCGCATGGGATAACATATATTTGATTCTCTATACAATGGTGCGATTCATTCGCTCAGCTACACCATTATGCTGGGGGTCTTGGGAACCGTATGTTCATGCCGTATACCAAGGGACTTGTAATACTCATGAAAGTCGTGAATGTATTCATCACTATTTTCAGTGCGGATGCATTTTAATGATCTACCTGTCTCTCTCTCGACCATAGCATGAAACAATTTAAACACACCAAAGACCTCGTCCTTGGATTTCAAAGCATAAACCCAAACCCTCCTAGATGCATCATCTATAAAAGTAAAAAAATACAATGCTTCATCTAAGATTTTTGTCCTCATAGGACCACAAACATAAGAATAAACCAAATCTAATACATGCACTTTATTAACATGAGAAACAGATTTAATAAATGAAACTCTATGTTGTTTTCCTGATAAACAATCAAGACAGGTTTTGAGAGGCATACTTGTCATGTCTGAAAGGAGCTACTTCCTCACTAGTAGCTGAAGCCCTTTTTCACTCATGTGGCCTAGACGCCAGTGCCACATGTCAATAGTTGAATCTTTCACTACGTTCAACCCATTCTTGCACACACTAACACTTGTCTTGTAAAGGGTACAACACTTCTTTCCTCTAACTACGATCAACGAACCCTTGATGAGCTTCCAGTGCCCACCAGCAAATTAGCTTTCATAGCCATCATCATTCAACCTTCCCGTCGACATCAAGTTGAGATGAAGGTCTGGGATATGCCTCACATCCCTGAGAACCAATGTGCAGCCCACATCGGTCTTCACACAAATATCACCAACTCCTACGATCTTTAATACACTAGAATTTTTCATCTTCACGGTCTCATGGTCACCTGACTTATAGCTTATGAAGAACTCCCTGCGTGTAGTCGCATGAAAAGAATCTCTTAAGTCAATCACCCAGTCAATGTCCTAACTCGTAGCGATGAGACAAACATCATGATATTATAAAAGAATAATTACAACGTCGCCATCTGAAGCAACTGCAGTGGAATCTGATTCATTTTTCTTCTCATTTCTTTTTCTTTTCTTATCATTCTTCTTACCATGACATTCATGCTTATTGTGGCTCTTCTTGCCACAATTCTAGCATTTAACATATTTTCTGTTACTCGACTTACCTCTTGATTTATCTCTGGCCTTCCCGCTCTTCATGTTCTTTCCTCTTCCCTGTTCCTGTGTCATAAGGGCATTTTGCTGAGTAGACCCCTGAGACTTCCTCTTTGTCTCCTCATTGAAGAGACAACTAGTTACCTGTTTCATGGATATCTTTCCGTCTAGCGAAGAGTTACTTAGAAACACCACCAATGTCTCCCAACTGTCGTGCAATGAACTAAGCAAAAGTAAAGCCTGCAATTCATCATCCAGGACTATCTTCATAGTGGAGAGCTGGTTCACTATATTGCTGACCTCATTCATGTGCTCGGCCACAGAACCACCATCTCTGAACTTGAGATTCACAAGTCACTTTATCAGAAAAATCTTATTACTGGCTATCTTCCTCTCATACAGCCCTTGTAATTTCAGCCATAAGCTAGTGGTTGAGGTCTCCGTAGACACATGGTGGAATACGGAATCGTCGAACCATTGTCTAATAAACCCCACTGCCTTTCGATCCATCTTCTTCTAATCATCATCAGACATATCCTTGAATTTTGCTGATATGCCTAAAATTGAAGAATATAAGTCTTTACAATGAACAAAGTCTTCCATCTTAGCCTTCCATATGGTCTAGTTAGAACCATTGAGGTTGATCATCCTTGATGAGCCACCTTCCATAATTCAAAATCGATCCTACCCGTTTAATGAACCTGGATCTGATACCACTTTATTGGGGGCCTTACACAAAACCTGAGGATCTAGCTTTCCAGAACAAACCAGAATTATGGAATAATAAAGCAATGAAATAAATCAAAGCATCAACCACACACCACACAAGAGATTTTTACGTGAAAAACCCTCAAAGAGCTAAAAGCCACGGGACCTTATCCAGATCAACAATCTATTATGAAATAGAACGTTACAACCTTCTCCACTCATGCAGGAGTGGATAAACAATAAGAGAAATAAAGAAAACGGAGAGATCTCACTGATTGCGAGGACGTAGAAGCGTTGAGATGTTGATTGCATAATATATCACCTCCATGAGCATAACCTCCCTTCTACAAGCTTCCTCTCTCTCTCTCTTTCTCTCTCTCTCATACCTTTGATAGCCCTAAACCCTTTGAAAAATCCTTGCAAAGCTTTGAAAACTCTCTTATATTGTTTTCATATCCTAGAAAAGCCCTAGGGACCCCTTTTTATAGTTTTAGAAAACTCCCTTCCACACCCCTTACAAAAAGGCCTTAAAAATCTGAATCCCGCACAAAATTGGACTAGAATTTACATAACCTCGACCAGTCGAACAGTGTCCTTGATCGGTCGAGTAGTTGACTTGACCAGTCAAGCACCTCCCTCAACTGGTCGAGCACCATGGGAAAAATACCTCATTCATCGTTGGACTTTGAGTCGAGACAGGGCTCGACTGGTCGTGCACCAGCCCTCGACTAGTTGAGTGAGGCTCACAACCGATCGAGCATGGGATAAAAACCACATCAGTTTTTACTTATGGAACTCACCTTGAGGTTTATGTTAAATCCAGATAGTCTATCTATTATGCCAAATCATTTTATGGCTAAGGCCCAAATTTTAGTCGAAGTTTGATTATAGATGGGCCACATTGTAGGGAATAGTGGTGACAGTAATGCTCACCATTGAAACCTTCCTAAAGATTTACCAATGCATTTATTGCCATACTCGTAAAGTCATATTGACATGTACTTGGTGAAAACATAACAAAAGAGGTGGCCCCACTCATAGGACTCACATGTTGTATGCATGGCATCCAATCCATCCATTCATTTTGCTAGGCTATTTTAGCCATTGGTTCCAAATATTGGCTTGACCCATATATGGGGTGGGACACACTATAGGAAATAAATAAGATAAGAATGTCTACCATTGAAAACCACCTATTATATCATTTATTTCCAAATGACTTTTTCAAAAGAAGATATAAGCTTGACAGTGACATCTCAAATAATAGATGGTCCACTTGTGAGACCCACCATGATGTATATGTTTTATCCAAACCGTGCATCTTCTTTGACGAATCATTTTATGGTTGAAAAACCAAATATGGGATAGATTCGGACCTCAATGGGCCACACCGTAGGAAATAGTGGTGAGGATGACGCTCATCGTTGAAGCCTTCCTATAGATGTACCATGGCATTTATTTCCATGCTTGTAGGTTTCTGTGCGCCGTGAAAATACAAAACTAAAGAGGTGACCCTACTCATAAGGCCCACTTGTTGTATGTATGACATCCGAACCATCTATAGATTTTGCTTGACCATTTTAGACCTTGACCCACAAGTGGAACATATTCAGATCTCAAGTGGACCCAGCACAGAAAACAGTGAGGATCAAATATCTTCCGTTGAATCCTCCCCGAATCCACTGCGCTATGTGCGTGTCCCTTATACACCTTATATTCATTTTGACAAATCAGGGCCATCTTTTATTTACAAGAAATCCACACTGTACATTTATTTTCTAGCCCACTTTTATAAAGGAGCAGATCCAAGCTCCAGTGGGACCCACCTTGGTTTTATATGTCCAATAGAGGGGCCTGCTGGACCTTGTGACATCCAGCCTCTGATGGGCTATAGGGGCTGTGAATCCAAGGTTAATGTATTTATTCTGTTCCCACATCGTGAGAGTACAAGTAGGGCCCACCGATGGAACTAAAAGGGGCCCACCGTGATATTTAATCCACACCATTCATATACTTGGTCTAATCATTTTAGGCCATGAACCCACAAATCAGGCTTACCCATGGTCGAGGTGGGTCATGCAATAGAAAACAGAGGTGTCAATGATGTCAACCATTGAAACCTTCTTTGGGGCCACCTTGGTGTTTATTTTCCATCAAACTTGTTGATAAGATAGAGAGACCTGGGAGAAAAGAAATGGACCCCACTTTAGTAACCGTAAGTGGTGATAATGCCTCTCACCGCTGAGACCTTCTTATAGTCCAATGTGACACATAAGTTTTATATACATCTACCATCTACTCAACATATCCATAGGACATGCTGCTCTGTGTATGCTTAGGCATACCATCTAGTGGGTGTAGGCTACTGTGTGGCCATTTTAATGAATGTATTGAATATCTATGATGCCTATTTATTTTGCCAACTTATTTTAGAGCTTGGACCCAAATTGTGACGAAAAGGTAGTTCGAGTGGGCCACACCACCAAGCTATGGGCTGTTTGACTAGTCGTCTTGTCATCCTTATTTGAGGCCACCATGATACTTACCTTGATGTATATATTACATCCTCACCGAAATTCATTTTGTTAAATCATGTTATGTGCAAAGGCCTAAGTGTGGGGCTGATTCTATTCTTAAGAGGATCACACCAGGATTGGCTGACTCCCATTTTCTTCATATTAAGTCATTCAAGATGAATTATCACATATATTATGCACCCTATATTATATACATGAATGAGAATATATGTGTATGTGCTAGGATTGGTAACATGCTATTATACCTGGCCCTGATAAGGTCGACACTAATATTATGCTTAGTATAAGGCATGTCATGCTTATTCATATGCTACACGCATCATCTATATGCCTGTTATGGATTCCGATTGATCACAGCATATGCTTTTCAGATTGATATACTTAGGGGACCTATATGAGACAGGGTTGCCTGCATGATCATCATATGAATTGATGCATGACTTGAAAGTGTGATTCATGCATAATGCATTATGTGTGGCACGTTGCATCTACTCCCTAACAACACCAGGGAAGTAGTTCTGCAATCGAGATATAGCTGGCGTAAATGAGTATGGACACCAGAAACTATTGAGGTTATAGGGCGTCACAGGCGTCCCTGAGTGAAAGTCCCTAAACCCTATAGTACTAGTAAAATCCTCGAATGTCTAGACCGAGTGGTGTCATGAGCACATGATGATGTGTCGAGGTTGATTGGAATAATGTTTGACCTTACCTGCCTGGGGGAAGAGGGCTATATGCTAGGTTGAGTTTGACCAGTTCATGAAATGAGTTTATTATTGGCGAGCCGGGTGTGTTTTCGTATACCACTGACGAGGCAGATAGTGAGGTCTCTTGCACTCGCTTGGTCTTGCACGCGATGGGCGGAAACTAGTGTCGAAAGTGTACTAGACCCCGGTGATGATCCAATTGTAAACTATTATTAGATATGGACTAGACATCAGGATTGACAGGTGACATATGGTAACCATACATTGATGTAGCACTCGAGATTGTAGATACATAAATATAATTAAGTGTTATACAATCGTGGGCCATATCCTCAATGGATATGGGACTATTCGGGATTAGGAGTCTATCATCTTAGAATTACTTTACATGTTAGGTATGGAACTAACATGTGTTGTAACCCTAGGTGCGAGGCCCCTATCGGCATATGACACTATGCATTATGACTCGGTTCTTCATCATGCTTTTTATATAGCATTACTGTATATGGTATTTGGCTCGATAGGCCTTTTACTTTGTATAGCCTTGGTATAACCGTTAACATTCATGACTTGACATCATAGCTCTTCATCATTTCTGCATACTCTGATATTGTTATATTTGTCATACCTATTGTGCATGCACACATGCACTCTCTAAGCTTCGTAGTAAGCTTATGCACGTTTTTTATGTGCAAGTTATGCTAGATAACAGCAGTAGTGAGGCAGCAGTACATGTTTAACATTTTGAAGTTTTCATATATGTATTGTATTTTCCTCTGCAGTATTGTACTCAAATCCTTTTATAATGGAAATATGTGATAATGTTTGGCTTTTGGTACATCATGGTTATGTTTCTCCTAAAAAATTATCCTGAAAATCCTCCTTGTGGGATTTCAATTTCGAAACTTAGCGTAAGCTAGGAATCGAAATTGGGGTGTCACGGAGGCTGTTAGCATCGGATTCAGTTTACGGCGAATGAGCGCCAAAAATTGGATTTGGGGCGTGACACAAACACCTATTAAAGACCTAACTTACAAGTGAAATTCAACATTTACCTCTAATCATTGTAGGCAAAGCTCTAACGACAACTCTTGTTATAGCGAGGAGGCTAGAGAGGGGATGAGAGGTGGAGGTGCACCAATACTCATACCCCAAGCTCTCTCTCTCTCTCTCTCTCTCTCTCTCTCTCTCTCTCTTTTCTCCTTTCTCTTCTCCCTTTCTCCCTTCTTCTCTTGTTGAAATTCGTATGGGAGGAGGGGGTGCCCAAACAAGGCCCTTATATAGTGGCAAAAGTGGTGCAAATGGCCCCAGTGGTCCTTTATTCATTATATTAACCATTAAGGGGCTTGTTTCCCACTAATGGGACCTGCTGGGAGATGTAAGTGTTAATCTAAGCCATGGGATAAGTGTCTCAATAGACAATTTATATTTGAACATAACCATCTGATGATTGGGCGTGCCGATCAACCGGGAAGGCCATAACTTAGATCGACGGTCACCGATGATCAATTGAGGCCGTAGCTATACGGATATGTGGAGAATTATCTTTAGTTGGCAACCCGAATTTGGCCCTAAACCGACGGTCTAAAAGTTACAACTTCACGAAAGAACAATGGGCTAGTCTCACTTAAATTTTAAGTTTTCACTTAAGGCATTCACACATATCATGCACTTGGCTTGTGGATCCAAGTTGAGAAATTCAAAATGTGACCTCGGCTTGATCTTCCATGATGGATGTCAAACCCACTAAGAAGAACGTCTTTCTATAGTCTCGGGTTTCGTGAGCCACTAACGAGCGATCTAGAGCTTGTTTAAATAATCGGGGCATTTCTATAATGAATTGAGTAACGAGATTTCTTGTGGACAATTATTAGGATTTGAATCAGCTAAGTTTATAGTGTGTCATATTTCTAATTAGTAGAATCGGTGATTCGATCCTAATAAACTTAAACCGTTAGTTCTTAAGCTAAAGGAGTAATTAGATTGATTTAGATTGTTAATTAAGATCTAACCCTTAGTTGTCTCGACTTTTGGTAGACCTTTATTTAGTTGTAATTATCTTGATTAGTTAGTGATGAGCTAGCTAGATTTGGGCCCTAGATAAAGAAATCACGAGACTAGACTCGAGATTTAAGTAATCGAGCGGATTCGTTAACTTTCTATGGTTGATTAATTGGATTTGTGTAGTTTATTACTAGTACCACCCGTGTAGAGGCTCACCTTGAGTATTAAGGGTCAGTTAGTGATGATGTAAGCTAGTTACATTAAAAAATTTTAAGGATTTTTTGAAAATTCAAATTAGCAAAAATCTAAGATGTTACAATTTTTTAGTTGGAGACTTTTGTGCTAAGGCTTTCTTCCGATACGCCTAGACCTTCCCCTTTCTTCCATTCTCTTCTTCTATTTGTCTAGTGCCTCTTCTTCTATTTGTCCAGTGCCTCTTTTTTCTTTCTTTTTTTTCCTTTACGTCTTATAGAGAGAATTATAGGGCCACGTCTATCTTCGGGGTCTTCCATGGGAGTCGGTGAGTAATAGTACAGACTCTTGGTCTACCCCATCCTCGAGGTTGGGTCTCAAGAGCCCACCCCTCCTCTTAGGAAAACCATCAACAAAAATGATACCTCGACCAGGGGAGGCCTCTTTGCCTCAAGCAAAGACACCCCCCTCATCTTACAGGGATGTGGATGTGAACCTTACGGCCAACATCTTTGTGTCCAAGTTGAGGATGGGAGACTTAAAGGCCCTCTGATCAGATTATGCGATTCCAAGCTCAGTGGGGCTCCGACTCCCTCAGGGAGGACAACTTTCAGGCCAACCTCCTACAGGAGAGGTTGTCTTGTATCCAGTTTTCTTTAGGGTCGCTCCGATACAGTTAAATCCAAACCTCCGCTCGAGGTCAATTTATGACTTATCTCTTTGTCGAGAGAGTCACTAACTATGTCTTTCAAGTTGG
Organism: Magnolia kwangsiensis; assembly: GCA_037074715.1. Taxonomy (NCBI): domain Eukaryota; kingdom Viridiplantae; phylum Streptophyta; class Magnoliopsida; order Magnoliales; family Magnoliaceae; genus Magnolia; species Magnolia kwangsiensis. The sequence goes on along the minus strand of CM073577.1, from coordinate 11,587,024 downwards.
TTGTCTTATTAGAATAAAAATCTCATCTTAATATTCTAATTGACTCTTCTTTCTTAGCTTTGTTAGCATACACCCATGTCAGTACAGACTCCATGTTAGCCACCCCTCTAGGTATCGATACCAGGACCTCAAGTGTTAAAACGAGGTATCTCCACTCAGTCTGACAGTAGAGTTATAGATCCGTGTGTTCCTAATTTTTTAAAGCATTTATATTATAATTGGTTGCATTCTCCATACGACAAGTCAGTTCAGCGATTTAATTTTACCTGCAACCTTGAACAGTCACCGTCATTCTTTTGTCGGCAATGAATTATCACGAGAATCAATCTTTTGTCGATGTTTACAAATACTAAATATTAAACGCCAAATGTTTATTGGGTTCATCCCATGTAAGGCGGGGATTGCGTACTAACCCCGCCACACCAACATATGGTCGTGTCATCGTCTGAAGGGGCTCTGTGAGGCCCACCATGATCTATATGTTTTATCCATGCTGTCCACCCAATTTGAAAAGTCATTCTAAGTGATGAGCTAAAAATTGAGGCAGATCGAATGGTTAAGTGGATCACACCTTAAGAAAAAGCAGGGATTGAATCCATCGTGAAGCTGATATTCATGTTTTCCTTCTATCCAGGTATATGTGACCTTATGAAATGGTTGGATGGCAAATAAACATCACGATGGGCCCTAGGAAAGTTTCGACGGTGGGATCATGCCCTATAGTGTGGTCCGCTTGAACCTTTGTTCTATCTACTTTTTGAGATCGTACCCTATAACGATCTTTCAAAATTTATGGACGGTTTGGATAAAACACATACATCACAATGGGTCCCACAGAGCCCCTGACAGGACCGAACGATTTCTAGCTAGGTCCCGGTGGGGTACTACCAATCCGCGCCCCGTCAACGTCTGTATAATAGGCTTAATCTCGAACGATCACGTGTTGGCGCCACTTTGATGAAAGCATCCGGCTCTTATGCTTGCGATGCCTTCCTGAGTAACTCAGAAACTGTGGGGCCCAGATTAAATTATGTGACTCATCCATACCGTTCATCTATTTTTTCAGATTATTTTAGTGCATAATATCAAAAATGAAGCATATACAAATCTCGTGTGGACCACACAATAGGAAACGGTGGGAATAATGACACATCCACCGTTGAAATTTTCCTAGGGCGCACAGTGATGTTTATTTTTCATCAAACCTCTTCAAAAGGACTCACCGACATGGATGAAGGTAAAACAAATATGTCAGCTTGATCCAAAATATGTGTGGCCCCAAGAATTTTTCAACGGTAGGCATTCAATTCCCACTCTTTCCTAGTTTGTGGCCCAATTGAGCTTTGGATATACTTTAATTTTAGCATTATGGTATAAATTTTGCTAGAAAAAAGGATGGACGGTGTGGATAAGATATATACATCACTGTGGGCCCTAACATACTGAGTAACTCATTACGCAGCGTACAACACTTAGCAGCCTCTGTGTAGTTGGGATGGCTTAAAAAATCGGACACCTGGCTCCAACCATCACGCGGGTCAGTGCATGAATCATTATTATTATTATTCTTATTTTATTTTATATTTCGTGGTTTTGCGTTGTTTTCTATGCTGTGGTCTATTGAGTCATTTTAGGAGATCCAAACCGTGCATTGAGTGTGCCCCTGATTTTCAAAAGAATAAATACTACAAAGTCATTAGGCGGGCCACACCATGAAAAATAATGGACAACCACCCAAATGCATAAAAATTCATATGTTGGGTGACATGATGGTTGGATTGGTCTGATTTTTTGCGTATCTTACTTTCATGGTTCAGTGACCCTTTTGGATGGATTCGATGCCATGCATAAACTGCAGTGGGCTCACTCCTCGTGTTTATATAATGAGCTAAATCTACAAACGATTGCAGAGGATGCGGTAAAAGATTTAGAAAGATGAGGGAAACATCTTATTAAAATTTATTTAATGAAGCGTTTGCCTAAAACAAGACGCGGGTTTTCCCAGGAAGTTCCTGCCTACAAGCTAATGGGGCCCACCGTGATTTTTGTGATAAATCCACCTCGTCCATCAGTTTTTCTGGCTCATTTTGAGACATGAGACAAAAAATTAAGGTGGATCCAAAATGCCACACGAGAGGAAACAGTGAGAATTGAACAACCTACCGTTGAAACCCTTGTGGTCTAGTTGATTTTTATATGCCATTCAAACTGCTTATAAGCTCAAACCCATTGAGATGAATTGAAAACATTAAAAAACAAAAAAAGAAAAAAAAAAAACCTAACTTAGCCTGATGCAAAACTTCCATGGCCATACAAATGTTTCTACATTGATAGTCAATTTAGATGGGGGCGTGCAGCAGTACTGGAGGAGCCAGATGTAAGTCTCAAAGACATAACCACACCATCCAAACCGCTTCATGAGATGTGTCATCTCCACCAAAGTTCAAAAATCAGTCCGGTCAGAGCCTCAGGTTACTTGTCCACAGTTAGAGTTGGACATTAGACTGAGTCGGACCGGATTGGGTACAACTTGACTTCATTTGGATTCTATTTGACTTGATCCGAACTTAATCCGATCCGGGACCAAGTTCAAGCCATAGGATCCGATCCTATTTGATGCATTGATAGTGTAACCTAAACCAAGTCCGACTCAATTAGAAAAACTAAATTAGATCAAGTTGAATAATATTTGGATTGAAAGAGAGAAGGGATTGATCTAAGTTGTCCATTCATTTGAAGAGCTTGTCGTAAGGATTGAGCTAAAAAAATAAGACAAATCTAAACATTAGTTAGACCATGCTGCAAAAAATAGTTGGGGATAAATCCTTTATCATTGAAATCCTTTTCAAATTACAAAACTTTGAGACCAATATAAAATTTATTTTTCTACTTTATCTATATATTTTTTGGATTATTAATTTATCAACGGATTAGGTGAAAAATAAACATTATAATAGGCTCATAAGTTTGATCTCATTTTATCCATTCTTATAACTCAAATTTCGAGGTGCGTACGTGCTTGTCCTTGCACGACACAAATGTATAGAGGCTTTCACGTTTTAAGGTTGCGTGTGAGAGGCGGATCAGCTACTGACAGGTTAACTGGTTGATACGTAGCTAGAGTACATTCCCTGGCACCTATAGGTTGACAGGTTGACAGGTTGAGACGTAGCTAGACTAGACACCCTGGCCCCACGGAAGGGAAACGGATTGGCTACTCCCCCTGACATCAGCCCCGGAGCTGGTGGTCGGTACTCTGTGGGCCCAACCATGATGTATGTGTTTCATCCATTTCCTTCGTCCATTTTTAAATATCATTTTATTTTTTAATCCCAAAAGAAAGGAATATAAATTACAGGTGGAGCACACCACAGGGAAAACAATAGTGGTTGGATATCCATCATTTAAATCCTCCTAAGGCCCGATGTACTGTTTATTTGACATCCAACCTGTTGATTAGGTCATAAAGACCCAGCTGAAGGGACAAAACAAATATCAACTTGATCCAATACTTCTATGGCCCCCAAAAAGTGTTTAACGGTCAAAGTTCATTCAATGCTTTTTCCTATAATGTGGTCCACTTGAGACTGGGATATACCTCATTTTTTGTGTATTACCATAAATTGATGTAAAAAAATAGATGGACAGAATGGTTTAAACACATACATCGTGGTGGGCCAACAGAGCACCGACCACCGGCTCCGGGGCTGGTGTCAGGGGGAGTAGCCAATCCGTTTCCCCATGGAAGTAACAGAGCCAAAGAATAAGTCAAATTCAAATTCAACGCCTAAATGGGCCCCACCAAAAAACATAGTAGAGAGAGTGACGCCCACCATTAAAATTTTCTAATGCCCACGAAAGTTTTTATTAAATTGAAATATTTGTTTTCCCTTCTTTCATGTTTGTCTTAACGCATGAACACTTTGGATTTCAAATAAACATAGTAGTAGACCTTAAGATGGTTTTAATGGTAGAGTCACTCTTACTACTATTTTATGTGCTGGGGTTCACTCCAAACTTAGATCTGGCTCATTCTGTCTCATGGCCTAAAATAATCTCTTAAAATTGATGAATGGTGTGGATACAACACATACATCATGGTGGGTCTCACGGAATCCAATGACATTGCCTTAGTGGGGAGTCTTGTAGGACACTCAGCTTGTCACTTATGCATGTGATGCAAGAACGTGATTTGAATTTAAGCAAGACAGCAACATACGGCGGTATAGTTGCCCACTCTAAGCGTGAATGCATGTGGGCTCACCGTGAGTGCATGTGGTTGATCCACACCGTCCATTCGTTTTTTCATATCATTTTAGGAGTTGAACCAATTATTTTGTTGGAGGGAGTAGATGAGTGGTAGAAAGAAAATGAGGGGGAGATGTTCACATATGAGAAAAATAACGGATTGGATCAAATCCATTCGATTCGAATTTCGGTTCGAGTCGATCCGAATTCACTATGATCCAGCCTCGATCCGATCAACGGTCGGATTAGACTGACCCTACTCGAATTGCATTGATCTAAGCCTTCGGATTTGTTCGGACCGAAGCGGATCGGGTCGGATCCACCGGACCAAACCAAAAATGCCCAGCTCTGGCCGCAGCAAAGGGAGGGGGGTTTTAACTTAGATTCATGAACTCCAATGGCTATCAAATAGTGTTTGGATGAAAAATTATGGCGGTGTATATTTGGATGGTAAATTTTGAATGTAAATAATTTACAAGAAAATACTCTACTATAAAGTATTATTTTTAAAAACAAAACCCCACCTTTCATATTACAAGCAAAGGGATTACACCTTCAAAAATGTCATATATACAGTAAAGTACTATATGGTTGATCTTTATGTACCCAAGTGAAGCGTACCATGTTAGATCTGAATGCGGAATTGCCAAGAGATCTTCCAATGCATTGGATATGGAGATCTGAATGACTTGATGGCTTACCTTGTTGGGACGTCATTGCTATATATAGAATGCTGAAGACGAGAAGTTAGGATGGTGCTGAAGTTTTTTGTCGATTGTGTTCGATCGGAGACCCAAACCTAATTTATAATTACAGAGGGTGGAGGAGTTTGAAATCCATCAAAACTCCTCTCCCTAAAGGCTCCACATGAATTTGCAATCTCGATTGTACATGAATACTATGTGTTATAATTCTAGTATCTTACGTCTTATACGAATTTTACATGCATCACAACTTATGAAAGTCCACTCGTGCACACAATCACATTATCCAACCCTTACGACAATCCAGACCGTTGATCAATAAGGCCCACATTATAGAATTCTTACATATGTATTATAATTTTAGCATCTCGGTTGTACTTGAATACTAAATGTGTTCTAATTCTAGCATCTTATACCTTACACGAATTTTATATGCATCACAACTTAAGGAGGTCCACTGGTGCACCCGATCACATTATCCAACCCTTATGACAATTCAGACTGTTGATCAATAAGGCCCACCTTATAGAATTCTTACATACCATACATTCAATACAAATTGTTCAAAAGCCTATAAAAAATAATGCTCATTTGAATCCATATCCAAACTAGACCGGATTCTATATGAATCTGAATCATGCTTGAAATTAGACCAGATCGAATTAAATGTTAGGTTGAGTCATATAAAATGTGAATGGGCCCTTGCATATTGACAGACCCTAAGATCTGGCTTAGTTTAGTACCAAACAAAATACACCTACTTGTCTTGACATATGGGGCCATTGGTCAAGTGAATGAATAGCTCTGATAGCATTCATATTTTTAAGTGCAAGTATAAATAGTTAAGATTTTAAGTATTGTTGTTGGTACTGAAGAAATAGATTTTAATTGACGTGTGCAGTGGAGTAGACGGGAGCGATGGTCTGCATAGGAGAGTGCAAAGATTATAGAGTGCCATGCGAGCAGATTTGCTCTGAAAATGGCTTTGCTACTGGAGAGTGCATCTATTTCAATCACAAAATCAACTGTTGTTGCATTCAATAGGGCAAAAAACCTTGATTACTTCGTATCAATGTCTTCAAATACCTTATTTTACTTTGAATTACTGTCATTATCCTTATCATTAAGCTAATAAAAATAAACAAAGAGCTAGTCATTTGAGCTCTTGGCTCCTCATCTTCTCTTCCTTTTTTCTATCACTTTTGGTTATCTGTGATAAGCCAAATTGCATTGAAAAGAGTGCTTTAATTAGTTGGTTCGCAGCTGTCGCTTACATGCCGGCCTCAAAGCTTATTATTCAGGTAAAAGATACTAGCACGCCTGAGAGTTAAGATTCCATTTTTGAGTTATGGTTTTACATGACAAAATGAAATTACTAAGAAGACTAGCCCAGTTTGGGCTAGAATTGGACAACTCAGCTGATGGGTCCATAGGTTGGACCCAGCCCGATAAGTCATTGGCTGGACCTACACTTGCATCTGCTTAAATGTCCAACGGGATTGGATCCGACAGGCTCATTCAATGTTTATGGGCTGATCATTTAAATGGTTGGACTGGCTTATCCAAATCAGAGTCCTTGGATCCTGGATTCCAGAATGTAGATTGCTTATTGGTGCAGGGAAGAGCATGAAATAATGAGAAGAAGATTGGTGTGTAATAAAAAGGCTTTGAATTCACAAGAAATAAAGAAAATTTTAAAATAATTTATTGATGTGTATTTCTAAAAAGAAATTATAATACTTTAAATAATACAATACAAACCCTAATTAAAAGTCATAATGCAATTGAACCAAAAATTATCTAAAATAATAAAATCTATTAAAAATAAAAATAAAATAATTTAATTTCCGGATGATTCCTGGCACGGTAAGAAGCAAATCATAAGAAGATCATGTATACTAAAACTCTAAGATGAAGAAAATATGTCTAACTTAAAATTTATTAAAAATAATAAGTTTTTTTTTTAAATTTTTTTGTAAAACTGCAATTTTGAATTGGAAGGCAGTGTTTTCTCGTTTAACGACACAACTCACTTATGGGGTCTGGTTGCCCCCGGATGGCTAGTTTCAATTGAAAGTCATAGGTCGTGAGACCCATAATGATTCCTAAATCAAAAGTTATGACCGATTTACAATTCACACTTTGAAAGACAATTTTTACCTATCTAAAATAAATTTCTTCGATTCAAACACATCTCAGGCCACTTATGTCATACCTCACATAAGTTGGTCCATCTATACTAAGATTAGGTCTGTGGCCTGCATAACCAACAGTGCCCGCACCCAGTCTAGTATCAATTTATATATTAAAATTAAAAAAAAAAAAAAAAAAAAAACATCTTCTGCAGTGTCAGATGTAAGGGCTGTAGTGAAAAGTCTTAGATCCATAGCTCATGGGCTGGACCTGAAAATGTTAAGCGGACCAACACATTTGCTAAGGCATATATACTCAAAACGTGTAGAAATGGGACTGTCAATGCACCAGGCCTGGCCCAGTCAATTGCAGAGTTTGAATAGGCCCTGCATAACAACATGGCTCAAATACTTTTAAAACTGGGCCTGAGATGGCCATAAGCCCTGGCCCATTGATAACCCTACCCAGAAGCATAGGAAAGTCTATAGCTCCTTTCCCACATAGAACCACTTGTACACTGAAGAAGGGACGGTGATGATGAATAAATCTAGCTTAGTGAGATGCATGGACTATTTCTACAAAGGGGAGTCATCATTAATACTCCGGCTGCTTGTGATGCTTGATATTCAGGCACTAGCAAATAGCACACGTCGCGCATATAATAAATTAAAAATATTTAATCGACTATTAAATTGTGAAACCCACTATTCTGATTTACAGTCTCAAGATCGGATTCGTTGAACAATCCCAACTTATATATACATGTGTGTGTGTGTGTTTGTTGAATTATAACCATTGGTCATTTTTTTCATTCTCAACTGTCCAATTAATGTCCACCAAATCACTAGTCAAACAATACTAAAGGTGGAAAACGATAAGCTCCAAGGAAAGCAAATGTTAGGTATGTTATAGGAACATATGCCTACTATCAATCTATTAATTCTCATATGAGGTCGTATAATTTTTTTTTTAGAACGAGATAGTCTCTCTCGAAAACAGAGAGTGCATCTAAACTGGTAGCATAATTTGGACAGTTCAATTTTATTACAACCATTTGCATTTTATGTAATAGAGGTTGGCCATCACAGGTACCCATGTGGCCCAGAGATGTGAGGTTAGACCCGTTCATCAGGTGGGACTAGCCAAAAAGTTAGGCCAGTCTATTGATCAGGTGGGCCACAATGCGAAACAGATGGGCCAAAAAGAACTTAGCCAGATCATTTTAACATGTCCGATTATGCCAACCGACGCAACGTGGACCAGACTAATTATTGAGGCAGGGGTCAACACAATGTGACCCATTTAATGGACGGCTCAGATTCTTTGTTCAACATGCACCCTTAGTCTTACCACCCACAACAGTTATCTTTACTTCCTGTTCGTGCTTCCAATGGACGGTAGCTGGCAATTGCATGACACTATTTTCCCGACGGTCGTTGCCCGTCTCCTTGAGTTCGATGGTGAATGCAATTGTTTGAGCATGCTCGTTTGATGCTGTATCTATCTCTTTCAAGGCGGCGGCGATGTGGGAGAGTAACTTTTCGACAAGCCCACGTCCAAAGTCCTCACGAACGACAATCCGGAGGACGGTCATGTGCTCGATGTCGGCCGGCATCGTGTAGGCTGGCACAATCCACCCAAAGTGCCTGAGAGCCTTTGATAGCTTAATGGCCAGGCTCTGGTCTTTCTTGTCTTTGAATGTGAATGCTACCAACGGTACACCTTTCTCTTTTGAAATGATGTTGAAACGCCCGGTTTTCTCTAGGCCTTCTCTCAGCGCTCTGCTGCTCTCCATGCAGTTCTTCATCACGCTCTTGTAGCCCTACATCAAACACTTGGTGAAGCAATCTAATCTGATGGGGGAGTGCTAGATGTGGTGTTCATGTGAGAGATATCCACGTCGTTCATCATTTGGGCTAGGACTTGGGAACACAGTCCTAGCCCCATAGTGGGCTTGAGCGCTGGGCATTGTAATGTCGGTGGGCCTGGCCCACTACACCCCTTATATGATCTTGACCCGAGGATATGTATCATGTCCTCAGAATTAAAGAGTCACTTGATTTGTTACACGGTTGTAACAACTCGATACACACATATAGAGAGAGAGAACCAAATGCTCAACTGCCCACCAGTTCTCATGAGTTCTTGTGGAAACTTTTTGACAACTTATTATACATAATGTGAGCCCAAAATCTGAACGGTTCACGTGATGCAGCACCTCATGAAACCCTAAGACCCAACTTTTACTTTGATCCATAGACCGTTCGGATTAGAGGCCCATGACACGTGTGTAAAAGTCCATATGTGGGCAGGTGAGCATGTATATATATAAATGGTACCATAAGACTTCCATAAGGTCGAGCTGTTTGGGCCCCACTGTGATGTGTCGGTCATCAACATTGTGCATTTGATGGGTCCCCTTTATGTTATAGATATCCCAAAAATCAGATATATATGGACACATGAGGGCCGTACCATCAAAAATCATATGAAGACATGCATAAATCATATAAAAGCATTTGGTGGGGCCCACGTGAGTTTTGGATGCCACTGAAACTCGGTATGACCTGTCATCCTAGTGGGACAGTGGATGGGCTGGATTTCTTAACCACATCTCGGTGGGTCCAATAAACGATCATGAAGTTTTTAATGGGCGGGTAACTCCTCTCATCTATTGTATGTGGTGTGGCCCACCTAAGTCATTTATTGAACTAATTTTTAAGCCCATGGCTCACCATAGATGGTGCATCTAACTGATAGGGTAGATGTTTGACACACATCACAGTGGGGCCCGTACAGCTCAACTTCCCACACGGTCTACGCGCATGTGTGTGTGTATATATATAGTTTTATAATGATAAATTCATATTAATTAGACATGTTGTCCATATTTTTCTGTTTTAACCATGATCATGGTAGAGAATATCTGTTAATGACATGGATAATTACCTCAAAGCCCATGCGAAGGAACTGATAGTACTGTGCGATTATCGTACTTGATCCTGCGTACGCAGATAATTTTTTTTTAGCTTTTGATTTCCTTGAGCACCATAAGTTATAGTACTCAGAGCTCAGGTTGGATAAATGAACAGGACAATCGATAAATCTGGACCGTCAGTAGGGTCCAAAAGCACACTTCATGGGCCAACCAGAAAAAATCACACCAATTAGATGATCTAATCCTCTCTATACATACAATGGGATGGTTAGGATCCTTTGGAGAGAGTGATTCTTTTGAACCATAGGTAATCCATCATGGCCCCACTAAATGGATGGCTGTGACTGTTACTTTACAATCTTGAATGTCCATTTTATAGGCCAATGAGATCTTTCAAATCTCCTGATTGGTGTGATTTTTTTTTAATCTCAGCAGCCTATTCCAATGAATAGCTGTGACCGTTACTTGACAATCTTGACCGTCCATTTTATGTGTACGTTAGCTGGACACGTACCCTTGGAGAAGTTGAGGGTGAAGGTTGGTTGATCAGATCCAAGGTAGTTGATGTGGAAGATGAGTTCCTCAGGTAAGTCTTCCTTACTCCTCCATATCACCCATCCGATCCCAGCATAGACGAGTCCGTACTTGTGTCCGCTCACGTTGATGCTCTTCACCAACGGCAGGCGAAAATCCCATTCCAGATCGGGGTACAGGAAAGGCGCGATGAATCCACCGCTCGCTGCGTCCACGTGGATTGGAGTATTCCATCTGTGGTCCAAAAATCAACTATACATTGAAATAATATAATGCATGGTTTGGTTATTTGAAGAGATCACAACCATTGCAAGACATCTGGGAGCTGTTTGATCATGATCTGATGGTTATTAAATTCATGGGGTCCACCATTTTCGCAAGGTACATGCGTTGTTTGTATGATAGGCTTGGCCGGGCCGAATATGAGTCACGGAGATACGTAAATTTCACTTGCGCAACCCGGCATAGCTTGGAATGGATAAAGTAGCGCATCTTACCCCAAAATCATACATGCTACGGTGAATAATTCATTTCAATTTGCGAGATGCGTCCATTTTAAAGTCTGGACAGTCAGAATCACTTCCGCTTCCGATCAGGTCTTTTCTAATCCATCTTGTTCATGAAATTGACTGTGACCTGCTCTACATCTGTTCACCATGCCGAATTCGCGAGATTCCATCAAATTAATGGTTGAAAGTCCATTTTAATTTCATTTTTACTATTTATACTAAGTTTTAGTTTGGTCATAACTCTTACTCCTTCTAAGTTTAGGAGTAGTGCACAACACGTAAAAGGCTTAAAAAATTTAGGAGAATAATGTGGTTAGGTCAAGTTAGACACTATTTTTGGCCGAAAACCATTAAGTCTATTAGAAATCATGATAGTTTATAAACTGTAAGTTTATTGTTTATAGTAAATCACATTTTTAAGGAGTTTTGAGTTGGAGTTTGATTCTGAAACTTTTTTTTTCCTTTGATATCATTATTTAAAGGATTGCAAATTTGTTTTTATTATCAATCAATTTATTTTCAAATTTATTATAATTTTTTTCTTATTTTTCTATTCCCCCTTGTATATTTGAAAATGATCTCTACGAAGAGACAATGTCAAATGTACAAAGTATACACATGCAAAAAAAAGTGAATCTACGTACCCAGTTTTCTTGTTCTTCTCCATGAGAAGACGGTTTAGAAGCTTAACATCTTCAAACTCTCCGGTGAGGGTCGAACCCAAGATCGCTGCAACGCATATCGTATTCTCATCAACCATTTCTACCGCCTTCACTGGATCCATGACATAATAACCTTCACTCAACTTCACTTCTTTCAACTCGACTTCGAAATACCGTGCAAATTTCTCCCAACAAACCTAAATCAATACCATCACTATCATATCACACCATGTGAAGTAACATGTCGTGATTTGACCATAACTACTTAGTCGAAAAAAACATTTTAATCGAACCACATAGTTTCATTTGTTTGTTGTGGGGCATGTCTCATTTCAAGATTTATCCAAGGTAATCTCACTTCAATTCTATTTAGGTATAATATAGACATACCATGCTCTTATACAAATAAAATTCTCTCAATTTCACTTTGCCTCGGATTCTTTATATATAATTAAAAAAACTCCGTTCGGCCCTGATTTGATTTGTGACTCACCTTAGTTGAGGCTGAATCGACCCAACTTGCTCGATTCAGGAATGACTCAGGGTATCAAACCAGATCAGGTCCGACTGAGTCCGAGTCGACTCAGATGAGCGTCTCGTCGAGTCTTAGAACAATGTATGGAAGTTGATCAGGACTAGTGATTTTGTGATCACCATGTGGGCCCTATGGGTTTTGTGCATTGAATATGTAGTGGCCCACCCAATAACATACCTGATTATACACTTTACGGTTGAGATGTTTGCACATGTATGATTCAATGTCACATGCAAAATGCTGAAGAATTCACCCACGTACCTGTACGTTTGAACCAGTGACAATGTTGGGCCTGTCGTAGGGCTTTCCCTGAGCCTTTCTCTTCTTCTGCCAAATCCTCTTGAATGCAAGCCCGGCCAACATGATCGCTTCCGACGATCCAACCGTCGCCACTCCGACCACAGTTTCTTTCTCATCGAGGGGCGCATTGAGAAGTTGAGCTATCATATTCACACATCGATTCTGCTCACACCAAACGTGTAAGATATCAAAACATCATGGCTACCAAATTTAGGTAACAATATAGTTTGTTCTACAACTTGGATGGGCCATTACTTTTTTGATGAATCGGTGGATGGCTGAGAATACTTGCCTGAAGCTCTGTGGTGATGGGATATTCGTCCATATCGACGTAATTTTTGTTCATCGACTCCATGATCAGCTTATCACACTCCGGTTCCATCCATGTGGTCACGAAGGAAGCTAAATTAAGCCTCGGATTACCGTCTAACAACAACTCGTCATGGATTATCTCATAGGCCACCTCCTTTGGAATTGGATTCTCTGGCATCCTATACCTGAAAAACCATTTTCAATGCTTACAATACAAGAAAATTTATTCTTAGTGTTAATGACCTGTTTGGAATGTGGGATTAGGTAGGATTAGGTAGTATCTAATTGCATTTGGTCTAATGTGAGATGGATTGGATTAATCCAAGTATCATATTATTTAGTTTCAACAGGAGATACCGAGGGAGTTTTTATGGATTTCAAAATCCACTACATTTGTGGGCTCGTGTTAATACATGTTTTATCCACACCGTCCATCAATATGCTCCTTTAGACGTGACAACCAAATTACACATGCATGTAGGTGACCAGCATTAGTTGTGAAATCTACTCTGTTGATTACAATCTCATGGTCCACCAAAAGTAAGTTTCACTTAATATAGTGCTTTTAACAAAGGAAGAATTTGATCCCAAATATGAGATTGTATGGTCAAAATATCATGGTATTTCTAAACATATGATCATTGTGTAATAATAGTGTCAATTTCACTTAATACAATTCAATATCATTTAATGACCCTAACCATTTGATTGACAAGCATCTTTAGATTTTTTTATTTTTTATTTTTCCTATCACTTCGATCTTGCAAATGGAAGCTATTGATCAAACTGTAATGAGCAGCTGAGCAATGAGATCAATGGCTATGGCCCATTGTGACCTACAGTTTGAATGGTCCATGTCATGGGTATTTCATATACACCTTTGTAGGCCTGTTTGGATGCGAAGAATCTTGAAGAAAACAATCAATTTTCCATTTCTTTAACATTTATAGATGCTTCCACTGCAAAGAAAATCTTAAATTTTTGTAGTAGTCATTGTATATAATTTATGTAGTTAGCACAAAATACAAAGTAACTATTATCTAATAAAAAATATAAATTTTATTAGCTATTCAAATGAAACCATAATCATTATAGTTATCCATGTTCATGGTATGGATCCCTTGTATCCAAGGAATGCCTAAACCGTTGCATAGCAGCCGTTAAATAACAGTACCGAAGATGATCATGCATAACAGGACCAAAACAAACCTTATAGAAAAATGGCCTATTTCAGCCCCAAAGAGTCCTATAATAGGACTAATAAATATATTTTCAAAACAAAAAAGAAAAAAAAAAAAAAAAGACTTCTAATGATTGTTGTCGTGGTAGTAATAGTGGTGGCCGTAACAGTATGTTACGAAATACCTAGCTCATATTCAAGTAGACTCTGAAATAATTAAAAAAGATGGACTAAAAATACAATGTTGGGCATCTTCAAGCCTCTAACATTTTCTAAGATTGTGATTACGAAAAATGGGTAAATGCAACCTTGGCAATGGGTCCCGAACATATCTCGTGGCGAAAATGGAATTGATGAAGGTGGAGGAGGCTTCTTCCTTGGATTGAACAACAGTAAGGACCATGATTGCTTGAGCCCGTAAAATCCAATCCAATCTAATTGTAATTTGGTAGGCCTCTATTTATATAGAGTGCTAGTATTGGTGAATCCAATTCTTTATTCTTTGCTTGCATTTTTCGCTTTTGGATTGGATTGAGTGGGGTTCTTTGCTTTCTTAAATGGAAATCATGTTTACAAGGACTTGTTTTTTTATTTTTGTTTTTAATTCCTTTCCTGCTTAGGCCCATCTAATCATACTTTGCTTTCAAGAACTGTTTGGTGTTTCTTTAGAGGAGAAAAGCTGATATCATAACGAAACATCACACTCAATCCTTTGGGGCACATCTAATGCGCGTATGGTATAAGGATTTCCTTCCATGTCTTTTTATTGCTTTCTGAGAGAGATCCCCCAGCTAAAGGAATGCATGGTGCTTTTAGTTTGTGCATGTGGACCCCTAATGAAGTGATAAAGAAGATTAGCCTGTTTTGGGCCCCATTGAGGATGGACCATGCCTCAAAACCTTTCATATTGGAAGATTCAAGCAACAAATTGAAAGACTAGACCTGTCCAATTAAGGTAAGTTTCATGGTATGGTCCATCCATAGGGGCCACAACTGACCAATGGCTTGGATCATAGTTCTAAAACTCGGTAACTCAACTCGGAGCTCAACCCAGTTAACTTGACTTGACGAGATTTCGACTCGAGCCACCCTGAAGCTTGGTTGTGAGCATGACTCGGCCATGGGTTTTGAACCCAATGTCTTTATGAGAGGTTACAACTAGAGCTGGGCATTGAGTCGAGTTGGACCACGTTAGGTCTGACCTAACCCGACTCGGTATCGAGTCCATAATGCCTGACCCGATCCGAGTCCAGGTCTGGCCTGGACTAACTCGGATAGAGTCCGACCCATTCACAAGGACCAAGCCGGGTTGGGTCAGCACCGATTTGGGTTAGGTGTGGCGGGTAGGTTAGATTAGATTTAGGTTTATACATATACACACACTATCCGAACCTGAGTTGAGTCGGGCTTCAAATCAAGTCAAGTTAGTACCGAGTCAGATTTTGGGTCACGTCGAGGGAGTTACTAGATGACACGAACTCGACTCGGTGTGAGTTGGGATTGGGTGAATTCTACTTGGCTTGAATTGACTCACCCACTCCGTTCAGTTCAAGTCAAGTCTAAACAAGTCCAATGAGTCGAGTCTGCTGAGTTGAGTTGTCCTATGCCCAACTCTTGTTGCGACCTCTCTAATCAAGATTCCAACTGAGTCATTCGAGTTCGGTGTGACCCCAACCCGAGTGCACAGGCCCGAGTTATGCTCCTCCCAACTTGGACAAACAAAAACCAAGTATAGTTTAATAATTCAACTAGGAGTATATGTGTATAAAATATGTAGTTTAAAACATGGAACTTGTGTTTGTTCAGCTGGAAAATGCTGGTGGTTGGGTTGGGTGAGTTCGAGTCAACTGAGTCCTAACTCGATGAGCCAATCCAAACCAAGTGAGACTCTTCAGCGAGTAACACAGTGACTCGGCTCGATTTCTAGTCTCACCGAGTTCTATAACTATGAATTGTAGTCCACCTGACTAATGGGCCAACCTGATTAAATGGATGGCTTAAATATTTCACATGCTGACATGTGGTGGCGTGTGCATTAGCTTGGGATCATGCACAATGTGAAAATGGAAAAGGTCCATGGCCCACTGTATAAAATAAAAATAAAAGAAGCAAAAGTCTGTTAACATCCTCTGATGGTCGGATAATCAGAGCCCTTGATTAGAGAAAAAAGGGTCTTTCCATCTACAGGCCTTGGATTCGAGGGCTGTAATCATCTAGTTTAGTTGATTTTGGGATCGTGCAATTCATGATGGACCTCTCGTACGCGGGACCCATAGATGGAATGATCGCTTGCGTTGGAATATATGGTGATTTCATTGGAGCTGTGTGGGGCCCATTGTGATTTTATGTGGAATCCAAACCATGAATCTGGTGTGAATCCATGAGCACTGTACATCCTAAGAATCATTCCTATCAGAAGATCATGTGGGACGCACTACAGGGAGCAACGTAAAAATCACGCCTAGAGCCTACATTAATGTTCACTTGTTGTGGCTGACCCACATTTTGGAATGGCTTTATGTTTGTTGGGTCCCTTACTCCTGGTGAGAAGAACCTGATTGATCGATTGGATGGCATATATACAACACGGTGAACCCCACGTTCCATCTGGAAGTTTCTATGGTGGGCCTCCCCTCCCCAATGTCCCTGATTGTTTCCTTTGGTGTAGCTCATCTGAGTAATGGATTAGGCTGGATTTTGGGATCTAGACCTAACATTGGGAGGCACAGCTAATGGACGGCTTGGATGGTACCACACGTCACAGCACACCCCATAAAGCTGGAACAAATTACAGTCCCATCCAACGAATGAGATAATTCCCTGGTAAAAAACACCTGGTGGAGATGGTCGCAATTGGTCAGCTTCGAGATGGGTTGGGCTGTACTAGGCCCACATATCAGTTTCCTGACCGTTGAGAAGGATAAATAGGCCGGTACCTCTTATTTGTTATACAACACTTTGGAAAAATCATGGTCCACTGATCCAGACTGTTGTTATTATGGGCCCCACTAGGAAATGTACATGCAGAAAAAATCTAGAAAATGAGAAAATTTTAGTCCTTGCAACTTTGCGAGTCGGGTTGGGTTGACGGTCAACGAAGCCCAACCTGACATCAAAATGGGTCAACCCATGGCCCAGGCCCAATCCAATTTACAATGTCCTCACCCCTGGCCCTAATTCCTCTCACGTTGATGATATGGAATGTTCGGTGTGGCCTCATCCAATGTACATGGGACGTCCATCTCAATATTAGGACCCATTACCAATGGCCATGCTTCAAAAAATGGCACGTGTCGAGCTTGTTTGACAACTTGTGTTTGGAATGTGTTGATGCAAGAATCTAGACCACCCTCGTCGGACCTCCAAGCACCTGCACAAGAGAAGAACAAAGGAGACCCTGGCTAGGGCAGGGGACCCTCCGATGCCAAAGTCAAGCTAGGAATCTGGGTCTATTCGTGTAAAAGGGTTTAAGGCGAGAAATCCTACATACCTTTTTATGTAAATGGGCCCCTTATTTATAGTGTTCGTACGGCAGGATAGTCCATAATCTTAGGCACGATCTTAGCCGTTAGACGAGATATGTGAGAGTGATGAATGTCGGTAGTTACCCTGGAATCACGCGGTGGACGGTTACATGTAAGTGATGGGTATTAGCAATTACCTTTGAATCGTACATAGCCGAGGAAGATCATCCGCTCAGTCGAGGAGGTATGTCGGCACAGTTCTAGTTGAGATGTCATAGGTCGGCACGATATGGACCCCTTATCTTGTCCGAGAGATGGACTCATATATGAGTAATCCGAGGAGGCTATTCGGACTCATGAAAAAGTTAAAGGCTACAGAAATTGGACATCACAAATATTCGAGCTGAACCTTCGTTTACTTGTATCAAAACCGAGCTGGATCAACCGATTGACCGAATGAAGTCGACCTGAATTGAGCCGAGCTAATCCCATGGATCAACTGGTTAGGGGTTGCTATGAGGAGCTCGGAAGTTTGGCACTGGTCGTCTAGTATTTTCGATTTTGCTGAACTGAGAGTTAAACCTATCTTCACATCTGTTCCATTTGTTCTCGACAAGCTCTTCTTCAACTTCACCAACCCGATCAATCCCTTGGGCATGTCCTGGTAGAGGACCTTAGGACAATTCTTGTGATATATAGTGGGGAGCTCGGGGACATGTACTGTGGAGGACTAAGCTTGGGGGCACAAAGTCTTCCATCTCTGGATGAGATGGCGAATGAGCATATGCTCGTCAGCCCGAGCCGACACTGAGGATGGTTGGATTATATTTCCCCACAACATAATGCATTATATTCAACCTAACAATTACCATGGAAGCTAAGCATTTGATTAAGTAAATCATCATAAATATGTAAGACTCTTATTAGATGGGCCACACATGATCATCAGTTTTGATCTGACCGCTAGATTATTTAGATCGAGCATTTTAGTGCACTATAGTTATGATTATTGTCAATAGGTTTGGGGTGAGATGCTTGAACCATAGTCCCTATACACGGTTATTAAGCCGAATATGTAGACCTAACGCATGGAGACTCTAAAAGAGAAAAGTATGATGGGTAAGCTTCTCTAGCTCTCTTTCTTATAAATAAATGTCTTGATTGCTTAACCAACCCAAGAAAAAAAAACCCTAATCCCATTGAAGGTTCTTCCGAGAGTATTAGGTGCGAAAGATTAAGATTCCAATAGGTTATATCATAAAATCAGGAATGTCTTTCCACTCAAGTATACTTTAAGGTTATGACATTGAATCTTTATTATTGATGTATAGATGATCCATCAATTCCATAATATATGTATAATAAACTACTTTGAAATTGTATACATATGTGGCACTTTAAATATTTGTTGTAACAAGACAATTAAAATATATACTTAATGAGTTAATTTTGAGCCTTAGTTGGGCAAAAAAATAGGCACATTAGTTTTATAGTAAAGCAAACCTCAAATTCTAGAGATGATTAAAGCTATCCAATCTCCAACATGTATTTAGGATTGATCTAAGAACAAACCACTCTTCAAACAACACTTTATTTGAGAAAGAAAACAAGAAAAAGAAGAAAGAAACTAAACACAATACATAAAATAATTTATCTAAGGCTCTGTTTTAATGATTTTTTTTCTTACAATGATCTTTTGAAAATAAGATAGAATTTCTAAACCTCCAAATCTATAGATATATGATAAGATGGCAAGGATCACCTAATCCAGACTGTTGCATACTTTCTATCAAAGAGTGTCAACCATTGATCGTTTATATTTTTCAATGATGGCCCTTGATAAGATGGCAAGGATTGCCTAGTTGGTTTTGATTTTTAATCCTTAGCAGTCTATGGGATGGTCCTTTAGATGAACAGTTCCACTCATACACATTCCTGTCATCCTAGAGGAGTCAAATGGTTCAACGGTGTCATTTTCCATCCAAGCTTGCAAACATCAATTGAAAACTGCTAAAAATGGTATGGCTAGGATTTTCTGATCAGAAAATCTTTAAAGTATGATTTGTGTAGTGGTTGACTGTATCAACAATCTAAGAGACATGGTGGGCCTCACTTTTGAAAATGAAAATCGAGGATTCTTTTCTCATTTTTAACTGTCCTTAGGATGGTAATAGAGTGAAGAACGATTCATTTGCTCACACCATGTTAATCCATGTTTACATCGATTTTTAGTACATTTATATAGATCAATGAGATGTTGCCATGTGTTGGAACTATGCGTTAAATAATGGGTGAAATCAATTCCCCCTCAAGATTACATACCATCACATTAGTCAAGTATAGTTTAAATAAGAAAATATACAAAATAATCCACGATACAATCTTATTTGAATGCGTGAATGCACATCAATTGGGGATGCTTATCCAATTGGCTTTTGGGAAAAATCTACTGATGGGGAGAAACCCACATGCAAGTGGTCAGTCACCAATGAAAATACATCAAGTACGTGTGTAGTGACTAGCTCACACAAATTGGGTCGATTATCGGTGATGTGAAAGCTAGTGACAAAGGATACATGATACAACATCCAAAATTAGTCATATACCCGTCATCGCCCGTATGTCATGAACGTAGAATGGATGATTAGCCCAACCATTATTATTCTAATTGTAAACAACCATATTAAGAAAGCTTAAGGGTCACTGGGGGGGTCATCACCCAATATGCTGACAGTTTGAGCATAATGTCTCATACCACCATCCTCGACTCATGAGATGTAAGACCCGTATCTTAGTCTGTACCATTTCATGAACTTCCGCGGTCTTGCCGATTGAATTTCGGTAACCTTCGATCCTTAACCGATATCGACGCGCGACCCTGATTCATATGCCGACAACCCGAGTCGACTCAACCCAAGACCAATACCATAGCGACCGCGCCGTCGTTACGGTTCCGATGCCGCGACTCGCGCTCCGAGGCGATACCCTGGTCAAGAGTTGTAGACCAACGTTCGATGTGAGAAAAACGCCACGCGTTGTGAAACCCAAGAGAATCTCTATGATGTGTTACATCAATCACATCAATCCATCAATCCATCACGTGTCAAGTACACATCACTTTCACCACTTTTCCCAAGCAACCACAAAAGTCTTCCTAACACATACCTTTCTTACACAAATGCTACAAAAGTCTTCCATGCCCATGCCTTTTCTTACACAAAAGGCCTCAAAAGTCAAAAAGCTCTTATACACCCATCACCACTACATCCATCCATCACTCTCTCTCTCTCCCTTTACAACTCTCCCTCTTTCTCTCTTTCTCATTTCAAATCTCCAACCAACCAAAATCCCAAGCTCCATGGGTATGGAATTTCTCCAAGCTTCCTAAGCTCCAAATGTGGCCCACTTTCCTACCCCATCATCTCCCATCTCAACCCTCCATTCCTCATCTCATCCATTGAAATCCAAGCTAAGGTGCCAAGGAACCCATAGGAGCAAGAAGATTGGACAGTGGGTGCTAGATCATACTAGTTTTTTCTGTTTTTGAGACGAGCCAAGTGAGGCCAACCGATCAATGGTTTGGATCTCACTTGGGACCCTAAGTTGTGGTCGATGGACCACTTGGATCATCATGATCATTCCATGATGGGGCCATTCTCCATGGACCCCATCTTGATGTTTATTTCTTTAGAAAGGTCATCTAGACCATCCATATTGGTGGGGAAAGGATCCCCACCGTTAATTTTAAATTTTGGTGGTCCCATGTGTTAAGGGACCCCTCCGATTGTATAATTTCTTCAAGGGAGGGCTCATAGTGGCGGAGCCCTTCATCACAAAGCGTGTCCCACTCTCTATGTCTCTCTCCCTCTTTATTTCTTTTTATTTTATTTTATTTTATTTTATTTTATGCAATGGGGTTGTGTGGCCCACTTGAATGGACCCCACCTTGAGATATTTATTTTGTTCAAGTTTTATTCAAGTGGGGCCCACCTTATACGTTGTACCCACGTCACCCATCAGTGGTGGCCCACTTCATCAGGGCCCACCACAATGTATTTAAAAGAACCAAACCGTCTAGCGTCTGGGACGCTGGACGTTTTAAAAAAAAAAAAAAAAAAAGGGAAAGAAGAAAAGAAGGAGGCATTTGGGTGGTCCACTTGCTTAGGCCCCACCGTGATGAATATAAACCATCCAAGCCGTCCATCGTCTTACCCATCCCGTTTTAGGCGTTGAGCCAAGTGATGAGGCTAGTTGGAAGGTCTGGTGGGCCATAGAATTAGAGAGTTGCACCCTTACCATTCAAGATCATTATCTTGTTTTATTTTACTTTTCAATCATTAAAAAAATTCAAACTCTAAACTCTTTGGGCTCGTCTTGGGCCAGGGGAACAAATGGGCAGAGTGGATTCTCATGATGTGGACCCCACACGACGAAAACCCCAAAAAAATTGGGTTTTTTCCATTTTTGCAAGAGGCAATGCCTCTGCCTCTCTGATAAGGAGCAGCTGCACGCTGCTGCGTGCAGCGTCAGCGGGCGGGCTGTTGAACAACCTCCCATGGCTGCTGCCGTGGGCCTCACCATGATGTATATATTTGATCCACTCCGTTCATGAGGTGGGTCCCCTCCTCAGGTGGGCCCCCTCCAAATTTCAGTTCAATCTAGAACTCAGGTGGCCCACACCACATGAAACAGTGTGAATTAAACTCTACCATTTAAAATTTTTTTGGGGCCCACAGACATTCCAGATCAGTCTGAAATTTGTGTTTTCACTCCATCCAGGTCTAAGTGACCTTATGAACGGGTGGGATGGCATCCTAACATTTCAGTGGGCCCCCCATGGGACCCACAATGATGTATGTATTCTAAGTCCACCGTCCAGGCGGACGGTGGCACCCACCTTAATGTATTTGTACTCCCACCGTCCAGTGGACGGTGGGGTCCTTGGTGTGATGTGTGTTCGGTCCTCACTGTCCAGAGACAGTGGGACCCGCCATGATGCATGTGATGCATCCAGACTGTCCATCCACTTGGTGAAATTATTTTAAGGCATGAGTGGCTGATTGGGTGGGCCACTCATGTATGGGTTAGGCCCATTTGATTTATAACAGGCCTATGGGCTAGGCCCATTTGAATTACAAAAGGCCTATGCGTTAGGCCCATTTGATTTATGAAAGGCCTATGGGTTAGGCCCATTTGATTCATATAAGGCCTATGGGTTTAGGCCCACTCGATATGTTCCAAGTCCATAGGACTAGGCCCTTTTGATGTATTCCAAGGCCCATGAAATTGGACCCATTTGATGCATTTTTAAAGCCCATGGAAGTAGGCCCATTTGATATATGTAAGGCCTAGGGGTTTAGGCCCACTTTGATATGCATGCAAGGCCTAAGGGTTAAGGCCCATTTGGCGTACATATGGGGTTTAATTGGTGTGGCCCATTCGTTACCTTTAAGACCCATGAGTTAAGCTCATTTGATGCAATCCAAGGCCCACGGGTTTTGACCCATTGCAATACACATAAGACCCATTGGTGTGACCCATTTATGTGGCCCCTCTGATGAATAAAAGGCCCATAAGATATGGCCCTTTTGATATATATGTAAGGCCCAATGGGATGAACCTACGGTCCATTGCAATGTGTAATTCCAATACAGACTAAGTAGCAATGTTTACAAAGATCGTGCCTTGGGAGCAATGTTGGTTTGACGTCTACATTACAAGTATAATGTTGGTTGGATGTCCACATTACGACTCTCCTTAGGACCCATTACTGGGCCGTACTTGCTGTGTATAGGCCGTCTAGGCCCATCTGCGTTGTAAGAATGGTTCATCACTCATTTACATGTTTAGTATAGTTTCATGACTCATGATCATACGCATCATATGTATGCTTGATATGAGGATTGACTGATCATAGCATATGCCTTTGGGCAGGTTGTTTATGGGCTCCTGGTTAGGCGGTGTTGCCCTACATGAGCGCATAATATGCGCAGGATTTGTTGCATAACTGGATAGTATGAATCATGCATTTCGTATTTGTGTGACATGGTTATTGTACGCCCTAGCAACATCAGGGCCGTAGCCTCCACAGACGCATCGTGGTTGGCAGGATTGGATACCGAAAATCTTGTTCTACATGGGGTGTTATAGATATCCCTGGGTAAAAGTCCCTAAACCCTTATGGTACCAAAAGGTTGCTCCCACGTCTAGACCGAGTGGGTAGATAAGCGCTGAGTGTCGATTACCAGTTGGTTGTGCTCTCCACTGTGTCGTGGTCAGTTGGAAGGGGGTGCGGCCTTACCCGCCCGAGAGTAGGGGGCAATGCTAGGTTGAGTTTGACCAGCTTGAGGAATGGGTCCGCTATCGACGAGTTGCGCCCGATATTGGCAGACGGATAGTGTGGTCTCTTCCACTCACCTTATTGCGCGCGATGTGGCGGCAATCTGGTTTAGAGTGTACTAGACCCCGGTGATATCTCATATTTGAGCTGTATTGATGTATGGACATAGATGAGGATCTGTATGCTTGAGTTGCATTGCACATCGCATGGCCTTGGGGTGGCCGATACCATTCATGTCTTGCATTGCATAGCCTTGGTACGACTCATGATATTATGGATCCATCTGCATATTTCCCATTATTCTGACATTGCATGATCATATTACTACCTTACGCACACACTTTCACCACCCTCTAAGCTTTCTATAAGCTTATACACGACTGTTGCGTGCAGGTAGCGTTGGTTTGCAGCAGTGCTGAGGCAGGAGCACGTTGCAGATCGTTTTGGAGTTTTTGTTCTTTACCATTGTATTTCCCTTTATACTCATTATACTTGTAAAGTTTTTTTTTATCATAGTGAAAATGTAATGGAGTTCTTGATTGTTGTTTGTGAGTTATGCCATTGGTTATGCTTATTACGAATCAAACTGATATTGAAAATCCTCCTCGTAGCATCCCAGGATCGGAACCTGGCGAATGGGAGCTAGGAGCCAAGAATGGGGTTCTACGGAGGCTGTCGACGCCGGATTCGGCGATCGGGAATTTTGTGAGCCCAGTTTCTGAGTTTGGGGCGTGACATGAGACTCCAACTCTAATTTAATGGTAACCTCTTCACCTAATGGTCAATCATAATTCAATAAGTGGAACTTGCCATCACAAGATTATATAAAAATAATTCATCAAAGCCATATAAGGCAAATAGTTTATCAAAGTTACATGAGGCAAATATTTCATCAAAGCCACATAGAACAAATAGTCCATCAAAGGATATGATAAAAATGGATTATTCCCAAAAACCACATAGGCTCAAATGATTTAACCAAAAAAAAAAAAATAGTAAGTCCACAACAAAATTCATTTAATCCATTGGACAAAAATGCCACTAGTTCAAGAGGCCATTATAATCTCAATCAATCAAGTTTACACCCCAATTCTGGATATACATATATAAATAGAATTTTTCACTAATCAATGTAGCAATTCAAGCTTCATAAATAATACACAAGTATAAGAATATATTTATGTACAACATAAAAGTACTTGTACTAGATAAATATTAAGCATATGATTTGAGGATCTATTCTCATAACAAACACAGGTAAACATTAAGTATAAATATCAATTAGTAGTTAAAATTAAAAAGAAAAACTATCACTTAAACTAACATAAAAGCAACAAGTCTAGAGGAAAAAGGTCATCACCTTGCAAGTCAAATTGCCTACTAATCTTGCTAGGGAATGCGTACGCCTTTAGATTTGAATTCTCTTATTGATTGGCTAAAATACAATTTCGTGCCTTAAGGGCGAATTATACCCTAAATTACCACAATAAATGGTTAGGATTAAAATTATGGTCTAAATCATGCAATCTAATGAACTCTAATCTATACTTTAATATAGAGTTACGGTTTCAAAATATCCGTGTTTTGTAATTATCTAATCAACTAATCAATTCTACATTTCTACACAAGGTCATAGAGGTCACTCACCCTCAACTTGAGATTGTACTTGTTGACTCAGATCAACTAGATTGTCGACTTGATTCAACTCAATTCTTCATAGACATGCATGCATAGTTTTAATTAACAAAGAAGAAATTGAGAGATTTCCAATTCCTTCATAAAATTAGAAAATTAACTCATTACTCTAGTTTAAAGTTCTTATTTGAACACCCTGAGATATTAGAGAGATGGCATACCTCAATCAACCGAGTCAATCTAACCTGGGACTTAACCCAATCTTAACTTGGCTGAACTCAGCTGAATCAAGTTAAACTAGGCTAAACTCAGTTGAACTCGCCTACCACTACCACCCTTCTCCTTTTTCTTCTCCCACTTCTTCTCTCTTATTAGAATACACTTTAACAAATCTGGATTGTGACCAGAAAACTCGTTAGAGAGCCCGTGTTAACAAGTTGATATGGTGCTTAACTTAGTAGTGAGTTGTGCCAACTGCTTCCAACTCGTCCCGAGATTAGATCCGACAATGTCCCAAGGTGAACTGGGACCCCTCCCATGTGAACTGTAGGTATTGCCAGAATCCTTTTAGCAGAGATGACCCGAATCAAGCCAACCTCACCTTGGTAGCGAGTCAGGCTCCCGAATCCGATCCGTTTCCACAGCTACACCACAGCCACCGCTTCTCTCACACTCCATCTTCTCTCCCATTCACTTCTTCTCTTTTCCTTGTTGCTTCCTCTTCTTTCTCTACTCGGACGGTCTCCACCACTCGATTTAGATCCAAGACCAAATGTCACAACAAGACACAGATTTGCCCGACTCGACAACTACAGCATTGAGTCAATTGGGTCAAACTTGATATGACAACTGGCTTGGATTATGGACAAATGTTGGATCAGATCTGGCTTGAGAAACTGATCACTACACCATGATTGGGTGGGCCCAATAAACAATCATGAAGGTTTTAATGGGCGGATAATTCCTCTCAACTGTTATATGTGGTGTGGCTCACCTAAGTCATGGATTTGACCTGATTTTTAAGCCCATGGCCAACCATGGAATGGTGCATCTGACACACATCACGGTGGGGCCCACACAACTCTTCCCATGAGGTCGAGGTCTACATCATACTACCAATCCCCCCCCCCCCCCCCCCACACACACTCACACACAACTCGAACCCATGTTTAGTCAGATTTCGGATCGAGTCGAGTCGAGGTACTGAGTGACTCGAATTTGACTTGATTAGAGTTTGAATTGGGTGAAGTCTACTCGGTTCAGATCGACTCACCCATTCAATTCAAGTCGAGTTGGGTCTAAAGGAGTCGAACAAGTTGTGTCTGCCGAGTTAACTGAGCTCGTGCCCAACTCTATACATAAATGAAGGGAAAACACAAATATCAGCTTGATTCAAAACTTTTATGGCCCACAAAAAGTTTTTAATTGGCATTCACCAGGTTTCCTATAGTGTGGTCCACCTGGGATTTGTATCTGCCTCTTTTTTAGGCTCATGCCGTATATGAGTCAACAAAACAAATGGACATCGTAGATATAGAATGCATGCATTGAGGTGGGCCCCATGGTCAGGTTCCACCCACATCACTGGTTCTAGGGTCCCATCCCAGTCGCACCGGCTCTTGGAATGGTGAGTATGCAGGTTTCAATGCGTACTATTTTGCATGCTCATGCAGGATGCATGTCGCTAGGGACTATGGGCCCATCATGATATATGTGTTTTATCCACGCCGTCCATCCACTTTGCCAATTTATTTTGGGGCATAATCCCAAAATTGAAGCATATCCAAATCTAAATTGGATCGCACCACAGAAATAGTGAGGATAATGATGGCCATCATTGAAACCTTCCTAGGGCCCATAGTGACGTTTATTTGTCATCCAACTTGTTCATGAGTCCCAATAGACCTAGATGAAAGGAAAAAAACAAATATTAGCTTAATGTAGGCCTTAAGAAATCTTTAATGATTGGGGTCTAATCCCTATTGTTTGATTAGGGTTGGATGATCTGAGAATGATGACATGCTTATTCTTATATAGAGATGGATTGAGTTGCCTCTTAAACCTGTATGAGTTTTTTTTTGTAGTAGATTAGGTGTTACCCATATTAATGGGCATTTTCGTACTCATGGGCCCTACCTTAATGTATGTGTTGTACATCCATGTCATTCATCAATTTTTTTAGTTTGTTTTAGGGTAAACTCTTGTGAGTCTTCCATAGAGGCATGAGTAAGGACCCCACAGCCAAATTTAATGCCCACGATTATAATTTTTTTGAGGGCTACAAAAGTTGTGGATCAACTTCATTCTGACATTGTGATTGCCGCCATATCCTCAATAACTGCTTGACTTTGGGTGTGCAGGGTACTTTGTTGTGAGCTCTCCTTCTGTTCCAGTGTTTTGGGTGTTTGTCTCTCATTTTGTGTAACATCCCGAAAATTGGGGGTTGAGCATAAACTCCACTCCCGAGTTTCAGAACATCACTTATACAACATAAATGCTTATGATTGAATGTTGTCTATGTTAGTGTATTAAACATGAGTGGGATTAAGCCAAAACAGCATATCATACTCCAGAGACAGTTGAATTATACGAGCGGAAGACTGTGATAGTATATATAACATATATAGACTGTTGTAAGTCTCCAGAGTGTGAACATGTTACCAGGTTAAATACATACATGTATACTCCAAAAATGAACAAAAAGAATATACATGAGTGCTCCAAAAGAGCAAAATGACAAGTTTCATGGCGTCTAATCAACCTCCCTGTAATCTCGTCGATCAGAACACGGTCTACATAGACCCGCCTGATAGCTGCATATAAGAGAAACCCTCCTCATCATCATGAAAGTCCGGCTCTGCTTCACAAGCAGCGCCATCATCTGAAACTAAAACAAGGACTGGTTGATGTGTACAACACCGTCCCGTAACGTGCGAGTGAGTGATCAACTCAGTGGAATCATAGAGCAAAGATTAGCATGTTATCAAATCAATCACGCAATAATGGTAAAGCAAGTAATCAAACATTCCTAAATACTATGATTAATTCAAGGATGAGATGCAATAATGATGCATGCCCTCACCAACATATTTCCTCATGCGACACCATCTTACATTCGCGGCATGCTTTCGTCCCTCAAGTGCTCCACATCTTTCAAGCACATGCAATGCGATATGGGCATGATTACCGAGTTGTTATTAGTCCTTTTCATACAGCAGGATTGGAAAACTAAGGTACCTCCCTTATATCATTCCCAAATAAGGATCCTATCTAGGGTTGTCACTCCTAATTAATCTCATATGATGATGTAGTTTTAGGTCGCTGCAAGAGCTATCAGGGTTGTTACACGCACTTGTTGCACCGCTCCCCCATCACCTTATGAATACAGGCCTAGTTTATACTCTTTTTACTACGGAAAGGCTCGTCGCCTCTCCGCAGATTCAGAGTATGCTCGAGGTCACTACAAAGGGCTGTCAGGGCTGTTACAAGCACTCGTTGCACCGCTCCCCCATCACCTTATCAGTGTAGGCCGACGGCTTGAATATAGTGTCCCATACCACCATAATCGGCTCACGAGTCTGGATTGCTCACTGGTCACTACGGGGAGGCTCGTGGCCCCAGCGTAGGCCGACAGCTCGACCACGGTGTCCCATACCATCATGCCCGGCTCATGAGTCTTAATGGATCAAGGTACCATGGTTATCAAAATTTTTACTGGTAAGTTCAGTACCCTAGGTTCAAGCAATTATGACCAATACAAGGTGAACATATAATGGTCAGTCAGGTTACTTGACGAGTTCGACTAGTACGAGTGCACCTCAAGCCGAACGACATGAAGTGCATAAACACCTCGTGTGGCCTAACCACTGCCGTCAGTCAAAGCACGACTCGGGTTCGTCAACGCGTCCTTCGTGGCGAATAGGATCCAACCATGAATTCTAGTTTGTTACCGACTGCCTGGACTAGAGTATAACCCCAAGCACATATAATGTGAATCAATAATCATATAAGATAAACAGAATGTAAATAACAAGTAATTCAAGCATGTTAGCAACGTGTTGTAAGATTCAACATAAGCAATTTAACCATACACAAGCATTTCATGTATATAAGATAGTCAATTTAAATATAACAAATATGGAGAAAATCATATACATCATCAAAATAGTTGAGAAATCCTATCTCAACACTAATCTACAACCTCATTTACTCAATACTTATACAAACATTTATACAAACACTTAGTCTACACACATTAGTCTACATAGCATATGTCGGCCAAAATATGCGTTAGGGCGAATCTCTTCGCCAAAAAGATCATACACGCATAACTAGCAGAGATACACGGCAAATACTCATGGCAATCTTATCAGCAAAATTCATACGTATACGGTATTTGCTACAAATACCTAAAATATCCTAAATCTCATATTCTTCGTACGTATTCGAAATGAAAAATAGACAGCATGTTCTACATGTCAAACAACATCCTTGTCAACAATCTACCATTAAACGGCATTGAAAGCTTTAAAAACAGGTAACCTAAGTATCTAAAATTCGCACCTTACGCCGTAGAAGTGTAACGAATTCAATAGAAACTCTAAGTCTTTGTCAACGACTGATTGACAAGCTACAGTATGATTTAGGTTAGCTACTTCACCACTTGTACCAATTGAAACCCTAGAACAGGTTAGGGTTAGGCTTTCTTACCTAGGAACGAAGCCGGAGTCGCCGGAAAAGTGATTAGATCGTGATGGTTAAGCATGTAGGATAGCAGGGTAGAATTGCAGAAAGATCCTCCCACTTCTCTCACACTTTCTCTCTCTTTTCTCTGTACTCTCTCCTAGGTTTTTTCAAATTCGTATGGGATGAGAGAGTAGACTCAGGGCCATGGTATACTTAGGTTATGTCCAAATACGGACTATTCCATCTCAACGGAGCACTTTTGGAGGTCCTGTTACTAAATGCGGTCGAACTTAAGCTCATAGATGCTGGATCTTAATTAAGTTAAGTTTTCAGTTCGATCGGATTTCCAGATCGACCGTGGCGGACCAGTTTCAGTTCAGCGATTACCGAAACTCGATCAGGGTCATAAGTGTTATGACATGTATGAGCCACCTATCCTGATCCGAGGGTGAATTTGGGTTGAAATCTAACGGTCAGAACGCTTAGAAACATCACGTAAGCGACACGTTCCAGATTACTTAAAATTATAGTTAATTTCTTAAAAATCTTTTTTTTTCTCACTCTCTTCACTCCGGACTTAAGGAAATGGTCTTAAGACATCGTTTGGCCTTGATTTTCGAAGAGATAGTCAAGTCCAACTAGGCGGTCATACTGGTCTAAGTTCATCACTATCAGACTTTTAATGTGTGGTCTAGATCCAATACGGAGTTTCAAAGTGCTCCCGAGAGTAAACGAGAATAGAGATTGATCCAAAATTTTAGGATAGCGTAGCGTTACTGATTCTACAGGTTTGGGGTCTTACAGATCGTATTTAAAGTAGTTGGTGCTTATTTCACAGGTAATCTAGTGTAGCGCTAGTTAATTCACATTAAATTTCTAAAGAATTCCGTTCTAAATGATTTCTTTGGCTTTAAACTTGGGTTATGAGACGTTACCAAGGTGTTATGGTTGACCCATTGCCTAAGGACATCTAAATTCGGGTTAACAAAAATCTGGGGTGTTATAATCTAGCCCCCTTAAAATAAAATTTCATCCCCGAAATTGCCTAAGGATAATAAGGAAAGATTAATTATTTCTTTTGCCTAAGTTTTGTTGATTTTAAGTTTCTATACGTGGTAGGGTGTATACGATATATATTAGTCTGGTTCCTTTTGGTCTACCCCCTTTAAAAACTTACTTCTTTATCCATTTCTTACACCCTGATGGTTTGCTACAATTTATTTCTTTACCTATTTGGAGTCTTGATGACAATTTTCAACTATATGGAGTAAGATATATGTTTTAAATGGTCGACCAATACGGAGAAACGGTTGTATTGGCTTGATCCTTGATACTTCGATCACCTACTTGACCAGGGTAGAAGGCTCATCGTATCCCTTCCTGGTCCTGGTGGCTCCTGGTCTTCTGCTCGGCCAAGCAGTGAGTCCATTGATAGTCGCCCAGGATTGAGAATTGGGTCAAGCTGCGAATGCTTCGCAATTGTATAGTTTAGTAACTCCGTAGTCCGATCACTCTAAAAGCTTAGGGAATGCCCATCACGAAATTGTTCAAATTACCTATGTAGAAGGTTATCCTTTGGGTCTTGGTTTAAGAGAGTCCTCGTCTTGGTCCAAAGTAGGAGTTAATACATAGCTTAATAGATCATCTTAAAAGAGTTTCTAATTGTATAGAGTGGGCCAAGGCTATGAATGGATTCAACGCTTAAGCCTTAATTTATTTCCCTTAATGACTTCATCAGTGACATTCTAATGAAGATTCAGGTTATATCTAATGACCTAACCTTACGTCTAACATGAATCAATTTCCTTCGATCCTGGGTCAGTGGGGCATGGGTCCACCACGCTTCCGCTGCGCTACTCTGATCCAGCAGTCGTATTAGCTGACCTAACTAGGTTGGGCTCATAATGTCCTACCCTCCTTAAAAATTTATTTCTACTCTCAAGGCTTAAGAATCTATGTCTCGATCCGTATGTCAGAACGAAGTATAATTTAGGACCTATCCTTGACATGAAAGCATTGACACATATGGTTATAGAAATGAGCCTAGTCTCTATTGTGGTTGATTTCAGGGGCAGGTGTGAGTTGGTGGCAAGATGTCTAATTCTCTACTGACTATATGTCCTTAACATTTCTCAAGGATAAAGCAATAACTTTTGGTTATAGGTAGTCGGGCCAGCACGGAAGGAAAGTTGTGTAGTAGGTCTGAGTCGGATACATAGATTTTCGGACAGAAAATTTATCGTATCAGTTCTTAATCCTAGTCGATCCCGATCTTCTGCTTGATCAGAGCATTGGATTTATTGGTAACTACCAGGATTAAGAAGTCAATTCAAACCGCAAATACTTCGCTTATATATAATTTCTCTACTTCGTGTTTCCAATTGTATTAAGTCCTTAGGAGGGAAAATCTAAGGGGTGTGCTGGTTTATCCTAGGATTTGATCTGAGGGGTATATAAGTTTTCCCCCAAACGTGACTGGTTCTAAGTCAAGCAAGCTTCCTAAGAGTTACTAAAGAAGCCCATAAGTATTAAGGGGATTCGGCGAAGGGATGAGGTCTCACTCTAACCTAATCAAGCCAACTAAGTCTATATTCCAATTACCTTAGCAACATCAGTCCTTTACATTCCTCAGTATAACTAGTAACTTAGTCTTATCTTATGCGTAGCGGCAATTCACTAGTTGTAATCCAAAGTCTATGTTTATACGCTAGATGGTTTCATATCATTTCTAATACCAGAAATTATTTTATCGCTTAGGATCAAAAGTTGTCTAATTGAAATTGAGTTGCTCGAACTTGAATTTCACTGCGCTTGAGCACTACACACATGCTCATACTTGCTAAGAAAGTCCTAGGGTTCACGTTATTCACGTTATTAATTTATTGAATTTCCTACACTGTCAAATCCTTTAATATCTAAGGGTACCACTTTTCGGTTTAAACTCTAAGGGCCTGATTGGTTTTTAAGTTTTGCGTTGCTTAGTCCGCCTCGGGATTGGAATTGACATGTTTAGAAGGAGGGTGGGGTGAGATTAAAATTAATTTAATAGGCTTTGGAAAATGAGCCTTGTGTTGGAAAGTGTGAGATGGGATTTTCAAATCCCATGATGAAAATTTGTAAGTGTAATTTGAAAGAAAAATCCTGGAATTTATTGTTAATTGCATACATTCCAACCATGGCATTGGAAACCGTGGGATACACCCAATCTAGGGACAATACCTTGCACATGCATTTCTTGCTACTTTTATAATTCCATTAGCCCTAATCCTACTTATTGCAGTTGGTCGAACGAGCCCAAAATGTCCCATCATTTGGAGGTGGTGTAGGTTATGGACATAAAAATGTGGGTTTCGTGCCTAAATAAGGGGGGTATAAGGAAGGTGGAGAGTTGTAAAGAATAGTGGTGGATGAGTGTAAGATGTAGAAGAAGATGGAAGCTTGAGTGAATAGAAGTGGGGATATGAGATCATTTTATAAGGTCTCGGTTACGTATGGGCTATTCTACGGTAGTTAATCTCGCCCGTCGGCGACACTTGGGATGCTAATGTGGTTTCTAGATTCCATCACCCCTTTCCTAAGTCAGAGTGCGTCAGTGTGCATCGTGTTACCATAACCCAGGTCCAGTTTAATCAAAATCATGCTCTGATACCACCTGTAACATCCCAAAAATTGGGAGTTGAACATAAACTCCACTCCCGAGTTCCAAAACATCACTTATGCAACATAAATGCTTATGATTGAATGTTGTCTATGTTAGTGTATTAAACATGAGTGAGATTAAGCTAAAATAATATATCATACTCCAGAGACAGTTAAATTATAACATATATAGACTGTTGTAAGTCTCCAGAGTGTGAACAAGTTATCAGATTAAATATATACATGTATACTCCAAAAATGAACAAAAAGAATATACATGAGTGCTCCAAAAGAGCAAAATGACAAGTGTCATGACGTCTAATCAACCTCCCTGTAATCCCATCGATTAGAACACGGTCTATGTAGACCCGCCTGATAGCTGCCTATAAGAGAAACTCTCCTCATCATCATGAAAGTCCGGCTCCGCTTCACAAGCAGCGCCATCATCTGAAACTAAAACAAGGACTCGTTGGTGTGTACAACACAGTCCCATAACGTGGGAGTGACTGATCAACTCAGTAGAATCATAGAGTAAAGATTAGCATGTTATCAAATCAATCACGCGATAATGGTAAAGCAAGCAATCAAACATTCCTAAATACTGTGATTAATGCAAGGATGAGATGCAATAATGATGCATGCCCTCACCAACATACTCCCTCATGCGACACCATCTTACGTTCACTGCATGCTTTCGTCCCTCAAGTGCTCCACATCTTTCAGGCACATGCAATGCGATATGGGCATGATTACCGAGTTGTTATTAGTCCTTTTCATACAACAAGATTAAAAAACTAAGGTACCTCCCTTATATCATTCCTAAATAAGGATCCTGTTTAGGGTTGTCACTCCTAGTTTATCTCATACGATGATGCGGTTCTAGGTTGCTGCAAGAGCTGTCAGGGCTATTACACGCACTCGTTGCACCGCTCTCCCATCACCTTATCAATACAGGCCTAGTTTATACTCTATTTACTACGGGAAGGCTCGTCGCCTCTCCGCAGATTCAGAGTATGCTCGAGGTCACTACAAAGGGCTGTCAGGGCTGTTACAGGCACTCGTTGCACCGCTCCCCCATCACCTTATCAATGTAGGCCGATGGCTTGAATATAGTGTCCCATACCACCATAATCGGCTCACGAATCTGGATTGCTCAATGGTCACTATGGGGAGGCTCGTGGCCCCAACGTAGGCAGACAGCTCGACCACGGTGTCCCATACCACCCTGCCCGGCTCATGAGTCTTAATGGATCAAGGTACCACGGTTTCAGAGTTTTCACTGGTAAGTTCAGTACCCTGGGTTCAAGCAGTTATGACCAATACAAGGTGAACATATAATGGTTAGTCGAGTTACTTGACGAGTTCGACTAGTATGAGCGAACCTCAAGCTGAACGGCATGAAGTGCATAAACACCTCGTGTGGCCTAACCACTACTGTCAGCCAAAGCACGACTCGAGTTCGTTAACGCGTTCTTCATGGCGAATAGGATCCAACCACGAATTCTAGTCTGTTACCGACTGCCTGGACTAGAGTATAGCCCCAAGCACATATAATGTGAATCAGTAATCATATGAGATAAACAGAATGGAAATAACAAGTAATTCAAGCATGTTAGCAATATGTTATAAGATACAACATAAGCAATTTAATCATACACAAGCATTTCATGTATATAAGATAGTCAATTTAAATATAACAAACATGGAGAAAATCATATACATCATCAAAATAGTTGAGAAATCCTATCTCAACACTAATCTACAACCTCATTTACTCAATACTTACTTATACAAACACTTAGTCTACACACATTAGTCTACATAGCATATGTCGGCCAAAATATGCATTAGGGCTAATCTCTTCACCAAACAGATCATACACGCATAAGTAGCATAGATACACGACAAATACTCATGGCAATCTTATTAGCAAAATTCATACGTATACGGTATTTGCTACAAATACCTAAAATACCCTAAATCTCATATTCTTCGTACGTATTCGAAATGAAAAACAGACAGCATGTTGTACATGTCAAACAACATCCTTGTCAACAATCTACCATTAAACGGTATTGAAAACTTTAAAAACAGGTAACCTAAGCATCTAAAATCCGCACCTTACGCCGTAGAAGTGTAACGAATTCAATAGAGACTCTAAGTCTTTGTCAACGACTGATTGGCAACCTACGGTATGATTTAGGTTAGCTACTTCACCACTTACACCAATTGAAATCCTAGAACAGGTTAGGGTTAGGCTTTCTTACCTAGGAACGAAGCCGGAGTCACTGAAAAAATGATTAGATCGTGATGGTTAAGCACGTAGGATAGCAGGGTAGATTGGCATGAAGATCCTCCCACTTCTCTCACACTTTCTCTCTCTTTTCTCTCTTCTCTCTCCTAGGTTTTCCTAAATTCGTATGGGATGAGAGAGTGAGGGTTTAAGGTCCTTATATAGGCCCAAAACTCTCTAAATTAGACTCAGGGCCATGGTATACTTAGGTTATGTCTAAATACGGACTGTTTCGTCTCAACGGAGCACTTTTGGAGGTCCTGTTACTAAATGCAGTCGGACTTAAGCTCATAAATGCTGGATCTTGATCAAGGTAAGTTTTCATTTCGATCGGATTTTCAGATCGACCGCGGCGGACCAGTTTCAGTTCATCGGTCACCGAAACTCGATCAGGGCCACAAGTGCTATGAAATGTATGGACTACCTATCCTGATCTGAGGGTGAATTTGGGTTGAAATCTAACGGTCAGAACGCTTAGAAACATCACGTAAGCGACACATTCCAGATTACTTAAAATTATATTTAATTTCTTAAAAATCTTCATTTTCTCACTCTCTTCACTCCGGACTCAAGGAAATGGTCTCAAGACATCGTTTGGCCTTGATTTTTGAGGAGATAGTCAAGTCCAACTAGGCGGTCATACTGGTCTAAGTTCATCGCTATCAGACTTTTGACGTGCGGTCTAGATCCAATACGGAGTTTCAAAGTGCTCCCGAGAGCAAACAGGAATAGAGATTGATCTAGAATTTTAGGATAGCATAGCGTTATTGATTCTACGGGTTTTGAGTCTTACAGATTCTATTTAAAGTGGTTGGTGCTTATTTCACAGATAATCTAGTGTAGCGCTAGTTAATTCACGTTAAATTTCTAAAGAATTTCGTTCTAAATGATTTCTTTGGCTTTGAACTTGGGTTATGAGACGTTACCAAGGTGTTATGGTTGACCCATTGCCTAAGGACGTCTAAATTCGGGTTGGTAAAAATCTGGGGTGTTACATTTTGGTCTTCTTCCTGACCCAGGATGTGAGCCTTTTCTAGTATTGTTCTCCTCCCTAGGATGTGAGGCCTTTTGATTTTTCTTTCTTACTCTCCTAGTGTTTTAAGACAAATCTTTGCCTTACTTTTTTCTTGGTGCTAATAGCTCCTCTATGTATTTTTAGGCTTTTTACCTCTTGGAAATAATAAATTCTAGGCTTACCTTTTAAAAAAATGCCGTGGATCAAGGTCTATTTTCCTTTCATCTAGTTTGTTTTTATCCAAATAACCCTAAGGTGTGACCATTTTAAGAAAATAGCTTATATTTTCGTTATTTTTTTATTTGACCTTTTTGACATTTTTTTTTTAAAGAATTAAAATACCCTTACCTTTATGAGCCGCCCCTACTTGCTTTTACTTGTAAGAGAAACTTCATAGCCCCTAATTTCATCGCATCTTATGGCCATCATGTAATGGTTGGACCCACTTGAAGGGAAATCTAATTCGTTCATTTTCTTTGTGGCCCACCATTTAGGCCAAAAAGATATTAATTCCAGTCCAATATGAGCTCTCTATGGCACATAACAACCGGTGACAATGATAATTTATTCCCAAGATGTTTTTTCATGGTAGGGTTCACCTTATCTACAGATGTGACTAATGTTTTGGCTCCTACCCTTAAAATAAATTCTAAATCAAATGAATGGAATAGATTCAACATATATCCCATGATGGATCTCACAGTCCTTAATAAATAAGAACCACAATCCTTAACACATAATAACCATGACCCACATGCCAATCCAGGCCCTTAACACATGACAACTGAACGAGACCCTTAACACTTTAAAACCACGGTCCATGACTAGAGTCATGGTTATTATGTGTTAAGGGTCATGGCTGTCATGTGTTAAGGGTTATGGGGCCTACCACGAGGTATGTATCAAATCCACTTCATTTATTTGATTCATAATTTAATTTAAGGATTTATTTGATTCATAATATAATTTAATGACAAGAAATAATTGGGAGTGAACGACTACCATCATTAGTTGCTGTGGGCCACAAAGAGTTTCTATTTGATTAAAATTAATGTCTTCCAATTAAAATAATGGTCTATGTTGAGAGTCAAATATTACATATTAAACACCAATTGTAATGCCCTGGAAATGGGAGATCGAGCAGGAGCCCAACTCCCAAGTTCCAACACATCACTTATACAACATAGATAATGATAATTTAATATTGTTTGTATTAGTGCCTTAGACATGAGTGAGATTATACCAAATAGCAAGTCATACTCCAAAGACAGTTAACTATGCAAGCGGAAGACTACGGTAAGTATATATAAAACATGTAAGCGGTTTCAAGTCTCCTGAGTATGATCACGTTACCAAGTCAAATAGTTATATATAACATTCCAAAATATACAAAATGTGTAGTGTTATTTAGTCTAAAATCCAATCATCCTCGTCGACCAGGGCGGTCTATATAAACCCGTCATAGTACTGCATAGATGAGAATGCCTCCTCGTCATCCTCGAAGTCTGGCTCCGCCTCGCAGGCTGTACCACCATCTAAAACTAAAACAAGGTCTGGTTGGTGTTGTAAACACCGTCCCAGAATGTGGGAGTGAGTGATCAACTTAATGGGATTATAAAGCAAAGGTTAACATATTATCAACTCAGTCAAGCAGTAATGATAAAATAATACAATCAAGCATCCCTAAATACTCTGGTTAATACAAAAATGATATGTCGTAATGATGCATGCCCTTGCCTACACTCCCTCTTGCGACAACATCTAACAATCATGGTATAAATCACTACCACTGTGCTCTACACCAATGCCAATGGCACATGCAGTGCGATGTTATGAGCATGATTAC
Organism: Magnolia kwangsiensis; assembly: GCA_037074715.1. Classification (NCBI taxonomy): domain Eukaryota; kingdom Viridiplantae; phylum Streptophyta; class Magnoliopsida; order Magnoliales; family Magnoliaceae; genus Magnolia; species Magnolia kwangsiensis. Next base: position 11,548,051 of record CM073577.1, on the reverse strand, counting down.
CGAGTTCTTGTTAGTCCTTTTCATACAGCAGGATTGAGAAGTTAAGGTACCTCCCTTATATAAATTCTAAAACAATGATCCTTTCTAGGGTCGTCATTCCTAGTTAATCTCATACGATGTTGTGGTTTCAGGTCGCTACAAGGGGCTCATCACCTCAATGTAGGCCTAGCTTGTACTCTAGTCGGTGCAAAAAAGCTCGTCACCTAAGCGCAGACTCAGAGTACACTCGAGGTCACTACTAATGGCTCGTCACTAAGTCATAGGCCGACAGCTCGAAATACAGTGTCTCATACCACCATATTCGGCTCACGAGGCTGGATTGCTCACTGGTCACTACGGGTAGGCTCGTCACCCCGGCGTACAGCAACAGTTCGACCGCGGTATCTCATACTATCATGTCCAGCTCATGAGTCTTAGCAGATCGAGGTACCAAGGTTAAACGAGTTTGCATTGGTAAGTTTGGTACCTTAGATTTAAGCAGTAACGTCCATACATGGTGAACATATATTGGGTCAACCAGGTTAGTTGACAAACTCGACTGGTACGAGTATACGTTAAGCCAATCGACATGGAGCTCACAAGCAACTCTGTGTGGCCTAACCACTGCCGACAAGCAGCGTACAACTCGGATTCATCGGGCGTGCCTATCGTGGCTAAACAGTTCGGCCACCGATCACATACCATTACCGATTGCATAGACTACATCGTAGCCCCAAACACACTCCAACAATAAGCATTCATGTTTGGTAATTAAGATAGCATGTAACAAACAAATCAAATGTAAATCTCATATAAGCATCTTAACGAACACATAGAGAACATGTTAACATACATAGACATTCATCCATATGGCACATAGTAGCAAGATAGGTTTTGTCACGCCCCAAACTCGAAAAATGGGCTCACAAAATTTTCTATCACCGAATCCGGCCCTGACAGCCTCAGTAGTGCCCCATTCTCGGATCCCAGCACTCACATGCCAGATTTCGATCCTAGGATCCTACAAGGAGGATTTTCAGTATGATTTTTTTTGTAGTGGAGCATAACCACAAGCATAACCAAGTCATAAAACAATATCACCACATATCCACTATATAATCATTTGAATACAAAGCTGAAAGGGAAATACATATATCAAAATCAAAGCTCCAGAAGACAGCTGCATGCTCCAAGCTCAACACTGCTACAACCTAACGCTACCTGCACGCATCTATCGTGTATAAGCTTATAGAAAGCTTAGAGGGTGGTGTAAGTGTGTGTAAGGTAAGTGTCAAGCATACCATAAAGCCCATAAATCATACATCATCGGAATAAGTGAAAATACTGACAAGATCATGAATCATACGATACCAGAGTAAGCGAAAATATATTGGTAAGTCCAAGAGTGCTATCAGCCGTACCAAAGCTATGCAATGCAAAACATAATAAGACAATAACAGATGCTGAGAATGCAATGCAATATGCAAATCCTGACAGACCACGAATACCATCAACCTTATCCAGGCCATATTAGTGCAAGAACATATAACCCAAAATGCTAAGTACTGCGAATGTAATGTAATATGCGGTGTGAATGAAATGACTATGCTTGAATGTGAAGTCGGGATGATAGTACGAAGTATCACAGGCTATGGGGTCCATCACAAGGGACTTCTATCCAAACCAGTCTCATACCTAAATTTGGATAGTCAGACACAATGTGGTAAACTCCTGATCTCAGGTTAGTCGCGCGCCCAACCGAAATCCTGGCCATGCGAAGGTACACGTAACAAATAGTTACGCACCACTAGCCCAAGTGGATAGTGAATGACTGAATGAATGGATATACAATTCTTGCTCAATAAATCCATATATTAGTATAGTTACTCTCTGAAAAAATCACTGGGGTCTATTACACTCCACGCCGACTACCTCCTCCCTAGTTGCACAGCCCCGCGAGCAGAATAGACCTCACTATCCTCTTGACTAGTAGTCTGCCAATACTTACCCGGCTCGTCGATAGCGGACCCATTTACGAGCTGGTCATACTCAGCCTAGCTTATAGCCCCCTCACTTGGGCAGATAAGGCCACACCCCCTTTCAACCGACCACGATATAGTGGGAGACACGACCTCATGGTATAGGCACCGGCGCTCATATTCCACTCGGTCTAGACGTTAGAGTAACTCCTGGTACCAAGGAGGTTATGAAATTTTCACCCAAGGACATCCTAAGTGCCCACAGTGCTAGAACCAATTATTTTCGATGTCCCATCTAGCCATCCACGATGTGCCTGTAAAGGCCACGACCCTGATGTCGCTAGGGCATAAAATGATCAAGTCACATATATGCGAGATGCATGAGTCAAACTATCCAGTCATGCAGCAATCCTGAGCGTACGGCATGATAATGTGGGCACTCCGTCTCATAAGGACTCCCATAAATAGTCTGCCCAATGGTGTATGATATGATCAAACATTTCTCATATCAGGCATACATATGATGCATATGGGCATGAATCATGAAGTTATACTAAGCAATTTATATGGTGATGAACTATCCTCACAACGAAGATGGGCCTTGATGGCCTATGCACAACAAGTATGGGCCTATCGATGAGCCCTAGGGAGAGTTATAATGCGGACATTTAACCAACATTATCCTTTCAATGTGGACGTCAAACCAACATTGCTCTCAAGACATGGCCCGCCACAAAGGTCAACACATAAACCATAGTGGAATCACATTACAATGGGCCTCAACCCATGGGCTCTAAATACATCACAATGGGCCTCAACCCATGGGCCTTATAAACATCACAATGGGTCTCAACAACGGGCCTCAAAATACACAACAGGCGGACCCTGCACCTGGGCCTCAAAACACGCAAGAGGTGGGCTTGCACAATCCATATAGGCTCCGACCAGATAGACAATTAGGATATACAATGCATATATCATGGTGGACTCCTTCGCTAATGGCCAACAAGGGTGAAATACATACATCATACGGCCCTATGACCTGGTGTAAATATACAACACATACCTCAAGATGGACCTCAAATGCACCGTCCACATGGATAGTGTGTAGAATACATACATTAAAGGGGACCCACATCGCAAGATGAAACCCATACACTTGAAGTGGGTCCCACACATACATATTGGGCCTCTTACTGGGCCTCAAATACATCTCAATGGGTTGGGCCCTGCTTATTCTAAATGGGCTAATCTATGAACAACTTGGATAAAACATGTACATCACGTGGGGGCCACGTGAATGGGTGGTGTGAATACAAAATACATACATCTAGGTGAGCCGCATTAAAGGGGCCTTATGTACATTGCAATGGGTCATATCCCATGGGCCTTTGAATACATCACAACAGGCCTCGTAACATGGGCTTTATATATCAAAGTGTGCCTCAACTATGGGCCACGAATGCATCAGATGGGCCTCCTCAAATGGGCCTTATAAATGCCAAGGTGGGCCTCCACAACGGGCCACAAGTACATCAAGTTGGGCCTCAACCCATGGGCCCTATACACACCACAGTGGGTCTCAACCCACGGCCTTTATACATCACAATGGGCTTCGACCCATGGGCCTTATATATATTAAATGGGCCACATTAATTGGGTCGTACAATGGGCCTTAGATTCATATCAAGGTGGGCCTCAACAACGGCCCCAAATAAATCAACATGGGCCCTATACACGTACCAAGGTGGGCCCACTTGATCCATAGATCTGACTCATTTTTAGCTCAAGCCAGTAAGACAAACTAGCCAACTGGTGGATGGTTTGGATGCAACATATGCATTAAGGGTGGGGGGTCCACATAAAGGCCCACCATCATATATATATTATATATAATCTATATATAATATATACAATATTATATATAATATAATACACACACACACACAATACACTGCCACCATCCACGCTACCACCGTCCACGGTTAGTGGAAGGTGCCAGTAAAACACATACATCACTGTGGGTCCCACATGGGGCCCACCATAACGTTTATCTCCATCCAATCTGTGGACAAGGTCGCACAGACTTGGATGAAGGGTAATAACAAATTTCATATTAACCCAAAACTTATGTGAAACCAAAAATGGGTTTTCAATGGCAGAATTCAATCATCGCTGTTTCCAATGATGTGGGCCACCTGAGTCTTGGATGTGGCTGAAATTTGGATGGGGCCCACTTTAGGAAGGGGCCCACCCAATGAACAGGTTGGATGACAAATATACATCATGGTGAGGCCCATGGTTGGGGCCGTGGGTCCTTGCCCATTCCACGCTGACGCCAGCAGTGTCCTGCTGCACAGCAGCAGCAGGTGCTGCACCCTTATGTGTTTTTTATTATTATTATTTTTTTTTAAATCTTATTTTCGTGAGGTTTTTCATACATGGGGCCCACATCGGAGGAATCCACCCCGCCCACTAGTTTCTACAACCCATAACCAATACATCAAGTCCGATATTGGGCATTTTTCGACGTACAGAAAAATTTTAACGGATTTAAATAGTGAAAACCACTGTTTGCTAAGGTATGGCCCGCCAGAAGGTTGGATCAGCCCCATTGTTTTGGCTCAATGCCTAAAATGGTCTAAGGAAAGGGTGTTCACTCCCCAAGCGCAGGGTTGTGATGTAGTAATAAACTCGATAAGACTGAGTTCGAATCCCAAGGGACTGATACCTGTACGTTGTTTGAAGCTAAGTAGAACTAGAACTAGACTAAAATGTAATCTAAATCGATTGCAATTTGAAGAATAATGATGAAATAGTTATTTAGAACTTAAGAGAATTTAGAGGAGGAAAACTAGGGATTCAGAGGATCCACTTGTAGAGATCAGGGAGATCTTACGCCTGCGTCAAGAATCATAAAAATTAACTGAACTGTCGTTGATATAGTTTTAAAGAGATGAAAGGTATATGAATTAGAATGGATTCCATCACCAAACCATGTCCAGGAGATAAAGCAAACAACATAATTAAACTAATTACCAACCAATCACATGTATGAAGTTTAGGAAGGGTACCGTCATCCGACCACGCCGTTGAACGCAATTCGGACGGCGAAGCAAGTTATTCTGTGGGCCACACCAAATCCAACATGAAACTAGCCATTCTTTACTGGTTTTTCACCACGAGTTTAATGAACGGAGTGGATTTCTCAATAACCACTGATAATGGGCCCCACCAGTGTCACAACGGAAGAGATCCGCATCCCTATTTTGCATCCGGACGCAGTCGACTTTTGCGGGCTATGGTGTGGTCTCAGTGATGATCGGATGAGTAATCCAGACGGTCCATCGTGTAGGACACTCAAAAACATCCCAAGGGACGTTACTCTTTTGGAAAAGATCACAGGAACGGGGGAGTTGTGAGGTTTCGACTTTCAATGTGTAACGATTATACACGCACCGACCTGTTTCTGCGTGATAGCAGGCTTTGCACGCGAACTAACTGCGTAAACAGAGTCTGTCTGACTCTAAACCGATTCCCAGTCACTTGCCATGTATAAAAGAAGAAAAGAAGAGCTTGAGAAAAAAATGGCTTGGAGGAAAAGTTTTTTGTTGGGCTGGACGTGGAGTATAGAGGCAGCCGGCTGAGAAGTGTTTTATTTATTTATTTATTTTATTTTACTATTTTTTTAATTAATTTCTGAGATTAGCCTAATCATGCCAAGGTCAGGCTAAACCTCTTAGCTAGGGCTAAGAGGTGAAGCTTATAGCGTGATAGAGGACTCTTTCACTTGTGTTTTGTAGTTATACTGAGTTGATATTGATTTTTGCTTAAATAATGGAATGTTTTCCGTCTTTAATGGTCTGTTGTGACTGAAATTACAATGGGTCTGCAATGGATTTGTGCATGTTCCTTCCCTTTTATGTTTATGATGCCAGGAAGCCCTGTTGTTCACCATAGTCTCCTGGGCATGGTCGGATGATGGTACCCTTCTTAACCTTCATACATGTGATTGGTTGGTAATTAGTTTAATTCTGTTATTTTCTTTGTCTCCTGGGCATGGTTTGGTGATAAAATCCATTCTAATTCATATACCTTTCATCTCTTTAAAACTATATCAACGATAGTTCAGTTAATTTCCATGATTCTTGACGCAGGCATAAGATCTCCCTGATCTCTACAGGTGGATCCTCTGAATCCCTAGTTTCCCTCCTCTGAATTCTCTTAAGTTCTAAATAACTATTTCATCATTATTCTTCAAATTGCAATCGATTTAGATTACATCTTAGTCTAGTTCTAGTTCTACTTAGCTTCAGATAACGTACAGGTATCAGTCCCTTGTGATTCGAACTCAGTCTTATCGAGTTTATTACTACATCACAACCCTACGCTTGGGGAGTGAACAAGTTTTTGGCGTTGTTGCCGGGGACTGACGGCTACGATTTTCTGAAATTAATTAATTCTAGGATTAGTTTAAGATTAGGTTTAGATTTTCTTAATTTTTAAAAACTAACTCATCTTTTCTTTACTTTTTTATTAACTTTCTAATTTTAGGATTTCTATTTTAGAAACTAATCTCTTTTATTTTTCTTTTTCAGGATCTTAACATAGAAACTTCTCATTTGGTACCTTCTTTTTAACTTCTCCTCCTCTTACTTTTTACATTGTTGTAGGATCTTTTCTTCTATTTTTCTTAGGATTAAATTCAAGATTAAGGGTTTCATCATGTATATGCATGAGTAACAACGTCAGTATACTGAGACGAATAACCTATTTTGGGATGATGATGATATAAATCAACCTATGTCTCAAAACTTTTCTGAAACTATCATTGAGAACCGATTAGAATATAAAGATCCAACGGCTAAGAAGTCCTTACGTGATTATATGCATGAGAACAATTACACCCCACGGATTAACAAACCAGTACGTGAGTATTGGGGTTATCATAACTATGGTTGTGAGAATTATTATCACCCATCCGATAAAAAGAAAATAATGCGTGATTATATTATGAGTGATAATAAGTATTACCAACCATCAGATTCTCCCACCTCATCAATGTTGGGAAGCTGAACCAGCTATATATCATAGTGATAATTCTCTTGAGTCCTATACCTTTGAAACCCAACCAGAAATAATCCAAGAGGATTCACTTCAGAAACTCATGAAAGCACAAGAACAGTTCAATTAACTTGTCATACAATCATGTGAACTGTTCAAATCCTCAATTCCAATAATTCAGTCACACTTTATGGAGAAGGAAGAGGTTAGGTTATCCCAGCCTCATCCAAATTTAGAAGCACAATGTGAGGAAAGTGATCCACACTCACTTTTGAAAAAAATCTGAAATTTGGAATGAGGAGTTAGATTTCGTTAATGAGGATACGGTTCAATTTCCCGATGAGTCGATCTTGATGATTGTTCAAAAGAATGGTGAAGATACATGGGTGTCTTTTAAATACATTGATGATGACACACCTTCCTTACATGACACACAAGATTTCAATGATGAGGTAGAGGTTAGTTTATTCAAATCTCAACCGAATTTATGAATAGAATGTGAGGAAGGCAATTCCATCCCAACTGTGCACTGCACGAAATTAGACGATAATGCGTATTGGGATGATGATCATGAATGTTCAGCCCAAATTCTCCTGGAATTAATCTCAAGTATGGTCCAGGTCAATGATCAAGAAGTGATCAGTCAGGAGGATCTACTCCACTCATCCGACATGCCTGATTTAAATGTGGAGAATGAACCCCTTACAACTGACTCTTCTAACTCTTGTGAGACATGTTTAACTACTCCCCTGAATTGAATGATGATATGATTCGGGAGAAGGAGTTGCCTGCTACGACTCTGAAATTTGAAACCACTCAGTTAAAGTCACCATCTAAGCTATACACATTTGACAATTCAACGCCTCAATTGAGTAATTTCAATGAACAGAGTGATCACATCAATGTTTCACTTACTGATCTTCAATCTGTCTGTGTAGAACTGGAGCAAGAGAGCGTACCTCCATCCACTTTCAAGGACGATGGATTCGTTGAGCAAATCATCACGAGATCCAATATAAAAAATAAGTCACACTCAGCTGAATTTCCCAGCTCTTGGGATTGCTTGGCACACTTTGCAGTTCCAAACGATCCCTTATTAAAAGACAAAGTGGATGCCTTGCGAGACAACATCTCGGTAGTCACCACTAACCGAGAGAACTCTTATTCTGAAACCCTCTCTTCCCCTGATCCTAAATGTAAGACCCGTATCTTGGTCCGTACCTTTCCGTAGACTTCCGCGGTCTTACCGGTCGAATTCCAGCAACCTTCGACCCTTAACCGATATCGACGCGTGACCCTAATTCATATGCCGACAACCCGAGTCGACTCAACCCGAGACCAATACCATAGCGACCGCGCCGTCGTTGCGGTTCCGATACCGCGACTCGCGCGCCAACGCGATACCCTGGCCAAGAGATGTGGGCCAACGTTTGGTGCGAGAAAATGCCGCACATTGCGAAAACCAAGGGAATCTCTACGATGTGTCATATCAATCACATCAATTCCATCAATCAATCAACCCATCAATCTATCACATGTCAAGTACACATCACTTTATTCCATTTTTTCAAGCAACCACAAAAGTCTTCATCTCCCATACCTCTCTTACACAAAAAGCCACAAAAGTCTTCACCACCCATACCTCTCTTACACAAAAGCCTCAAAAGTCAATATTTTCTTACACAAACATCACTCACCACATCCATCCATCACTCTCTCTCTCTCCCTTTACAAGTCTCTCTCTCTTTCTCTCTTTCTCATTTCAATCTCCAAGCAAAAATCTCAAGCCCCATACGTATGGAGTTTTTCAAACCCTCCTAAGCTCTAAGTGGCCCACCTTCCTACCCCAAAATCTCCCATCTCAACCCTCCATTCTTCATCTTAACCATTGAAGTTGAAGCTAAGGTGCCAAGGAACCCCTAGGAGCGAGAAGATCGGACGGTGGGTGCCTCTATAGGGTAGTTTCTCTTTGTTTTTATGATGGGCCAAGTGAGGCCCACCGATCCATGGTGTGGATCTCACTTGGGACCCTAATATGTGGCCGATGGACCACTTAGATCATCATGATCATTCCATGATGGGGCCATTCTCCATGGACCCCATCATGATGTTTATTTCATTTAGAAAGGTCATCTAGACCGTCCATATCGGTGGGGAATGGATCTCCACCGTTGATTTACATTTTCGATGATCCCATGTACAAAGGGGTCCGTTTGTTGTATAGTTTCTTGCAAGGGAGGGCTCATAGTGGCAGAGCCCTCCATCACAAGCCGTGTCCCACTCTCCATCTCTCTCTCTCTCTTTTATTTATTTTATTTTATTTTATTTTATTTTATTGTTATGCAATAGGATTGTGTGGCCCACTTGAATGGATCCCACCTTGAGGTATTTTATTTTTATTCAAGTGGGGCCCACCTTAGACGTTGTTCCCATGCCACCCATCAGTGGTGGTCCACTTCATCAGGGCCCACCATTTTCAAAAAAAAAATATAATAAACCGTCCAGCGTCTGGGACGCTGGACGTTTCAGAGGAAAGAAGAAAAAGGAAGACAGAAAAAGAGGGCTTTTTGGTGGCCCACTTGGATAGGCCCCACCCTGATGTATTGCTCTAATCCAAGCCGTCCATTCCTTTCACCATCTCATTTTAGGCGTTGAGCCAGAAAATGAGATTGAAAGGAGCACCTGGTGGGCCATAGCGTTAAAGATCGCACCCTCACCATTCAAACATCATTTTCGTATTTTATTTCATTTCCGTAGCATTTTAAAATTTGAACTTTGGACTCATTTGGACGGCCTCGAGCCGCTGATCGCAATGGCGGGGGCGGATTTCACTTTAGCGGGCCCCACGTGCGAAAAACCCCGGGAAAACAGATTTTTCCCTTTTTTGTAAAATGAAATGGCAGAGGCCTTGCCTCTGCCTTTGACAGCAGCCAGCAGCGCTGCACGCTGCTGTGTGCAGTCGTGGGACGGTGGGCGTCCAGCTAGGGACCCACGGCTCCAGCCGTGGGCCCCACAGTAATGTTTGTTTGCCATCCAATCGGCTCATGAGGTGGGCCGCCCCAGTAGCGGGCCCCCCTCCAAAAATGGGACAGATCCAAAACTCAGGTGGCCCACACCACGTGAAACAGTGTGGATTGGATTCTACCATTAAAAGGTTTTTGGGGCCCACAGACTTGTTGGATCAAGCTGAAATTTATGTCCTCCCTTCATCCAGGTCAGAGTGACCTTATGAGTGGCTTGGATGCCAAATAAATATTACAGTGGGCCCCACATGAGACCCACAATGTTGTATGTATTTCAAGGCCACCGTCCAGGCGGACGGTGGCACCACCTTGCATGTGTGCCTCCACCGTCCAGCGGACGGTGGGGCCCTGGGTAATGTATGTGCGCCATCCGCACTGTCCACTGGACAGTGGGACCCACCATGGTGCGTGTGATGCACCCAGACCGTCCATCCACTTGTAAAGTGGATTCTAAGGCCTATGGGTTAGGCCCATTTGGACTATTTAAGGCCTATGGGCTAGGCCCATTTACTTTGTAACAGGCCTATGGGTTTAGGCCCACTTGTTATGTTCTAAGTCTATAGGACTAGGCCCTTTTGATGTATTTCAAGGCTATTGAAATTGGACCCATTTAATGCATTTTTAGGCCCATGGATGTAGGCCCATTTGATATATGTAAGGCCTAGGGGTTTAGGCCCACTTTGATATGCATACAAGGCCTATGGGTTGAGGCCCATCTGATTTACACAAGTCCTATGGGTTTAGGTCCATCTGATTTATACAAGGCCTATGGGTTTAGGCCCATCTGATTTATGCAAGGCCTACGGTTTTAGGCCCATTTGGATTGTTTAAGGCCCAGGGATTTAGGCCTATTTGACTCATATAAGGCCTATGGGTTGAGGCCCATTTGATGTACATGTGGGGGCCCAATTGGTATGGCTAAATTGTTACATATTAGACCGATGAGGCTAGGCCCAATTGGTGCAATCCAAGGCCCACGGGTTTTGACCCATTGCAATGTACTTAAGACACATTGATGTGACCTATTGATGAATAAAAGGCCCATATGATAGAGCCCATTTGATGTATTTAAGGTCCAATGAGATGTACCTAAGGTCCATTGCAATGTGTGAGCCCAACATGGATTATGTAATGATATTTACAATGATCGTGCCTTGGGAGCAATGCTGGTTTGACGTCCACATTGCGAGTGTAATGCTGGTTAGATGTCCACATTACGACTCTCCTTAGGGCCCATTGTTAGGCCCGTACTTATTGTGTATAGGCCGTCCAGGTCCATCTGCATTGTAAGATAGTTCATTTTATTATAACATGTTTAGTACAGTTCCATGACTCATGATCATACACATCATATGTATCTTGACGTGAGAGTTGTCTGATCATAGCATTTGCCTTCGGGCAGGTTGTTTATGGGCTCCCGGTTAGGCGGTGTTGCCCTACATGAGCGCACGATATGCGCAGGATTTGTTGCATGACTGGATAGTGTGAATCATGCATTTCGCATTTGTGTGACATGGTTATTATTACGCCCTAGCTACATCAGGGCCGTAGCCTCCACAGACGCATCGTGGTTGGCAGGATTGGATACCGAAAATCTTATTTTACATGGGGTGCTATTGATATCCCTGGGTGAAAGTCCCTAAACCCTTATGGTACCAAGAGGTTACTCCAACTTCTAGACCGAGTGGGTAGATGAGTGTTAAGTGCCGAATACCAGTTGGTTGTGCTCTCCACTGTGTCATGGTCGGTTGGAAGGGGGTGCGGCCTTACCCGCCCGAGAGTAGAGGGCAATACTAGGCTGAGTTTGACCAGCTCGAGGAATGGGTCCGCTATCGACGAGTCGCGGCCAATATTGGCAGACGGATAGTGTGGTCTCTTCCACTTACCTTATTGCGCGCGATGTGGCGGCAATCTGGTTTAGAGTGTACTAGACCCCGGTGATATTCCATATTTTGAGCTGTATTGATGTATGGACATAGATGAGGATCTGTAACATTGCACATTGCATGGCCTTGGGGTCTGACATTGCATATTCCTCATTACTTTGATATTGCATGTTCATATTACTGCCTTGTGCACACACTTTCACCACCCTCTAAGCTTTCTATAAGCTTATGCATGACCGTTGCGTGCAGGTGACGTTGGTTCACAGCAGCGCTGAGGCAGGAGCACGTTGCAGAGTATTTTGGAGTTTTTTTTCTTTATCATTATATTTCCCTTTATGCTCATTGTACTTATAAAGTTTTTGATCATAGTGAAATGTAATGGAGTGCTTGGTTGTTGTTTGTGGGTTATGCCTTTGGTTATGCTTATTACGAATCAAACTGATATTTAAAATCCTCCTCGTAGCATCCCAGGATCGGAACCTGGCGAATGGGAGCTAGGAGCTGAGAATGGGGTTCTACGGAGGCTGTCGGCGCCGGATTCGGGGATCGAAAATTTTGTGAGCCCAGTTTTCGAGTTTGGGGCGTGACACTAAACGTCTACCAGTAAAGGGAGAGGAGCCGAAAATTGAACCAAAGTTTAGAGCTTCGGAATGTGTTGAGACTACATCACTTTATAAGAAGTTTTCTAAACTTTATTTACTCGTAGTCTTTGATTCACCATGCGATACTAACATTGAAACTTCTGCTGTCACATGTGAATCGTATATATTATGGATACCTTAAGCAATTCAATGGAAGATTTCTTATAAGGTACATAAGTCTCTCTGAAAAGTCATGCTCCAGGGCACCTAAGCCTATTGCAAAAAGGGCTTTTGGATGATCCTGTTGAGTAACTTACTGAGAAACTTATTAAGACATTGGCCAGAAGGGGAACTTACGGCTTGATCGATTTAATGTTTGTGGGTAACATTACTGCAAACCCTTACGAGACTACAACTCGTCCATTAGGGGCTACCTAGGGGTTTAAAGGCTTGTTGCATACGCTAAATGCAATCGAGAGCACCTGCGAAAGTGGTATAGGTAGGATTTTATTTTTGTTATTTTTGTTGGTTTTCCTCTCGTACTGACCTGCTCTCTCCCAGCGATCTCTTGAAAAATCTCTCTTGATCCGTTATCCAGGTACTATCCTCCCATCACTTCTCATTTACTTTCGTTGTCCCATGTGCATTGCATGTTATATCTTTTATATTGAGGACAATATAGATTTTTGGTTGGGGGTGGGAGATTGGGTTACCTAATCAGTGTTTTCTTGGTCTTGAGCAAAAATTGTGAAAATTTTTAAATTTTTCTGAAATTTTTTGTGAATTCAATGTGATTTTGACGACTATCTTAGATTAAGAAGTGTAAGATATGTAATGATGGTAATTTATAACTCTTAGATTCCATTATTGGTAAAACTTCACAGTTAAGTTCGAATTATTAATCCATGATTAGAGGTTTTAAACATTGATTGATTCATGATTTCACAAAACACATCTCACTTGCACATTAAGGTTTCGGTTCGATATTGAATTGTAATTTGGTGATCAATAAGCATGGAAGAAACCAACTTGGAAAATTTGTCTGTCATGATCAGTTGAAAAAAAAAAGATACCTTTGAAAGGATTTGGATGAATAATTCTCACCATAGGTTTGCTCCCTATAGGTGTAGATTTAATACCCCTTAAATGATATGTGAAAAAGAGTCGGGTGTATAGTCTTCACCATAATTTGCTCCCTGTAGGTGAGGATTTGATTCCCCTTCTTGGTGTTACTTTTAGTGGAAAAATCAAAAGTGAAGGAATGAAAAGATAATCTGTGAGGCACATTTTATTTAAGGTTTTAGGTGTCCTGAATGATCTTGCTAGTTACCAAGAATATCCTGGAATAATGAATTGAATCTCAATTTTGATAAGCCGAGATTACACTATATACCTATGGAAATTAATGTTTAGAATTTTTTTAATTGATGGATTAATACTTTGCACTTGATTATGAAGTTTTCCGTGTGCTTGAATCCATGTGAAAGTAATGCCTAACATTCATAAATCTTAAAATTTTAGTATCTGGATAGTTTTTCAAAATCATCGGATTTAGATAAATTCTCCTATAATTCTCAACTTATTTTTCGCATATTTTGCTCGGGACTAGCAAAATGCTAGTTGGGGGTTGTGTTGAGGGTCAAATATTGCATATTAGACCCCAGTTATTGCCTGGATTTATGAACATGATACTGTTTAACGGCTCAATTTAATCGTGTTTGTGATGCAAGGTGTAATAAGGTGTTTGGACTGAAAAATAGTATTAAAAGCATGGATTTGACACTCCAAAGTTACCAGAGCAAGGGACGGACTCGATAGGGCCAATATTGAAGAATTTATATGCTAGGGATCCGAGAGAATCGAGCCGTTTGCATTAAACAGGCCCGAAATTGGTGCAAAATGCAAGATCATATGGTTCCCGCCATCCGATTGGCTCAAAACTTCATACATGGCCCGGGGACCATAAATAAACCGTACATATTAAATTTCAACCATTGAATATCTCGATAAGTGAGCCAACGGACAGATCAGCCCATTAATCTCCAATTTTAGGCCCACCTACAATCTGAATATGCTTCAAAATTGGCCTCAATGATTTAAATAATATGAGAAACAGGATGGACGGATTGGATTTCTGAAGAACATCATAGTGGGGCCCCATTTGTGTGGCGTGTGCATTGAGTACATGTGTAGCCGCGCCACACCGGATCGCATGCATCATTCAAAGTCGGTTTGATCGACATCTCCAGTAACAAAAATAGAAAGTTCTGTTTTTAAATAGCGACCGAAAAGAGCTGGGCCAGTTCGCAGTTATGGGCCCCACCCTTTGTCCAAATGGACAATCCAAACCATTCATTAGATGTTCAAGGCTCATGTTACCAAGATTAGGTGTCCTTTCTCCCTCAGGCGAGCTATCAGAAGATCCAAGCTGTTGAACACAATTTGGACTGCGAAGCAAGTTATTCTGTGGGCCACACCAAATTCAACATGAAATCAGCCATTCTTTACTGGTTTTTCGCCACGAGTTTAATGAACGGAGTGGATTTCTCAACAACCACTCATAACGGGCCCCACCAGCGTCAAAACGGAAGAGATCTGCATCCCTATTTTGCATCCGGACGCAGCCGACTTTTGCAGGCTGTGGTGTGGTCTCAGTGATGATCGGATGAGTAATCCAAACCATCCATCGTGTAGGACACTCAAAAACGTCCTTAGGGACGTTACTCTTTTGGAAAAGATCACAGGAACGAGGGAGTTGTGAGGTTCCGACTTTCAATGTGTAACGATTATACACGCACCGATCTGTTGCCGCGTAACAGCAGGCTTTGCACGTGAACTGACTGCGTAAACAGAGTCGGTCTGACTCTAAACCGACTCCCAGTCACTTGCCATGTATAAAAGAAGAAAAGAAGAGCTTGAGAAAAAAAAAAATAGCTTGGAGGAAAAGTTTTTTGTTGGGCTGGACGTGGAGTATAGAGGCAGTTGGCTGAGAAGTGTTTTATTTATTTATTTATTTATTTTGCTATTTTTTAATTAATTTTTGGACGTGGAGTTTTTTGTTGTGTACGATTTATTTATAGTCCCCAGGCCATGTATGAAGTTTTGAGTCAATCGGATGGCGGGAACCATATGATTTTACATTTTGCACCAATTTCGGGCCTGTTTAATGCAAACGACTCGATTCTCTCAGATCCCTAGCATATAAATTCTTCAAAATTGGCCCTTTGGAGTCCATCCCTTGCTCTGGTAACTTCGTAGCGTCAAATTCATGCTTTTAATACTCTTTTTCAGTCCAAACTCCTTATTACACCTTGCATCACAAACACGATTAAATTGAGCCGTTAAACAGTATCATGTTCATAAATTCAGGTAATAACTGGGGTCTAATATGCAATATTTGACCCTCAACAAAGGGATGGCTGCGTGGATTGCATTTATACATCAAGGTAGGGCCTGTAAAAGTAGCCCACCCAAATAGCCTTAAACCAAGGCTAATATTTAAGTTTTCCCTTCAACGTCCAGGCATCCAGAGACGTTGGACGTGATGTCTTTCAAGTGGGCTGCCCACGTGAGCCATCAAATGATGGATGGGGGTGGATACAATACTTATAAAGTGGGCCCCACCTATAGATGACTTGGAATTAAATACATGCCTTATGGTGGGGTCCATTCAGGTGGGCCACATGGCCATATCATACCATATAAAATAAATAAATAAAAATAGAGGGAGAGAGAAAGAGAAAAAGTGGGACACGCGTGATGGAGGGACCCCAACACTATGGGACCTCCATTTCAAGCATCCAATCATACATCAAGTGGGTCCCATTACTTGTGGGCCTATGAAATTAAAGATCAACGGTAGAGATCCCTTCTCCACCAAGATGCAAGGTCTAGATGACCCCTTTTTAAGCTAGAACATAAGCATCATGATGGGGTCCATGGAGAATGGCCCCATCATAGAATGATAAAAATTACAGTGGGCCATCAGCCATATCTAGGGTCCCAAGTGAGATCCATACCATCAATCGGTAGGCCTCACTTGGCCCATCATCAAATCATAAAAATTAGCCTAATAAGCACCCACCTATGATCATCTTGGTCTATTGGATAGCCTAATAAGCACCCACCTATGATCGTCTTGGTCCGTTGGATAGTCAATCTCCTTGTGTTTCACTTTGATGGAGAGGATGAGAAATGGATGGCTAGGATGATGGGTTTTAGAGTGGGAAGTGGGCCTCACACATGCATTTTCTTTCCATGGGAAGGCTTGGACGTGAGCTCTTTCTCTTGCTTGGGATGTGTTGAGAAATGAGAGAGGGAGATGGGATGTAAGGAGTGATGGAGTGATGGAAAGTGAGTGATGGGGTGATGGACATGTACTTGACATGTATGGGTATGTAAGAGAGAGAGGGAGAGAGAGTTGACTTTAGGTAAGGGTGATGTAAGAGGGGAATGGTTGCTTGTACTTGACATGAGATGATTGATGGATGGATGGATTGATTGATTGATGGGACACATTGTAGAGATTCTTTTGGAATTTACAACGCGTAGTGTTTTTTCTCGAACTGAACGTGGGTCCACATCTCCCTGCAAGAGTATCAGATAGGTGCACAAGTCACGGCATTGGAACCACGGCGACGGTGTGGTCGCAATGGTACAAGTCTCAGATTGAACCGACTCAGATATATAGGATACGACTTAGGGTCGAGTGCAAACATCAATCATCGATCGCATGTTGCTAGAATTCGACCAGAAAGATCACGAGAGTTGATGGAATAATACGGACTAGGATATGGGTCTTACAGGTTTCATAAAGGAAACTGTAGCTATAGATAAGGTCATTGAGAATCCTATTTCAATGGCCTCATTACATGCATTTACACAAGCATTTTCACATTCAGGCATTTTATCAAACACTTAGGCTACACATATCATATACATGTCATAAAGTAATTAAACAAGTATTATAGCAAATCCTTTTACAAAAGGGTTCACCATACGTACAACCATCATGTACTCTTAGTCAATAAAATGGCGAGCACAAATCATAATTCCATATTCATTCAGGCATTTCAACAAACACGTGGAATGCATTAAAATCAATATAGTTTACATATATACGTAATGTATGGAAAACGTCGTATCTACGCACGTGTGTCAGCAATCAAGTTGGTCATAGATCATTACTAACATTGAAAGCCTTGAAACTATAACCGAAACATTTATAATCCACACCTTACGCCGATAGACAAGTATTGCACTTAGTTTGTAGATCAAGCCTTTGTCTATAGTACGACGACCACCTATAACAGGGAATAAGTTAGCTATTCCAGCATCTGTTCTATTTGAATCTCTAAAACTGGTTAGGGTTAGGATTTCCTACCCAAGTAAGGAATCGGAATCCCCCGTATAGCGATACAGATGGACGGATTTGGCATGTGGAGCAGCAAGGAAGAATTGCAGGAATAAACTCCAACTTTCTCTCACACTTTCTCTCTCTTTCCTTCTCTTTCTTCTCTTCTCTCTCCTAGGGTTTTAGAGAATTCGTATGGAATATAAATGGGGTGGGTTTAGGCCTTTATATAGGCCCAAAATTGATGGAAATGGCCCCATGGCCAAGGTATACTTAGGTTATAGCCAAACAGGGTCTATTCTGGTCCAACGAAGCACTTCTGGAAGCCCTTTTGTTGAATGCAGTCTGACTTAAGCTCCCTTACACTGGATCTAGGTCAAGCTAAGCTTTTAGTCCGATTTGATTTACAGATCACCCGTGGCGGACCAGTTTCAGTTCGACGGTCACCGGTGTTCAATCAGGGCCACAAGTGCACTGACATCTGTGGGAAATTTCTCCTAATCCAAGGGTGTAATTGGGTCAGATTCTGACGGTCTGAACCCTTAGATTTGACTTACAAGCGAATCGACTCAATTCACTTAAGTTTCAGTTTATTTCTTAAAAATATTCACGTTCCTCACACACTTCGCTCCAGGCTTAAGTTATGCATTTTTGGGTATTATTAGGACTTGAATTCTAAGGTGGTTGTTAAGTCCAGCCAGGCGATCATAATCGTATAGTTTCATAGCTATTGGACTTTCGACGCATGGTCCAAGTCCGATATGGAGTTTCAAGATGCTCCAGAGAGCAACTGGGTTTAAAAATTGATCCTACATTTTAGGGTAATGTAGCGTTAACAATTCTACAAGTTTTGGGTCTTGCAGATCGTATTTAAAGTAATTAGTGCTAATTTCATAAGTAATCTAGTTTAGCACTAGTTAATTCTTGTTTAATTTATAAAGGATTTGGTCCTTAGCGATTTCTGCCTGAGGTGGTACTCGGGTCTCTGTATGGATTTTTCTGAGACGTTACACCAATTATCACATGATTTCGCGTACATGATAATGCTTAACGGCCTATTTTAATCTTATTTTTGTTACAGGGTGAATTTATGAGCTTAGACTGAAAAAGGGTGCTAAAGGCATAGATTTAACACTTAAGGATTACCAAGGCAAGAGACGGACTTTAGGGGACCAAGATCGATAAATTTACACGCTGGAGACCTGAGAAAATCAAGTCAGTCATAGTAAAGAGACCTGAAAATCATCCAGAATGCAAGATCATAGGGTTTCCACCATCTGATTGACTTAAAACTTTAAATATGGCCTGAGGACCCGAAATTAACTGTACACATTGAATTTTAGTCATTAAATCCCTGTGAAAGTGGCCCAAAGGATAGATCAGCTCATAAACCATTGATTTTGGGCCCACATGATATCTGGATATGCTTCAAAATTGGTCTCGATAGATTAAATTAGATAAGAAAAGGGATGGACAAATCAGATTTCTCATAAACATCATCGTGGACCCCACCTTAGTTGTGTGTGCACCGTGCACATGTGCACCAGATATGCACGGCTAGTCCAAGACGGTCAAACCGCCTTAGACCCGTAATGCATTCAAAAACGGTAAATACTGTTTTCTCTGGCGTGAAACAGGGGCGCCGTTTGATCATTAGTGGGCCTCCATCATGGCCCATGAAAATGATCTGAGCCATCCATCATGTAGAGGGGCTCAAAAGAGTGAAACACTGACCGTTGTTAACTATGCACACGAAAGTGCCAGCTACAGAGGTCACAAGCAAGCTGTTCTGCATCGTCCAAACCTGTTGTAGCATGATTTCTTCCGCGGGTCACACCAAATCTAATCCCAAACCATCCCTTCCCAGCCGAAATTTCGAGGATAATGTAATGGACAGAGTAGATTTCAATTTTGATGCTGATCAGGGGCCCACCAAGTAACGCAGCAAGGAGCGGCCCTGTTCCGGATACACAAGCTATTCGCACGAGTTGTGTAAACAAATCCGGAAGTTTCTAAACACACCTTGTTGCATGAACTTTTCGCAATATGTTGTTGTGTGCAACTGGACACCTTTCCATCGACTCTTTCTACGCACGCCAGTACACCTCTCCACTGCTTGCATTGCCTATAAGAAAGAGAGAGAGAAGACGTGAGATCTGCAGGCTTGAACGTGCAAGAGAGAGATAGTTAGAGTTTTTTTTTTCTTTTTTTTTTTTTAATGTTTTTGAGATTTAGCCTAATCATGTTGAGCTAAACCTCTTAGCTAGGGCTAAGAGGTGAAAGTTGTAGTGAGAAGGGAGATTTCTTTTTATGCTTTTGATTTTTGTTTAAATTGAACTCTATTTAATTCTAGTTTGATTATATGGAATGCCTTTAGTTTTTAATGATTTGTTGTGACTTAAATTACAATGGATCTGCAATATTTTCTAGTATTTTTTATGCATATAGGGATTATGAATTTAGGAATTCCTATTGTTCACCATCGTCTCTTGGGCATGGTTAGATGACAGAACCCTTCCTAATGTTCCTAATTCCCTTAGATTGATTGTGGATTGGTTAACTTCTATTGTTTGCTCTGTCTCATGGGCATGATTTTGTGATGGAATTAAGTCAAATTCACACCCTTCTCATCTCTTGAAAACTAGATTAAAAGGAAGTTCAGATTTGAATTTTAATGTTATACCTTCCAACTGGATGAAGATGAGACTCTAAGTTCAGTTGTGTTCTTGAATCAAGCGTAGATCTCCCTGATCTCTACAAGTGGACTTTGAATCCCTAGTTTCTTATCTTTGAATTTACAAGTTTTATATTAATATTTCACCATTATTCCCTCATATTTCACTTGATTTAGATTTCATCTTATTCAAGTTCTAGTTCTGATTATTTTCATATTACGTATAAGGTTCAGTCCCTGTGGATTCGACCTCGATCTTACTGAGTTTATTACTACATCACAACCCTATACTTAGGGTGTGAATAGTCCACGAAAAGAATGAGTGGATTTGATCTCTCTTCAAGTGGGCCAACTCACTACAAAATAGGTATAAGATGCATTAGGTATGGACATTTTGGTCTTATAAAAATTGGGAAGTTGTTACAAGGCCAACTAAAAAACAAATAAAAGGTAAACCACTTTATTAAAATAATTATAATTTACCTTAGGAATATTTTGATAAAAATCCCAATCCCGAATAGAGATAAGGTGATGATTGAAGGCCTTACCATTAAAAAAATTTTAATATGCAACTTAATGTTTTTCAATGCTTATTTGCAATTTAAACCGTTGATAAGGTCACATAAGCCTAGACAAAGAGAAAAAAACAAATAGCAATTTCATCCAAAACTTATATGGCTAATTATTGGTCAATCACTAATGTTTCCGGTGCACTTGATAATTAGATCTACTTCATTTTTGGACATTAATGGTCAATCACCACTGTTTCCTATGGTATTGGATCTGCTTTAGCTATGGGATAACCCCTAAAATGATTGGGTGTAACAGCTCGAATTTTTCACTATTATGAATTTTCAAAAATCTTTAAATTATTTATTTATTTTTTTATTGACTTGTAACATCACTTAATGACTATTAGCACTCAATATTAGTTTATACAGGAGTGAAACCAGTAAAGAACCGGTAACGTCCTGTCCAACCAACACAGTGTTCTGGGGCATCCACGTAGGATTTGTCGTAGGACCGTTCGTTTAGACTACTCATGGTGAGATACCATAAGTTAATTAACTTAGGATTAGTCCATTAGAGTATACCAGATGTATTATAATAGGACCTAGTATGGGTCGCCAAGCCAGATGATCGTTTGTACTTAACAACAGCCCGTGCAGGCCACACAGCGACGTAGGAAGGTCAAAAAATTATAAAACTTTAGGGAACACTAGATCTCACTGGGCTTGAGGTCCATCGCGAACCTCAGACCCAGTGGACACCCAGAACTGGGATCTGGCACTGGCCAAATGCACCCCACCAATGCCAGAATTTGAATCTGGCACTTACAAATGAAATCGAGACTCCGGGCTTTCCAGCCGTCGGATCTCTTCTAAATCTTCGATAAAGGTCTAATGTGCGGGCCTACGCCCGTCAACAAAACCTGTGCCTCGATCGTGGCACGGTAACCGTTGATCGCACATCGGACCCGTATGGTTAAACCCAATATCCAATCGACCCCAAATTTTGTATGATCCTTCATCTGACCATGGACCACCTACCCTATAAATTTCATGGCCAGGGGACCACCAGAACTATCCCAACGACCGGAATGGACCCTACAGGGCCATTTACAGATCGGGATCACCTACTCAGATCCCATATCCGTTCATCCGATTGTTTCCAAATTTTATATGGCCCCTTATTGGGCCATGAGACACGTGCACACCAAATTTGGTGGCCTCAGGAGTGTTGGGGCCACCACAACAGTAATAGTAGCTCTAAGAGGCTATTTTGAAAATTCATTGAAACCTAAGGCCAAGGGACCCAACTCTAGGGAAATAAACCCTAGCTATCTCATACACTCCCCATTTCTCAATCTATCTCTCTTTCTCTCTCCCTCATAACTTCCCTCTTTACTAAAACAAACCCCCCCTCATTACTCCACCATCCTCTAACAATCAAAGCCCCTTCTTCATTACTTCCATCTCCAACAACCCATCTCTTCCTCTTAGCTCTCACCGTTCTCCAACGATTGAGAAGAGTAAGAGGGAGGAAAGGAGCAAGAAGAGAGTTAAGGTAGACTCTAAATTCGTGTGGGGCCCAAGAGCATCAACCCCATCAACACCTTATCCTCTTCCAAGGGAAACCCATCATCAAAACTCTAGGAAACGTCCGCTGGTCTCCTAGGTAAGATCCTCCATCTCTTTCTTCTTGAATCTCATGATCTAAGGAGGGATTTACACATGCAATTGCATGCTCTAGGGATTCCGGTCGTCTGGCCCCAAATCCGAGCTTTTCTAAGTCGGTTCGAGACTCCAACGACCCCATAGGTGCGGACTATTGCTCTTAGGTGGCCTAGCACCAATTTTAGTATGTGTTTAATGATTTTGGTTGCTTGGATGCTAGGTTAGGAGAATCTAGAGAAATCCTCGGACTTGCATGTTTGTATAATCGTATGTTTGGCTCTCATATGATGTTGTTATTTCTCCTCACATGACTTTATGTATGAACAATTGCATGCTCATGCCTTGTTTGATTTTCTCATGTGATTTGCCGTATAACATGTATGATTCATTGATTTTTGTGTATTTCAGTTCTAAGGGAGGTAGGAAGTGCTTAACTTGCTTATCCACCCACACAACACACACACACCTTGTTCATGATATTATTAGCTTTACATGTTAGTAGAAATTTAGAATTTTATGTTAAAAAGTATGAGAACATGGTGTTGTTTATGTTAGATGATGCATTGATAGTTGACATGTTCTGAATCACCTCTCAAACCCTTGGGTTGGTCAGTAATTCGAGGGGAGCGAAGGCGGCCCTGTTGGTAGGACCGCCTCGAGGCTAAACCCATGGATTTGGGCGAGTGCATGTGGACAACAGTAGTTAGACTACATGGGTTGCTTGCACCCGATGTCGTTCCGCCACATATTGGCCTGACTCTTGCGGTTTAATCTACTGTCTGACCAACCCTGCTTGTTAACCCTGTATGCTTACATTTGTATGGAACCTAAATCACCCTACAACCATTGCAGCCCATTATTAACTCACTGAAAATTGGTCCACACTCTCATGAGCCGGGCATGGTGGAATGGGACACTGTGTCTGAGCTGTCGGCCTACGCTAGGGTGCCGTGCCTCCCCGCAGTGACCGCAAGCGATCCCTTTCTCTTGACACTCCTCATGTGCTTAAAGTTGGGGATGAGGAACCCAATGGGATCACGAACCGTGAGGTCTTAGCCTCACGCATTGGGGGGTCTTGGCCTCGCAACCAGTTTAGGGCATTGATATGTAGGGTGTATCAGATTCTCAAACATGCTGGATGAATGGACTTAACTAACAACTCGGCTAACACAATCGCATTGCATCGCATTAGTTAGGTTGGCGACTCGGAAGTCGAGGTCGTAATAAAGGAGTGCTGACATACGCGATCGTTAGATAGAGTCGCTCGAGGGAGTGTTGTGGCGAGGGCATGCATCATATCATTCTGCATGCATGCATTTTAAATAAGATTTGTTAGGTATTGTTGATTATCTGTTTTTCATTAAATTCATATTATAATTGATGTCTGTTAAAACTTAAGATTAATAGCACCCACTGAGTTGATCACTCACTCCCACTCTGGGACGGTGTTTTAAAACACCAACCAAACCCTCTCATAGTTGCAGGTGATGCGGAGCAGGGGGAGCATAGTGATGTTACTCTCGACGAGGTGGAGCTGTCATATTTTCAGTTAATAGACGACTCCCCATCAGCTTGATCAGGCGGGATTTGGATCGCTGAGTTGCGGACTCAGCTTTATTCTTTGGGGTCATAGTATTCTTTTGTTTGTTTTTGTTGGGCAACGCCTTGTGCGACCCATTTACATTTTTGGACATATATATATATATATATATATATATATATATATATATATATATATATATATATGCGTGATATCTTTTATTTCAGTAGACTTGTGTGGTTGTGTTTCATGCTCCAAGTAATTTCAGGCTGCGCGTTTAAACTTGATTTAATCTTAAATCCATAAAGTTGATGATAAGTGACACTCGGGAACTCGAGAGTCGAGCGTATGCACGACCCCCGATTTTCTAGGGCATTACATTGGGAAAACCAAATGGACGAACAACCATATAGAATACATGCATGAAGGTAGGCCCCAAAGCAAGGCTGGCGAGAGAGGATTAGATACTGAAAGCTTCAGTAACATTTTGGCTACTGAAGTGACATGGTGAAATATAATTATTTGAATACCAAAAGCATGTTTCCTTATAGTTAATGCTCTTTTCCTTGAAGGTTTGTTGAACGTCTCTCTCCATTTTCCAGTGCATGCACTCGACCACATAAGGGTGAACGTTATTTTCTAAGTCATTTCTTTTCTTGGCTCCCCTTGTTGAAGTGATGTTACCACTTTTCATGGACAAAACGATGATGTATGTATTGTATCCACACCGTCTATCCATTTCGTGATATCATTTTAGAGCATAGTCCAAAGAGTGAGAAAGAGAGTGCATGCACATGTGTGCGTGCTTGTGTTCTAGTGTTACGCACTAAAATACACAATCCGATCATCTCAATCTCCAAAGCTCTAAATAAGAATACTACACACATATCCACATATAAACTCCAAAACTTCTTATATCATTTCGGATGTAGGACAAAAGCACACACCGCACTTTTTCATTTGAAATTTTTGAAAATCGTTTTGGCTGCAAATTCCTAAAAATTTGAAAATTTGAATTAATTTTTCAAGAACTACAAATTTCAACAATCTCCCACTGGTTTTTTTAAAACAATAGAAAAATATCTGTAAGAGATAAAAGAATAATTATTATGTATAGAGAAAGATATCTTACGATTTGAATCTTTCCATTGTAGAAAACAATGGAGATTAAACGCCTACCATTAAAACCTCTTTAGGCCACAGTAGCTTTCAATCACACTAATATTTATGCTTTACCTTATTCTAGCTTTTTTAACTTATAAAAAGGTTGGATCTCAAAAAAACATCATGGTCGACCTCTAAGAAGGTTTCAATTGTGGCGGTCACCTTCCACTACTTTATGTGTTGGGGTCCACTTGAACTTTGGATCTTCCTAATCCTTTTGCTCACTCCCTAAAATGATATCTCCGAATGGATGGATGGTGTCGATACAACACATACATCATGGTGGGGCCAAAGAATGTGGTGACATAACATCCGTCTCGCTTAGAAGCCAACCTGCTTCCGTTTCCAATTGCTGCCACAGCCATCCACATGAACTTCCTTGGATGGCAAGCTAGGTGGGGCACACCATGATATTTGCGAGAAATTTACTCAGTCCGTCATTTTTTCAGTATCATTTGACAACGTAGGCTAAAATAATGAGGCAAATCTAAAACTCATGTAGGCCATAAGGCCGGAAATAGTTAGTGGGGGAATTAATATGGTTGAAAATTTCCTGGGTTCGCCATGATGTATATATGTCATCCATATGATTCCTGAGGTCATTCCTGTTCGGATGAACTGAAATTATAAAAACATTAATATAATCCAAAACTTTTGTGGCCATTGAATATTTCAATGGCGGAAGCTCAATCCTCACCTTTTCCTATCGTGTGGCTCTCCGGAAGTTTGGATCAGTATCATTGTTAGGTCCATGTTAAAACATAATATAGAAAAATTGATGGACAGGATAGATTTATCAAAAACATTATGGTGGGTGCCACTTAGACTTGTTATTACTTTTAATACCCCCATGTAAATGCATTCTAGTAATTTGTAGAGGATGAGATTTTTTATTCTTTAAATTAAATAGAGTTGGGACGCAGGCTGGCCGCTGAACCAGACGGTAACGGGTCTTCCTACCGATGTCATGTCACCACGTTCTTGGGGCCCCACCATGATATATGTGTTGCATCCACACCATCCATCCATTTGGGGAGATCATTTTTGGGAGTGAGCGAAAGAACTATGCAGATTCAAAGTTCAAGTGGGCCCCGTCATAGAAAACAGTGAGAAGTGATGGCCACCATTGAAACCTTCCTGGGTTGATAATCATGTTTATTTGAGATCCAACCTTTTTATAAGTTAAAAAAGATATGGAATAAAGTAAATCATAAATATTAGCTTGTTCGAAAGCTTCTCTGGCCTAAAGAGGTTTTAATGGTAGGCATTCGATCTCCATTGTTTTCTACGGTGGGGTGCACTTGAAACTTGGATCTTTTTCACTCTTTGGATTATGCCCTAAAATGATATTACGAAATGGATGGACGGTGTGGATACAATACATACATCATGGTTTTGTCCATGAAAAGTGGTGACGTCACTTCAATAGGAGAGCGAAGAAAAGATTTGACTTCAAAATAACGTTTATCCGATGGTCGAGTGCGTGCACCGTAAACGGAGAGAGACGTGTAAGAGAATTCCAAGATAAAGAGCAGTCAACCGATTGTATTTTACCACGTCACTTCAGTAGCTTTTTCGCTACTGAAGCGTTCACGTCTAATCCGCTCCCAGGGCCGCCAGGATCTCACCTGATTCGCTCCCACTCCTCCGAATGCTGATATCAGATGAAAAACGTTTTAGCTGATACCAGACGCCCCAACGCCAAGCGAAAGTACAAACGCATCATACGTGCAAAATTGAATACATGTAAGAAATCTAGAACGTCCATTGGTTTGATCCACTATAATCTACCCACAATGAAGAAAATATGACCGATTCATCAATCAACTGGGCTACTCTTTACGGAAATGGAAAAAATTGATACATAATCGAAAATATAAAAAATATTAGCATTTTTTTCCTAAAAAAGTAAATAAATATTAGTTGACCATATGATGAACGTCTCAGATCCCTTGTAGATCTCCCAAATTTTAACATCATGTGCGTTTCTCTTTCGCGCTTGATGATCCGGCGTCCTATTCGTCGAACCAGAAAGCGGTGAGAGGGAAACATGTGGGGTCCCTTTCTGACTAAGCACAGTGAAAACGAAGGAAAATTCTCCTCGCAAGCGTCAATATCAGAAAGGCTGTCAATAGGCCGGGTCTTGGGTACGTCTCGGCCCGGACTTTGTACTGTTTCAGGCCGGGCCGTCGGGCTAGCTATTCAAAATTCTAATCTTCAGACCCGAGTCCGGCTCATTGAGACCCGCCGACATATCACACTGTAAAAAGTCGCGCGAAGACTCTTCTCCGTTCGTCTCAACCCGAACTCTCCTCGTAGGTGCAGCCGGCCCGGATTCACTCAGGTTGGGACGGTGGGGTCCACCTTGATTTATGTATTGTATATCAACGCCGTCCATCCTCTTTCTTCAGCTCATTTTAGGAGTTTTCATTAAAATTGAAAGCAGGTCCAAATCTCAAGTGGACCACATTATAGGAAAGAGTGGTGATTGACCATTAAAAACTTCTTGTGGGAGACAATAGTTTTGGATGAAGCTTGTATTTTTATTTCCCCCTTTTCCAGATCTGTTTGATCTTATCAATGGGTTGGATGAAAAATAAAAATTTTGGTGGGCCGTAGGAAAATTTTAATGGTAGGCATTGGATCACCATTGTTTCCTACGGTGTGGTCCACCTGACATCTGGATCTTCTTTATTTTTGAGTTAATTCACAAATTGATCTGGAAAAAAAGGATGGACGGCGTGGATATGTACATCAAGGTGGGCCCAGGGTCATGGCCGCACCTAATCCCTCCCATTCAAACGGCAAAATCGGTTCGATGATATCACCACCATTTTGAAAATGCTTGCCACACACCAGCCGAATTGGGTTCCATTGGAGATGGAGCGACTATATAAAATAATACTGATCAAGCAATCATAACCACCCAATTGGTGACCTATTAAATGGATGGTTAAAATGTAAAAGGACTGTCATATATCCATGCATTTGGAAGTATAGAGATCCATACTACTCATCAGGTGGGCCACACCGTTAACATGCCAAGGAATAAACATAAGGTTGTTTTACTAATCAGGCCGTTCAAACTTACGTGAAAGAAAGATGGGTGGTCATAATAAAAGAGTCCATTTGTAGAAACGTTCAACATATACTTGTGGCTCACGTGGGGGGCTTACTATTCTGAGATTTGGTACGTGGCATGTTCATAGTGCACCCTACCTGATGAATGGACAGGATCTCTGACACGTGCCGTACACAAGGATATCTGACAGGAATTCTGCCCCTCACATGAGGGGCTCCTTGGTAATAGCGACGGGTCCATATGGCTAGACAAAATCAGATGTTTAATATTTCCGGCTATGATCCATCTCCGGTTGAATCGGCGGTATGGACCGTCTGGATCACCGTACACGTGTACAGCTGAAGAGTCATTAGACTCACCACCATTTATCATGGCAATCGCGCCCGGACGCGGTTCACTACAGACGGCTTTAGTAGCTATTTCGCTAATGAAGTGACGTCACCAAGTTCTGTGGGCCCCAACATGATATATGTGTTGTATCCACACCGTCCATTCATTTTGAGAGAGATTATTTTATGGCATGAGCCAAAGATTGAGGCAGATCGAAAGCTAAGTGGACCCCACCACAGAAAACGGTGGGGACAGTGGCGCCCACCGTTGAAACCTTCCTAGTGCCCACCATGATGTTTATTTCAGATCCAACCTGTTCATAAATTCAAAAAAACATAGACAGAGAAAAGTCAAATTTCGTCTTGATCGAAGACTTCTATGGCCCCCCAAAAAGCTTTTAATGGCAGGCGTTCGTACTGTTTTCAATGGTGGGGTCCCCTTGAGATTTGGATCTACTTCAATATTTGGCTCATAGCCTGAAATGATCTCTCAAAATTGATGGACGGTGTGGATACAATGAATACATCATAGTGTCCCACAGAACTTGGTGACGTCACTTATTAGCGAGATAGCTACTGAAGACGTCAGTAGCGAATCCTCGTCCACGGCGCCCGGCCTTCACGACTTTCGACCCCTTAAATTGACTTCTCCCTTGTGCTCTTATAGATTGACTTCCATAGAGAGAGAGAGAGAGAGAGGCTACGATTTCTGCAAATTCAAGTTGCTGGGTATGTTTATTACAGTGAAATTCATGCGTTCGTGACATTTATAGATACATCTTTTTGATAGACAGGTACATGTTTTTCTCTTTGGTTTCAGTAGCAACTGCACAGAAAATGTTCATATATTGCTAAAACTAGTAATTCTTATAGACCATGTTCTCTTTTAGCTTGCTTCTTTTGTTTCTTGTTTTAATCGAGGATTCAAAGAAACCCAATGCTACAATTCCATCCAACTGATGTCTATGAACCTTAGTTTGAAAATCTGTAAACCCAATTCGACTCGGTCTCTGACTATATTTAAATAAACAGAGAGGCTTTTTATGGCTGTGACGATCACCCACTTGCCATTTTTTTTGGAAATGAATAGGAAATTGGTGTACTGTTCCAATTCCTAAAGTGGGGAAATGGGTATGAAAAATCATTTGGGTTGGGTGCAGATATCAATTCCCAATAGCAGAAAACCGATAAAAAGGTTGTGAGTGGCCAAATACCGCTTCACGGAATGCCCCCATCTGTAGAAAAGGATTTCTGGAATAAGGGTGTGTTTGGTTGCATCATATTTCTTGATTCATCAGTCTAATTTGTTGCAGAATTTCATGATGTTTGGTGCAACCAAATACACCATAAACTTTTTCTTTTTGCAATTTATACTGCAAAATTCCTCCCAGAATTGGATTTTACCAAATAGTGCCTCTAGAACCGATATTTCCGGGGAGTGCTTTTTCAGACTTGAAATTACACTACTTCCTTTGTTTATATTTATTCACAAAGTGGGGATTAAGGATCGTGGGGCCCATGTGGTATGCGTGTAGAATCCAACCTGTCAGCAGATGCAAACCAAAATTATTATTAGATTAACCAAAATTATGGAGGATCCAAACATGAAGTGGGCCAATCCATAAAAAATAATATACACCACTCAAAATCCAAATTCAATTGCAGCCATTGTTCTGAGTATCGGGGATATTATCGATAATATCACTGATATTATCGGTATCACCTGCTTGGCAATACCACTGACATTGGTAATATCAGAAATTTCTGGTATCAGCGATCTATTGCTAAATATCGCCAATATATCAATATTGCCAATGTATTTTACTGTCTAAATTCCAAGTGTCGTTTGTATTACCAATGTATCATGGATATTTCGATAATATTGCCAAGGTAACGATATCGCCAAAAATCTGTTTATTAAAAAAAATTCATTCCAATTATTTATTTATTTATTTTTATGGGTGCACGGTTGTATGATGAAATGGTTGTTTTTTTTTTTTTTTTTTTGGGTTAGCTTGTTAGTACACACCCCACTCTCAGTTCACACTTCACTGTTAGCCACCCCCACTAGGGAATCGATACTAAGACCTCAGTGTTGAAATGAGGTATTTTCAATCAGTCTACCACTTGAGCTATGGATTAGGGTGTTGATGAAATGGATGTTGTTGCAACTAAGACTGCCACTTACCGGCCTCCAAAACTGAAATACCACGTTATAAAATCGGCTTCGACAACTCGCAAAATAACCCAAGCACTATTTGTCCACAATATTGAAGAAAATGTGAAAAATAACAACAACAACAACAACAACAACAACAACAACAAAAACAACACAAGACACAACACAAGAAATTTATGTGGTTCACCACTTCGGCTACCCCACGGGCAATCCGGCAAGGAAATAATTCATTATGACAGAGAGAGATTACAAGGAATCTCTTGATTTATGTTGGTTAAATGAACCTACAGAGTGAGTTGACCTGACATGAAATTCGTCTGAGCTGTGTTGTTTCAGCTGAGTTTTGAGTTGACTTGATGAAATCTCAGTAGGCTCTAAATGGTCATGTAAGGAAATTGAATCGGAGTTGTCGGCAGTGGTTAGTATGAATGCTAATTAAGGAAATCACAATTCAGTTAGTTTAAATAATAATCAGTCCAATTTGAGCAAAATTTCATGATATTTGGTGCAACCAAACGTACTCCAAACAATTTTTATTTTTATTTTTTCAATTTATGTTGGTTAAACTGACTCAGCTCAGTTTTGAGTTGATTTGATGAATTTTGGGTAGGCTCGGAATGGTTTTTTAAGAAAATTGAATCAGAGTTGTTGGCAATGTTTAGTTTGAATGTTAATGAAGGGAAACACAATTCAGTTAATTCTACTTTATTAGACAGATAATGGCAATCCAATTCTGCATGGAACCCAAATGCACCAATACATTCTCAATATGCATGCTGTTTTGGGTGGTGTGGAAATGGAACCTGCACTAAGCGGGCATCCGTTTTCCCACTTTTCCACCCTAAGTGACTATTGAGATAAGAACAGGAAGTTCTCGTTTCATCTCAACCATGTTTTGGAGTTGTGCTTCCTGTTTGTTGTGGGAACTGGAAACACCCAAGTGTACCGTTCGACTGCAAATTCACTCTTTATACTTTGTGGTAGGAACTTATTTTGGATTATGAATAACATGAATAATAGAGGGCGTTGTATTCCTACACCTGCTTACTGTCATAGACTCATGATTTTGTGTTTTATTGCAGTTCTAGTGCTTGAGAAATGGCTGGTGATTCAGATGATAAGGTACCAATGCTATTGGATAGTCATTCTCAACTATCCGATGATTCCATGGAAGTTCAATTAACAAGGTTTAACGCTAGGCGTACTACTCGGAGTGTATCATGTCTGCCAATGTCTGCTACGAATTCCATGGGGCCCTACGGAAGGGAAAATAGCCCTTTATCTCATACTAGTCGTTTGAATGGCGAAAAACATGCCCTGTTTGTACCCATGAGCGGTCCTTTATATAGTAATACGAAGCCTGAGAACTTCTCTCAGCCTATGAATGGGACATTGGGTGGAAGAACAGCAGCTGTCAAGGAATATGTTATAGAAACAGGCCAGATGGACTGTCCAGATGACAGATATGGAGGAAAGAATGAGCATTTATTGAAGTCTGGGCAATTGGGTAGATGCAACGATCCTTTCTGCACCACGTGCCCGACATATTATGATTTCGAAGCAGAGTGCAGGAAGTATAAAAAGGCTTCAACTTATGAAATTAAGGTGATTCCCTTTGCTGAGTTCGCTCTTCTTATCTAGTTGTTTATGCTTTTTAATATGCTGAGGTAGTGATTTTGATTATTCAAAAGATATCAAACCAAATGGTTTGTTAGAGATAGTTTATCGAGGTTAAATTCATTTTGCTGTTATTATGAAAATGACAATACATATTTTTCATTCCCTCCTAGTTGCATCTATGATACTACAAATAAGACTACCCGTTAAAATATACATTATATATTCAGAACACAGTTAGATACAGTTCTCCATTTCCTAAATTATCCAGCAACATGAATGCATGCATGCTGCTTGTAGTAGGGTGTTTATATTTAGCGGTATAATGAAATATTTCGGGTGTTGTTTTTAATCTCTCAACATGCTGAAATAATGAAAATGTTATCACTTATGATTTTTACGATATACAAGCAATATATTAGATGAGATTGATAAATTTTTAGGATTTCATAAATGACTTTCTATTAAAACAGGATTCAGTTATATATTTCCTACGAGTATCTCTAAGTATCCAATACCAATATCAGTCTCATGTTCTTTCCAACACACTTGTGAGCTTATGCATGATTCTGGATAGGCATCTCCACCGTGCATGTGTTGTGGCCCAAAACGCCCAAAACTCAGTCCAGTCTGTTCGTCAGGTGGGCTAAACATGTACATTTAATGTAGAAAATTGATCATGTTTTAAGCTTTCTGTTTCTTACATTTGTCGTGCACATGATATCCTGACGAGCCTAATTTTTGGGATATGGCACATGCATAGAGGGGCCACCAAATGAATGACCTTGATCTCACACATGCATGCTACATTGGCATGTGTAGGGAGTGGATTACTCTTTCGAGTAGACATCACATTTTTCATCCCACTGATATTGGTTTTATCTTCACATGTTCATGGAGTATGCTTATGCCTTATGCCTTACAAACGTGTTTGATTATCTTTTTATACAGTTACATAATGCACTTTATGGGGATGCCAAAGGTTGGGTGCAAAAATCAATTTCCTCTCTAAAAAGATGTATTCCTGGCATTGTGAATCCTCATACCAAGGTTGTTCAACAATGGAACCAATTTTTTGCCATTTTTTGCTTGGTGGCGGTTTTCGTGGACCCACTGTTTTTCTTTCTACTGTCTGTGGAAAAGGTATAATTTTGTTCTCTTCCATGTTAATGACATACAATTTAGATTGCATTTAAAACTTTTTTTTTAAACATTCAATTGCATTTAGAACTTTTCACATCTTTACCTTGAATATATGATGAAAATTTGTATTGCTGGGTATGTGTATGTGTTTTTAGCTTTCTCGGCAAAGTTCTGAATATAGGTGTTGGAGGGCCTATCAGCCGAGCCAAAAATGATAAGATACTGGCATGATTTTTTTCACCAAAAATGTGAAAAATGTAAGGGAAAGGGGAACAAAAATGGGAAACACAAGAATCTTGCATTTATTTGTATTTTTTTTATTTTTTTTTAATGTCTCAATGATGTATCGGACCATACTTTGGTAAGAATGCCACTTGTCAGCCTAACCTGTTGAAAGCTGAGTTTTTCTTCCTTTGACATCTAAAATTAGGGCCTGTTTGGATTGGAAGAATCCAAGGTCACATGGAAAAATGTAACCACAATAAATGTAGTGGAAATGGAATTGAAGATTCCTTACCATTTCTTGCAATCCAGACCGTGAAAAACAGTGATTTTGTGGAAAAAGTAATTATGGTTTTTTCCAAGAGAAATCCTCAGTAAATGCTAGAGACGATTTCTAAGTGATTCTTGTGATCCAAACAGTGTGAAATAGTGATTTTGTGGTGAACTGTAATCATGATTTCAAAACCAGAATATATAGAGTGGAAGTAGAATTGGGGATTCTTTTATTTTTATTTTTATTATTATTAATCCAAACAGTGGACAATAGTGATTTTTTTGCAAAAAAAATTCTTTTCCTGCGGATTCCTCCTATCCAAATAGGGTCACTAGTATTAAAAGTATCGTGGATTAGACATCCTTCTGCATAAACTATAGAATCATTCACCCTCATGTATAAAGGATTTGGTTACATGATTACTACTTGGAATTTAGAATCTAGTAAAACTCAGAAAATATAAACATAGGACAATCCTAATAATTCAAGTCCTGGCTGGGAAATTAATGGTTAAGAAGATAAATGTAGCACTGGTCCACATTCGAATGGAAGGAGCCCTGCAAATGGTGGATATCTTCAAATCTGGGAGTTTTGTGCGGCATAGTCCATCTGTAGTGGACAGGGCTGCAACTTGGTTAAGGTCAACCTGAGTTTGGATTGGGTTGGGTCAGTTTGTCAAGGTCCTCGAGTCAGGTTCAGGTTCGAAAATGTTGTATTTGATGTCTTTAATCAAGTTTTATGTTTCC
Source organism: Magnolia kwangsiensis (assembly GCA_037074715.1). NCBI lineage: Eukaryota > Viridiplantae > Streptophyta > Magnoliopsida > Magnoliales > Magnoliaceae > Magnolia > Magnolia kwangsiensis. Next base: position 11,513,039 of record CM073577.1, on the reverse strand, counting down.
CTTTCCGTTTGGGATTCTTCCCAGTTTCCTTTTCCGTTTGGGATTCTTCCCAAGGCTATATTTATGGGTGTAAATGAGATTAGAAAATATTCCTAGGGTTTTTCAAATTCGTCCAAGGGGCTCAAAGGGTGTAGCAAGGGTGAGATTCGAGGTTGTTCGAATCGGGTAAGCTCTTTTTCTTTGTAATTTTTGATTCCACAGTGTTTATCTGTCGCTTTATGCCATGGTTTTTTTTTCCTGCAAGGGTTTTTCTACGCTAAAATCATTGTGTTCTCTTGGTGCGCGATTGGATTACTCTCTTGGATTCATCTCTGTGTGCTTCCACGTTCCCCCAACAGAAAACACCCCCAATTTGGAATCAGGTTCGGTTCGGGTTGAGCACATTTGAAATTAGGGTCGAGTAGGGTTGTGGTTTGGGTCTCCTTTAGTTTGGGCCGGGTTTGGGTTGACCCTCAACCCAACGCAACCCGCCTAAGTTGCAATCCTAGTTGTGGGTCACATATCTATCAGACAGGTGGTAACAAAACTTATCCACTCCATGACCATGAGAGATTTTGGGACCAGTGGTCTGGATCACTAAATTATGGGCCCACCTGTACAAACTAAAAACTTGAGTATGGCACCTCCTTGGAGCGAGGATCATATCATTCCTCTTGTTTTTTATTTAGGTCCATTGAGAATTTGGAGATTGAGCTGAAATTTTTATGCATTCATATTCATTTCTGCATATAATGCACAAGTACCATTGCTAGGATCCGTCAATGGCGACCATTTTGTGGACCTTGAAATCAAGTCTAGGTTGGGCCCACAGGTCAAACGTTGCAGCCCGATCCAGTAGCAAGAAGGCCCCAAAGCCCAACGGGCTAGCACAGTCCATTGACAGTGCTACTATGCTGCATGGATTTTTAGTTATATGTGCCTTTTCTTTCCATATCTTTAACTATCTAATTTTTTTTTTACAACAGGATGATAAGTGTATTATCTTTGATTGGTCCTTGGCAAAAGCAATTGTGACTATGAGAAGCATTACTGATTTCATCTATGTTCTTCACATGCTTCTACAGGTAAGCCATAGTTACATTGATTTTTATTATTATTATTTTTTTTCTGGAATTCATTTATGATTTTAGGGGTCTAACTGAAGGTGTGGCCTTTGATAGAGTGGAATGCTGGAACAGGATTCATGTAGCCAACCCCAATTAGTTGGGCTAATGCTTAGATGATGATGATGATTTAGGATTTTAGGGATGAAATTTTCTTTATCATTTGTTTTGTGACATTTCATTTCTACCATTCTATTTTATCACAAGTATGGAATCCATGCAATGCACTGATGTGCAAATGTGGAAAACACCTTAAATGTGCCAAATTTTTTAGTTTGTTGAGAACCCAATTGTTTATCAAGTGGACCCCACTATGCTTCTGTAGTGGTCTAATGACTGGAGCAATCTAGTCATATGGCGGCCATGTGGTACTAATGGTCTCAAACCCTTCATCTGATCTCACAAGCATGATTTGCCAGTTTACAAAGTGCTCATCTCCGAGGCCCATGTAGTTACTTCACAGCCTCTGCTTGAAGTAATGCCACATTTCAACGCCCTATGGTCCCACACAAACACACCACAACTTGCATTGATGAAATTTGGGTCTGAATTTTCTAATTCCAATTCATTAGAAATAAAATGAACTTTTGCAAAAAGCATACAATGACCAATATGTATAATATTTGTGGGCTGCAGTTCAGGTTGGCTTATATTGCTCCCGAATCAAGAGTGGTGGGTGCCGGAGATTTAGTTGATCACCCGAAAAAAATTGCTCTTCATTACTTGCGTGGCTACTTTCTACTCGATTTTTTTGTTGTATTACCACTACCGCAGGTATGGCTTCCCTCTTGTGTAATACCATCATATCTTCTATTAGGGCTTGTTTGGATTGATGGAATCAAGTTTTCTACCATAGAAAAGAAATAAATTTCCACTAAAGACATTTTTGCCTTTTGCCACAATGAAGTACGCCATGGAAAATAAGATTCATTTCCACGGTTTTCCTTCAAAAAAGCACTTTCCATTTCCTTAAAAAAAATGATATCCTTGTTTCCACATTGTAGAATTATCGATTAAAGAGAGAAGAAGAGAAGACAAGAAAAGAGAGAGGAAAGAAAGTTGGGAGAAGTGAGAGGGTGAGCTAGGGCTGGATGCCACTCTCTCCCCTTTATATTAATAAAATGTCAATATGACAAAAATGCCCTTAATAACAAAAGCAAAGATACCCTATGTGTCCCAGGCCAAAATAAACAACTAATAACAAGAAGAAATAACAAAAAATAAAGTCTAGGTGGGTCATGTAGTGCTATGGCCCACATCTCCACATCCGTTAACACTCCCCCTCAAGCTAGAGCTTGGATGTTATCGATGCCAAGCTTGGAGTATATGGGCATAAACTAACTATTGACTAAAGGCCTTGATGAACACATCAGCTAGTTTACCCTAAAACCGGACACATGGCTAGAGCTGGGCATCAGACCGAGTCGACTCGGATTGGTTCCAACCCGAATCGGACCGAGTTTTGCATGGCCTGACTCGAACTCGGTCCGATCCAGGACCGAATTAGGGTCATATGACTTGGCCTGATCCTAACTCATGATGGTTGTAACCAATCCGAGTCTAACTCAGTTAGGAAAACCAAGTCGGATTGGATTTGACTAGGTTCGGATCGGTTACCAAAAAATCGATCCCCCTAAAATCTTTTCAGAAACATTTCAAAACTTCCCCACTCGGAGATGCATTCCTACATGCAGACAAACTAATTTTTAATGAGCCCATGTATGTTATTGGAGTGTCCTTTGGGAATCCTATTGGTTAAATGTAATAAAAAAGATAATTCCACAATTGAGTATGAAAACCCATGAAAATAAGAACAAACATAACGAGACATGCACATGAACTGACCCTTTTAAAGTTCAAATTGAAAATGCAATCAGCACAGTAGAAAAAAGTTCTGTTTTTCATAGTCTGCTTAGTGATAAAAATCTCTTGAGAAACATTTCCAACCTTCCCCAGTCAGAGATGGATTCCTATAGGTAGACATAAACTAAACAGCAAGGAGCCCGTTAATGAATCAATGCATGATATTTGGAGTGTCCCTCAGGTATTCCATTAGTTAAGTATTTAAAAATAAAAAGAAATAATTCCAGAATCGAATATGAAACCCATTAAAATATGACCAAATGTAACAAGATGTGAATATGAACTGATTTAAAGTTCAAATTGTAAACACAGTCAACACACCAGACGAGAGGGATTAGGATGAGATCTAAACTCTGTTGTAATCGCAATTAGAGATTGGCAAAAGGGTATGCAACATCATAGCAAACAACTGGCTCTAACTATTGAAAATATTCCTAGATTTGCCTAGAAAAGGCCAAGCACACGACAAACTTTAAGTGCATAAAGGACATTAGTGTTGTAATCTAGAAAACATGGATCTAAAACATATTGAAGTGGATGTTCTCATGACTTTTCAAGAAATGCAACATTTCTGTTGTGTAGAACAAATACTTGACAAATCCAAACCTTGTTTCTAGATGGACAAGTAGGAACTTCTATATTCAGAGAGCAACTTTTGGGGAAAAGACCCTTCTCAATATCCCTTGTGGCCGCATGAATTAATGGCAGACAAACATCAACAACATCCTTGAAATCACTTTCACGGCTTTCATCCTTCTTCCTAACAAGAGATTCAAACAAACCCTATTACAAACACACATCACAGAAAACACTATACCAAGTAAACAACACCTTGCATATTTCTACTCACCAGTGACAAACAGCAACGAACGGCGGGACAACGACGGACAACGGGAAAGTGACAGACGGCGGGCGCAGAAGAAGAAGAGGAGACTGGAGAGGAAGAAGATCGGGTAGGGTAAGAAAAGAGAAAGAAGATTTGGAGACGTCCGGGTAGGGTAACTTGGTAAGAAGAAAAGTAGAGGCGTCTGGGTAGGGTAACTAGGTAAGAAAGAGGGGAAGGGTTTAGGGTAAAAAAATCAAAACGACTATTTATACTACCCGCTGGGTCGGGTCTGTTCGGTTTGGGCCGGATCCATTCGGTCCGGGTATCCGGGTTGAATCGGTCCGGATAGACATCTATCCGCACTTGACCCGAAAAATGAACAGATCTAGGTGGCCAGACTCGATCAGGCCGATCTAAGCCGTCGGTTTTGTTCGGAATGGTACTGAGTCGGGTCGGATCGGGTCCAAGATGCCCACCTCTACACATGCCGTATAAATTTCTCACTGGAGACCTTCTCATATATAAACTAACGGTCAACTTCAATATGTTTAGTTCTCTCATGATAGATCAGATTGCTTACAATGTGGAATGTTGTTGATTATTACAAAATGACTATGAAGGTAGCTTCACTATAAACTTCATTTCCAGTAACAATTTCTTGATCCACACTAATTTACAAGTACTATGCGCGGTTGCTTTATATTCTACTCCAATGTTTGATTGGGCCATAACACCGCTTCTTACATTTCCACGTAACTAGATTTCCTCCCACAAACATACAGTACCCAGTAGTAGACCGCCTATCTATTAAAGAACTCTCACAGTCCGCATCAGAGTACCCTATGATCTAAAGATGATTATTGTGTCTATCTAGAATTCCCTATCCTGACGCTTCTTTAAGATACCATAGAATTTGTACAATTGGATCCATGTGAGGTACCTTCGGAGAGCTCATAAATTGGCTCACCACACTCATGGCATAAGATATGTTCGACCAAGTGATAGTTAAATAAGTAAATTTCCCAGCCAATCTTCTATAGCTCCCTGGGGTCTTCCAATACATCAACTTAATCACCAACTAGCTTATGATTCAGATCCATTGGTGTATCAACTGGGTTGATATGAAGAAGACCTATCTCCATGAGTAGATTCATCCAAAATATATTTTCATTAAGACAAATTAATTCTTTTGGTGGATCTAACAACTTCCATAACAAGAAAATATTGAAGATTACCAAGATCTTTTGTGAGAAAATATCTCTGAAGATAGTTCTTAAGTTTAGCAATCCCTCTATTGTCACTTCTTATAACAAAAATATAATCAACATACACCACTAATATAATAAGACCCAAGGCGGCTTTTTGTATAAAGATAGAATGACTTTAAATGAAGTCATAGTTCAACACAACCTTACTAAATTTGTCAAACCATGCATGTGGTGATTTTTTCAGCCCATAAATCGCCTTGTTTAGTTTACATACCTTGTCCAACTCCCCTTAAGCAACAAACCCAAGTGGTTGCTCCATATAGATCTTGTCTGTGAGATCACCATGAAGAAGGCATTTTTTTCCGTCCAATTGGAAGAGGAGACAACCATGATTAATAGCTGCATAAAGGATAACAAATAGAGTTCAACTTGGTAATAGGAGAGAATGTTTCAGTATAAACAATACTAGGGGTCTAAGTATATTTCTTTGCAACTAATAGTGCCTTTAAACTTTCAAATGTACCATTAGGGTGAAACTCAATGGTGTATACCCACTTGTAACCAACAACACATTTACCGATAAGTAGATTGGTGAGTTCCCAAGTATTGATCTGATAAAGAGCATCCATTTCCTCTTCCATCACCTACTTCCACCCCTTGTAACTGTTAGACAGGCTCACATGCCTTGTATACCTTGTATACATGCATACCTTGTATACCTTGTATAGTTCGTTTCCATAGGTAGAGGATTCTGATTTTATTATTTTCCTTGTATAGATGATTGTAATCTCTATATATTCAACCCTTTTTGGTTGTCTCAAAAACAAAAAATCTTTTAGCTCCTCTCTGTTTTCATGGTATCAGAGCTTCCCTGATCCAAAACTGACACCGCTTGTTAGATCTGACCATCCCTGCGTTTGGTCACTATCCCTACCGTGTGTGGCCTCCATCCCTGCTGCGTTCGGCCCCCATCCCTGCTCGTCCAACCACCCCTATGTCGTCCGGCCACCCCTCCTGCTTTGTCCGACCGCAACTGCTCGTCCGACCCCCCCTACAGCATCATCCGACCACCCCTATTACACGTCCCTCTGCTCTCCGATTTGTTGTTATTGTCGAACTTCGTTCTAGATCCAGCAACCCCTGTTGCTGTTCCAAATCTACATTTTCTAGATCCAACGCCCCTGTTGCTGTTGCTCCAGATCTAGATTTTCTACGATCCAACGCCCTTGTTGCTGTTGCCATTCCGCCAGATCCAGAAACTGCAATCCCTTGGGTATCTCCTGTTGTACGGTACATCTAAAACCTTCTTCTGCTGTACTTTTTGCGTGCTTTACATTACTTCAGATCAATGGACAAGGACTCATCACGTACAGAGGCCCCACGTTGTAGTTTTGATGGTTCCAACTATTCTCTATGGGCCATCCATTTTCAGAACTTCCTCAAGGGTCGTGGTTTGTGGGGACTAATTGATGGATTTGTTACTATCCCCACTTCCACAGATGTCGACAAATTAGCTGATTGAGAAATGAACAATGGACGGATTATTACCTGGATTCTTAATTCGGTCGATCGGTCCATTGCTGTTGGCCTCACACCTCATCACACTGCTAAGGCAATGTGGGAGCATCTCTAGACAATTTATCAATAGAGTAATGCGGCCTGGTTATACATCCTAGAACAGGATCTCGTTAACCTTACTCATGGTGACGACAATATTCAATCATTTTACTCCAAAATTGTCACACTTTGGATAGAAATGGCTATGATGGATCCAACATTTCCTCATGACTTGAAGATATTCCAAACTATGTGCGAGAGTGCGCAAGTTCGACAATTTCTTATGAAGCTGCATTCGGAATTTGAGCATTGTTGGGCTGCTCTCTTAAACTGTAGCCTTACTCCATTGAATTCGTTTATTAATGATTTATTGGCTGAGGAACAACGACTGAAAGTTCTCTCTTCATTCCTCAACTCCAGGATCATCTGATATGGTGCTTGTTGTGTCCATCACTACACCAACACGTGGTTCCACTCCTTTGACTTGTCGCGGTTGCAACAAGGTGGGTCATGTCGTCACTCAATGCAAAGAATGGTGCGCTTATTGTCGGTGGACTGGTCATGGTATTCAGGACTGTCGTACACGTGCCTATGCATCTTCTTTCACCCATGGACGTGGTGATCGTGGTCGTGGCCGTGGCCGTGGTCATGCTCTTTCTGCTACTGCTGCCACTATTTCTTCTGAACCGTCTGTTAATGATACTGCATCTACTGTTTCTGCTGAAAGTCTTTCATCACCTTTGACTCCTGCGATGCTCCAGCAAATCGTTCAGGCCTTTTCTGCGGCCGCTATGTCAGGTATATCCCCATCTTCTACATGGTTCTTCAATTCGGGTGCTTCCAATCATATGATTGGTGCTGTATCCCATCTTCATGACATTCGTCCCTATACCAGAAATTAGACTATTTCTACTGCGGATAAAACTAGACTACCCATTCAGTCCATTGGATCATTAACTTTCTCTCCTTCTGCCTATCGCCAGTTCACCCTTCGTGATGTATTTCATGTCCCTAACCTCTCCTCCAATTTAAGTTCAGTTGGTCAACTCACATCTAATAACCGCTTAGTCATATTTCTTCCCAACTGTTGTTTTGTGCAGGATCTGGCAACGGGGAAGGTATTTGGGATGGGTAGGCGGCATGGTCGTCTGTACGTGCTGGACTTTAATTCATTTTTCACTCCGGCTTGTTGTTTTTTTTCTCCATCTTCATTAGATATTTGTTCGGCAAATAAATTGTGGAAACTGTGACACTTTCATCTGGGTCATCCACATTCCGATCGGTTAATTCAGTTATTTTCTTCTGGCATGTTAGGGAACGTTTTTCTTAATAAAAATATTTGGATTATTCTTGTTCATTTTGTTGTCTTTCAAAAAGTAAGTGTATTCTTTTTTCTCTAAGTACTACAAAATCATCTTTTATGTTTGAACTAGTGCATACAGATGTCTGGGGTCCTTCACCAATTATGTCTCTCTCTGGGTTACGATACTATGTTATATTCATTGATGATTTCACACGTTACACCTGGATTTACTTTTTGCACTTGAAGTCACAGGTTTTTTAAAAATTCAAGATATTTCACTCTATGGTGGAGACTCAATTTCGGGTTCCAGTTCAAACTCTCCGCTCTGACTCAAGGGGGGAATATCTCTCAACAGCTTTTCGTACATTTCTTCAGGGTCATGGGATTATTCATCAGACCACCTGTTCTGATACTCTACAACAGAATGGGGTGGCTGAACGAAAAAAGCTTCATATTGTTGAAACTTCCAACACCCTGATGATAACTATGAGTGTTCCTTGTTCTTTCTGAGCAGAAGCAATGTTACATTCAGTCTACTTGATTAACCGGATGCCAACCAATGTTCTGAACAGTAAATCTCCTTTGTTCTCAACGGCTTACCTCCTGCATATTCCACATTTCATATTTTTGGTTGTCTATTATGTTCACCTGGCTTCACGTGAGCGTAACAAACTATCTCCAAAATCGATCAAATGTATGTACTTGGGATTTGGAGAAACTCAGAAGGGTTTTCGATGTTATGATCCGGTTTCTCGTTGTGTTCGAGTTTCACGACATTTTGTTTTTCTTGAAAATATTGCCTTTCATTCATCTTTTCCTCCTCCGCATGCCCCAAAATCTCCTGGTGTAACCACCTTTCCTGATATTCCTTTTGCCTCGAGTACTCTCCCTTGTCCATTGCAGGTTTACTCACGTCGACCACGTGTAGCTCCACCATCGATTACTCAACCCGAACCTGCTGTACCTGTTGCAGATCCTGAACCTACCTCGATACGTCGTTTTGCTCGTGTACATCGAGCGCCTAATCTCTTGATATGCTCTATCTGTCATGAATGCTACTCTGAATACTGTCTCTATTCCTACCTCATACACTCAGGTAGCCACTCATGATTGTTGGGAGAGGGCTATGGCAGAAGAACTTGCGGCATTGGATGATAATCATACATGGGACATTGTCACTCGATTCGCTGACCAACAACTAATTGGTAGCTAATGGATTTATTCTGTCAAGCTCAAGTCTGATGGATCATTAGATCGATACAAGGCTCGACTTGTCGCTCGGGGATACAAACATGAATACGGAATTGATTATGATGAGACATTCTGTAACACCCTGAAATTCGGGGGTCGAGCATAACTCAACTCCCGAGTTTCAAAACATCACTTATGCAACATATTTGATGATAATTGTATGTTGACTGTAAGAATGCATAAAACATGAAATAGATCAAACCAGATAGCAGACACAATTCAGGGATATTAAGGAAATGCAAGCGGAAGACTTAAATACATATATTATTCAAAATAAATCCCCGAATGATGCGTGCTCTGCCCAAGGCAATATACATACATTTGTGTCTCAAAATATATATATGAACTATTCAAACTAATCCAATACATATCCCAAAAAATGATCCCCGCTGGTCAGGACAAGGCTCACATGAACCTACCTGAGAACTGCATGTAAGAGAACGCCTCCTCGTCCTCGTCGAAGTCTGGCTTCGCCTCGCAAGCATCGCCATCTCCTGCAGTTAAGTCAGAGTCTGGTTGGTGTTTAAACACCGTCCCAGAACGTGGGAGTGAGTGATCAACTCAGTGGTACTATATAACAAAAGTTAACATGTTATCAATCCAATCAAGCAGTAATGATAAGGCAGTATAATCACACAAGTCCTATATCTCTTGTTAATGCAAGGATGATATGAAGAATGAAGCATGCCTTCACCACAATCCCCTCTGCGACATCATCTAACGATCGCGGCATGACTCACTTCCTCAGTGCTCTATTACCAAAACCGTTAGCACATGCAATGCGGTGTTATGAATATGATTACTAAGTTCTTATTAGTCCTTTTCATACAGCAGGATTGAGAAGCTAAGACACCTCCCTTGTATCATTTCCCAACATTGATCCATTCTAGGGTCGTCAGTCCTAGGAATCTCATACGATGTTATGGTTCTAGGTTGCTGCAAGGGCTGCCGGGGCTGTTGCGCGCAATCGTTGCTCCTCTCCCCCATCACCTTATCAATACAGGCCTATTTATATCATTGAGACTGCATCAGGACTCTTTGCCCCCATGCGGTGTCAGGATAAACTCAAGGTCACTACAGAGGGCTCGTCACCAATCAGTGTAGGCCGACAACAAGAATATAGTGTCCCATACAACCATAATCTGCCTAGAGTAGGGTGCTCACTGGTCACTACGGGGAGGTTTGTGGCCCCAGCGTAGGCCGACAGCAAGACCACGGTGTCCCATACCACCATGCCGGACTCATGAGTCTTAGGGGATCTTGGTACCATGGTTACGGGAGTTTCACTGGTAAGCTCAGTGTCTTAGATTCAAACAGTAGCGACCAAACATGGTGAACAAGCATTGGTCAATCGGGTTCGTTGATAAGCTCAACTAGGCCAAGCGCACGTTGAGTTGAACAGCATGGAATGCATAAGCACTCCGTGTGGCCTAACCACTGCCGAACAGCCCAAGCACGACTCAGATTCGCTAAACTCATCTTGTGTGGCGAAAGCAACCTCAACCACGATTTACGGAACGTTTTCCGATTACCTGGACTGTAGTACAGCCCCATCCACAAACAAAGCTAATAACCAGCATATGATTCATATCCTGCATTCATATGAACAATCATGGAATACAACTTGAATGTAAACACAGTACATGCAGGAATTCATACACTCATTTAACATGATTCAACTAAGTACATAATCTATGGAGGAAAGCATACACTCGTTTAACATGAATAACATAAGTTACATGATTCATGGAGGAAATCATACACACAGACCTTATGGTTGAAATCCATATCTCAACCACCTTAACAATCACATTCTACTAACTACTATCTCATTTAAACATTTAAACAAACACTTGGCTTACACTATTCAACATACATCACGTATGTTGACACCGTCGCATATTAGGGTAAGACCTTTCGCCTAGGAGTTGCCGTACGCATATCAGGCATATAACAACGATCAGTAATTATGACAAGCATATCAACAGATTTTATACGCATACGTGTATTCTAACATGTACATGAAATATGGTATTTACAATATAAAGTATACATATACGGAAGACAAAACAGATAGCACATTTGGCATGTGTAATTGCATTCACAACATGAATAAATCATTAACTATCATTGAAAGTGTTGAAAACCATAACCTAAGCGCATATAGTCCGCACCTTACGCCGGTAAACGCGTAACGAACTCAGTTTGCTCACTCACGCTTCGTCTACGGCTCAACGGCAACCTATTACATGAAATAGGTTAGCTATTACATCACTTTAACTAATTGAAATCCTAGAACTGATTAGGGTTAGGTTTTCTTACCCAATAGTGTCTTTGAAATCACCGGAATAGTGATTCGGTAACGATGTGTATGCACAAGGAGTAACGGGAATCGAATCCCAGGAGTAGCTCCCACTTCTCTCTCACTCTCTCTTTTTCTTCTCTTCCTTAGCTAGGGTTTCAAAATCCGTATGGTGTATGAGAGAGAGGTTATAAGGTCCTTATATAGGCTAAAAATTCACCAAATTAGACCCAGAGCCAAGGTATACTTATGTTATAACCAAATTGGGTCTGTTCTGATCCAACGGAGCACTTCTGGAGGTCCGCTTATCAAATGCGGTCGGACTTAAGCTTACTAGCATCGGATCTTTAATAAGTTAAGTTTTCAGTTCGATCGGATTTCCAGATCGTCCGTGGTGGACCAGTTTCAGTTCAACGGTCACCGAACCTAAATCAGGGCTACAAGCTCTATGACATGAAAGGGCCAACTTTCCTGATCCGAGGGTGAAATTTGGTCGAATTCCAACGGTCAGAACGCTTAAAAATAACGCGCAAGTGAACCGTGCCAGATTTCATAAAAACAATTAATTTTCTAAATATTTTCCCTTTTCTCACTCTCTTCACTCCAGACTCAGTAAAATGGTGTCAGGACATCAGTTGGGCTTAATTTTCGAAATGATGGTCAAGTCCAACTTAGCGGTCATAATGGTCTAAGATTATAGATATCGGACTTTCGATGCGCGGTCTAGAATCAATACAAAGTTACTAAACATTCCCGGGAACAACTGAGTTTAGAGTTAGATCCTAGATTTCAGGGTATTATAGCGTCATTGATTCTACAAGTTTTAGGTCCTGCAGAACGTATTTAAAGCGAACAACACTAATTTCACAGCCAGACTAACTTAGCACTAGGTAACTTAGGTTCAATTTCTAAGAGAATTAATCCTAAATGATTTCTGATTGAGGTGGTACTCGGTTCTTGGTACGGAATTTTTCGAGTGGTTACACATTCGCTCCCGTGGTCAAGATGAAAACTGTTCGTACTCTTTTGGCAATATCTTCTGTTCGCTCTTGGCCACTTGCTCAGATGGATGTAAAAAATGCTTTTTTTTCATGGAGACCTCCAAGAAACAGTATATTTGAAACCTCCTCCTGGCTCTTTAATCCCTGACAATAAGGTATGTCGCCTAAAGAAAGCCCTGTATGACCTCAAACAGGCACCTCGGACATGGTTCTTACACTTTTACGATGTTGTTATAGGTGCTAGCGTTACGTAAGTAGTCATGACCCATCCTTATTTTTACGCACCACTGCTCACGGAATTGTCATTGTTCTCGTCTATGTTGATGACCTACTTTTGACTGGTAGCGATGCTACTAACATCTCGACTTTAAAGGAAGTTATGCAAATATCCTTCACGATGAAAGACCTCGGTCATCTAACATACTTTCTTGGGCTTGAAATTTCATGTTCTAAACGTGGGATCCTGGTCAGCCAGCGTAAATATACCAAGGATCTTCTCACCTTGGCATCATTTGTGGATCAGAAGACAGTTCACTCCCTTAGAACTTAACGTTCAATATGGTCGTGACAATGGTGATCTCCTTGCACAGCGCGACTTATACTGCTATTTGGTTGGGAATCTAGTTTACTTAACTATGACTCGCCCTGATATTACCTACGCTATCCAAGTCGTCAGTCAGTTTGTTTCTGCTCCTCGGACTCTTCATATGACTGCGGTATTGCGCATCCTACGGTACCTACGTGGAACTCTAGATTGATCACTGTTCTTCTCCTCTACAACGACTCTGGACCTTCATGCTTATTCGGATGCTGATTGGGCCGGTTGCGCTCTCATAGAAAGATTTACCACTGGCTACTGTGTTTTTCTTGACACTTCTCTCATCTCTTGGAAGTGTAAGAAGCAGACCACTGTTTCCAAATCAAGCACAGAAGCCGAGTATCGGGCGATGTCCGCTGCGTGTAGTGAGCTTGTCTGGTTACGTGAACTTCTTTCTAACTTGGGCATTCCTCTGCAGAATCCTACTCCACTCCATGTCAATAATCTAAGTGTCATTCAGATTGCCTCTAACCCGGTTTTTCATGAACGGACGAAGCATATTAAAGTTGATTGTCACTTTATCCGTGAGAAATTTTAGTCTGGGCTTATTTCTCTTCCACATGTTGCATCCCATGATCAGATTGCCGACCTTCTCACCAAGTCCCTCACTTCTGCACGTCACTCATTTCTAGTTAGCAAACTATTACTTGTCGATGACTAGCATTAGTTTGAGAGGGGATGTTAGACATGCTCACATGCCTTGTATAGCTAGTATACCTTGTATAGTTCGTTTTCATAGGTAGAGGATTCTAATTTTATTATTTTCCTTGTATAGATGACTATAATCTTTGTATATTCAACCCCTTTGGGTTGTCTCAAAAACATAAAATCTTTCAGCTCCTCTATGTTTTCAATAACAATGCTTCTGTGTATATGACCTATGAATAGAATAAGAAGACAAGGATAAGACAAATTTATAGAAAGTGGGAGATAAACATTGAAAGGATGCATATTTGGAGATAGGGTGATCAATACATACATGCTTACATTTTCTTAAGGCAATAAGAACATCATAACTATCTAGAGAAGTCATTGAATCACTTGGCTCGAAAGAGGATATGGTTGATACCACATCATGATTGGCTGCACTATCTGTCCATTTTCTTCATGAGTAGACTTTTAGTTGAGGCACTATAGGAATAGAGGAGTTAGAAGGAGGACATTGGGTTATGTCTTCTTCAACCTCAATAGGTACTACTATAGCTTCCACATCAAGAGATTTATTGTCTTTTGAGAAGAACGGAGTGGACTTGAGAAATGTTACATCTGCACATACATATTGTCTTTAAAAGAAGGACTGTGAGAACAATAACCTCTGTGTTCGGGAGTACTTGAGAAGAATACATTTGATGACTCTAGGATCTAATTTAACATGGCCTGACCATAATTGATTGATAAAGCACGGACATAAAAAAAAACTTTGGGAGGTAAAGAAAACAACAAAGTATCTGGGAGTAAAACTTCATGAGGGGATTTACCCATTAAAATAATTGAGGGCATTTAATTCATCAGAAAACATTGTGAATACTGCATTAATCCTAAAACTTTTGGGAACATTCATGTAATTTAATAACGAGTGACCTTAAGTATGTGTCTATTTTTTGCTCTGCAACATCGTTTGTTTGGGGTGTGGGACATGGTATTGATACAATATGCCTATTTCAGAAAAATACAGACTAAAAGATTGAGACATATTTCTTGGCATTATTTTAACAAAACACATACCTTTTGAGTTAAATTAGTTTTGTACTTCCATGTGGAAGGTCTTCAAAGTAGAGAATAATTTAGATCAATCTTTCATTAAGTAGATCCAAGTCATTCACGCAAAATCATCAACAGATATAACAAAATATTTAATACCTTGACCTACTGGAAATTAGCCTATGCCCAAACATCTAAATGGACTAAAGAAAAAGGAATCGATCTACGCCTTTCCACATGTGAAAAATGAACATAATGATGTTTTTCCACACGTGAAAAATGAACATAATGATGTTTACTTAAGCTCACACACTTCACACTCTAGAACTGACACGAATGATAAGGAAGGAGCAACACTTCCGAGAATCTTCATGGATCAGTGACCGGGACAAAAGTGCTAATGATAAGGAGGGATTTTCTTCTATGTTGTTGCTTCAACAACTTCACAGTCAAGATAGTACAACTCATCATGTTTATGTTTTCCATCAATCTTCTTCTTTGTCTTTAAATCATGAAAAATACAATGTGAAGGATAGAAAGGTTATAAAGCAATTAAGAGATTTGGTAAGCTTGCTAACAAACAAAAGACTTAAAGAAATTTAAGGATATAAAAGTCAAATGACAATGAGAGGGGAGAACTTGGGTGAACAATACCCATTCTGCATACTTTGGACTGGGTACTATTGCTAGAGTGACAATTGAAACCGTTCACAATGTATTAATAGAGGAGAACTCACTAGATTTACTTGTCGTATGGTCAAATGCTCCAGAGTTAATGACCCATGGAGTAGGAAACTTGGATCTTAAGCAGGTCATACCCGAGGTCACAGATGTAGCCGTAGGAGTGAATGTAGCAAAAGCAATAGTAGGAACATGCTGATTCTATAGATTTTTCAATAACTTAGAATACTCTTCTTGAGTAAGCGTAACCATCTCTTCATACATACGTGGCTATTGAGTTGTTGACATAGAAGTAGTCTGATGAGATCCACTACTCTCTTCATTGTGAGATGCTTGATTAGTCCATGCTAGCTTTCCATGAAAATCCTAACATTTTTCTACAGAATAATTCATAAGCCTATGATGGGTGCACTTCTTAGGTCCACGACCTCCTCCCGCTTCATTGCAACCACCTTAATTACCTCTGCCACCATGGCCACCACCTTGGCCTCAACTAGTAAAGGTTGCTAAAGCAGAGTTGTCAATGGATCCACTTGTAGAGCCAAGAGATATGTGTTGGAGGAGAGCATACACTTCATTAAAAAAATGGCACATCCTTTGACGCAGGACAGCCCTAATTATGATGCATGCTCATGAACATAATTAAACAACGGAAATAAAAGGAATAAATGATCTAAAATTCTAGTAATAATCATCATAACTGAGAAAATCATAAAAGAAACATGCAATGGAGCGGGCCATCATCACAACCATGGAATATGGAATTCAATTATTACTTAGGTTGGATCCGGCGAGGGATGAGACCTCCCGATCTTGCATGATCACACCCAATCGATCAATGAAGATCACTAGTCCGAAGAACCAGGAAGTTTCTCAGATTAGGGATTTGAGAATTTGGGGGTTTAGGGTTTAGATCGGTTCTCAAGAGTTTGATCGAAGAAGGATTAGCCAAAACCGGAAAATATAAAGAAGAAAATAATTACCTTGAAGAAGTTGGAGGGGCATAAGAAGAAATTAGAAGAAGAAGATCAAGGGAAGAGAAGAAGCACCGTTAGAGAGAAGGGAGGAAGGAGGCAATCAAAGGGTTTGCTTTTCATTAATGCATAGTTAAAATTCAAGTTTAGGACTTTAGCCCACTTAAATAAGCAAATAAAGACATAAAATTACTAAAATACTCCTAGAATAAGCAAATAAAGACATACAATTACTAAAATACCCTAAACTAAGCAAAAACGCGCAAATAACATAAGTACGGGAAAGTTCGGGTGCCCGGTCTTCTTTCTTTAATCTTCCTTTACATGTGTGTTCCCTAAGTGGGGTCTTCTATATGTCCAATCACATGTAAAGGTCTTCAACTCCTCAATAGTCGCCTATCCAAAAGGACGGCAGTTGTGGTTGGCGCTTTCTTCATTGGTACACCTTGAATGCGCTTGTGTCCGCATCAATTCACCTCGGGTGAGAAAAACTCGACTCCGACGAGTTGAAACTTTTGTAGCGCTCTAGTAGATCTGGATCAATACCCTGCAATGCGTTGCTCGACAGCTACGTAGATTCAGACGATGGTTTGTTCTTCCACTTGACAAGATACCTTTGGAAACCTCCATCTCTCGTGGATACTATCTCATAATCCAAGATTTCCTCAATTTCTTCTGTATGGGTAATGGGTGGAGGAGGGAGTAGAAGGGGTTAGGTAGCAAACTCAGAAAAAGGCCATGAAAGGGACGATGTATCAACAATGGGAGTATGGGCACGGACTAGATCTTCCACATTAAAAGTTGGATTAATGCTCATTGCAGGTGGAAGGTCAATCCGATACGCGTTAGACCCAACCTTTTGTAATATCCTGAATGGTCTAGCACTACGCGCTTATAATTTTTTAGTAGATCCTTGAGAGAATCGCTCTGGCCTTATTCGCACCATTACATAGTCTCCTTCTTGAAATTCTTGCACTACGATGAGAATCAGCTGAAACTTTATAATCATCATTGCTATTATTTAACCGTTGTCTAATATGTGTATGCAAATCATGAATATGGCGTGCAAATGCATCGGCTGACTCAGAAGACCTTTTGGTAACAGCCATAGGTAAGAGATCTATGGGTATTCTAAGCTTATAACCACTTATAATTTCAAAAGGACTCAACCCTGTAGATCTATTAACTGACCCATTATAAGCAAGTTCAGCAGTTGGTAAAATTAGGTCCCAAGTCTTAACATGTTCACCCACTAGACAACGTAGAAGATTTCCAAGGCTACGGTTTACTACTTCAGTTTGACCATCTGTTTGTGGGTGGTAAGCAGTAGAAAATTGCAAACGAGTTCCCATAATGTGCCACAGTGTCTTCCAAAAATAGCTAGTAAATCGAACATCACGATCAGACACTATGATTTTAGGTAACCCATGGAGACGCACCATACCATCAAAAAGAGACGAGCAACATGATACGCATCCGACGTCTTCGAAAATGGGAGGAAATGCGCCATTTTAGAAAAACGGTCCACAACGATAAAAATGGAATCGTGCTTTTTTATAGTCTTGGGAAGCCCAAGCACGAAGTCCATACTAATGTCCTGCCAAGGAGCATGTGGCACTGGTAATGGCATATATAGCCCGGTATTTTGCTTTCTTTGCTTTGCCAGCTGACATGTTCGACACTGCCTTAAAACTTTGGCTACGTCTCGCTTGAGACTTGGCCAATAGAAACGATCTTCCACGAGGGCAATGGTTTTATCACGACCAAAATGGCCAGCTATCCCTCCCGAATGAAGCTCCCAGATAAGGAATTCACGAAGGGACATACGGGGAATACAAAGTCTGTCTCCCTTGAAAAGGAAGCCGTCTTTAAGAACATATTCACCCGTAATATGCTGGTCACTAGAGAGCGACGCGTAAGTATCCCCAAAATCAGGACATATGGGGTATTCATCTTTCAATTGCTCAAATCCGACTATCTCTACACTCAAGGAGTTGAGCAACGCCACTCTCTTACTAAGGGCATCCGCTGGTTTGTTTTCAACCCTGGCCTTGTGTTTCAAAACAAACGAATATTCCTGAAGAAACGCTACCCACTTGGCATGCCTTGGGTTGAGTTTCTTCTGAGAATGCAAATATCTCAAAGCCTCATGGTTAGAAAACAAAATGAATTCTTGCGGTAGGAGATAGTGTCGCCAATGTCTCAGGGATTGCACTACCGCATAAAATTCTTTGTCGTAAGTGGAGTATTTTTGTTTTGCCTCATTCAGTTTCTCACTAAAATAGGCCACTGAGTGTCCTTCTTGACTTAACACTCCACCTATCCCGACACCAGACGTATCACACGCTACTTCAAAGACTTTAAAAAAGTCAGGTAGACGCATGACAGGAGCTTCCACCATCTTGCCCTTACTTTCTTTCAAAGCCTTGACTGCGGCTTTAGATCACATGAACTCTCCCTTTTTCATGCACTCGGTAATGGGAGCCATGATCGTGCTAAAACCCCTAATGAACCGACGATAAAAAGTAGCTAGGCCATGAAAGCTTCGCACCTCATGAATGTTCCTTGGTTCTGGCCACTCAACTATGGCCCTGACCTTTTCAGGGTCTGCACGCATCCCGTTAGATGACACTATAAATCCTAAGAATACAACTTGGCTAGACATGAATGCACATTTCTTAAGATTAGCGTACAACTTTTCCTCCCTAAGGACACTACAGACCTTCTTTAAATGTTCAAGGTGTGATTCCTTAGTGGTACTATAAATAAGAATATCGTCAAAGTACACCACTAGGAATTTTTTCATGAACGGCCTCAAAGCTTGTGTCATCACCCGCATGAAAGTACTGGGTGCGTTAGTCCAGCCGAAGGGCATGACCAACCACTCATACAACCCATCTTTCGTCTTAAACGCCGTCTTCCACTCATCTCCTGGGCGTATATGGATTTGGTGATATCCACTCTTGAGGTCTATCTTAGAGAATATAATGGACCTGACCATCATGTCAAGCATATCATCAAGTCTAGGTATAGGGAACCTATACTTGACAGTAATTTTGTTTATGGCACGACTGTCCACACACATGCGCCACGTGCCGTCTTTCTTTGGCGTCAACAATGCAGGCACGGCACACGGGCTCATACTCTCTTGGATGAAACCCTTGCAGAAGCTCATCAACTTGCTTCTTCAACTCTGCATGCTCTGCAGGGTTCATCCTGTAGTGAGGAAGGTTCGGTAGAGTAGACCCTGGGACAAAATCAATGGCATGTTGTATGTCCCTCATAAGTGGCAACTCATTCAGTAATTCTTCAGGAAATACATCACTGTATTCCTTCAGGACTGAGGTCACCTCACGGGGCAACTCTGATGGAGCCTCAGGTGTAATCTCTTTAGCCACAAGGGCATACACCATAGAATCCTCCTTAGCCTCTTTTTCAAACTCTCTTGCGCTGATTATATGTAGAGACTTAGGTTTGGATTTTTCCATTTCTCTAGGCTCACTTGCCTTCTCATCCTTCTTCTTCCCTAGTGTATTCTCAGGTGACATGGGATTAAGTTTGATCTTTTTACCATTATACATAAAAGTACACACATTCGAACGGCCAAAGATCGTGACATCATTATCGAATAGCCACGGTCTACCTAGGATAACATGCCTCACATCCATAGGTAAAACATCACACCACAGGGACTCTTTGTATGACCCAAACTCGATGGGGACTAAACATTGTTGGGTGACAGGTAGGGATGTCTTCTCAACCCAAGAAACTTTATACGGGTCTGGATGAGGTGTGGATTTCATTTTTAAGCGATCTAAGGTACCAGTGGAAATCACATTCTGACAACTTCCACTGTCCACTATCACCTTACAATTCTTTTCACCACACTTGGCAATAGTGTAGAAGATAGTGCTTCGACGCCAGTCAACATTACTTCTAGACTGAGCTAGCACACGTCTAACTACTGCAAGCGTTGCTTCTCCATCCACTTCTTTTTCATTAGTAAGTCCTCCTTCAGGATGATACTCTTCAACTTCATAATCACCCTGGTCATCTCCACCCTCGTGGGACTCGCCTATAACTAAGGCTCTCCCACGACTCTTCGCAGGAGACTGATTAGACACGTGGCCAAGATTGCCACACTCATATCACCTCACTTGGCTCATGTTACTAGGACCGGCACTAAGAACCCCTTTGCCCTTGTCCTCCCTAGGCTTAGGCGGAATGGTCGCCTATGCCTTAGGTTGACTACCAATATTAGGTCTAGTTCCCTGGAAACTAGATCTAGCACTGGAGTCTCGGGACTCAAAACGACGAACGACAGGAGCCTTCAGATATTGCTCTAACTCCTGCACGACTTGATATGCTTCATCCAAGTCCGCTAAGGGCCGAGTCATAAGCTCGCGCTGAAGATCCGCACGAAGGCCCGTCTTGAAACGCGAGAGCGTTACTAGAGGGTCTTCTTGGATATCACATCACATCACATCACATATTCTTCAAATTTAACGATGTAGTCAGTGACAGACATTGACCCTTGGCGTAAGGATTGCCATTGGTCAAGGAGCTTCTGACGGTATGAGAGAGGAAGGTACTTCTCCTTCAACTTCTCTTTCATCTCATACCAATGTGTGATAGAGGCCCTACCAACTCTCTTTATCCTAAGCTCGGTGTTGGTCCAGAAGAGCTTGGCTTGACCCACAAGCTTCATCTTAGCAAACCGCATTTGACGGTTTTCCGACATGCCATACCACTCAAAGTAGTGGTCCATGTCAGCAACCCAGTCAAGGAATGCCTTGGGATCCAAGCGCCCATCAAAACTCGGGGCCTCAACTCTTACACTCTTCATCGCACGCTCATCTGGATCATAGCGGTCTTGATGATCACATGTGGCTCGTGCCTCTCGCACCACACCACGACCGTTACCACGATCTCTATCATCATTACCACCACGTGTGGCAACGCGTTCTTCAATGATTCCTCCCACTTGGGAGTGCGCATCATTCCCTACAACAGGGTTTTCTTTTTGAAACGCCTCTAGTTGCTCGACCTTAGTCATGGTAGTGGTAATTTGGTTCTCAAGGCGGGCAAATTCATGCTTTTGACCCGCTTCTAGGGCGGTTATCTTTTGTATCAATTGAGCAAGTTGATCAGATAACTGCTCGTTATTCATGGTAGGTTGAAGTCCGAAACCTCTAACTCTTCTCGTGGGCATACAATAAAGACTTGAACCAAACTCTACCCAACTAGACTACTAGGTGTTGTGACTTTCAAGATGAATGCGATGAATGCAAAACTACTATGAACTGTCACAATTAAGTTGAAACAGGAAACAACTCAAATCTGAAAATTTTCTAGATTAGGAACTTTCTAAAATTAGAAAGTTTCTAAAATTGAAAACTTTCTAAATCTGGAACTTTCCTAAATTAGACCTAAAAATCAAAACCCTAATTTGATAACTCGATATAGACAAAAACCATGCAAGCCTAGCTCTGATACCAAATTTGACGCAGGACAGCCCTAATTATGATGCATGCTCATGAACATAATTAAACAACGGAAATAAAAGGAATAAATGATCTAAAATTCTAGTAATAATCATCATAACTGAGAAAATCATAAAAGAAACATGCAATGGAGCGGGCCATCATCACAACCATGGAATATGGAATTCAATTATTACTTAGGTTGGATCCGGCGAGGGATGAGACCTCCCGATCTTGCATGATCACACCCAATCGATCAATGAAGATCACTAGTCCGAAGAACCAGGAAGTTTCTCGGATTAGGGATTTGAGAATTTGGGGGTTTAGGGTTTAGATCGGTTCTCAAGAGTTTGATCGAAGAAGGATTAGCCAAAACTGGAAAATATAAAGAAGAAAATAATTACCTTGAAGAAGTTGGAGGGGCATAAGAAGAAATTAGAAGAAGAAGATCAAGGGAAGAGAAGAAGCACCGTTAGAGAGAAGGGAGGAAGGAGGCAACCAAAGGGTTTGCTTTTCATTAATCCATTGTTAAAATTTGAGTTTAGGGCTTTAGCCCACTTAAATAAGCAAATAAAGACATAAAATTACTAAAATACCCCTAGAATAAGCAAATAAAGACATACAATTACTAAAATACCCTAAACTATGCAAAAACGCACAAATAACATAAGTACGGGAAAGTTCGGGTGTCCGATCTTCTTTCTTCAATCTTCCTTCACATGTGTGTTCCCTAAGTGGGGTCTTCTATATGTCCAATCACATGTGAAAGGTCTTCAACTCCTCAATAGTCGTCTATCCACAAGGACGGCAGTTGTGGTTGGCGCTTTCTTTGTTGGTATACCTTGAATGCGCTTGTGTCCGCATCATCCTTGCCACAAAAAAATCTGTGCACAAACTTGTTCATATTCACGTTTGAAGATGGATGAAAACTTGGCCATACAAAACTCATTGTTGATGTTGCTTCTTTAAATCAATAGTAAGGGGTTGATACACATTCAACCCCTCCCACTTTTCTTTTAATTTTGAATAATATTTCACCCAGTGATTTATCTCTTTCTTGAAGCCCATATATTTCCTAAATAACTGATATGTCGGAGAAATGTTTTTTTTCTGATGAATACATCTCTCGTAATCCATCACACACAACCATGTCATAATTTGAGAATTCCCTTATTAGATCCATTTGATCATAAGCACCAACACTCTCATCAGTCTTTTCAGTGGTCAAGTATTTTAATTTGCCTTTGGCAGTTAAAAACACTTAGATAGATTTGGATCACTGAAGATTATTTGTTTCATTGAATTTAATAGATGTTATTTGGACCTTTACAAACACGGGCTGATCTTTTGCAACCAACGAACACCCAACTTGTACACTTCACATGGTATGCATTCTACACTTGAAGAGAATAACCAGCCCACATCTCCATATGTTCCAACAAATCACAAGAGCCGATGATCACAAACACGGCATCCGACGAAGCCAATTAGTCCACACATCCACACGTCCCACACATGAGAGGTGACGATCATGAACAGTCATCCCCTTCTCACACATGAACAATTATTAAGGCCCGATACACAAAAAAAAATAAAAAATAAGAAGAAGAAGAAGAGAGAGAGAGAGAGAGAGAGAGAGAGAGAGAGAGAGAGAGAGAGAGAGAGAGAGAGAGAGAGAAGGTTTCTTAAAGATTTTCAGCACAAGAGGGATGAAGAGACCAAAAATGAATGAATGAAAAAGAATTATAGGATAGAATGGAAAAAGATGGATTAAATCATAAACAAGGATGCTCTAATACCATGTAGAATTATAAATTAGAGAAAGAAGAAGAGGAGAAGAAAAGAGAGAAGAAAGTTGAGAGGAGAGTAAAGTTGAGTTAGGGTCGAATGCTCACCTTCTCCCCTTTATATTTATAATAAAAAGTCAATATGACAAAATTAGTCTTAATAACAAAAGAAAAAAATACCCTTTGCACCTTGGAAAAAAAAAAAAAAAACTGATGACAAGAAAAAAAATGACTAAAAACAAAGTCCAGGGGTTTAGGTGGGCTGTATAGTGGTATGGATCACATCTTCACATCTGTTAACACACTTTTTGAGAGACAGATTTCACTTTTTGACCTATTGACCATTCTACCTTTCCCAGGAAATCAAGAAACTACAACAAACCAACTTCTTAGGATTCTTTTACATGGATTATGTCATCTGCAGTATTCCTTAAATATGATGTTTTCCTTTTCGAATCTACTTCTTGGAACATCTGACCCATGCATCAGGTGGCCCTCAAAGTTTAGAAGACCTGGTCTGAAAATCAGGCTGGTCAGCAG
The DNA here is from genome assembly GCA_037074715.1 of Magnolia kwangsiensis. Taxonomy (NCBI): domain Eukaryota; kingdom Viridiplantae; phylum Streptophyta; class Magnoliopsida; order Magnoliales; family Magnoliaceae; genus Magnolia; species Magnolia kwangsiensis. The sequence goes on along the minus strand of CM073577.1, from coordinate 11,488,861 downwards.
GTTGCCCAATATTGTTAGGAAGCAATGGACAGTATACAACTGTCCACATTAAGCGTGCACTTGCAGCATCTTTGATGAGTAGAACAGCCTGTTTTTGGGCCCAGTCATCTCCAAGGAAGGCTCACTTGCCGAGTTGTTGATTTTGATATGAGAAAATGTCCTAAATTTTTTATTGTGCTCTACTAACTTTTTTCATTATCTTTGGTATGAAGATCATGATATTTGTGACCATTCCCAAGTCCTTGGGATCATCAACGGCAAATGATGCAAAGAATCTTCTACGTGCCACGATTATTCTCAATTATATACCGAGGATAATACGATTTCTACAATTGCTTGCGAGTCAATCTGCTAGTGGCTTCATTTTTGAGTCGGCATGGGCAAACTTCGTCATTAATCTTCTGATTTTTGTATTGGCTGGGCATGCTGTGGGGTCATTTTGGTATCTCTTTGGAGTACAGGTCAGTGAAATCTTTATGCAACATTAGTATCTGGTTACTGCGGTTAAACTGATGGTATGATCCTCAATAGGACGGAATGGCAGAATGGGATTCGTGTAGCCAACCCGAAGTAGTTGGGATAAGGCTTAGATGATGATTAGTAGTTGGTTCTTAGTTGCAGGATCCTTCTATCTATGGCTCCTGCTTCAAATTGTGCTTTGAACTCTCACTCCCGCTCCTGCTTCCTTTCTATTTATACTTGTTTATATTTTAAATAGACGCTTCCCTGCACCTACATCCAAATTTGTTGCCAATTCGCTTCACGCTTTGTGCTACTATAAGCTGGTTGCTGCACCTCACTACTTTACAAATGTCATGAATCATGCTACATTATACCTTTCAAAGCTTCTGTTATTTATTGTATAATGTGGTGAACATTTCTTCTTATGTGCTTGCAATCATCTTTGAAAAAAGAATAAAAAAAAAATTATTGAGTGATGAGATTTTTATTTAAAGAGAGTAAAAAAAAAAAAAGAAACGACAAGAAACACACACACACACACACACACACAGAGCAGGAGAGAAAAAAGGCAAAGCAGCACTTTGCAACAAAATGGAAGAAAATACAACTCATCTAGGACTGGACCTCCTGTCTTCAATATAAAGTGACACTCTGTCAAGAATCGCCTTAGTAAGTTCATCTACCTTGGCATTAGCTTTCCTGGGGACATGCTCATATATGAACACTTGGCAAAAAAATCAGCCGACTTCCACAAATAAGAAACGAAGGAGACCCATGAAATGATGTTGGCAAAATCTGGGTCTTGAGCTCTTAGAAGTGGAGGCCATGGTCTTATGATCTAAAACGTTAACAAGATGGGCTCCATTGTGGATGATCCATGCCCGGAAAAATGCAAATAGGATGATTGTGAACCTTCAATTGGTCTTCCATAGATGGATGGTTAAATTAAATAATACAGCAACAATCCACATTCCTTGGAAAATGAACCTAAATTGGTTAATTAGGATCTTCCAATGCGGGAAAATTTTGGTGCATGGTGGGACCCATTAGATGACTGGCTTGGATCACCAAACCATGTATCACTGTTGTTCAAACTCAAGACTTGAGAATACTATTTGTATTCTCGTGTCAATGTTCATATAATTCCTCCCCAAGTTTTGTTGTTGGCTTTGATGTTCTTGTTTATTTGAATAGGAATGAAACCATTATGAAACTCACAATCAATGGGTTGATGGAAAATGTGAAAGCAGTAAGGAAAATTACAGAACGCAAGAATTTAACGTGGTTTGTCAATTATCATGAAAATAACTATGAGATGATCTAGTAGATTTAACCATATGAAGACTACAAGCACAAGCTGAGAACACTTCGTTTTTAGTGTTCTCAAACCCTATTTCAATTGGCAACAGAAAGAAAAATTCTCAATCAAACCCAAAAAATCTCCAATACAAAAGTTTCATCCAAATAAGGAAACTATCTAGCTTTTACATGACGAAATCTCTCACAGGACTCCTCTGGCAAAGGTTGTAAAGGGTGGCCCTTCAGGTCCCACCATTGATCTCGCTGGGACAATAGGAATGTAACATAGAATTTTGAGGCACACATAATAGAAATACACGTGATGTTCAGTTCTTGTTTTTATTCATTCTCCATGCCTAGGCGTACTTTGTAGTATTTTCTGTAATTATATTCATTGTATAATTTCTAATGGAAGAATATAATAATTTTGGGGTTGTTGGGGTGGATATTAGTGATGCAAAGAGATAGGTGCAATAATAATTTACTTATGATCCTCTACCACCGTTGAATTAGATACACTCCTATGGAAGCTCAAATTGCACAGCTTTTTCTTGTCTAAAATAGTTCATCTCATCACCGGTATGCCTTTTCTAACGAATGTGAAGAATGTGTTTCTTCATGAGGCCCTAAAGAGCAATACAACATATCAAACCACTTCTATGCACCAGTTCAACAGTGTTTACCTGTATTTTGATGCAGGACATGGGAAATTAAGTATGATATGCAAGATCTCAAGCTTTAGATCATACTAATTCAAAACAATCCATATTAATTCCACATCTTACACAAAAGCTCAAACATTCAAGTAAAGGGGAATCTGCACGGGTCTAGGCCTACACAGGTTAGGGCTGGATCTGTTAAAATTATGAACCAAACGATGCTCAAAGATAAGCAGTAATCATCCACACATGCACAACAATCAGTCCCTAATCCAAGGGATTCACCAATTTCAATTCAAGAAACCCTAGGGTGAGAAAAGGGACAAACAAATTAAGGATAATACAATCTAGGGTTAGGGTTTATGAAAAACTAGTATGAGAGGGTAAAATAAGAAGAAAACCTGAACCGGAAGACAGTCCCCGCGCGCAGACAGCAACAATGGCCTAGACGCACGTGCATGTAATCACCGTCGCACGTGTGTGGGGCCCACTATTCAGAAAAAGACCACCTTGGCCCTGGTCGGCCAGGGATGGACTCCAAAATCCCAAATCTCAGCTCGATCCGATGCACGGTTTGTGCGTGGTGCTCTGTCGAAGTTTCAGCCCTCCTGGAGAACTAGATTCTGGAAGTCTGCTGTAGAGAGAAAAACAGCTGCAACTATTGATGGATTTGCAGATGGAATGCTTGTAGGAGAAGAAAAATATGGATGGAAGAAAGTGGGGGTGAATCGGGATAGATGTAGCTTCGAGCCACGGTAGTTAGCCCTTCGAAAAAGGGAGGGTTTGGCACCCAATTAGGTTTTCATGACTCGAAATGGAGCAGGAAAATGCAACAATTTTTATTCATCTTCATTGACTCAAAAGAACTACAAGGGGTGTCTATTTATAAGAAAACCCTATACCCCAAAACTTGCACCATGTGCGCAACCTATTACTTGGCGATGAAGTAAACTAAAATAAAAACCAATCAAAAAAATCTAAAGTGTTCATGATGTTCTAAATAATATAAATAAGCAAAATCTAAAATATGAAATCAATCCGACTAGTGGGATACGATCATGAGATCTCATGATGGGATTTTCTTGACTATCGGGTCCACTCTTTTGAATCAAAACTTCATCTTCTAACTAGGAGGCCCTCTCTAGACATCGTCATCAAGCCAGATCGACAGTGGGGCCCTCATTCGTACATAAGTGCGTAGAGGGAGTGGTGTGCGTGCACATGTGGACAGCATGCGGGCATGCGTGTGCACAATGTCCTCATCATATTTTCAGTGGAAGACCATGTTGAAGTTGAACATATCATTGCATGATTTTTCTATCATTTTTGCAATTGTGTAAATGTGTCATGAAGAATGTATTTCTTCATACAAACTTAATGCAATTTCCATGAGCTCTTGAACTTGATGCACAAAGTTCCACATTTTACTTTGATTTGTCAGACTCCTATCCTGTTTTTGTTTTGGTATATATTACAATCTGATTGCTTTGTGTCAGTATTTTATATCTTTGATTTTATTATATGGCTTTTCAACATTGATTTGATTTATTGCCTGCTTTGCAGATTGTTTTTGTTATTATGCATTCAGAAAGATGGATCTGATTTTGATTTTAACCTTTTGTAAACTTGTCTTAGAGGGTAAATCAGTGCCTTCGAGATGTCTGCTACAAAGACGACTTTAAAGTTTGCACAAGATTAATAAACTGTGGGCATTGGAAAAATGTCCCAGACTTCAATTGGACACTGTGGCAAACTAATGGGAATGCGAGCGATTGCTTTAATACTGCAGATCATGGTCATTTCCTTTATGGAATTTATAAACAAGTGGTTCTTATTTCTACAAAGCGAAGTATTCTTACAAGATATACATACTCTTTATTTTGGGGTTTCCAGGTAATCCAATACTTCTTACATCTGCCTTCCTTTGGATGCTTTCTTCTTTATTAATTTGGTTATAGTCTACAAAAATTTGGTTCTGTTAAAAAGGAAAACATGGTATTCAATAACAATGATGAGGGCTGTAATGGCCAGCCTTATGGTTGTTAAGATATAGGCTGTAACAGTTGATATTTTTTGAAGGAAAAAAAAAATGTACAGGCCTCATTTGAGCCCGTTACGAGCATTACAAGCATGTTACAAGCCATTTTGTTTATAAAAAAAATCAAGCGTTACAGCCCCATATCGCATAATGGGCACCATTACAAAACCACCGTTATGGCCAAATTGTAACCATTTTTTAATACCATGAAGTTAAAAGTGAGCTTTTCTTGTTGAGTTCCATATGATTTGTCCAATATCACCTTTTCAAATTGTGGAAAAGATCTAAGGCCCTATTTGGGAGCTTGGAAAATAAAAGGAGAGGAAGTGCAATTTTTGTTTTTAGTTACTATCTGTTTACACTAGATCTGACACTGTCAAATCAGACAGCTCGGAAGATGACACATGGCAACATCATAAAGATGGGATCTTTATGGCTGATGTGGTCAGAAGAAAGAGAATCTAAGGGAAGCAGTAAAAGATTAAGTCAAGATAGCCATTGGGACATGTGTCACACATAGAATGAATAACTGCCATCAATGCATAGCGAAATATGAGGCTACAACAGCTTAGCGGCCTAAAGGAGTTAAAATACAGGAGGCCATGATCACTTAGTGGGCTAAACAGTTGCACACATATTAAAGAACATGGTGGAACGGTTACAAGGCCAACCATTCCTGTAACTGCTCTGAGCCATCTATAAAAAGGGCTAAGAATGAATATCTCTAGGCCCTCACCAACCCAACCAAACCAATATAGCACAATGCTGCAATCTCCATACTCAGGGATGCTTATCTTTAGTTTAGTCTAGTTTAACTCTCCATCACTCATAGGCGCAATGCTACTCTCAACATGGATCGTAGTTTTTTGGTTTTAGCACACAAACGTAATATAAACAAGTGAGGGGACAAACCCCTCCACCATGGCCATCCAACTGTCTGTCCTGGCCACGTGTGACATGAGCAATCATATATGTCTAATGGGAAAAGGCACTACAATTCCAGTAGCCTACTTAAAAGACTTTACAATTCCAAAAGCCTATCGTTGAACTCTACATATAAAATGCTAGTGGTTACTCCAAGATTGACTTACAAGGATCTACAAGTCATGTAGGCCTTTGTCACTACATCAACACTACAATTTGCAGGACACACTCAACGGTTCCACTTTTGTAGGATGTGCATGGATCTTTGCAAATTTCATTCCATTCTCATTCTAAGGACATTCCAAGCCTTTACCTCCAAGAGCACATCTTGCATGTGCCCAGGGAGTATAGAGAGTTGGGCACACATTCTTCTACCATCCAAATGAAAGTTGGTAGGAATCTATGAGCATTTCAAAATTCAAAATTTCCCTCCATTCACATTAAGTGCACACATTCTTTCAGCTTACCTTTAATCTTGTTGTCCATGTTATATTTTTAATTCTATTATGCATATTATGAGTGCTTATTTGCAAACTATCTTTTTTATTTGTTTTTTTCTCGGAAGGAGAAATCCCTTCATTTCATTGAGACATGCTCTGTACTTTCTTCCACCATGAGAATAATGTGGAATGTGTCACTAAAAATTTCATCCTTACTATTATTATTAATTTTTTTTTTTATGTGTCTTTGATGTATCATCCACAGCAACTTTATGACATCATAGTGTTATTTTTATATAAATGCCTTCAGATTTCTGATTTTATAAGTAGGTCGTCTAAACTCCTAATGACATTCTCTTTTCATGATGATGTTATTGCCATAGCAAATCAGTACTCTAGCAGGCAACCTAGTGCCCAGTGACTTTGTTTGGGAAGTTCTATTCACTATGAGCATTGTTGGACTTGGCCTGTTTCTTTTTGCTTTACTCATAGGAAATATGCAGAATTTTCTCCAATCCCTTGGGCGGAGGTATGAAACTCTCTCTCTCTCTCTCTCTCTCTCTCTCTCTCTCTCTCTCTCTCTCTCTCTCTCTCTCTCTCTCTCTCTCTCTCTCTCTCTCTCTCTCTCTCTCTCTCTCTCTCTATTGCATTTCATCAGACATTAACCCGTGCAACCCATGCATTCTTTCTGAAATCTACTTCTTTTCATCCTGAATGGTGAGTGCTGCATTAGACCATGCTATGTAGTTGACCTAGCCCCAAAACCAGAAGTCAGGCAGTCAACTCATCAAGTGGGCCACACATGTATGAATCAAAACTGCATGATTTTTCTGACCACCACATGTTGAATGGTCTTGAATATGTAATTTATTGGTATGAACTATTTCTTTGGTTATTTTCTTTTTCATGTGGTCCTCTATATTTACTACTTGCACTCATTTGTTTCTCAAGGAGGCTAGAAATGCAACTAAGGCTTCGTGATGTCGAACGGTGGATGAGCCATCGGCGGTTGCCAGAAGGCTTGAGAAGGTATCACTTTTTTCTTTTGCACATCAAAATTTGGGTTTCTAAAATTCATGGAACTTTTCTTTCTCAAGGTTTCACTATTGTATATTTTGCTATAATTTAATCTACAAGGATTGTTTGGTTTGTCATGAATATCAATGTTAGAGATGTAAAACTTCAATATTTTACTATTTCATTTTTATTTTTATTTTTTGTTCCGTTTTGTCCATTATTTCATACAACTTTGGTATTAGCCAATTTTGAGGTCATGTAGGCAAGTGCTACAATCTGAAAGGTTTAATTGGGCTGCCAATCGTGGTGTAAAGGAAGAAGCACTATTGGAGAATTTACCGGAGGATCTACAAAGAGAAATACGCCGCCACCTCTTTAAATTTCTCAAGAAGGTGAACATTGGAACTTTTCTGTGGCTTTTATTACCTTCATAGGAACGAAAGAGATGTTGTTCTTTAAGTTCTGTTAACTTTTCATGCACCTTGTCATGCGACCGCATGTGTGTGGGGCTTCGAGCCTTGCATTAGCAGGCCCTAAGGTGTAGATGACCTTGCCTAAAGATCACACGAGTCCATTCCTAATGTGCCCCCTATGTGTATTAAAACAACAAATAATCTAAAAGAAATTGTCAACGATCCACATTCATTGTACACATCCTGCACAATTGTTGAGCAGCCAGTTCATCGACATAGAGGGTTTCACTTTATGCATGGAAGGATGTCGTATGGAGGTGCATGTGAACTTACCAAAACTTTGTTTTCTAATACTGCAGTCCCATAGGGGAATTTACTGAACTACTAACAAAGAGTCATACACCGCCATCCCTTTAAATTTTTCAAGAAAGGGAACTTCAGAGCATGTTGTTGCAGCATTTATTATAAAACTGGAAAGGATAGATTTGTTGGTTTTGCATAGTTTATCATTCATGATGATTGTAATAACTAAATCTTTTTGTCTTCTAAATGTAGCTTGTCTTTATAAGAACAAGATGTTTTAGTGCATGGGCATACCAGTGTTTGCAGTATCAGTATCGACACATGTATCGCACCCATCGGATATGGAAAGATATTGGATGTTGCATATGAAATATTGTTAGAAATATATGATTTCTCATGTCACGCGTGCCCCACGTGGTTGGGCCATACAGCTAGATGGCCGTGGTGGAGGGGTTCGTCCCCTCACATGTTTATGTTATATTTGTATTATTGCTTGTAATATAATTTTCCTCTTTTATCCATTGACCCCATATTGCGTGGCTATGTCTATGTAAGGGTATTCTTGTACATTGTTCTCTTCATAGGGTTGATATATATTGTTGCTTTCTTTAAGGGTTTGGCATTAGGACAAACCTTACCAATTTGGAATTCTGTTATGTGTGGTGATTTGTCCTGGTTTTCTCAAAAGACCATCAAATATTGCGTGTATCATGTAACGCGTCACTCTTTTTTTTTTTTTTGAAACATTGGGAAATTGGTCGAATTTTTCAGTGAAACTTCAGGGAATGTTAAAAAAGACATTATTACACTTAAAACTCAAAAAATTATATATAAAAAAAACAAGTACTTATAATAAGTTTCGTTTGTATAGGGTCTTAAACTATGTGCTATTAGACAAAAGCGATGCAACTTTATTAAGATCAATTAACACTCATAAACACATGAATATTAAGGCTAAATAACATTGGTTAATTATTTTTTAAATATTTTTTGATATTTTAATTAAATATTTTTTTTTTCAAAATTTCCAAAAAGTTTCGTCTATCTGTAGATAAGCCTCCAACCATTTTAATGTGATTTTCTACGATCTAATTGTAAGTTAAATGGGTTAAATGGGGGAGGTTTTGGATTTTCTTCAATTTCTCCTATTTTCCCCAAATTCGCAAATTGGAGGTTGTAATCCATGATTGAGCATGCAAAATTATGGATTATCATCTTTGATATAATAATTCCAAGTAATTTAAAATAGAAAAAACTGATTAAATTCCAAAAAAAAAACATATTGTTTTTATCTGCAGTCCACTCGCTCTCCAATCTTGATTTCCGCACCCAAATTCCCTTTTCTCTTCAAACAATCGAAAAGGAGTGGTCAAAATCATCTTAGGAGGCTAATGAAAGAAAAAAAAAAACGGATTTTTGGCGATTTTGGTGATTTAAAAAAAGAAACACAAGAGGTTGATGTTGTATCACATGAGGGTTGATATTGACAAAAGAATCGACAACACCGTCAATACGAAGTATTTTTTAACTGAGATATTGATGATATATCAATATCTCATTGATACATTGCAATATGTAGGGAAATATCGCATGATATTGAGGGTTTTCATAATCACACGTGTCGGTTTAGTACCATCCACGTGTGATATTGATAGTATCAGCCGATGCTATTGATACTAGAATCACTAGGCATATGACATCCGTCTTTTCTCGACATATTTGATGGGGTCCTACCTACACATCTTGCACTGCTAAACAACCAACAATGCTTCTTAAGAAAAGGAATCAAATTTAAACTTAGACGAACAATACACTAGAACTGTGTGGTCATGGCAGCAATTTTTTCAATGTGGATATTTTTCCCCTCTTCATTGATAATCTTTACCCTTCTCAACCATAAAAGACAAATGGAGTGGGGAAAAGGTTAGTGGCTAAACCTTCTCAACAATTGTTCCTGTCACAATATCACAAAAACCTTAAAACTTACATGGCCACACACATTACGTAACCCTTTTTCAATACCTTGATAGGGCAATTTGGTTCGGGTCAACCCAAACCCTATGGACCCAACCTGAGTTTGGGTCAGGTTGGGTCGAGTTTTCAGGGTCCTCTGGTAGGGTTAGGGTTGGAAAGGGTTGAGCAAATTCAGTTATGGTAGTAGGGTTGGGACTAATCACATGTATTGGAGTTGGGTTGGCTCGAATCAGGCTGGATTGTGCTGGTTTAGGGTTTGAGCATAGAGGAAGTCACATTGGGCACCTCTGGTTGGAATACAGGTTGGGTCAATTTGCAGGTTCAGTCCTCTCAAGATTGGGTCAGGCCCAGGTTGACCCTCAACCTAACCCAACCTGCCCGAGTTGCACCCCTATAATATGATGGATTTGTTTAGTGAAACATTGCAATATCATCTGAGAAAATACAATAACGCCAATTATAAAATACTATTACTGATGCATCATTGATGTCATGTATCATGAAAACTGCTCCTTATAGGTCCATAACGTGTTACCATTCACATGGATGCTACACTGCATGGTCATAGTTTCAACAGCCTGGCAGCGACGCACTAGATGGCTGGTAGAGGAGGTAGATGTCAGGTGGGCAGCTAGTTTCCAAACAAGTGATAATGAGACTTCCCATTTTGAATATTGCAAATCCTAAATAGTTGTATTAAGCACTACGCAAACAACTTCACCGAATAATAGCCTCATTTTTTAGCCATAGCATTTAAAGCTTCACACCAATGTTGTCAAAATCGTTATTGTATCGCAAATCATAATAGGGTTTGAATCATATCGTATCATAAATCATATCATAAATTGTATGATTTTCTTAAAAATATGAATAAATTAGAAAAAATTAAAAACTCGGCAAATCCTTTTGCCATCAATATGCACCAAGTAATACCATGTCATGATAGTGTAAAAGGATTCTTATCTTTCCTTCATTTTATCTTTCAAGAAATTTTCCTTAAAAAACATCCAAGGATCCTTTAATAACTTGTGTTCTTGTTAACTTTCTTGAATGTCGAATCACATTGGAAAAGCGGCAATTAATTCTATAGATCAACGAAAAAGATATTTTGATTTTTTTTTTAATTTGAAGAGAGATATTTTGATTCTTAAAGCCCCCACCAATTTAAAAACATAAAATGAAAGCCAAGTGAAGCTTAAAACAAAAGAGCACAAGTATAATTTGAATCGTAAATCGAGATTTGAATTGTAAATCATAGGATTCATATAAAAAGGGTTTCAAAGGTGGGATTCAAATCGTTTTGCTTAAGATTCGACTCAAATTGTAAATCATGAATCGTAAATTGTAGGATTTTGACAACACTGCTTCACACTAACATTTTTCACCCTGGCCTATTGTGGTTTAGAAATTATAGTGGAACCATGGGTCTAATCTAGGAGTTTTGGGTGCCCAAATTATGAACTACCATTCGTTGCCACAATGCCATTTCATCTGGAACATGGTTCTACAAATTTATGACTTCTAAGTATGTTGTGTTTATGCCGTGCATTTAAAGTAGTGGGTTTGGAGTGTGAATCACCTGGAGACCAAAACGGTACAACTCTCAGTGTTTGAAATATTGGTATCGCGTTACGTATCACATCCTTGGGATACTAATACGTATTGGTTATCGCACGAGATATATCGTTTGAATCGGATAATTTATCGCACTTTTTGAGAAACATGGGGAAACATTGGGAAAATGGTTGAATTTTTCAGTGAAACTTCAGGGGTTATTAAAACATACCTTAATACACACTTTTAAATCATAACATCTCAAAAAAGAAGTGAAAATAATAGCTTTTTTTTGTATAAGGTCCTAAGTTATGCGTTGTCTAACTAAACTATACAACTATATTCAAATTGAATGCATAACATTTAGAGTGTATGTGATGATCATTTCATCAAACATTCCTAAATACTTTAAAATTAGTCTTAATTGACAGCTGTTTGAAGGGAAATTTTGAAAAAAAATAAAATATTTTATTAATTTTTAATTAAAAATAATTTTTATTTTCCGAAAATAGACGAGGACTTGACAAATCAGTAAATCAGCACTCATACATGCTTGATTTCATGTTTGGAGTGCAACATTGCAAGCAATTTGGGAGAAATTAGGAAAATTTTGAATTTTCCCCAAATCGAACCACCTACACTCAAATTTTGAAATTAGTCTCAATTGACTGTTGGTTGAAGGAAAATTTCAAAAATAACATGGAGAACGTGAAGAACCAATGGATATCGAAATCAAAGCTCCAACTCCATGATTTTTCATGCAAAACATGAAGAACTAATGGGTTTGTAACCATTTGACACTAATTTAACATAATCTTTAAAAAAGGGGATCGGAAATTGAAAATGTTCACAGGATCAAACATGTGAGATATATCGGCACTACCTGTGTGTTTCGTATCACACAAGTGGGATATAAGATATATCATGGGATATATCAGTTGATATTGTCAATATTTAAAACATTGCTCACCCTCACTTGGTCTGATTTGCTCCATATTAGTGTGGTGACTCATTTCATTTCGGACTAAAACCGATACAAATTGGACATTTACCAAGTTGTATCAGATGATTGTCAAACCATGGTTTAATCATGGTTCAAGTGTCTCCTATGATCAAGTCTTGGAACGCATTTGATGGCAGATGATGTATTGGACATCACCTCATGAATTTTCCTAATCTAGTGCCTTAACAAAAAGATGCAAACTCACATTGTATGACAAGGCCCACTGAATGAGATCGCAAATAAATGCAAATCCAATACATAGCATATCATTTTTATCTGTGTATGGGTGCTCCCAACTCACTACTGTCTTTGATGCTTTTGCCTCCATTTATCCTTTCTGCCCATTGCTTGTAAGGTATTCATGAGTGATAGTTCATGTGCATGAGAGTGCACAATATCCTAGCAAGCTCATATCTGGCCAAAGCCATGAATACAGGAACAAATGTTCTTGTACAACTCATGCATAACAAAATCAAAATCTGCAGCTGTTTGGTGGCATTCATTCCAATCCCTCCTACTTGTTTAAAGAACCTAAAATGATATTGATTCACAGGTGCATATTTTCAGAGCAATGGACGCTCCCATCTTAGATGCTATTGGCGAAAGATTGAAGCAAAAAGTGTATATAGCAGAAAGCAAAATACTATATCAAGAAGGTCCAATTGACAAGATGGTTTTCATTGTCCGGGGAAAAATGGAGAGCGTTGGAGGAGATGGAAATCCAACCCCCCTGTCAGAAGGCGACGTTTGTGGGGAGGAGCTACTCACTTGGTGTCTTGAGCATTCTTCACTGAGTAAAAGTATGAGCTCAATGCCATCTTATTCATTCTTTTATTACACAGCTTAAGGTCAAGTAGATCTTTAAATTTAAGCATAATACTAACTCCAATGGCTCCGAATTAGTGGGTGGAAAGTTTTTCTGGACTTGGTAAGCGTTTGTGATTTGTTAATTAACATATGAGGTATTATATGATGCTCGATCGAGCGAAACTGCAATATTTTGTTCAACCCAACACTGGGCCCACCTTCAGTAAACTAACCGATTGACGAGTAGACCCATTCATAGGATGGGCTATCCTAAATATCTGTTCTACAGATGATCCTAGACATCTGATGGAAATGGACAACTACCACAAAGGTCCATTTGATGGGGCACGATCCAATGGTTAGGATTGCCCAAATGAGGAAGGTTTTTGAGGTACATCACATCATGGGGTCCACCGTATGAATGATTTGGATCATCAATGCACCCCCATTGGTGTAGTTCACTTAGCCAAGCAAATGTGCAATCAAGTATTGTGTATTTCTTCTAAACATGTTCTCTTCCAAACTCCTTCATTGTCCTCTCTCCAGTGTAGGATGGTTGCATATCCTTTTATAGCCTTTATACATCAAACTATCGGCAATTGTATGAATCACTTTGCTCTGTCAGACCCTTCGCGAGCCGACCCCCTTTCTGCGGAAGAGATTGGGCTCAACAGTGGAAGTTCATCCGGTCAGGTGCTAGGCTCAGCTCTCAACCCAAGTGCCCCTCCTATGGTGTTCATTACATGGCATTTAGTCCGATCTTCAACCGGGGGAAGGGGTATGGTCCTCTTGCATGTAACCAATTTGTTTTTCATTTCAGTTGGCAGAAACTAGACAACAAACCTAGAAATTTTTGTTGACTAGAACCTTGCTAAGATAATTAGAGAATGGTATTAAATAGCGGTTTGAGGGTGCAGCTCGCTTCGAGAATGAAACCATACCAACTTCCCCCAACTCATGGTTTTCATCTGTCTCTGTCCTGTTTCGGTTTGGTGACCTGCTTCATTGCCCATCTAAACCCAGACAACTCGGCTCGATTCAGTTTTGGATGATATTTAGAACCATCATTTGGAGAGAATTTAGCTGTCTTCATATTTTAATGCTCTGTCAACTTGTGGCCATAAATTGCTTTTCGTAATTATGAATTCACCAATCAAGTTCTTGCTTTTTTGAGGTTGAAAACACAATCTTTATTTATTTATTATTATTACTTTTTTCAGATGGAAAGAAAATCAGGTCATTGGGACAGCGGTTATTGTCTAACAGGACTGTGAAGTGTTTGGCAAATGTGGAAGCTTTTGTACTGCGAGCAGATGATCTTGAAGAAGTCACCACCACTTTTGCGCAGTTCTTGCGGAGCCCAAGTGTTCAAGGGGCCTTAAGGTTATACAGAACCTCATCTCATACATTTTTAGGATAGCACTAGAAAATCACGCAGCCAACGGTGGGCCATGGTTATGAGGGTTGTTTTTAGGCCATTATGGACCCAAAAGACCAATTACAGCCTTACAGGATCAAGGCCTGCACAACCAAGCAATTTGCACCATTTGTTTTAGGTTTCTCAACTTCTACACAGTATTAAAATTTGCTAATATGCAGGACCCATGTGGGAGTCTGCACGTGGGCCATGGTTCAGGGGATCCAAACCATTTATCAATAGGCTGTGGTTGGGGGATGCCTCAAAAGTTATTTAGATAGGAAGATTATAATCCATTGATTAGTATCCTACAAACAGATATTGGAGGAGAAAAATATATCAGTGTCCACATTTAAAGGAGTGTGGTCCAAGGATCAAAGGGTGAGGATCTTCCACTATTGGAGATTTTTAGTAGGGCCCATCATATCAGTAGTTATGGATCACAAAGCCATCGTCCCCAAGTGCAACAGGTCTCATGCATAAGAAAAATGTACTTTTGAGACCTTACAATTCCTCATTGCAACACTTCTGGTGGGCCACCTTTAAGTAAGCAGTTGACTTGATGGGCCAATGTCCCCCATCAGATAATCCTAGCCATCCAATGAAAATTGACAATTACAACCAACGATCCACAGTTAACAGGGGCCAATCAGGCAGTTAGGATCATCAACCGTGGGGCCCAACATATGAAGAATCTGTAACTAATGTTATGCCTCTTATGCAGGTATGAATCGCCGTATTGGAGAGCAAATGCAGCAACTTGCATTCAAGTAGCATGGAGGTACAGGAAGAAGCGTTTGAGTGGGGGGAGCAGGCAGGATATTTCAACCTAATAATCCCACAAGAAAATAGCCTTCATAGTAATTTTTGTATGTAATACTCTACTTTTCCATGAAAAAATGTATGTAATTGTATAATTGATCTCATTGATTGGCCCCTTTATAATGGGCCCACATATCTGTAATAAATATGGGGCATTTAACAAATCCCACTCAGTTGTATCTAAGCAAGTTTTCATTTCTCTTATGGTTATTGTACCACAAAAACATCAATGTAGATCAATGGTTGCATGTTGTGATTGAAACAAATGGTATTTTTCTACTCAGTTCAATAGTAGATGGGACCCAACTATCGGTGACCCACACTTGATTTGGTGGGTCCCATCATAGATTGGATGTGCTCTGTTATCTTCCCTTATTAGATGACTGCTGCCATCTTGACAAAAATTATGACCAGTGCTCTGCATTTAACAGCATAGCTCTAAAACTCAGGACCCGACACCAAACTCGACCGAGTCAACTTGTGTTGACGAGATTTCGAGCTGAATCGCCGTGAAACTCGATTGGGAGAGTGACTCATTGAGTCAGCCCAATGACTCATTGAGTCCGCTGCAGTTTCTTAAGCTGATCAAATGCTCACTCAAAGATGGAACATCTCTCTTGTAGACTTTGGGGAATATATGATACACAACCTGCATCTTTGCAGAGTGTCGTGCGTTTTGAAAAGTGGGGCCATGGTTGGGTAATCCGGTCCATTGGTCTGATGTGCTCTAGTGTTTTAAATATCTACAATATTAGTTGATATATTCCACTATATATCTTCTATCCCACTTGTGCCATACGAAACATATATGGGATATATCCCACTTACTAGTGAGTGTTTTTGATTTTCGATCCTTTTTTTTAATCATATTAAATTAATATCAAGTTGTTACAAATCCATGATATTTTATGTTTTGCAGGAAAAATCATAAATCAAAGATTTCAATTTCAAGATTTGGAGGAGATGAGCTAAGTTACAGAAAATTAAAAATCAAAATCAAAATTTTCTAATTTCTGCCAAATAAATTGCAATCATTATGTCCAAATATAAAATCAAATGTATATAACCTAATCTAGTGATTCTCATTTTGCTTTTGAATGTACTATTTGCATTTCCATACGTTTTGTTACACCTATCAATTATATTAATAGACTTTGAATATACTTGCATCAATTTAGCTAGCGCATAGATTAAGACCTCATATAAAGAAAACTTATTATTGCATTTGTTTTTATATATATATATATATATATATATATATATATATATATATATATATATATATATATATGGGAAAAGGTTCCATACGGTTGAGTTCATGGGAACTCCGCATGAGGTCGAGCTATGTGGGCCCCACCATGATGTATGTCGAACATCAACACCGTGCATTTGATGGGTCCCCTTTAAATTATGGGATATCCCAAAAATCAACCGTATATAGAACTCCGGTGGGCCATACCATCTAAAATCATGTGAAGACATGCTTAAAACATATAAAAGCACTTGGTGGGGCCCACCTGAAATTTGGATGTGTTTGAAACTTAGTTTGACCCCTCATCCAAGTGGGACACATAATGGACGGGCTGGATTTGTGAACCACATCTCGGTGGGCCCAAAAACCAATTATGAATGTTTTAATGGAGGGTAACCCCTCTCAACTTTTTATACGTGGTGTGGCCCACACAATTCATGGATTGACTTGATTTTTAATCCCTAGATCCACTATGGAATGATGCATCTGACTGATAGGGTAGATGTCACGCTCTAAACTCGAAAACTGGGCTTACAAAATTTCTGATCGCCGAATCTGGCGCTGAGAGCCTTCGCAGTACCTCATTCTCAGCTCCCGGCACCCATATACTAGATTCTGATCCTAAGATCCTACAAGGAGGATTTTCAGCATGAATTTGTTCTCATAAGAAGCATAACCTACAAATAAAGAACATCACCATATATCCACTATAGTCGAAACTTTGAGTACAATACATAAAGGGAAATACAAGACAGGTATCAAAAACTCCAGAAGCTCTGACGCACACTCCTGCCTCAGCTCGACTACATCCTACTGTCACCTTCACGCATCTATTATGCATAAGCTTATAAAAAACTTAGAGGGTGGTGTAAGTGTGTGCGCAATATATGTGTCAAGTATACAATATCAGAGTAATGCGAAAAATACTGGCAAGTCCATGAATGAGTAGATGTTGGCAAGTCTAGGAATGTTATTAGTTATACCAAGGCTATGCAATGCAAGGCATATATGGTCAAATGTCATATGCAAGATGCAAATCGCAAGCACACCAGTCCTCAACTTGAATCCACAAATCAGTACAGTTCCTCTCTAGAATATCATCAAGGTCTAGTACACTCTATACCAGCTTGCCGCCCCATCTAAGCACACAACTAGGTAAGTGGAAGAGACCTCACTATCCGCCTGCTAATATCAGTCCGGCTCATCGATAGCGGACCCATTCCTCAAGCTGGTTAAATTCAGCTTAACATTACACCCTCACTCGAGCGGATAAGGCCACACCTCCTTCCAACCGACCACAATACAGTGGGAGACGCGGCCTTTTGGTATTCGGCCCTCCTGCGCTCATGCATCCACTCGGTATAGATGTTTGAGCAACTTTTTGGTACCATAAGGGTTTAGGGACTTTCATCCAAGGACATCTATGGCACCCCATGTCTAGAACCAAATCATTTTCGGTGTCAAATCCTGTCATCCACGATATGCCTGTGGAGGTTACGGCCCTGATGTCACTAGGGCGTACAGTAATCATGTCACACAATGAGAGATGCATGAGTCATATTATCTAGTCATGCACTAATCTTGCGCATATCGCGTGCTCATGTAAGACAACTCCATCTCTTAAAGAGTTCCAAAAACAACCAACCCAACAGCATATGTTATAATCAATCACTTCTCATATCAAGCATGCAAATGATGCGTATGAGCATGTATTATAATGTTCTACTAGGCATATCCAACAATGATGTTGTACTCTCCTATATTTAATCAATGGCCCAAATGACATACTTATATCAAGGATGAGCTTAAGTACAAAGAGTGAGTTTCCTCACCCTTTCCATCATGTAGTAAACTGGGCTTCCTATGGGGCCCAATAAGCATAAGATAGGCTTATGGCTTGGACAATTCTTCAAGACATGGTGGAAACACTATTAATAATGGGGGCCCAACAGTTTGGCTTAGCCTACTAAGACTAAATAAGTAACACTTATGGGGGCCCAAATAGATGAGAATGACCCTAATAATGGGCCCTAGAGAGGTTCACAATGTAAACATTTAACCACCATTATCCCCTAGAGTATGGCACATCATAAAATCTAACTTATAATGGGGCCCATGGCCCGAATACTACTTGGGAAACAAATGGGCAGCACTTATAACATCTCACACAACATGGTGAGCCTCAAGAAACGGCCCAATGTCTACATATATCAAAATGGGCTATTTGGGACAACCGATAGCCCAAAAATACCATGGCCAAAGGTGTAACGCCCTGAAAATCAGGGGTCGAGCATAAGCTCTACTCTCGAGTTCCAACACATCACTTATGCAGCAAAGATAATGATGATTAAATGTTGTTTGTATTAGTGTCTTAAACATGAGTGAGATTATACCAAAACAGCATATCATACTCCAGAGACAATTGATTTACGCAAGCGGAAGACTGATAATTATATATAAAATATAACTGATGTAAGTCTCCAGAGTGTGATCATGTTACCAGGTTATACATATACATATATGCTTCCCAAAAGAGATCAAAATGAATATACATGAGAGTTCCAAAGTGCAAAAATAACAAATGAAGAGGTGTGTCTAATCAGCATCTCGACAACCCGACGATCAGACCACAGTCTACATAGACTCGCTCGAGAGCTGCATATATGAGAACTCCTCCTCATCATCGTAAAAGTCTGGCTCTGCCTCGCGAGCATCACCATCATCTGAAACTATGATAGAGTTTGGTTGGTGTTTAAAACACCGTCCCAGAACGTGGGAGTGAGTGATCAACTCAGTGGAATCATGAAACAAGAGTTAACATGTTATCAATTCAATCAACTAGTAATAATAACGTAATACAACAATCAAGTCCTAAGTACTCTTGTTAATGTAAGAATGATATAAAATAATGATACATGCCCTCGCCTACGCTCCCTCAGCGACTTCATCTCACGATCGCGACATGCAATACTTCCTCAGTGCTTGACCTGCTACGCCAAAGGCACACGTAATGCGGTGCATGCTCGTAATTAGTCAGGTTCTTACTTAGGTTTATTCATACAGCAGGATTGGAAAGCTAAGGTACCTCCCTTATATCAATTCTCAAACAATGATCCATTTTAGGGTTGTCAGTCCTAGTAAATCTTATACGATGTTGCGATTCTATGTCACTACAAAGGGCTCGTTACCTGATTAGTGTAGTCCTAATTTGTACTCAAGTTACTATGGAAAGGCTCGTCGCTTTAACGCAGTCTCAAAGTATGCTCAAGGTCACTACAAAGGGCTCGTCACCTGATCAGTGTAGGCCTAGTTTACACTTTAGTTGCTACGGAAAGGCTTGTCGCCTCAACGCAGCCTCAGAGTATGCTCGAGGTCACTATAAAGGGCTCGTCACCTGATCAGTGTAGGCCGACAGCTCGAATACAGTGTTTCATACCACCGTATTCGGCCTACGAGTCTAGTTTACTCACTGGTCACTATGGGTGGGCTCGTCACCCCGGTGTAGGCCGACAGCTCGACCACGGTGTCCCATACCACCATATCTGGCACATGATTCTTAACGGATTGAGGTATCAAGGTTAAACGGGTTTTCATTGGTGAATTTGTTACCTTAGATTCAAGCAATAGTGACCATACATGGCGAACATACGTCGGGTCAATCAAGTTACTTGACGAGCTTGACTGGTACGGGTGCACATCAAGATGATTGACATGAAGTGCATAAGCACTCCATGTGGCCTAACTACTATCGACATCCAAAGTACGACTCAGATTCCTCGAGACATGTCCTACGTGGCGAAACAATGTCAGCCACCGAATCAGAACCTGTTACCGATTGCCTGGACTATTTCATAGTTCCAATTACAATATCAATAATAGTATATGCAAGTATGACTAAAGATAGCACGTGAAAGCCAAAATCAATATAAATCTTACTCTAAACAATTTAATAAACACATACTACGCATATATCACATAATAGCATTTCGTCCTTAATTTAGTAAAAGAGGTTAGATGAAGGATTCTATACCCATAGATAAAGAAGTTGAGAATCTCATCTCAACGCCCTCATCTCACATATTTAAACAAGTAATTTAACATTCAGACATTTTATCAAATACTTAAGTTACACATATCACATACATGTAATATAGTAGTTATAACTGGTATTATAGCAAATCCCTTAACAAGGGGTTCACCATACGTACACCAATCATGCCTTGTTAGTCAATGAACATGACAAGCATAAATCATAATTCCATACTCATATGAACATTTCAACAAACACATGAAATGCATTAAAATCAACATATTCTACATACACGTAATATATGGAAAACGTCGTATCTACGCATATGTGACAATAATCAAGTTAATCATAAATCATTACTAACATTGAAAGCCTTGAAAATCATAACCTAAACATTCATAATCCGCACCTTGACTCGTAACGAATTCAGTTTAAACGCTACGTGTTTGTCTACGGCACAACAACAACCTGTATCATGGAATAGGTTAGCTATTTCATCACATACTCTTCTAGAACCCTTAAAACATATTAGGGTTAGTATTTCTTACCCACGTACGGAATCAGAATCGCTGAAATAGTGATACAGTAATGACGATTAAGGACGGGGAGCAGTAGGGAAGAGTCCCAGGTACAAACTCCCACTCTCTCTCACACTTTCTCTCTCTTTCCTTCTCTTTCTCCTCTCTTCTCTCTCTAGGGTTTAGAAATTCGTATGGCAAGGGAGAGAGAGGGTTTAAGGCCCCTATATAGGCCCAAAACTGATGGGAATGGCCCTAGGGCCAAGGTATACTTAGGTTATAGCCAAATATAGGTCGTTTCAGTCTAATGGAGCTGTTCTGGAGGCCCCTTTTCTATATGCAGTCGAACTTAATCTCCCTGACCATGGATCTGGGTTACGCTAAGTTTTCGGTTCGATCGGGTTTGTAGATCAACCTTGGCGGACCAGTTTCAGTTCAACAATCACCGATGCTCGATTAGGGTCATAAGTGTACTACCATGTATAGAAAATTTTCTTTGATCCGAGGGTATAGTTGAGTCAAATTCCGACGGTTTGAATCATTAAATTTGACCTGTAAGCGAACCGACTCAATTCACTTAAGTTTCAGTTCATTTCCTAAAGATATTCGCATTTCTCACATACTTCGCTCCGGGCTCAGGTTATGCGTTTCTAGGTACTATTAGGACTTGGTTTTCGAGGTGGTTGTTAAGTCCAACAAAGCGATCATAACCGTATAGTCTTGGGATAATCAGACTTTCGATGTGTGGTCCAGGTCCGATACAGAGTTTCATGGTGCTCCCGAGAGCAACTGAGTTTTGAGATAGATTCTAAGTTTTTAGGCAATGTAGCATTAGTAATCCTGCAGATTTTGGGTCTTACAGATCGTATTTAAAGTGATTAGGGCTAATTTCACAGGCAATCTAGTTTAACACTTAATTAATTCACGACTAATTTCTAAAGGATTTGGTCCTTAGTGATTTCTGCCTGAGGTGATAGTCGGGATTTTATACGAATTTTTTCGCGACATTACAAAAGGAAACATATAATACATACATTATGGTAGGCCTCATGGGTAGCCCATATGCCCCAAAAAATATTTGGGCTAAGTGTACATCACAAGTGCTATTGTGGGCCTTATAGGTCGGCCCAAAACTTGGCAAATTAGATGGACAATCATAGATACAATCACATACATCAAAGTGGGCTTACAACCAACCCACAAGGCCCAGCATAATGGATGGGCAACACTTGCATATGGAAAGTCACTAAGGCTGGACGTCCAGCCCATCTAGGCCTGCTTGGAGGTCCAAAAATTTGGACAGCATGGTCTAATTCAATCAGATGGATGGTGGGCTTATCAAGGCACCAATGGGGCCTGTAATCTCAGGAAATACAAGCATGGTATGTATACACAACACCTCCAATCTGGTGGGCCTCACAACTTCAAAACATTTAGCTATATGTAGCAAATTCGGGCTCTTGCTCGACATCCGGCCCACTAAACTTCCTGCGCCTGCTGGGGTTCAACAAATAATTTATCTGCATAAAATAGACACTCCCTAGTAGCCCAATAAGGAAATTGGGTGACACTAACATCAATAGGGGCCCAATGGTTTGGGATAGCCCAATAAGGATAGATGGGGAATGGGCTTAGCAATGGGCACTAGGAAGTTTACAACGTGGACATTTAACCACCATTGCCTCCTAGAATGCGGCCAGCCATAGAATCTAACTTACAATGGGGCCCATGGCCCTAATACATGGGCTTAGCAATGGGCACTAGGGAGTTTACAACGTGGACATTTAACCACCATTGCCTCCTAGAATGCGGCCTGCTATAGAAACTATCTCACAATGGGGCTCATGACCCTTAAACTAGCTAGAAGATGAATGGGCAGCATACATATTATCTTATACATCATGGTGGGCTCACACATCACACTTGGGCCTCACACAAGGGTCTCAAACACGACAATGGGCCTCAACACATAGGCCTTATATACAACATAATGGTCCTCAACACATAGGCCTCATATGCATCACAATGGGCTTCAACACATAAGCCTCATATACATCATAATGAGCCTCAACACATGGGCCTCATATACATCACAATGGCCTCATCACATAGGCCTCATATACATCACAATGGACCTCAACACATATGCCTCATATACATCACAATAACCTCATCACATGGGCCTCATATACATTATATTGGGCCTCATGAAATAGCCCATGGCCTAGGAACAATGGGTGGATAGTGTGTGTAACACATACATCATAGTGGGCCTTATGGAGCAGTGCATATGCTCCAGAAAATTGTCAGGCAAGGTGTACATCATATATAACACATACAACAAGGTGGGTTCCAATGGCTGGATGTCCAGCTGTAACGCCCTGAAAATCGGGGGTTGAGCAAAAGCTCATCTCCCGAGTTCCAATGCATCACTTATGCAATATAAATAAAGATGATTGAATATTGTTCATAGTAGTGCATTAAACATGAGTGGGATTACACCAAAACAGTAATTCATACTCCAGATCAGTTTATATAACGCAAGCGGAAGACTGAAAGATGTATATAAACAAATATAAATCCAAAAGATCGCTGTCGATCGCCAGAGTATGAATACATCACTGAGTCATTATATACATGTAATAACTCAAAAATAAAATGTCAAAAGAATAGTCCAACTACAATGATAAACCCTGTAGCCCCGTCAATCAGAACGGCCTAAGCGAAACCATAAGATAATTGCATATATGAGAACTCGTTCGGATCGTCGTAGTAATCAGGCTCTGCCTCCTGAGTCGCATCGTCATCTGCAACTAAGACAGAGTCTGATGGGTGTTCAGAACACCGTCTCAGAATGTGGGAGTGAGTGATCAACTCAGTGGAATCATAGAGTAAAGATTAACATGTTATCAATTCAGTCAAGTAGTAATGATAAAGCAGGCATATCAAACATTCATAAATACTCTTGTTAATGCAAGGATGGAATATTTTCATGATGCATGCCCTCGCTTACACTCCCTCGTGCGACACCATCTTACATCCACGACATGCTTTCTTCCCTCTTTGCACTTCAACCACAGCACATGCAGTGCGATGTTATGAACGTGATTACCGAGTTATTATTAGTCCTTTTTCATATAGCAGTATTAGGAAGCTAAGGTACCTCCCTTGTATTATTACCCAAACGATGATCCATTCTAGGGTCGTCAGTCCTAGATAATCTCATACGATAGTATAGTTCTAGATCGTTGTAAAGGGCTCGTCACCAATCAATACAGGTCCAGTTATATCCTATAGACTACAACAAGGCTCGTCGCCCTAATGCAGTTTCATGATATACTCGAGGTCACTACAAATGGCTCGTCACCAATCAGAGTATGCCGACAGCTCGAATATATGTCCCATACCACCGTAATCGGCTCACGAGTCTAGGTTACTCACTGGTCACTACGGGGAGGCTCATCGACCCAGCGTAGGCCGACAGCTCGACCACGATGTCCCATACCACCATGCCCGGCTCATGAGTCTTAGCGGATCGAGGAACCAAGGTTAACAGGATTGCACTGGTAAGTTTGGTATCCTAGATTCAAACAGAAGCGTCCATACATGGTGAATATATATAGGGTTAATCGGGTTACTTGACGAGCTCGACTAGCACGAGCGCACGTTGAGTTGAACGACATGAAGTGCATAAACACTTCGCGTAGCCAATCCACTGCCGACAACTCTAGTACGGCTCGGGTTCGTCAAACACGTCCTACGTGGCGAATAAAGCTCAGCCACGAACTAAAGCCTGTTACCGAATGCCTGGACCATAATTGTAACACCCTGAAAATCGGGGGTCGTGTATAAACTCAACTCCCGAGTTCCAGACCGTCACTTATGCAACAAAAATGATTATGATTCAATGTTGTCTGATTTAAAGCATTCACATGAGTAAAAGTATACCAAAACTGCAATTCATACTTCAGATCCAGTGATAAAAGTAAGCGGAAGAATAAACAATATATAAATCACTGTATGGAAAAACAAAGTAGATCTCATCTGTCTCTAAAGTATGAATACATCTCTGAGTCTCATAAACATATACATGAACAAATCAAAATGTTCAAAATAGTCCCACTGAAGTCCCATCGACCCAGGTCGCCTATGCAAAGCCATCATGATACTGCATGTACGAGAACTCGTCCTAGTCCTCGTCGAAGTCTGGCTCTGCCTCTCGGATCTCAACATCACCTGCATCTACAACAGGGTCTGGTGGGTGTTGCAAACACCATCCCGTAACGTGGGAGTGAGTGATCAACTCAGTGGAATCATAGAGCAAAGATTAGCATGTTCACAAATCAATCATGCGATAATAGTAAAACAGTAAATCAGACAATCCTAATACTGTTGTTAATGCAAGATGACATGACGTGATGTATGCCCTCACCGACGATCTCCCTCATACGGCACCATCTTACGACCGCGGCATGCAATCGACCCCCAAGTGCTCCACATCTTCCAGGCACATGCAATGGCATGGTGACATGATTTTCAAGTTGTTATTAGTCCATTCAAACAGCAGGATTGAGAAACTAAGGTACTTCCCTTGTATCAATCCCAACACAGATCCTGTCTAGGGTCGTCACTCCTAGTAATCTCATACGATGTATATTTTGTAGGTCGCTGAAAGGGCTGTCAGGGCTGTTGCTCAACTCGTTGCACCGCTCCCCCATCACCTTATCAATACAGGCCTACTGTACTCTACTGCTACTGAAGGGTCGTCGCCTCCCGTAGACTCAGAATACGCTCACGGTCACTACAAAGGACTCGTCGCCTGATCAGTGTATGCCGACAGCTAGAATATAGTGTCCCATACCACCATAATCTACTCACGAGACTAGGTGCTCACTGGTCACGATGGGGAGGTTTGTGGCCCGTATGCGGACAGCTCGACCACGGTGTCCCATACCACCATGCCCGGCTCATGAGTCTTCGTGGATCAAGGTACCATGGTTAACAGGGTTTACAATGGTAAGTTCAGTACCCTAGGTTCAAGCAGTTATGACTCATACAAGGTGAACATACATCGGCCAGTCGGGTTACTTGACGGGCTCGACTAGCGCGATCGCATCTCAAGTCGAACGACATGAAGTGTGTAAAACACTTCGCGTGGCCTAACCACTGCCGCCAACTCCAAACACGGCTCGCATTCATCAACGCGTCGTTCGTGGCCAAGACCAGCCAACCACGAATTCGATCAGTTACCGACTGCCTGGACTAAGTATAGTCTCAAACAATTATGGAATCACATCAGCAATTTCTATAGGAATATTGGAATTGAAATACAATCATGTGAGCATGTTAACACATGTTATAACATTCAACTTAGGCAAATCTTCAAGCACATATATTTCATGCATGTAATGAAATCATGCATATAGTCAACATGTAGGAAATCATTTAGGTGAGTATATTAATTGAGAAATCAATCTCAAACTATTTCATAACATCATTTAATTCAATACATACTAATACAAGCATTTATACAAACACATACACTACACACTTAAGTCTACATATAGTATGTCGACCCGAAGTGCGCAATTAGGCGAATCTCTTCGCCAAACTAATTATGCACGTATTCCTAACTTCCTAATGCGACAACAAACCATGTCAATCACATCAGCAAAATATGAATGTAATCAATACTTCCTACAAATGACTAAAATGCCCTAAATCTCATATTCTTCGTTGATTTACGAAACAGGAAACGGATAGCGTGTTGTACATGTCAAACGGAGATGTCGTCGATAATCTACTATTAAACGACATTGAAAGCGTTGGAAACCGTCAATCAAAGCGTCTAAAATCCTCACCTAGTCTCTTATGGATGCGTAAATTTCAACGGAGCGTATACGCTTCGTCTACGGCGATAAGAGAACCTGTTTTACAAGATCTATTGGTTAAAAAGCTATGGATCCTAGTGAACCTTAAATCAGCAACTTCTAGGGTTGTTTCATACCTGAAAACGGGGAAGAATCACCGGCTTGGTGATCAGGAGGTGTTGCTTAGGCACTAGCAACAGGTGGCACGAAGGCTGAAAAAATCCCTTCACATTCTCTCTCAAACTCTCACCTTTTCTCTCTCCCAAATCTAGGGTTTCTTGCAATTTCGGATGGGAGAGAGGAGTGAGGGTTTTAACCCCTTTTATAAGCTTAAAAACACCGAAAATAGGCTCCGGTACAAAGTTTACTTAGTGCATATCCAATTCGGGGCTGTTTCGGTCCAAAAGATGCTTTCTGGTGGTCCCATGGTCGAATGCGATCAGACTTAAGCTCATGCGTACCAGATCTAGCACGTATTAAGTTTTCAGTCCGGCAGGGTTCGCAGATCGCACGTGGCGGACCAGTTTCAGTTCAGCGGTCACCGCACGTAGATCAGGGCTGAAAGTCTCATGATATAAAATAGAAATTTCTCCTGATCCGAGGGTGTAATCTGGCTGAATTCTGACGGTCAGAACGCTTAATACTGACGCGTCAAGTCGTGTGCCAGATTTGAATTTGAAATTTCAATTCTGTCCCTATTCGCACTCTCTTCGGTCCGGGCTCAATGAAATAGCCTGTGATTATCGGTTTGACTTGATTTTCGAAATGATTGTCAAGTCCAGCTAAGCGGTTCTAACGGTCTAAGATAGGAGGTATCGGACTTTCGACGCGCGGTCTAAATCCAATACAAAGATTCAAAGCGGTCTAGAGAACAAACCTGCTTAGAGTTTGATCCGAGGTTATAGAGTATTGTAGGGTTATTGGTTCTACTCGATTTGGGTCTTGTAGAACGTATTTAAAGTGATCAGGGACTATTTCCCAGCTACTCCAGCGTTGCGCTAGCTAACTTAGTCATATTTTCTAAAAGAATTAATTCTACACAATTTCGGGTCGAGTTGGTACTCGAGCCTAAGTATGGATTTTTCACGGGCGTTACAATCTACCCCCCTTAACAAATAATTTCATCCTCGAAATTTGTACCTTTTTGTACTCCTCGAGAAGCTGTGGTTAGTTCTTTTTGATCTCGGCTTCTGTCTCCCAGGTAGCCTCCTCCTCAGAGTGATGCGTCCACAATACCTTCACAAGAAGAATCACCTTTCTACGCAGTACCTGCTCCTTCCTGTCTAGGATACGTGTCGGTCGCAGGATATAAGTAACATCCTCTCCTAACTGCACCTGCTCCCATCTGATGATATGGGAAGGATCAGCAACGTACTTCTTCAGTATAGAAACATGAAATACGTTGTGAACGCTCACGAGAGGCGTGGATAAAGCCAATCGGTAAGCCACTGCTCCCACACGATCGAGGATCTGGAATGGACCAATGAATCGCGGTGCCAGCTTCCCCTTCTTCCCGAACCAAAGGACTCCCTTCATAGGGGAAACTCGCAAAAACATATGATCCCCAACTGTGAACTCTAATGGCCGTCGTCTCGTATCGACATAACTCTTCTGTCTGCTCTGCGCTGTAAGAAGCCGACGTCGAATAATATCGATCTTCTCTGACGTCGCCTGCACTAACTCTAGGCCAATCAAGCTACGCTCACCGACCTCTACCCAGCAATGCGGTGCGCGACAAGGTCGCCCATACAGCGCCTCATAAGGTGTCATACCGATACTCGTCTGAAAGCTGTTGTTATATGCAAACTCCGCATAAGCAAGACAATCATCCCAACTGTCCTTGAAGTCCAATGCGCAAGCTGGCAACATGTCCTCTAAGATCTGGTTCACCCGCTCTGTCTGTCCGTCTGTCTGTGGGTGGAAGGCAGTACTGAACTTCAACTTCACACCCATAGCCTCCTGAATGTGAGTCCAGAAAATAGAAGTGAACCGCGTGTCTCTGTCTGACACGATCTCCAGCGGAACTCCATGCAGACGCACAATCTCTCTGATGTACAATCTAGCCAGCTCGTCTGCAGAGTTCGTAACTCTAATCGGTAGGAAGTGCGCCGACTTTGTCAGACGGTCGACGATCACTCAAATGGAATCATGTCCCTTCCTCGTCTTCGGCAACCCAGAAATGAAGTCCATGGAAATGAAATCCCACTTCCACTCTACGATCGGCATAGGCTGCAAAAGTCCAGGTGGTCGGCGATGCTCTGCCTTCACCTGCTGACAAGTGAGACAACGGGACACGAACTCTGCTATGTGGGTCTTCATACCTTCCCACCAATACGTCCTCTTCACGTCACGATACATCTTCGTACTGTCTGGATGCATCGCGAGTCTAGTACAATGCGCAGCCTCGAGAATCTCTCGTCTCAAGTCAGGGACATCTGGGACACATAGGCGGCCACGATAACGTAAGCCCCCATCCATACCAACTCGCCAGTCGGCGTCTGCATCATCACTGGCCTGCTCTCGAAGCTCAGTCAGATGCGCATCGTCCCTCTGCGCCTCGATGACTCGGTCATCGATCTGGGATCGCACATGTACATGTGCGATGAACTCAAACGGCTCCTCTACGGTGAGTTTCTGCTCAAAGTCTCACAAAAACTCAACCATATCCCACTCAGCAACCATCAGCGGAGCCGCAAACTCTATCGCTTTCTTGCGGCTCAACGCATCAGCCACAAGGTTCGCCTTCCCAGGATGGTAAGAGACTTCAAACTTGAAGTCCTTCAACGTCTCCATCCATCACCGCTGCCTCATATTCAAGTCTCGCTGCATGAATATGTACTTGAGGCTCTTGTGGTCTCAAAAAAGCTTGAACTCCTCTCCGTAGAGGTAATGTCTCCAGAGTCTCAGTGCGAATATAACGGCTGCCAACTCTAGGTCGTGTGTAGGGTAATTCTCCTCGTGCTTCCTTAATTGTCTCGAGGCATACGAAATTACCATGTCCCACTTTATAAGGACACAACCCAAACCAACGCTAGACGCGTCAGTATATATAGTGTATCTAACCCCTTGCTCTGGCAATACTAGCACAGGGGCGGACGTAAGTCTGTCCTTCAGCTCCTGAAAAGCTGACTCCGCCTTGTCATTTCAGGCGAACTTCATGTCCTTTCATGTCAACTGAGATAAGGGTCTCGCGATCTTCGAGAAGTCCTGTATGAAGCGCCGATAGTAGCCAGCGAGACCCAAGAAACTCCTCACCTCAGTGACAGAACTAGGCTGCTCCCAGTCCTACACCGCGGCTACCTTAGACAGGTCAACTGCCATGCCATCCTTGGACACCACGTGTCCCAGGAACTTCACCTCCTACTTCCAGAAGTCGCACTTCTTGTACTGTGCGAACAACTGATGCTGTCTGAGCGTATCCAGGACCAAACGCAAGTGCTCCTCATGCTCCTCTCGACTCCTGGAGTACACCAAAATGTCGTCAATGAATACAACGATGAATCTATAGAGGAAGGGCAGAAATACCCGGTTCATCAGATCCATGAACACGGCCGGTGCGTTCGTGAGACCGAACGACATCACGAGGAACTCGAGTGGCCAAAACTGGTCCCGAATGCTGTCTTCTGCATGTCCTCATCTCTGACGCGCAATTGATGATATCCTGACTGAAGATCAATCTTCGAGAAGTACTGCACTCCTCTCAGCTGATCAAACAAGTCATCGATCTTGAGTAAAGGGTACTTGTTCTTCACCGTGACCTGGTTCAGCCTGCGATAATCAATACACAATCGCATCGAACCGTCCTTCTTCCTCACGAATAGGACCGGTGCTCCCCAAGGAGACACACTAGGCCGTATAAGGTCAAGCTCTAGCAGACCATCAATCTGCGTCCTCAACTCCTCCATCTCACACGGTGCCATGCGATACGTCGGCAGTGAGACGGCGTAGAACCAGGAACCAGATCGATAGTGAAATCGATCTCTCGTCGGGGCGGCAAACCAGGGATCTTCCTGAACAGATCCCCGAACTCGGAAACGACTGGCTCAAGTATCTGGGCACCAGCGTCGCGCAATAAAGTGGCGTAACTAAGTATGCGGAAAGGGAGATTTACCCACACTGAAAATATGAAGGATGCACCCTCGGGCTTGTACACAATCACTATACGAGTCTCGCAGTCAATCTCGGCCCTCGCTGCAGTCAACCAATCCATGCCAAGAATGACGTCGAAATAAACAAGAGAGGGGTCGACGACAAGATCAATAGCCATCGTCCTGCCTCCCAGATCAACCAAACAACCCTCACACATCTGGGTGACATCTGAATAATCTTCATGATCTGCAAGTACTCGCACCCTATCCATGGTAATAGTCTGTAACCCAAGACGTCTGACTACAACACGTGATATCAAAGAAATCGTGGAACCAGTGTCCACCATCACAAGAATAGGAGTACCTCCAATATGGGCTGTGACCTTGAAGGCTGAATACTGAAAAATCGGTGTCGCAGCTGCCTCAGCTGTCAATGCATGAACCCGAGCCTGCTGTGGCCGGTTCGGCCGCTGTGTCAAGGGCCGTGGAGGCTGTCTGATCTGCGATACCGGAGGTCTGAAAGAAGGGTGCGCAGGAGCTAACCGTATAGGCGGTGCTCATATCGCCTGTGAATGTACACGGTCAATCTTCTGCGGCGGCGAGAACCCACTATCCCGCATCTGAGAAAAATAACTCTGCGCCAAGTGGCCCGTCCTCCCACAGTATGTGCACGTCAAATCAGGGCGCCGAAACAGTGGTACAGGCGTTGTAGCCCTAGTAGGAGGGTCGACGCGAGGCCTCTTGCCCGCGAAGGGCATGTCCTGCATGACTGGTCGTGGCCTAGAAACAACAGGGCCATGAGATCGAGCAAGTCGATCCACATCCTGCTCTGCCTGCATAGACAAGTGAATCAACTCCGCATATGAGGGAATGCTCACACAGCACATCTTCGACTGAATATCCGGTCACAAACCCTCCAAAAAGCACCGTATGCGCATCTGCTCATCAGTCAAAATAGTCGGGACGTATCTGCCCAACTCCGTAAACCGATGCTCATACTCCGTGACTGTCATGGCTGCCTGTCTGAGGTGGAGAAACTCATTCTCCCTGTCCTGCCTGTACGTCTGGGGGTAATACTTCTCGTGAAAGTGGAACTCAAACGCTGCCCATGTCCATATAAAGTCAGCGGCAACGGTCCGCAATACGCTATCCCACCACAGGCTGGCCTCTCGTTCAAACAGGAATGTAGCCAGCTCTACCTGCTCAGCCTCTGTGTAATGAAGCATCTGCAATATCTTCAACACACGGTCGAGCCAGTACTCGGCCTCCTCGGGTCTGTGAGAATCCGTAAAAGTGGGAGGCCGTAAGCCTTGAAATCGCTCTAATAGGCCCCGTGTATCTGCGGCATTCCCCGCAGGGTAAGTAGGTGGTACAGGAAGAGTCGTGCCCTCATCCTGGGCATATGTATAAGCATCCTTAGCTGGATGCGCAGGTGGTGCAGGTGGAGTCACACCCCCACCCTGGGCTAATGTCCCCACAATGGTAGTCAGAAGCTGCTGCTGCTGCTGCATCATAGCCAACATCTGCTCAAATCTGTCAGGAGGTGGAGCAGGCTGTGGCGGGTGCTGCGTCGAAGTAGATGCAAGATAAGGCTCTCTAACTGACGGCGTGAACGGCGGTGGTCCAACTGTAGGACCAGCAGTAGGCTGAGACGCACGAACTGTCTCAGGAATCGGGCCCACAGCAGGGTCCGCATGGGTGTCAGACTGCGAAGAAGTCTGATCCATATGCTCACTCAATGCAAGCCGAACCGTGCACCGCGTAGCCTTAGGCGGCATTCCCTATATTCAAAATAGGGTGCAACCTTGTCAGTCTCAATAGCACAAATACACCGCAATCATTCACACAAGGAGTCAAAGGCATTCCATGCATTTCATTTAATCAAAATTGTCACAATACAAGGGATATATCCTTACAAGCATCATGACGAGAAATACATGGAAACTAAGACAGTTAAAATTACAATAGCAACATAAGCAAAGCACTAGCCCTAACAAGCTTACACAACAAAAGCAGAAAATGACTAACTACTAACAACAACATTAAGGTCGCATCGCTAGTCTGAGTCGGGTGACGGAGGAGGAGCACCCTTATCCTGCAAGCAACACAGGATCGCCTTCAAGGTGCGAGTCACCTTGCCGAATTTTCTCTTAGTAACGGCCTTGGCATCCTCGACTTCAGCGTGAAGTTTCTGAACTTTTCTTCGCAAGGCGATCTGGCTCTCCTCAATCCGAGCAATGCGATCATCGCTAGTAGCCTGCGCAGAAGGAGGAGGGCTCTCATCTGTATCCTGAGCCTCCTCTTCTGCCTCTTTCTGGACTTCTTCCTAAACTTCTGCTTCAGGTTCTCCCTCACTTTGATCTTCCTCATCATCAAAGTCATCCTCGCTATCCTCCTCAAGTTGATTTTTATGGTACTGAGACCCAATCTTCATCTTGACCATAGTCGACTCATCAATGCTATGAATCGAAACTGGTAATTCCGGCCCAAGTCTGTAAGCAAACTCAAGCGCGATCTTGCATATCAGTCGACCAAAAGGAAGCGATTCGGATGTTCTTCTTGACTTGGCTATGAGGATTATCTGTCGTAAGATGAAAGTGGCCATATATACATTCTCTCCCTGGGCCACCAGATACAAGAAATCGACCATAAGGCGTGTACATTCAATGCGATTCGTCGACCTGGGATAAACATTGAACGTGCAGATATGGTGCAGCAGGCGCAAATCATCAGACATATACATCGCCTTGAGGCTATTATTAGACTGCCATGGAACCAACTTACCGCACAGAAACCTGGTGCGGCGATCTCGTTCACGCCTACTCCTCAGATTCTTATCACTAGGATGAATATCACCAAGAGGCACGTTCAGAAGTCGCGCAATTAGTCTCACATCAATCGTAGTCATCCGATCTCTACCAAAAGGGATTTTGAACTGCAATGGCTCCAAGGTAGGATTTTGGATACAAGCGTAGAAGCCACGAACAGTGCTCACATTAGCACAAGCGCGAGCTTCAAAGATCGGACCCCAATGCGCAGCTTCAATGCGATCGAACAATAAAAATTCACCGAACAATCGCCCTTCCACGTCTACCTCAAACAACACTTTGCGATCAGTGTATTGACCATGAGGCATCTCTGATAGAATTACTCGCCCAAGGTGAGTATGGGGATCCAAATCCCACTTTGTACGGTACTCTAGGGCTGTAGCTGGACCTGTGGCGGCGCTTGAACTTGCGGCACCACCCCGCGGTCTCCTCGATTGAGCAGGGTGACTTGGCCCAGCCTCATCTACTGCAGTTTTCCTTTTAACCATCAAAGATAAGATGGTGGAGAGTGACAAAAGGCCTAAAATGGCTTCCACGAAAGTCATGAAAAATGGAGAAAATACGGAGAAGTGGCTGTCCAAACTGGAAAAGGGAGATCTAGGCGTTGTAGAGGGATGCTTCAAGATTTCCAAGGATGTATTTTCAAGGAGAAATGAAAATGAAAAAGTAGAATAGAGCACCTCACGATTTCAGATCGATTTGGGAGTTTTTGGAGCTCCAAAAGATGAAATCTTCAAGAAGGAGGGCTGCCAACTTTAAAGGAACAATGGAGGGTGGTCATTTTTGGCCAAGGATGGATCTAGGGGTGGTTTGGAATCCTGAATTTTGGAGATAGTTGCTGAAAAACGTAAATAGGGCTATGAGGAGGGCTGTTTGTGAAGGAGATGTAAGTTTTAGGGGTTTTCTTCGGTCGGGCAGCACGTGGGGGGTATGTAGTACCCAAAACACCCCTACATCTCAAAGCCCACATCCAACGGGGAAGATTGGTCGGCGATGCATCGCCGGACCGGCGATGGCATCGCCGGCCAACCACCTATTCAGTCGATAAGACCACATGGGTTTGGTCCCCCATGGTCCAAGGACCCTAGATATGTACGGTCCCAACCTTGGTTCATTGTATTTTGACCTATATAGGCCCAAACATGTGTTCGGAGCTTTTCGGGACCAATCCGCAATTCCGAATACAAAACTCTATTATGCAGTATATGATTTTGGGGTAGAAGGATCTAGTACATCCATCTATACCCTTATTTGTTAAAGAAAGTGAAGTTAGAATGGCCTTATGGCCATTTTTCATGAAATTTTACTATTTACTGTAAAATTTAGTGAAAGTATTATTTTATGTTATTTTCACATTAGGTTTGATGCCTAACATAAAAAGGATAATAAAGAAATGAATATTGGAGTGGTGAGAGGAAGAATTTTGAAGATTTTTGGTGAAATGGGGTTTTTAAGCCCTGACAATTGAATATAGGAGTCGTGGTCATCCCACGGCCCAAGGATTTACTTTTACGGGTTTAAAATCGTTCAAAGAACGTCTCAACCTGACTTCCTACGACCTATGAGCTATTCGGGTTGCTTCACGCGACCCGAGATGCGTTACAAACTCGATCATGCGATCGGTTCGAATAGACTTCGCCTATTGGCGAATCTGCGATTCTAGAAGTGTTTCTATACCCTTCTCGCACCCACCTAAGTCAAAGGAAGTGACAGCGTACGTCGTGAGACCATAACCCAGGCCCAGTATATTTTTATTCATGCTCTGATACCAACTTGTAACACCCTGAAAATTGGGGGTCGTGTATAAACTCAACTCCCGAGTTCCAGACCGTCACTTATGCAACAAAAATGATTATGATTCAATATTGTCTGATTTAAAGCATTCACATGAGTAAAAGTATACCAAAACTGCAATTCATACTTCAGATCCAGTGATAAAAGCAAGCGGAAGACTAAACAATATATAAATCACTGTATGGAAAAACAAAGTAGATCTCATCTGTCTCTAAAGTATGAATACATCTCTGAGTCTCATAAACATATACATGAAAAAATTAAAATGTTCAAAATAGTCCCACTGAAGTCCCATCGACCCAGGTCGCCTACGCAAAGCCATCATGATACTGCATGTACGAGAACTCGTCCTGGTCCTCGTCAAAGTCTGGCTCTGCCTCCTGGATCTCAACATCACCTGCATCTACAACAGGGTCGGTGGGTGTTGCAAACACCATCCCGTAACGTGGGAGTGAGTGATCAACTCAGTGGAATCATAGAACAAAGATTAGCATGTTCACAAATCAATCATGCGATAATAGTAAAGTAGTAAATCAGACAATCCTAATACTATTGTTAATGCAAGATGACATGACGTGATGTATGCCCTCACCGACGATCTCCCTCATACGGTACCATCTTACGACTGCGGCATGCAATCGACCCTCAAGTGCTCCACATCTTTCAGGCACATGCAATGGCATGGTGACATGATTTTTAAGTTGTTATTAGTCCATTCAAACAGCAGGATTGGAAAACTAAGGTACTTCCCTTGTATCAATCCCAACACAGATCCTGTCTAGGGTCGTCACTCCTAGTAATCTCATACGATGTATATTTTGTAGGTCACTGCAAGGGCTGTCAGGGCTGTTGCTCACACTCGTTGCACCGCTCTCCCATCACCTTATCAATACAGGCCTACTGTACTCTACTGCTACTGAAGAGTCGTCACCTCCCGTAGACTCAGAATACGCTCGCGGTCACTACAAAGGACTCGTCGCCTGATCAGTGTGGGTCAACAGTTAGAATATAGTGTCCCATACCACCATAATCTGCTCATGAGACTAGGTGCTCACTGGTCACTACGGGGAGGTTTATGGCCCCAGCGTAGGCCGACAGCTCGACCACGGTGTCCCATACCACCATGCCCGGCTCATGAGTCTTCGTGGATCAAGGTACCATGGTTAACAGGGTTTACAATGGTAAGTTCAGTACCCTAGGTTCATGCAGTTATGACTCATACAAGGTGAACATACATCGGCCAGTCGGGTTACTTGACGGGCTCGACTAGCGTGACCGCATCTCAAGTCGAACGATATGAAGTGCGTAAAACACTTCGCGTGGCCAAACCACTGCCGCCAACTCCAAACATGGCTCGCGTTCATCGACACGTCGTTCGTGGCTAAGACCAGCCAACCACGAATTCGATCGGTTACCGACTGCCTAGACTAAGTATAGTCCCAAACAATTATGGAATCACATCAGCAATTTATATAGGAATATTGGAATTGAAATACAATCATGTGAGCATGTTAACACATGTTATAACATTCAACTTAGGCAATTCTTCAAGTACATATATTTCATGCATGTAATGAAATCATGCATATAGTCAACATGTAGGAAATCATTTAGGTGAGCATATTAATTGAGAAATCAATCTCAAACTATTTCATAACATCATTTAATTCAATACATACTAATACAAGCATTTATACAAACACATATACTACACACTTAAGTATACATATAGTATGTCGACCCGAAGTGCGCAATTAGGCGAATCTCTTCGCCAAACTAATTATGCACGTATTTCTAACTTCCTAATGTGACAACAAACCATGTCAATCACATCAGCAAAATATGAATGTAATCAATACTTCCTACAAATGACTAAAATGCCCTAAATCTCATATTCTTCGTTGATTTACGAAACAGGAAACGGATAGCATGTTGTACATGTCAAACGGAGATGTCGTCGATAATCTACTATTAAACGACATTGAAAGCGTTGAAAATCGTCAATCAAAGCGTCTAAAATCCTCACCTAGTCTCTTATGCATGCGTAAATTTGAACGGAGCGTATACACTTCGTCTACGGTGATAAGAGAACCTGTTTTACAAAATCTATTGGTTAAAAAGCTATGGATCCTAGTGAACCTTAAATCAGCAACTTCTAGGGTTGTTTCATACCTGAAAATGTGGAAGAATCACCGAATTGGTGATCAGGAGGTGTTGCTTAGGCACTAGCAACAGGTGGCACGAAGGCTAGAAAAATCCCTTCTACACTCTCTTTCAAACTCTCACCTTTTCTCTCCCAAATCTAGGGTTTCTTGCAATTTCGGATGGGAGAGAGGAGTGAGGGTTTTAACCCCTTTTATAAGCTTAAAAATGCCAAAAATAGGCTTCGGTACAAAGTTTACTTAGTGCATATCCAATTCGGGGTTGTTTCGGTCCAAAAGATGCTTTTCGGTGGTCCCCTGGTCGAATGCGATCGGACTTAAGCTCATGCATACCAGATCTAGCACGTATTAAGTTTTCAGTCCGGCAGGATTCGCAGATCGCACGTGGCGGACCAGTTTCAGTTCAGCGGTCACCGCACGTAGATCAGGGCTGAAAGTCTCATGATATAAAATAGAAATTTCTCCTGATCCGAGGGTGTAATCTGGCTGAATTCTGACGGTCAGAACGCTTAATACTGACGCGTCAAGTCGTGTGCCAGATTTGAATTTGAAATTCCAATTTTGTCCCTATTCGCACTCTCTTCGGTCCGGGCTCAATGAAATAGCCTGTGATTATCGGTTTGACTTGATTTTCGAAATGATTGTCAAGTCCAGCTAGGCGGTTCTAATGGTCTAAGATAGGAGGTATCAGACTTTCGACACGCAGTCTAGATCCAATATAAAGATTCAAAGCGGTCTAGAGAACAAACCTGCTTAGAGTTTGATCCGAGGTTATAGAGTATTGTAGGGTCATTGGTTCTACTCGATTTGGGTCTTGTAGAACATATTTAAAGTGATCAGGGACTATTTACCAGCTACTCCAGCGTTGTGCTAGCTAACTTAGTCATATTTTCTAAAAGAATTAATTCTACACAATTTCGGGTCGAGTTGGTACTCGAGCCTAAGTATGGATTTTTCACGGGCGTTACAATAATATGGCCCCAATCACGTATAACCTCAAGAATAGACATATGATTTAACTTCCACATTCATATAAGCATGATATGAAATATAACTTAAACATGAATACTATACATGTAGAAAATCATATACAATTAGCAGGAATGAAATAGGCTAAACATAACATGAAGAAAATCACACACACAATTAGCACGAATGAAATAAACTAAATATAACATAGAGGAAATCATACACACAAGTAAGGTGATTGAGATTCATCTCAATTCCCTTAAAAATTATACTTTACCCATTTCTAACTCATTCAGGCATTTACACAAACACTTAGACTACACTATTCAATATACATCATTTATGTTGGCATATTGCATATTTAGGCAAAAGGAGAGTTGTCATATACATAACAAGCATGTATTAACGATGATTTATCATGGCAATCATAGATCCAAAATTTATACGTATACAGGTATTTCAACAAATACATAGAATACACTACGGTATACATATTTCATACGTATTCGTAACGCGAAAAAAATAACACGTTTTGCATATGAAATAGCATCCAAGTCAATAATAAATCATTATCTGACATTAAAAGCTTTGAAAACCATAACCTATACATCTATAATCCGTACCTTACGCCGATAAACGCGTAACGAATTCAGTTTGTTCACTCACGCTTCATCTACGGCCCAACGACAACCTATTACATGAAATAGGTTAGATATTACATCACTTTAACTACTTGAAACCCTAGAACTGATTAGGGTTAGGTTTTCTTACCCAATAATGTATTTGAAATCACCGGAATAGTGATTCGGTAACGATGTGTAAGCACAATGAGTAACGGGAATCGAATCCCAGGAGTACCTCCCACTTATCTCTCACTTTCTCTCTCTTTTCTCTTAGGGTTGTAGGAAATTCGTATGGTGAGAGAGGATGAGGGTTTCAAGCCCTTATATAGGCCCAAAACTCACTAAAATAGTCTCATGGTCAAGGTATACTTAGTTTATATCCAAATCAGCCTTGTTCCGATCCAACGGAGCAGTTCTGGAGGTCCTTTTGCTGAATGCGATCGGACTTAAGCTCACAACTATTGGATCTTGAGTACATTAAGTTTTCAATCCGATCGGATTTTCAAATCGACCATAGCGGACCAGTTTCAGTTCAGCGGTCACCGAAACTCGATCAAGGTCATAAGTACTTTGACATGTATGGGCCATCATCCCTGATCCAAGAGTGAATTTGGGTCAAAAACCAACGGTTAGAATGCTTATAAATGACGCACAAGCGACACGACCCAGATTACTTAAATTTATATTTAATTTCTTAAAATTCTTCACTTTCTCACTCTCTTCACTCCAGACTCAAGGAAACAGTCTCAGGATATCGTTTGGATGTGATTTTCGAGGTGATTGTGAAGTCCAATTAGGTGGTCATAATCGTCTAAGTTCATCGCTATCGAACTTTCGACGTGCGGTGCAGGTTCCTTACGAAGTTTCAAAGTACTCCCGAGAGCAACTGGGTTTAGAGTTGGATCCTAGATTTTATGGTAATATAGCGTTAACGATTCTATAGGTTTTAAGTCTTGCAGATCGCATTTAAAGTAATTAGTACTAATTTCATAGGTCATCTGGGTTAACACTTAGTTAATTCTCCTTTAATTTCTAAAGGATTTAGTCCTAAGGGATTTCTGCCTAAGTTGGTATTCGGGTCTTTGTACGGAATTTTTCAGGTCGTTACAATCTACCCCCCTTAAAAAAAAATTTGTCCTCGAAATTAGTACCTTCTCGTACTCCTCGAGAATCTGAGGGTAATTTTTTCTAACCTCAGCTTCCGTTTCCCAAGTAACTTCCTCCTTTATATGATGTGTCCATAGTACCTTCACGAGTGGTATCACCTTACTGCGCAACACTTGCTCCTTCCTATCAAGGATACGCGTCGGACGTAGTACATATGTAGCATCCTCGCTCAGCTGTACTTGCTCCCATCTGATGATGTGTGAAGGATCAGGAACGTATTTCTTTAGCATAGATACATGAAATACGTTGTGTACGCCTGCAAGTGGTGTGGGTAAAGCTAGGCGATACGCTACTGCCCCCACTCGATCGAGATTCTGAAATGGACTAATAAACCTCGGTGTGAGCTTCCCTTTCTTGTCAAAATGCAGGACTCTCTTCATAGGAGAAACTCGAAGGAATACATTGTCTCTAACCTCAAACTCAAGCGATCCTCGCCTCGTGTCGGCATAACTCTTCTGTCTACTCTGAGCTGTCAGAAGTCAACGTCTGATAATGTCGATTGTAAGACCCGTATCTTAAACTGTACCGTTCTGTTGACTTCCGCAATCCTTCCGGTCGAATTTCGACAATCTTCGACCTGTATTCGATGATTACGCGCGAACCTAAGCCGAGTCCCGCATGTCAAAGTCGACTCGACCCGAAACCTGTACCTTAGCGACCGCACCGTCGCCGCGGTTCTAACGCCGCGACTCGCGCACCGACCCGATACCCAGGCTAAAAGATGTTAGTCTGCGTTCAATTTGAAGAAACACCACACGTTGCAGATTACGAGAGAATCTCTACGAGATGTCCCATCAATCAATCAAACAATCCCATCAATCAAGTACGCATCATACATCAAGTCAAGTACAACAACCCATACCTTTCTCTTACACAAGCAAGCTCAAAGTCAACTCTCTCTCCCATCACCCATCACTTTCTTACGACCCACCACTCCACCCATCACCCATCACACCACATCACTCCATCACCCTTTTCACCCATCACTTCCCTCTCTCTCTCTTTCTCAAAATCAAAATCCCAAGCAACCATAAGCCTCACATGTCCAAGCTCTCTCTCCCTCTCCCAAATGCCAAGTGTGGCCCACCTTCCCTACTCTCTCATCTCTCATCTCAACCATTGATCCATCATCTACCACCGTTAAATCTGAAGGCAAGGAGCATACAAGCCTAAGAGAGTAAGGAGGAGTGCAAGAAGTGGGTGACCTACTGTTAAATTCTTTTTAGGGACCACTTGTTGGTGGGACCCATTTTTTATGTATGATTTGTATTATGTGGGGCCCATAGTGGTGGGGCCCCACCATCACCATCTATTGTTCCCTCTTTCTCTCTCTCTCTTTCTCTCTCCTTATCATTTCCCTAAAATGTAGTGGGGCCTACCAATTCATGATAAATCTACCCCATCCATCAAATGGTGTGGCCCACCACATTTTAGGTTAAATAATATTTTTTTTATATTAATATATATATATGTATGTATATATGTATATCCATGGTGAGGCACGATCATGTGGGACCCACCTTGGTGAGCGTGGACCACGTGCATGTGGGACCCACCATGATGCAGTGTTTATCCCGGCCGTCCAGCGTCCAGGGACACTGGACGAGCATGGTGCACGTGGGTGCGTGTACTGACATGGAGGTGTACTAACGTGCTGACAAAAAAAAAAGAGAAAGAAATGGTGGGCCACTGATGCAGGCCCACCTTGATGTATGTGCTTAATCCAAGCCCTCCACCATCTTCCTCAGATTACTTTAGGCGTTGAGCCAAAATTTGGGACCAATCTGATTCTCAGGTGGGTCATACCATCTGAAATCATGTGGAGACATGCCTTAACATATAAAAGCACTTGGTGGGGCCTACTTGAAATTTGGATGCATCTTAAACTTGGACTGAACGGTCCACCACGTGGGACACACACAATATACGGATTGGATCATCTTATTGTGGACCCTATATTTTTTTTAAAAAAAAAAAGGAAAGGAAAGAAAAGGGAAGGGAAATGGTGGGCTGCTCCAACGTGGCCCCACCTTGATGTTTATATTTAATCCAAGCCATCCATTTTATTCTCGAGATCATTTTAGGCGTTGAGTCGAAAAATGAGACCGATCCAATTATCTGGCGGGCCGTGGCATTAAGAATGCTAGTATTTTCCTCCAAAACTTAGAAAAATGATTGCTGGGGTCCACCAGAAGCTTAGACCCACCTGAAACTTGTTTTGGACCCCTATTTTTGTGGGACACATATAATGGACGGGGTAGATCTAGTTAATGTGGGTCCCACCTAGGATAAAAATAATAATTTACATTCGCATGCCTTGGCTGCCAAAACGTCCAGAGACGTCCAACGTTAAAGGAGGGCCCCATTGGCCCCACTTGTAGTTTAACACCCCGGATTTTTGCCAACCTGGGGTTAGACGTCCTTAGGCAATGGGTCAACCATAACACCTTGGTAACCTCTCAGAACCCAATTCCAAAGCCAAAAAAATCACTTACGATTAATTTCTTTAGAAATTAAGCGCAAGTTAGCTAGCGCTACACTAGAGTAGCTGTGAAATTATCCCTGAACGCTTTAAATACATTCTACAAGATCCAAAACTTGTAGAATCGTTGACGCTACGTTACCCTAAAATCCAGGATCAAACTCTAAACCGGTTTGTTCTCAAGAACCCTTTGAAACTTTGTATTGGATCTACACCGCGCGTCGAAAGTTCAATACCTACAATCTTAGACCGTTATGACCGCTTAGCTGGACTTGATAATCGTTTCGAAAATCAAGCCCAACCGACGTTCAGATACTATTTCATTGAGCCTGGAGTAAAGAGAGTGAGAAATGGGTTAGATTTGAAAATTTTAATCCAAATCTGGCACGGAACTTGGCGCGTTATTATTAAGCGTTTTGACCGTCAGAATTCAGCCAAATTTCACCCTCGGATCAGGAAAAAATTTTCTTTTATATCACGAGACTTGTAGACCTGATTAAGGCACGATGACCGCTGAACTGAAACTGGACAGCCACGTGCGATCTGGGAACTCTACCGGTCTGAAAACTTGATGTGTGCTAGATCCAGTATGCATGAGCTTAAGTCCGACCGCGTTCGGCCGGAGGACCTCCCGAAATGCTCTTTTGGATCGAAAAAGTCCCGATTTGGTTATAACTCAAGTATACTTTGTTCCCAAGTCTGTTTTGGTGAAGTTTTAGCCTATACAAGGGCTTGAAATCCTCTCATATCTCTCTCATCCGAATTTGGATAAAATCCTAGATTGAGAGAGAGAAAAGGTGAGAGATTGTGAGAGAGTTATGGGCGAGAATTCCTACCACCTGCACCAGCTTTTGATCATATCGAAGCACCGCATCCCAATCACTTTCCCGGCGATTCCAACGCACTCCCAGGTAAGAAAAACCCTA
The DNA here is from genome assembly GCA_037074715.1 of Magnolia kwangsiensis. NCBI lineage: Eukaryota > Viridiplantae > Streptophyta > Magnoliopsida > Magnoliales > Magnoliaceae > Magnolia > Magnolia kwangsiensis. The sequence goes on along the minus strand of CM073577.1, from coordinate 11,445,020 downwards.
ACTACTTGCTGTTTTGGGATTCTTTCGATTCAAATATCGAAATAGCTTATGTATCTTGTGCATTAGGTCGTTTGTACGCCGTTGACGAAGCATATACATTCCGTTCGAAACGATACACGTCTAGGGCAAAAGGTGAGGATTTTAGACACTTTGATTGACTGATTTCAAAGATTTCAATGTCTTTTAATAGTAGATTATCGACGGTAATGCCGTTTGACATGTACAACATGCTATCCATTTTTCGTTTCGTAAACGTACGGAAAATATGAGATTTAGGGCATTTTAGTCATTTGTAGGAAATATTGTTTACATCCACATTTTGCTGAAATGTTTGCCATGGTTATTTGTCGTGTTATGATATCAGGAATGCGTGCATGATCGGTTTGGCGAAGAGATTCACCCAAAAGCGCACTTTGAGTCGACATACGCCATGTAGACTAAAGTGTGTAGACTAAGTGTTTGTATAAATGTTTGTATTAGTAGGTATTGAGTAAATGGTGTTGTGAATTAGTTTTGAGATTGAATTCTCAATTAATGTGCTGATGAATATGGTTTCCACATGTTGGCTATATGAATCGATTTCATTATACATATATGAAATGCATTTGTTGGTTGATTTGCTTACGTAGTATGATATAACATGTGTCAACATGCTTGTAATGTTTATATTCTTTTCTGTTAATCACATATGCTTACTGATGTTGATACACAAATGCTTGGGGCTATGATCTAATCCAGGCAGTCGGTAATAGATTGAACTTGTGGTTGGTTTCTATGTACCACAAAGGACTCGTCGATGAACGCGAGTCGTGTTTTGGGTTGGAGGCAGTGGTTAGGCCACATGAAGTATTTCATGCACTTCATGTCGTTCAGCTCGAGATGCACTCGTGCTAGTCAAGCCTGTCACGTAACCCGACTGGCCATTGTATGTTCACCCTGTGTGAGTCATAACTGCTTGAACCTAGGGTACTGGACTTACCATTGGAAATCCTGTTAACCATGGTACCTTGATACATAAAGACTCATGAGCCGGGCATGGTGGTATGGGACACCGTGGTCGAGCTGTCGGCCTACGCTGGGGCCACAAATCTCCCCGTAGTCACCAGTGAGCAACCCAGACTCGTGAGAAGATTATGGTGGTATGAGATACTATATTCTTGCTGTCGGCCTACACTGATCAGGTGACGAGTCCTTTGTAGTGACCGCGAGCGTACTCTGAGTCTATGGGAGGCGACGACCCTTCCGTAGCGATGGGAGTACATTAGGCCTGTATTGATAAGGTGATGGGGGAGAGGTGCAACGAGTGCGAGTAACAGCCCTGACAGCCCTTGCAGTGACCTACAAATATAACATCGTATGAGATTACTAGGAGTGACGACCCTAGACAGGATCTGTGTTGGGATTGATATAAGTAAGGTACCCTAGTTTTCCAATCCTCCTGTATAAAAGGGACTAATAATAACTCGGTAATCATTATTCATATTGCATTACATGTGCCTGGAAGATGTGGAGCACTGTGGGAAGAAAGCATGCCGCGGGCGTGAGATGGTGCCGTATGAGGGAGTATGTCGGTGAGGGCATCCATCATGTCATTTCATGCATACATTAACAACAGTATCTAGGAATGTTTGGTTGTTTGCTTTACTATTAACGCGTGATTGATTTGATAACATGCTAATCTTTGCTCTATGATTCCACTGAGTTAATTACTCACTCCCACATTACGGGACGGTGTTCCAGACACCACCAGATCCTTTTGTAATTGCAGATGATGATGCGGCCTGCAAGGCGGAGCCAGACTTGATGATGATGATGAGGATCCCTCCTTTATACGTGTTCTGATCGACGGGATTACAGGGAGGTTGATTAGATGCTATGACACTTGTCATTTTATATTTTTGGAGCACTCATGTATATTCTTTTCTTTCCATTTTTGGAGTATACATATAGTTAATTAACCTGGTAACATGTTCACACTCTGGAGACTTATAATCAATTATATATTTTATGTATTTATCAGTCTTCCGCTTGCTAATGTAACTGTCTCTGGAGTATGATATGTTGTTTTGGCTTTGTCTCAATCTTGTTTAATGTCATTCTGCAGAAAATATGCATTTATCATTATCTATATTGCATAAGTGACATTCTGGAACTCGGGAGTTGGGTTTCTACCCGACCCCCGATTTTTGAGATGTTACAGTTGGTATCAGAGCACGATTTAGATTAAACCGGACCTGGGTTATAGTAACACGACGCACACTGACGTACTCTGACTTAGGAAGGGGGTGATGAAAACTTAGAAACTTCATTAGGATCCCAAGTTTCGCCGACAGGTAAGACAATATGGTAATTTAGGCCGTAATATATCTTCGATCGCGTGAAGCGACTTAAGTTGCCTCTAGGTCGTTAATTGGCGGGTTTGTGATGATTCCAGAAGAATTTCAAACCCAGAAATGCAAGTCCTTGGGTTGTGGGGCAACCACAACCCTTACACTCAATTTCAAGGCTTGAAAACCCCATTTTCTCCAATTCCTTCAGAATCCTTCCTCTTACCATCCCATTCTTTAATATTTTCTAAGTCTTTTCAAACTAGGCATAAATCCTAATATGTAAAAGATAAAAAATCATACTTAGATAAAAATTTACTATAAATAGTAAATATAGGTAAGAATTAGACTTTTGGCCATTCCAATTATAGAATCTCTTGTAAAAAATGGGTTAATTGGATGGATTAGCTTCTCCTACCCCAAAATCATATGCTACATGATACATAAACTTATTCTAGTTTACAAACTGGCCCCAGAACGCCCTAAATGGAGTTTTGGGCCTCTCTAGGCCAAAATACAACAAACTAGGGTGGGTCCCACACATATTTGGGGTCCCTAGGGAAGGGGGAACCCAGCCCACATGGCCAGACCGGCCGGATTGAAAGTTGGCCGGCGATGGCATCGCCGATTTAGTGATGCATCGCCATACAGTGGGCCCCACTTGATCTGAAAATTGGGCTGACGCTCTTTTGTGGCTAGGGCACCTCCCCCATGGGTGGTTCACACCTTTAAACCCCCTAAAACCTATACTCCCTTCACAAAAAAAATGTCCCCAAGCCCTCCCTTTTCGGTTTTCTTGCTGCCTCCCTCTCAAATCACGTCTCCAAACCACTCCCAATCCCATATTCTGTTAAAAACAATCCCACTCCATTGTCCACGGCAGTAGGCAGTCCCCTCTCTCACCATTTTCGTCCGTGGAAGCTCTTACAACCTCCATTCAAGGCCGAAAGTCGGGTGAGCTCCATTCCTACTTATTGTTCTCCTTTCCCTTTGACAATCCAGCTTTCGGGAGCTTGATTCATCCCTTTACAGGGCCTAGATTCGTTTCAGCCCATTAGGGCAGCCATTTCTCCCCATTTCCCTCCTTTTTCATGGCTTTGTTGAGGCTATTTTAGCCTTTTTCTCCCTTTCCACCATCCTCCCTCTCATGTCCCTGTTATTTGAGCCTTTACACTCTTTTTGGTCTCAAAATCGTGCAAACCTCAAATTCCATTTCTCCATTTTCTTCGCTTGAGGAGTAGTGAAAATACATGGCCGATAGAGCTCTAATGGGCAACAGGCGGTGTTAAACTAGACAGTATTAAAGAAGGTAAGTCGGGACTGTGGTAGAAGTTCTTTGGTAGAATTAGGCATCTATGTCGTTGTCCTGTAGATTGTTTGTTTACCATTTTAGAGATTTTTGTGTTTTGTTGTTATTGGATCTAGTGAAGTCATTGGTAGAAAGTGTGTTTGTGTTTAGTGGTTTGGGCTTAATATAGTCAAATGCGTTCCTGTCATAATTCATGTGAAACTTTATTCCAAATATTGTGATATATTTTGTTAAATGAAGTGCATGCAGTTTCGTTCGCTGTAAGGTATTGTCCCTAGATTGGGTGTATCCTATGGTTTCCACTGCCATGTTATAAATCTCGGGATTAAGCCTACAAAATTAATTTTTATCCTACCCCACCCTCCTACCAAGCATGCCACTCCCAATCCCGACGTAGGATTAGGAAAGCAGTTTCATTTCATACAACTTAATGCTACTCGCCATATAGGCCCTTGGTGTTTTGGACCTAGAGTTAGTGCTCCTAGATTTGAAAGGTTTGATGATATAGGAAATCCAATCCCATTTAGAAAATCTTGACCCTAAGCGATAAAATAATTCCCTGTATTAGAAATGGTATGAAACCATTTAGTGTGTTTTGGATTACAGCTAGTGAGTTACAGACTAGTCCACTAGTTACCTTAACTAGTCTAAAGCCTGTATATACTAAGGAATAGTAAGTTAGATTTGGTTGGAGTAGAACCTCATTCCTTCGATAGATCCCCTTAATACTTATAGACTTCTGTTATAACCCTTAGAAAAGTTATTTTAACTTAGAACCATTCATTCTCAGGGAAAACTTATACATCCCTAAGATTAAACCAGCACGCCCCTTAGAATTGCCTTCCCCAAGGGCCTATTGCATTCGGAAATGCGGAGTAAAGGAACTGTATACGTAAGCGAAGTATTCACGATTTGAATTGCATTCTTGATCCTAGTGGTTACCAATAAATTCAATGCTCTGATCAAGCAGAAGATCGGCATCGACTCGGATTAATAACCGATACAACGAGTTTTCTGTCCTGATTAGATAGAAGGTTCAACGTATCCGGCTCAGACCCATTACACAACTTTTCTTCCTTGTTGGCTCGACCACATACAACCAAAAGTTATTGCTTTGCCTTTGGAAAATGTTGAGGACATCTAGCCAAAGAGAGTAGGCTTATTTCTACAACCATAGGTATCAATGCCATAGAATGCATCATTAATAAAGGAAAACCAATGTAATGAGAGGTTGTTTCCCATTTTATGTCAAGGATAGGCCTTAAGTTACATCTCGTTTCGATATACGGATCGGGACACAGATTCTTGAACCTTAAGTAAAACTAAGTTTTAAGGGGGGTAGAACATTTTGAGTCCAATCTAGTCAGGTCAACCAATGCAACCGTTAGATCAGAGTGGCGCAGCGGAAGCGTGGTTAGCCTCTTCCCCACTGGCCCAGGATCTAAACAGTTGATTTAGGTTATACGTAAGGTTAGGTCATTAAATAGGATTTAAACCTTCCTTAGAACGTCAATACAAAAGTCTCTTTAAGTACTCATTACCCTTAGCCAATTTCGGGGACGAAATTTTATTTTAAGGGGGGTAGATTGTAACACCCCAGATTTTTTCAAACCTGGGGTTAGACGTCCTTAGGCAATGGGTCAACCATAACACCTTGGTAACCTCTCAGAACCCAATTCCAAAGCCAAAGAAATCACTTAGGATTAATTCCTTTAGAAATTAAGTGTAAGTTAGCTAGCGCTACGCTAGAGTAGCTGTGAAATTGTCCCTGAACGCTTTAAATACGTTCTACAAGACCCAAAACTCGTATAATCGTTGACGCTACGTTACCCTAAAATACAGGATCAAACTCTAAACCGGTTTGTTCTCAGGAACCCTTTGAAACTTTGTATTGGATCTACACCGCGCGTCGAAAGTCCGATACCTACAATCTTAGACCGTTATGACCGCTTAGCTGGACTTGACAATCGTTTCGAAAATCAAGCCCAACCGACCATCAGAGACTATTTCATTGAGCCTGGAGTGAAGAGAGTGAGAAATGGGTTAGATTTGAAAATTTTAATCCAAATCTGGCACGAGACTTGGTGCGTTATTATTAAGCATTCTGATTGTCAGAATTCAGCCAAATTTTACCCTCGGATCAGAAAAAATTTCTCTTTCATATCACGAGACTTGTAGACTTGATTAAGGCACGATGACCGCTGAACTGAAACTGGACCGCCATGTGCGATCTAGGAACTCTACAGGTCTGAAACCTTGATGTGTGCTAGATCCAGTATGCATGAGCTTAAGTCCGACCGCGTTCGGCCGGGGGACCTCCCGAAATGCTCTTTTGGATCGAAAAAGTCCCGATTTGGTTATAACTCAAGTATACTTTGTTCCCAAGTCTGTTTTGGTGAAGTTTTAGCCTATATAAGGGCTTGAAATCCTCTCATATCTCTCTCATCCGAATTTGGATAAAACCTTAGATTGAGAGAGAGAAAAGGTGAGAGATTGTGAGAGAGTTGTGGGCGAGAATTCCTACCACCTGCACCAGCTTTTGCTCATATCGAAGAACCGCATTCCAATCACTTTCCCGGCGATTCCAACGCACTCCCAGGTAAGAAAAATCCTAACTACTTGCTGTTTTGGGATTCTTTCGATTCAAATATCGAAATAGCTTATGTATCTTGTCCATTAGGTCGTCTGTACGCCGTTGACGAAGCGTATACGTTCCGTTCGAAACGATACACATCTAAGGCAAAAGGTGAGGATTTTAGACACTTTGATTGACTGATTTCAAAGCTTTCAATGTCGTTTAATAGTAGATTATCGACGGGAATGCCGTTTGACATGTACAACATGCTGTCCATTTTTCGTACCATTTTTCATTTCGTAAACGTACGAAAAATATGAGATTTAGGGCATTTTAGTCATTTGTAGGAAATACTGTTTACATCCACATTTTACTGAAATGTTTGCCATGGCTATTTGTCGTGTTATGATATCAGGAATGCGTGCATGATCGGTTTGGCGAAGAGATTCGCCCAAAAGCGCACTTTGAGTCGACATACGCTATGTAGACTAAGTGTTTGTATAAATGTTTGTATTAGTAGGTATTGAGTAAATGGTATTGTGAATTAGTTTTGAGATTGAATTCTCAATTAATGTGCTGATGTATATGGTTTCCACATGTTGGCTATATGAATCGATTTCATTATACATATTGGAATGCATTTGTTGGTTGATTTGCTTACGTAGTATGATATAACATGTGTCAACATGCTTGTAATGTTTTGTAATGCCTTGGAAAAATCCGCACTTAGACTCGAGTACCAACTCGATCAGAAATCGCATAGGATTAATTCCTTTAGAAAATAAGCGTATGTTAGCTAGCGCTACGCTTGAGTAGCTGTAAAATAGTCCCTGATCACTTTAAATATGTTCTACAAGACCTAAAACTTGTAGAATCCATGGCGCTATAATACCCTGAAACCTAGGATCAAACTCTAAACCGGTTTGTTCTCAGGAACCCTTTGAAACTTTGTATTAGATCTAGACCACTCGTTGAAAGTCCGATACCTACAATCTTAGACCGTTATGACCGTTTAGCTGGACTTGACAATCATTTCGAAAATCAAGCCCAACCGACGTTCAGAGGCTATTTCATTGAGCCTGGAGTGAAGAGAGTGAAAAGGGGGTTAGATTTGAAAATTTGAAATTCAAATCTGGCACGTGACTTGACGCGTTATTATTAAGCATTCTGACCGTCAAAATTCAGCCAAATTACACCCTCGGATCAAAAAAAATTTCTCTTTCATATCATGAGACTTGTAGACCTGATCTAGGTGCGATGACCGCTGAACTGATACTGGACCGCCACGTGCGATCTGAGAACTCTACCGGACTGAAAACTGGGTGTGACCAACATCCAGTGACCATGAGCTTAAGTCCGATCGCGTTCAGCCAGGGGACCTCCCTAACTACTCTTTTGGAACAGAATAACCCCGATTTAGTTACACCTCAAGTAAACATTGTTCCTAAGCCTAATTTGGGAAGGTTTTAGGCTATAAAAGGGCTTTAAACCCTCACTTATCTCACCCATCTGAATTTGCTAGAAACCCTAGCTAGAGAGAGAAAAAGTGAGAGATTGTGAGAGAGTGTGGGAGAGATCTTCCCGCCACTTGCTCCAGCTGCTACACGTGCCTAAGCATTGCGTTCAAATCACTTTTTCGGTGATTTCAACGCATTTCTAGGTAAGGAAAACCCTAACCACTTGCTCATTTAAGGTTCCGTCAATTCCAATAGCGAAGTAGCTTATACATCTTGTGTATTAGGTTACCGGTTCGCCGTAGACGAAGCGTATACGCTCCATTCGAAACGACACTCATCTAGGGTAAAAGGTGAAGATTTTAGACGCTTTGATTGACTGTTTTCAAAGCTTTCAATGTCGTTTAATAGTAGATGATCGACGGCAACGCCGTTTGACATGTACAACATGTTGTCCATTTTCCGTTTCGTAAACGTATGAAAAATATGAGATTTAGGGCATTTTAGTCATATGTAGGAAATACTGTTTGCATCCATATTTTGTTGAAATGTTTGTCATGACTTTTTGTCGTGTTAGGATATTAGGAATGTGTGCATGATCTGTTTGGCAAAGAGATTCGCCTATGTGCGCACTTTGAGTCGACATACGCTATGTAGACTAAAGTGTGTAGACTAAGTGTTTGTATAAATGTTTGTACTAGTATGTATTGAGTAAATGGAGTTGTGAATGAGTTTTGAGATTGAATTCTCAAGTAATATGCTGATGTATATGATTTTCACTATGTTGGCTATATGTATAGATTTCATTATATGTATGAAATGCATGTGTTGTATGAATTGCTTAAGTGGTATGTTATAACATGTTTCAACATGCTTGTATTGTTGTATTTCATTTCCATTACTCTTATATGTTTACTGATGTTGACTTACAAATGTTTGGGGCTATGATTGGTCCAGGCAGTCGGTAGCAGAGTATATTCGTGGTTGGCTTATATTTGCCACGAAGGACGCGTCGATGAACGCGAGTCGTGTTTTGAGTTGGCGGCAGTGGTTAGGCCACGCGAAGTGTTTCACGCACTTCATGTCGTTCGACTTGCGATGCGCTCGTACTAGTCGAACCCGTCAAGTAACCCGACTGGCCGTTGATTGTTCACCCTATATGAATCATAACTGCTTGAACCTAGGGTACTGAACTTACCATTGGAAACCCTGTTAACCATGGTACCTTGATCCATAAAGACTCATGAGCCGGACATGGTGGTATGGGACACCGTGGTCGAGCTGTCGGCCTACGCTGGGGCCACAAACCTCCCCATAGTGACCAGTGAGCACCTATGACTCGTGAACAGATTATGCTGGTATGGGACACTATATTCTTATTGTCGGCCTACACTAATTAGGAGACGAGCCCTTTGTAGTGACCGCGAGCGTATTTTGAGTCTACGGGAGGCAACGACCCTTCCGTAGTAACGAGAGTACAGTAGGCCTGTATTGATAAGGTGATGGGGGAGTGGTGCAACGAGTGCGAGCAACAGCCCTGACAGCCCTTGTAGCGACCTACAAAATATAACATCGTATGTGATTTCTAGGAGTGACGACCCTGACAGGATCTACGTTGGGATTGATATAAGCAAAGTACCTTAATTTTCCAATACTGCTATATGAACGGACTAATAACAACTCGGAAAGCATTATCCATATCGCATTGCATGTGCCTAGAAGATGTGGAGCACTACGGAAAGAATGCATGCCGCGGACGCAGATGGTGCCGCATGAGGGAGTATGTCGGTGAGGGCATCCATCATGTCATTTCATGCATACATTAATAATAGTATTTAGGAATGTTTGATTTATTACTTTACTATTATCACATGATTGATTTGAGAACATGCTAATCTCTACTCTATTATTCCACTGAGTTGATCACTCACTCCCACGTTACGGGATGGTGTTTGCAATACCCACCAGACTCTGTTTTAGTTGCAGGTGATGCGACGATTCAGGAGGCAGAGCCAGATTACGATGAGGACCAGGGCGAGTTCTCATATATGCAGTTTCATGACAGCTTTGCGTAGGTGACTTGGATCAGTGGGACTTTATAGATGAATTTTATGACATTTTGATTTTTTTTATCTTATTACATGTATACGACTCAGAGATGTATTCATACTTTGGAGACAGTAGAGATTTATTTTGTTTTCCATACAGTGATATATATATTCTTCAGTCTTTTGCTTGCGTTTTATCACTGGGTCTGGAGTATGAAATACAGTTTTGGTATAATCTTGCTCATGTGAATGCTCTAACTTAATTAACATTGAATCATAACCATATTTATTGCATAAGTGATGGTCCGAAACTCGGGAGTTGGGTTTATACACGACCCCCAATTTTTAGGATGTTACATGTTTATATTCTTTTTTGTTAATCACATATACTTACTGATGTTGATACACAAATGCTTGGGGCTATGACCTAGTCCAGGCAGTCGGTAATGGATTGAACTCATGGTTGGTTTCTATGTACCACAAAGGATGCGTCGATGAACGCGAGTCGTGTTTTGAGTTAGCGGCAGTGGTTAGGCCACACGAAGTGTTTCATGCACTTCATGTCGTTCAGCTCGAGATGCGCTCGTGCTAGTCGAGCCCGTCACGTAACCCGACTGGCCATTGTATGTTCACCCTGTATGAGTCATAACTGCTTGAACCTAGGGTACTAAACTTACCAGTGAAAACCCTGTTAACCATGGTACCTTAATCCATAAAGACTCATGAGCCAGGCATGGTGGTATGGGACACCGTGGTTGAGCTGTCGGCCTACGCTGGGGCCACAAACCTCCCCGTAGTGACCAGTGAGCAACCCAGACTCATGAGCAGATTATGGTGGTATGGGACACTATATTCTTGCTATCGGCCTACACTGATCAGGTGACGAGCCATTTATAGTGACCGCAAGCGTATTCTGAGTCTATGGGAGGCGACGACCCTTCCGTAGCGACGAGAGTACATTAGGCCTATATTGATAAGGTGATGGGGGAGAGGTGCAACGAGTGCGAGCAACAGCCCTGACAGCCCTTGCAGCGACCTACAAATATAACATTGTATGAGATTACTAGGAGTGACAACCCTAGATAGGATCTATGTTGGGATTGATATAACCAAGGTACCCTAGTTTTCCAATCTTGCTGTATGAAAAGGACTAATAATAATCCGGTAATCATTATTCATATCGCATTGCATGTGCCTAGAAGATGTGGAGCACTGTGGGAAGAAAGCATGTCACGGGCGTGAGATGGTGCCGTATGAGGGAGTATGTCGGTGAGGGCATCCATCATGTCATTTCATGCATACATTAACAACAGTATCTAGGAATGTTTGGTTGTTTGCTTTACTATTAACGCGTGATTGATTTGATAACATGCTAATCTTTGCTCTATGATTCCACTGAGTTAATTACTCACTCCCACGTTACGGGACGGTGTTCCGGACACCACCAGACCCTTTTGTAATTGCAGATGATGGTGCGGCCTGAGAGGCGGAGCCGGACTTGATGATGATGAGGATCCCTCCTTTATGCGTGTTCTGATCGACGGGATTACATGGAGGTTGATTAGATGCCATGACATTTGTCATTTTATATTTTTGGAGCACTCATGTATATTCTTTTCTTTCCATTTTTGGAGTATACATGTAGTTAATTAACTTGGTAACATGTTCACTCTGGAGACTTACAATCAATTATATATTTTATATATTTATCAGTCTTTCGCTTGCTAATTTAACTGTCTCTGGAGTATGATATGCTGTTTTGGCTTAGTCTCAATCTTGTTTAATGTCATTCTGCAGACAACATGCATTTATCATTATCTATGTTGCATAAGTGATGTTCTGAAACTCGAGAGTTGGGTTTCTACCCAACCCCCGATTTTCAGGATGTTACATGTAAACTCTACCATGATGTATGTTCTACATCCATACCGTTCATTTAATAGGTCCCCTTGAATGATGCGTTGACTCAAAAAATCAGCCACAAACTGAACTCAGGTGGGCCACACCATCCAAATCATGTGAAGACATGCCTAAATCATATAAAAACACTTGGTGGGGCCTACCTGAATTTTTAATGTGGCTGAAACTTGGTCTGAACCCTTAGTCAAGTGGGACGTTCATAATGAGTGGGCTGGATTTGTGAACCACCTTACGGTGGGCCCCTAACTGTGACCTCATGAACCAGTTGGTTGACAAAGAAACGTTACAGTTTGCTATGAGTTTAGGACGGTTAGGTTCTGACAGAAGTTGGTATCAGAGCATAACTTGAGAATAACCAATGATAACATCACATGTTTGCTATGAGTTTAGGACGGTCAGGTTCTGAGCGCGCAACCTTACGATTTAGTTCCCCAAGGCGTGATTCTTAAGGATTGATTGGCGTTATTGTTCTTTTCTATAGGACATGCCACCCAAGAGAGCGACCCGAGCGCACCCCGATCCACCACCTGAGGCTCTGGCGCTACCACCCGTGCCTCCCGTTCCACCACCTGAGATTCCTGCTCCCTTGCCTGAGGATGACGCTCCTCCACCTGAGGTCGATGCGGAGCCGACTGTGCCTGTGAGTACTTCTCAGTTACAACAGATGTTATAGGCTGTGACAGCTGCACTCCAGGGATAGGGTAGGCGCCCAGTTATTTCTCCAGCACAGGCAGATCAGGAGCACGCGAGTGCCCTTCTTCGTGAGTTCAGACGGCTTGATCCCCCACATTTTCAGGGCGAGCCAAATCAGACTGCAACAGAGAGATGGCGCTCCGATGTGGAGAAGATTTTCAATACCATGTCATGTACGACTGAGCAGCGAGTCCGGTTAGCAGTATTTCTCTTCCAGGGTGAGGCTGAGCATTGATGGACTTCCGTTACTCGTGTTATAGGGCCCGATTTCGTCTGGACATGGGATGATTTTATATACTGATTCGAGGAGCAATACTTCTCCGACCATATTCGGCGTCAGAGAGCACTGGAGTTCGAGACTCTGGTGCAGGGAGACATGACCGTGGCGTAGTACGTGGCCCGTTTTGTGGTGCTATCGAGGTTTACGCCATATATGGTTGACGATGAGGGGCGAAAGGCCCACCGTTTCGAGAACGACTTACGTTACGGCCTTCGAGGTCGTGTCATTGGGCATGAGCTCTCGACTATCCAAGCAGTGGTGTGGAGAGCTCAGATTTATGAGACTGAGTGGGCCGGCACGCAGGCCGACCGAGATCAGAGGAGGGGTCAGAAGAGGTAGGCCCCCTCCAGTAGCTCATACCAGCATCGATGACCACAAAGATTCAGGAGCCACCCATCCGCCAGAGCACCAGTAACATTGTCAGCACCCCCAATGGCACCACCTCAAAGATAGCTTTCTAACACTTACTTTGGATGCGCTGGGATAGGGCACCATAGGTGGGAGTGTCCCCGACCTCGGCAGCAGCAGCCGAGAGCACCACAACAGCCTCCACAGCAGCAGCGACAGCAGATTTCACCACCGAGGCCCCCTCAGCAGCAGCATTAACACTAGCCTCCGAGGCCATAGCAGCAGAGACAGCAGTTTCGAGCACCTTAACGACATCAGCAACAGCAGCACCCTCAGAGGGGACAAGCATCTCCTCAGCCGGCTCAGGCTAGATTCTATGCGGCTCAGCAGGACTCGCAGTCATCTGGAGGAGTCGTAGAGGGTATGCTTCCAGTCTCTTCATGCATCGCACATGTACTGTTTGATTCTCGTGCTTCGCACTCATTCATGTCTGAGGATTTCTGCCGATCGACTGGATTGTCGACAGAGTCTGCTAGTGAGGGATTAATCGTATCGACACCCTTGGGGAAGACCACAGTACTAGGCCGTTTCTGTTTGTCTTGCCCAGTTTTGGTCGGTGATATTTTCTTACCCACCGACTTGTACATACTACTGATGTCAAAATTCAACGTTATTTTAGGCATAGATTGGCTTGCTGAGTACTACGCCGTCTTGGACTGTTCCGCGAGGACAGTCACATTTTCTATACCAGACTTGCCACAGTTTCAGTTTGTTGCAGAGTCCCGAGGAGAGCCATTATCTTGCTTGATGTCCTGCGCCGTTGAGGACCTGTCGTCCCTTGTATTGATCAGTTTTTGATTGTCTACGACTTCCCCGACGTGTTCCAGGAGATTCCGAAATTACCGCCTCACCGTCATATAGAGTTCCAGATAGACCTTGTGCCCGGTACTGCGCCTATCTCGAAGGCCCCATACCGTATGACACCGATGGAGTTGCATGAGCTGCAGCGACAGTTGGACGAGTTGCGTGAGTTGGGATTCATTCGTCTGAGCAGTTCACCTTGGAGAGCACCGATACTCTTCGTCAGGAAGAAGGATGGCTCGTTGAGGCTCTACGTAGACTACCGCGAGCTCAATCGGGTCACGATTAAGAATAAGTACTTGCTCTCGAGGATAGACAATTTGTTTGATCAGCTGCAGGGTGCACAGTTCTTTTTGAAGATTGACCTGCATTCTGGTTATCATCAGATTCGGGTTCGAGAGGAAGACATCCCGAAGACAGCTTTCAGGATACGTTTTGGTCCTTTTAAGTTTCAGGTTATGTCTTTCGGACTGACCAATGCACCCGCGGTCTTCATGCAGTTGATGAATGAGGTCTTTCATCCATATCTCGATCAGTTTGTTGTAGTCTTCATCGATGATATTTTGATCTATTCGAGGACCCGTGAGGACCATATGCAGCATCTGGAGATCGCTTTGTAGACCCTCCGTGCCCATCAGCTGTATGCGAAGCTGGAGAAGTGCGAGTTCTGGCAGGAGGAGGTGAGGTTCCTCGGTCACGTGGTGACGAGAGAGGGTGTTGCAGTGGACCCCTCAAAGGTTGAGGCAGTGCGTCAGTGGGGCCAGCCCATGACTACGTCCGAGATCCGCAGTTTCCTTGGTTTAGCGGGATATTATCGACGTTTCATTGAGGGCTTCTCCCGTATTGCTGCCCCGATGACCAGATTGACTCGGAAGGGCACAGACTTTATTTGGATTGATGCATGTGAGCGGGCATTCGTGGAGCTGAAGGACCGTCTGACGTCCGCTCCTGTCCTCACTCTTCCCTCTGGGACTGATGGATTCGTTGTATTTACTGATGCTTCCCGTATTGGTTTAGGTGCTGTCCTGATGCAACACGGCAGGCCAGTAGCCTTCGCGTCTCGTCAGCTCAAGGTTCATGAGCTGAACTACCCCATGCATGATTTGGAGTTGGCTGTAGTTGTCTTTGCACTGAAGGTGTGGAGACACTATTTATATGAGGTTAGGTTCGAGCTCTTCTCTGACCACAAGAGCTTGAAGTATCTATTCTCTTAGTTCGAGCTGAACATGAGACAGAGACGCTGGATGGAGCTTCTGAAAGACTATGATTTTGACCTCCAGTACCACCCAGGTAAGGCGAACATGGTGGCAGATGCCCTCAGCCGTCAGCCACGAGGCCTAGTGGCACATATGATGATTCAGGAGTGGAGGATGCTCGAGGATATAGCAGAGTACGACTTTGATTTTGGTCTGCAATCTTCTATCGTTCAGCTATCGAGCCTGTCGATTCAACCCTCTCTTGTCGCAAGGGTGATCGAGGCTCAGCAGACAAATGAGTCGTTACAGGATTACCGAGCAGAGGCAGTATCTCAGAGCCAGACAGATTGGCAGATTAGTTCTGATGGTGGACTTCACTTCAGAGGGCGATTATGTGTCCCAGATATTCCTGAGCTGCGTAGAGATCTTATGACTAAGGCACATCGATCACAGTTTTCTATCCACCCTGGTTCGACAAAGATGTATCAGGATATGAGGAGACAATATTTTTGGGCGGGGATGAAGCGCCAGATCGCCAGTTTTGTGGCTGAGTGTGACACATGTCAGCGTGTCAAGACCGATCATCAGAGACGTCCTGGTCTATTACAGCCGTTGAGTGTCCCGATGTGGAAGTGGGAGCATGTATCTACCGATTTTGTCATGGGTTTGTCGAGAACTCAGTGCGGCCATGACGCTATCTGGGTTGTCGTGGACCGTCTAACGAAGTCGGCACATTTTCTTGCGATCCGTGAGACTTGGCATACGGACCAGCTCACCAGGCTATTTGTTGAGGAGATAGTGAGACTGCACGGCGTTCCAGTCTCAATCGTTTCTGACCTAGACCCGAGGTTCATGTCTCAGTTTTGGAAGAGCTTTCAGAGAGTTATGGGTACTGATTTACAGCTCAGTACCGCGTATCATCCGCAGACCGATGGCCAGACCGAGAGGGTCAACCAGATACTTAAGGATATGCTTCGGGCCTGCGCGATTGACTTAAGAGGTAGCTGGGATGAGCATCTGCGATTGGCTGAGTTCGCGTACAATAACAGCTACCAGGCGACCATTGGCATGACTCCTTTTGAGGCATTGTATGATAAACCGTGCAGATCTCCGAGTTGTTGGACTGAGGTAGGAGAGCGGCGTCTCCTAGGTCCCGAGCTTGTGTAGCAGACATCCGAGGCTATCGATATCATCAAGTAGAGGATGCGCACAGCTCAGAGCCGGCAGAAGAGTTTTGCTGATCGCTGGCGTCGTCTTTTGGAGTTCGATGTAGGGGACAGAGTGTATCTCAAGGTCTCGCCCATGAAGGGTGTGGTTCAATTTGGAGTGAAGGGCAAGCTTGCCCCGAGATTTATAGGACCTTTTGAGATCACTGGGGGTGTTGGCGCCGTGGCCTACCGGCTTGCCTTACTATCTGAGTTGTCTAACGTCTACAATATTTTTCACGTCTCTATGTTGAGGAAGTGTGGGTCAGACGTAGTTCCTGTTATTGATTGGCAGCCGCTAGAGGTTCGTGAGGACGCTTCTTACATTGAGCAGCCAGTTCGTATCCTTGATCGAAAGGAGCAGGTCCTTAGGACCAAGGTCATCCCCTTAGTGAAGGTTCAGTAGGGTCATCATTCCGTTGATGAGGCGTCTTGGGAGCGCGAGGCTGAGATTTGAGAGCGCTATCCTCATCTCTTTGATGATTGATCATATGTTGTAGCTTGTATATTGTCCTCAATTTTATATGACGATGCCTCATTTTCCATTCTTTTATGAGTTATGTTCTCTTGCGACAACTATGCAAATTTTGAGGATGAAATTTTTATTTGGAGGGAAGAGTTGTAAGATCCGTATCCTACACCGTACCATTCCGTTGACTTTCGCGATCCTTCCGGTCGAATTTCGGCAATCTTCGACCTGTATTCGACGATTACGCGTGAACCTAAGCCGAGTCCCGTATGTCAGAGTCGACTCGACCCGAAACTTGTACCTTAGCGACCGCACCGTCACCGCAGTTCTAACCCCATGACTCACGCACCGACCCGATACCCAGGCTAAAAGATGTCAGTCTGCGTTCAATTCGAAGAAACATCGCACGTTACGGATTACGAGAGAATGTCTACGAGATGTCCCATCAATCAATCAATCAATCCTATCAATCAAGTACATATCATACATCAAGTCAAGTACAACAACCTATACCTTTCTCTTACACAAGCAAGCTCAAAGTTAACTCTCTCTCCCATCACCTATCACCCATCACATCACATCACTCCATCACCCTTTTCACCCATCACTTTCCTCTCTCTCTCTTTCTCAAAATCAAAATCCCAAGCAACCATAAGCCTCACACGTCCAAGCTCTCTCTCCCTCTCCCAAATGCCAAGTGTGGCCCACCTTCCCTACTCTCTCATCTCTCATCTCAACCATTGATCCATCATCTACCACCGTTAAATCCGAAGGCAAGGAGCATACAAGCCTAAGGGAGCAAGGAGGAGTGCAAGAGGTGGGTGATCTACCGTTAAATTCTTTTTAGGGACCACTTGTTGGTGGGATCCATTTTTTATATATGATTTGTATTATGTGGGGCCCATAGTGGTGGGGCCCCACCATCACCGTCTATTGTTCCCTCTTTCTCTCTCTCTTTCTCTCTCCTTATCCTTTCCCTAAAATGAAGTGGGCCCCACCAATTCATGATAAATCTACCCCATCCATCAAATGGTGTGGCCCACCACATTTTAGGCTAAATAATATTTATTTTATATTAATATATATATATGTATGTATATATGTATATGCGTGGTGGACCACGATCATGTGGGACCCACCTTGGTGAGCGTGGACCACGTGCATGTGGGACCCACCATGATGCAGTGTTTATCCCGGCCGTCCAGCGTCCAGGGACGCTGGACGAGCGTGGTGCACGTGGGTGCATGTACTAACATGGAGGTGTACTAACGTGCTGACAAAAAAAAAGAGAAAGAAAGGAAAAGAAAGAAATGGTGGGCCACTGATGCAGGCCCCACCTTGATGTATGTGCTTAATCCAAGCCCTCCACCATCTTCCTCAGATTACTTTAGGCGTTGAGCCAAAATTTGGGACCAATCCGATTCTCAGATGGGCCATACCATCTAAAATCATGTGGAGACATGCCTGAACATATAAAAACACTTGGTGGGGCCTACTTGAAATTTGGATGCATCTTAAACTTGGACTGAACGGTCCACCACGTGGGATACACACAATAGACGGATTGGATCATCTTATTGTGGACCCTATATTTAAAAAAAAAAAAAAAAAAAAAAATGAAAGAAAAGGGAAGGGAAATGGTGGGCTGCTCCAACGTGGCCCCACCTTGATGTTTATATTTAATCCAAGCCATCTATTCTATTCTCGAGATCATTTTAGGCGTTGAATCGAAAAATGAGACCGATCCAATTATCTAGCGGGCTGTGGCATTAAGAATGCTAGTATTTTCCTCTAAAACTTGGAAAAATGATTGTTGGAGTCCACCAGAAGCTTGGACCCACCTGAAACTTGTTTTGGACCTCTGTTTTTGTGGGACACATATAATGGATGGGGTAGATCTAGTTAATGTGGGTCCCACCTAGGATAAAAAAAATAATTTACATTCGCATGCCTTGGTTGCCAAAACGTCCAGAGACGTCCAACGTTAAAGGAGGGCCCCATTGGCCCCACTTGTAGACTCTACCATGATACATGTTCTACATCCATACTGTTCATTTAATAGGTCCCCTTGAATGATGCGTTTACTCAAAAAATCAGCCACAAACTGAACTCAGGTGGGCTATACCATCCAAATCATGTGAAGACATGCCTAAATCATATAAAAACACTTGGTGGGGCCTACCTGAATTTTTAATGTGGTTGAAACTTGGTCTGAACCCTTAGTCAAGTGGGACGTACATAATGAGTGGGCTGGATTTGTGAACCACCTTACGGTGGACCCCTAACTGTGACCTCATGAACCGGTTGGTTGACAAAGAAACGTTACAGTGGGCCCCTGACCACGTTGGATGAAAAATCAATATTACAGTGGGCCCTCCCTGTCCACGTAACCTTATGAACAGGTTAGTTGGCAAATAAACATTACAGTGGGCCCCCTCCCTCACCGTGTGGCCCTATGAACAGATGGATGGAAAATAAATTTAATGGTGGGTCCCACGTGGGACCCACTGTCCACGGCTCACTTGGCAGCCGTGTGGAGGTACCCCGTTTCAAAACTTGAGGTCTTGGCATCGATCCCTGGTGGGGGTGGCTGACTGGGGTGTGTGTCCTGGTTGGGTGGGACCCACCATGGTGTGTGTGTTTTATTCACTCCATCACCCATTTGGTGGGGCCCCTTGCCATATGTGTTTTATGTACGTCGTCCAACCATGAGCCGAATTGCTGGACGGCTAGTGGACCCACACTATGATGCATGCATTGCATCTAAACCGTTCAACCATTTTATAAGCCCATTTTATGGCTTGAGGCCAAGAATGAGTCAGATCCAGAGTTCAAATGGACCCATACCAGGATGCATGTGTTGCATCTAATGCATCTAACCATTTTGGAAGATCATTTCACGGAATGAGAAAAATAAAAGTTATGGTGGGCCTTGAAAATTTTAATGGTGAAAATCATTGTCACCACTATATTGGAAGTGCGGTCTAATTAATCTTTTGATTCTATTCATATACTCATGAGGCCCACCTTGGTATATATATAAGGTCCATTGGAAGAGGCCCAACTTGATGTATTTATGGTTGTTGATATATATGAGGCCCACGTAATATGACTTTTAGATGTATTCGAGGTCCATGGGTCAAGGCCCATTGGGACTTGCACAAGTCCGTTGAATGTAATCCGACCATGGTTCATGCGTTGACTCTTACAGTGGGCTATGCCTTGGAAGCAATGTTGGTTTGATGTCCACATTGTAAGGATATTGTTGGTTAAATGTCCACATTGTCACTATCCCTAAGGCCCACTGATAGGCCCATACTTGTAGTAAGTAGGCCGTCTAGACCCATTTCCGTTATACACAGAGCCCATCCCTATATACATGTTTAGTATAGACTCATGATTCATTATCATATGCATCATATGTGTGACTGATATGAGAAGTGACTGATCATAGCATATGCCTTCGGGCGAACTGTTTATGGACTCCCTGATAGGCGGAGTTTCCCTACATGAGTGCATGGTACACGTAGGACTATTATATGACTGGTAGTGTGACTCGTGCACTTGCATTTGTGTGATTGTGATTATTATATGCCCTAGCGACATCAGGGCCATAGCCTCCACAGATGCATCGTGGATGGCTGGATTGGATACCGAAAATATTTGGTTCTAGCATACGGGCGTCATAGATGTCCCTGGGTGAAAATTCCTAAACCCGATGGTACCAGAGGATGACTCCAACGGATGTCCTTAGGTGGATACACGAGCGCGCGAGGGCCCTATACCAGCAGGCCGCGTCTCCCATATGTCGTGGTCGGTTGGAAAGGGGTGTGACCTTACTCGCCTGAGTGAGGGAGAAACTTTTAGGTTGAGTTTGACTAGCTTGAGGAATCGGTACGCTATCGACGAGCCGGGCCCGATATTGGCAGGTGGATAATGAGGTCTCTTCCGCTCTCCCAGTTGTGCGTTCGGATAGCGACGACAAGCTAGTTAGAGTGTACTAGACCCCGGTGATTATCCAAAATGAGAACTGTACTGATATATGATGAGGATTGACATGCTTGAGTTGCATCTCGCATCACATGGTCTTGATATGGCCGATAGCATTCATATCTTGCACCGCATTGCCTTGGTACGGCTGATTGCATTCATAATACCCATCATCATGTTTTCGCATTTACATACCAAGCACGCTCATATTACTCACACACTTACACCACCCTCTAAGCTTTCTATAAGATTATGCACGATTGATGCGTGCAGGTGATGTCAGGACGCAGCCGTAGCGTAGTAGCAGCAGGAGCGTGCAGTCGAGCTGTTGGAGTTTTGTTATTAGCACTATCTTGTATTTCCCTTTATACACCTTGTACTTAAAGTTTTTGATCATAGTGGATTTTATGATGATGTTCTTATAGTTATTATTCATGGGTTATGCTTATGGTTATGCTCATTACGAATTAAATGGATAGTAGAAATCCTCCTTGTAGCATCCCAGGATCGGAACCTGGTATATGGGTGCCGTGAGCCGAGAATGGGGTACTACGGAGGCTGTCAGCGCTAGATTCGGAGATCGAGAATTTTGTGAGCCCGGTTTCTAAGTTTGGGGCGTGACATCGATCTCCTCTGAGGTCGCCTGCACTAACTCTGGGCCAACCAAACTGCGCTCGCCAACCTCTGCCTAGCAATGCGGTGCTTGACAAGAATGCCCATACAAGGCTTCGTAAGGAGCCATGCCAATACTCGCCTGAAAACTATTCTTGTAGGCAAACTCTGCATACGGGAGACAGTCATCCCAACTGTCCTTGAAGTCCAAAACACAAGCTCGCAGCATATCCTCCAAAATCAGATTCACTCGCTCCGTCTGCTCGTCGATCTATGGGTGAAACGTGGTACCGAACTTCAACTTCACACCCATTGCTTCCTGGATACGAGTCCAGAAGATAAATGTGAAACATGTGTGTCTGTCGGACACAATTTCCAAGGGAACTCCATGCAAACGAATTATCTCTTTGATGTACAGCCTGGCCAACTCGTCTATAGAGTTCGTGACTTTGATCGGAAGGAAGTGAGACGACTTCGTCAATCGGTCGACGATCACCCAGATAGAATCATGTCCCTTCCCTGTCATCGGCAGCCCTGATATGAAATCCATAGAGATGAAGTCTCACTTCCATTCAACTATGGGCATAGTCTGAAGTAGTCCAGGAGGTCGGCGATGCTCAGCCTTGACCTGCTGGCACGTGAGACAACGAGATACATACTCTGCTATTTGGGCCTTCATGTTGTCCCACTAATATGATCTCTTCATATCTTGATACATCTTTGTGCTAGCTAGATGCATCGTAAGCTTCAAACTATGCGCAGCCTCGAGAACCTCCTGTCTCAAGTCATGAAGATTCGGGACGCATAGGCGACCGCGGTAGCGCAAGCCCCCATCCGTACCAACTCTCCACTCGACATCCTCATCATCGCTAGCCTGCTTTCGAAGCTCAGACAACCGCTCATCACCCTTCTGGGCCTCTATAATCTTGTCATCAATAAGCGGCCGCACCCGAACGTGTGCGACACTCTAAAACGGTTCCTCCATAGTGAGCTTCTGATCGAAGTCACGAACAAACTCTAGCATATCCCACTCCTTAATCATCAGTGGAGCCGCAAACATGATCACCTTCTTGTGGCTCAACATGTCTGCCACAAGGTTGGCCTTGCCAGGATGGTAAGAGACCTCGAACTTGAAGTCCTTCAAGGTTTCCATCCATCAGCGCCGCCTCATATTCAAATCCTGCTGAGTGAATATATAGCAAAGGCTCTTGTGGTCACAGAAAAGCTCGAACTCCTCTCCATAGAGGTAATGTCTCCAGAGCTTCAATGCAAAGATGACGGCTGCCAACTCTAGGTCGTGTGTAGGGTAATTTTTTTCGTGTTTCCTCAACTGTCTCTAGGCATACGCAATCACCCTATCCTTCTGCATAAGGATACAACCCAGACCAACTCGAGATGCATCAGTGTATATAATATACTTGACCCCTTACTCTGGCAATACTAGCACAGGGGCGGACGTCAGTCTGTCCTTCAACTCCTGAAAAGCTGCTTCCGCCTTCTCGTTCCAGGCAAACTTTAAGTCCTTCTGAGTTAGCTGAGATAAAAGTCTGACAATCTTCGAGAAGTCCCGAATGAAGTGTCGGTAATTACCTGTCAAGCTAGATAACTCCTCACATCAGTAACTGAACTAGGCTGCTTCCAGTCTTAAACAGCGGCTACCTTAGCTAGGTCCACCGCAATCCCTTCCTTGGACACCACATGTCCCAGGAACTTGACTTTCTCCTACCAAAAGTTACACTTCTTATACTGCGCAAACAACTGATTCTTCCTCAGAGTATTCTAGACTGCCTGAAGGTGTCCTTCGTGCTCTTCCCGACTCGCAGAGTATACCAGAATGTCATCGATAAACACAATGACGAATCGGTATAGAAATGGTCGAAATACCCGGTTCATTAAGTCCATGAACACGGCTGGTACGTTCGTAAAACTAAACGACATCACGAGAAACTCGTAATAACCAAAGCTAGTCCTGAATGCAGTCTTCTGCACGTCTTCTTCCCTAACGCGCAACTAATGATATCCGGACTGTAGATTAATCTTCAAAAAGTATCGCGCCCCTTTCAACTGATCAAACAGATCGTCTATCCTAGGCAAAGGATACTTATTCTTCATGGTCAACTGGTTCAACCTATGGTAATTAATACATAACCGTAGCGACCCATCCTTCTTCTTGACAAACAACACAGGTGTTTCCCAAGGAGACACACTGGGTCGTATGAAGCCTTTCTCTACCAGGTCGTCAATCTGTTTCCTCAGCTTTTTCATCTCACATGGCGGCATACGATACATCGGTAGCGAAACAGGTACTGCACCAGGCACAAGATCAATAGTAAAGTTGATCTCATGCCGAGGAGGTAGCCCAGGTATCTTACTGAACACTTCCCCAAAATTCTGAACCACAGGCGTGGTTTCAAGCGCAGAACCAACAGAACTTTCCAATCGAGAAGTGTAGCAATCAAGTCGGGTAAGGTAACTGACCTAAACAGGAAAAGTAAATGCTGCGCCCGTAGGTCCATGGGCTGTCACCAGCCTAGTCTCACAGTCAAGCTTTGCACTCATCTCTGTGAGTCAATCCATGCCAAGGATAATGTTGTAATGATGCAAAGGCGTGACATATAGGTCAACCACAATTGTCCCGCTCCCTAGGTCTATCAAGCAACCCACACATACCCTAGTAATGGCAGAAGAGTCCCCTGTAGCAGTAGTGAGATTCACTCCCGTTGTAGGAGCAGTAACCAACGCTAGCCGCTTGACTAACGCGCATGAAATGAGGGAGTTTGTGGACCCAGTGTCCACCAACAAGAAGACGAGTACCTTGAACATGTGCACTGACCTCAAAAGCCCTGGGTACTGAAAGTGTTGCCTCTGGTACATCCGTTGTGAGTGAGTGCACCCGAGCCTGCTGCGGATGATTCGACAGCGGTACCATGGGCCGTTGAGGTGGCCTAAAATGAGGTGCTTGTGGTCTAAAAGATGGACGCGCAAGTGTAGACTGTAGAGGTGGAGCTGATATATCCTGAGGGCGAGGACGATCGATCCTCTGTGGCGGTGAGAACCCATTATCTCTCATACGTGTAAAACAGCTCTCCGCCACATGACTTGGTTTCCCACAATAAGTACAGGTCACACCAGATCGCCTCATAGATACTAATGGCTCCGCGATCCTGTAAGCAGAGTCGGTACGGGTTCTCTTACCGATGAATAGCCTGCTTGGCATATCTGGTCGTGGCCTAGGGATCATAGGCCCATGAGAACATGCTAATCGATCCTCATCCTGCTCTCCTCACATAAACATGTGTACTAGCTCAGCATAGGAGGGTATGCTAATACAACACATCTTCGAGCGAATGTCGGGCCGCAGGTCCTCAGAAAAACGTCGCACCCGCATCTGTGCGTCGGCAAGTATAGTCGGGACGTAAACTGGTGCTCGTACTTAATCACGGTCATGTCTCCCTATCTGAGGCGCAAAAACTCATTCTCCTTCTTGTGCCGATAAGTAAGGGGATAGTATTTCTCATGAAAGCGGGTCTCGAATGCTGCCCACGTCCAAACATAGTCAGTGGCTACAGTCCGCAGTACACTATCCCACCACAAGCTGGCTTCCTTCTCCAACATAAAGGTCACCAACTCGACCTGCTCCTGCTCGGTACAATGCAGCATCCTCAGCATCTTGGAGATGCGATCAAACCAATACTCGGCCTCCTCAAGTCTATGAGAACCCGAAAATGTAGGAGGCCGCAAGCGCTGGAATGGCTCTAAAAGGCCATTCATACCCAAGTTCCCTGTAGAGTATACAACAGGGGTAGGAAAGGTCACACCCTCGCCCTGAGTGGAAGGCCCTGCAGCCTCAGCAGGCCGTACAGAAGGTGAAGGTGGAGTTGCACTCCCACCCTGAGCTAAGGCTCCTGCAATGGTGGCCAAGAGCTGCTGCTGCAGCTGGTGGTGTCGCATCTGCTGCTGCTGATGATGCTCCTACTGCTGGTGCATCATTATCAATAACTGTTCCAACCTATCTGTAGGTGGAGCTGATGGAGGCACATACTGCGTCGAAGAAGACGCACGGTTCTGCTCTCGAACCGGTGGTGTGTAAGGTGGCGGCCCAACTGTAAGACCAATAGAAGGCTAAGACTCAGGCATAGTCTCACGAACCGGACCCAAACTAGGGTCTACACGACCATCACTCTGAGAAGGTGCCTGGTCCATCGAATCACTTAATACGAGGCGTACCGTGCTCCGCGTGAACTTAGGTGGCATTCCCTACACAACATAGGGTGTAACTTAGATCAGATTCAACATAAGCACAAACCTATTTACGCAGCATTTGCACACAAATTTATGGCAACTTCATGCATTTTATTACTAAAATTATCATAATACATGAGACACAAGTTTTACATGGATCATGACAGAAGATGCATGTGAGTTAATACAACTAAGCTTCAAACACGAAGCTTTAACACTAGAATAACTATCAAACTACTACGCCTATAGAGGCTACACACAAACACAAACAACTAGAAACAAACCACAACTACAAATAAACAATGACGACTTAAGAAACTATTCGTCGGAATCTAGCGATGGAGAAGGGGCACCCTTATCCTGCAGGCAGCACAGGATAGTCTTCAGTGTGTGCGTCACTTTCTTGAACTTGTGTTTCTTGAGGCCTCGAAGATCCATAATGTCCTGTCGTAGGACAGCCTGACCCTCTTCAAGCCGAGCTATACGGGCATCCCTAGCGGCCTGATCAATGTCCTGCTCCGGTGCCGCAGGAGGAGGACTCTCATCAGTATCCTGAGCCTCCTCGTCCTCTTCACTTTCAGACTCATCCTCGCTTTCTTCAAGTTGGGCTTGTCGTGTGTGATCAGGCGTGTGCACGGACTCGATCTTGGCGATCATTTTCCTTAAACTTTCACCAACAAACAAACTAGGAGTCCTAGACCTGTTTCTAAATTGTTCTCGCACCCTCCTACGCTATAGTTGCGTCAACGTACGTCGTGTCACCATAACCCAGGTCTGGTTTAATCCAAATCATGCTCTGATACCAACTTGTAACGCCCTGAAAATCGAAGGTCGAGCAGAAGCTCAGCTCCCGAGTTCCAATGCATCACTTATGCAACATAAATAAAAATGATTGAATGTTGTTCATGGTAGTGCATTAAACATGAGTGGGATTACACCAAAACAGTAATTTATACTCCAGATCAGTTTATATAATGCAAGCGGAAGACTGAAAGATGTATATAAACAAATATAAATTCAAAAGATCGCTATCGATTGCCAGAGTATGAATACATCACTGAGTCATCATATACATTTAATAACTCAAAAATAAAATGTCAAAATAATAGTCTAACTACAATGATAAACCCTGTAGCCCCGTCAATCAGAACGGCCTAAGCGAAACCATCAGAGAACTGCATATATGAGAACTCGTCCTGATCGTCGTAGTAATCAGGCTCCGCCTCCTGAGTCGCATCATCATCTGTAACTAAAACAGAGTCTGGTGGGTGTTCAGAACACCGTCCTAAAATGTGGGAGTGAGTGATCAACTTAATGGAATCATAGAGTAAAGATTAACATGTTATCAATTCAGTCAAGTAGTAATGATAAAGCAGACATATCAAACATTCCTAAATACTCTTGTTAATGCAAGGATGAAATGTTTTCATGATGCATGCCCTCGCCTACACTCCCTCGTACGACACCATCTTACATCCGCGGCATGCTTTCTTCCCTCTATACATTTCAACCACGGAACATGCAGTGTGATGTCATAAACGTGATTACCGAGTTATTATTAGTCCTTTTTCATATAGCAGTATTGGGAAGCTAAGGTACCTCCCTTGTATTATTACCCAAACGATGATCCATTCTAGGGTCATCAGTCCTAGATAATCTCATACGATAGTATAGTTCTAGATCGCTGTAAAGGGATCGTCACCAATCAATACAAGTCCAGTTATATCCTATAGACTACAACAAGGCTCGTCGCCCCAATGCAGTTTTAGGATATACTCGAGGTCACTACAAAGGGCTCGTCACCAATCAGAGTAGTCCGACAGCTCGAATATAGTGTCCCATACCGCCATAATCAGCTCATGAGTCTAGGTTACTCACTGGTCACTACGGGGAGGTTCGTCGCCCCAGCGTAGGCCGACAGCTCTACCACGGTGTCCCATACCACCATGTCCGGCTCATAAGTCTTAGCGGATCGAGGAACCAAGGTTAACGGGATTACACTGGTAAGTTTGGTATCCTAGATTCAAACAAAAGCATCCATATATGGTGAATATATATAGGGTTAATCGGATTACTTGATGAGATCAACTAGCACGAGCACACGTTGAGTTGAACGACATGAAGTGCATAAACACTTCGCGTGGCCAAACCACTGCCGACAACTCTAGTATGGCTCGGGTTCGTCAAACACGTCCTACGTGGTGAATAAAGATCAGCCACGAACTCAAGCCTGTTACCGAATGTTTGGACCATAATATGGCCCCAATCACGTATAACCTTAAGAATAGACATATGATTTAACTTTCACATTCATATAAGCATGATATGAAATATACATTAAACATAAATACTATACATGGAGAAAATCATACACAATTAGCAGGAATGAAATAAGCTAAACATAACATGAAGGAAATCATACACACAATTAGCATGAACTAAATAAACTAAATATAACATAGAGAAAATCATACACACAAGTAAGGTAATTGAGATTCATATCTCAATTCCCTTAAAAATCGTACTTTACCTATTTGTAACTCATTCAGGCATTTACACAAATACTTAGACTACACTATTCAACATACATCACGTATGTTGGCATATTGCATATTAGGCAAAAGGAGAGTTGTCGCATACATAACAAGCATGTATTAACGATGATTTATCATGGCAATCACAGATCCAAAATTTATACATATATAGGTATTTCAACAAATACATAGAATACACTACAGTATACATATTTCATAGTATTCGTAACGCGAAAAAAACAACACGTTTTGCATGTGAAATAGCATCTAAGTCAATAATAAATCATTATCTGACATTGAAAGCTTTGAAAATCATAACCTATACATCTATAATCCGCACCTTATGTCAATAAACGCGTAACGAATTCAATTTATTCACTCACGCTTCGTCTACGGCCCAACGGCAACCTGTTACATGAAATAGGTTAGCTATTGCATCACTTTAACTACTTAAAATTCTAAAAATGATTAGGGTTAGGTTTTCTTACCCAATAATGTATTTGAAATCCTCGAAATAATGATTCGGTAATGATGTGTAAGCACAAGGAGTAACGGGAATCGAATCCCAGGAGTAGCTCCCACTTCTCTCTCACTTTCTCTCTCTTTTCTCTTAGGGTTGTAGGAAATTTGTATGGTAAGAGAGGGTGAGGGTTTCAAGCCCTTATATAGGCCCAAAACTCACTAAAATAGTCTCATGGCCAAGGTATACTTAGTTTATATCCAAATCGACCTTGTTCTGATCCAACGGAGTAGTTCTGGAGGTCCTTTTGTTGAATGCGGTCGGACTTAAGCTCACAACTTTGGATCTTGAGTACATTAAGTTTTCAATCCAATCGAATTTTCAGATCGACCATAGCGGACCAGTTTCAGTTCAGCAGTCACCGAAACTCGATCAAGATCACAAGTACTTTGACATGTATGGGCTATCATCCCTGATCCGAGAGTGAATTTGGGTCAAAAATCAACGGTCAGAATGCTTATAAATAATGCGCAAGCGACACGAACCAGATTACTTAAATTTATATTTAATTTCTTAAAATTCTTCACTTTCTCACTCTTTTTACTCCAGACTCAAGGAAACAGTCTCAGCACATCGTTTGGACGTGATTTTTGAGGTGATCGTCAAGTCCAACTAGGCGGTCATAATCGTCTAAGTTCATCGCTATCGGACTTTCGACGTGCGGTCCAAGTCCGTTGTGAAGTTTTAAAGTGCTCGCGAGAGCAACTAGGTTTAGAGTTGGATCCTAGATTTTAGGGTAATATAGCGTTAACGATTTTACAGGTTTTAAGTCTTGCAGATCGCATTTAAAGTAATTAGTACTAATTTCATAGGTCATCTGGGTTAGCACTTAGTTAATTCTCGTTTAGTTTCTAAAGGATTTAGTCCTAAGGGATTTCTGCCTAAGTTAGTACTCGGGTCTTTGTGTGAAATTTTTTAGGTCGTTACACCAACCCATCTGGGCCTGCTAGACATCCAAAAATCTGGACAGTCTGGTCCTCATGTACATAAGGTGGGCCTTACATAGTAATGGGGTCCACGACCTTGAAAAATGGCTTAGCAGAGTGCATGAAACATATACATCAAGGTGGGCCTCTGCACAACATAAATGGGAAGCATGAATATAGAATATACACTAGATGGGCCCTGTACATGCAGCAAGTGGGCCCTGCACATACCATAGGTGGGCCCTGCACGTGTCAGATGGGCCCCACCAGATGGACGACATGGATATACAACGCATACATCACGGTGGGCTGCCTGCCCTGGATGGCGTGAATAAAATAAATCATGGTGGGTCGTTGCCCTGGACGACGTGGATCTCGCACATCTAGTAGGTCCACACGTGGCAAGTGGGCCTCACACACAATGGACAGCGTGGATGTAGAATACATACATCAGGGTGTGTCTCACTGTCTATCTGCTAGATGGTGTAGATACAACAAATACATTAAGGTGGATCCCACTGTCCCTATAAAATTTTTGATCGTCAAATTTAACACTGACAGCCTCCATAGTATCTCATTCTCGACTCTCAGCACCCATACACTGAATTTCGATCATGAGATGTGACAGTAAATGTTCAACATATATCATGGTGGGGCCCACACAACTCGACCTCATGAGGAGTTCTCATGATCTCGACCGTATAGAACCTTTGCCCTTTATATATGTGTGTATGTTTGTGCAGTCATGTCTTTTTTTTAATAATTACTAAATTTTCATTGGAAAACTCAACCAATTTCACAATATTTCTTCATGTTTTCCATAACAATCGTACAACGATATATCCATATACGTAATGTGATACCATTAAACAGTGTTTTGCTCGACCATAGATAAAGTTTCCTCATATATCTCTTTGATAGGAAATCTTACTCTTTGGATTTGTAGTCCATGGATGGATGGTTAAAAAGCGAGATACAACAGTGATCCACGTTCAACTGAAAGACATCCTAATATTGGTCAAATCTGAGAGATTTTTGGGCACCTCTGTGTTGATTCAGACTGTTGGTTGCCCATGATTAACGGACCGTCCTGATTCTTTTGCTAGGTGATCTTCATAGTGGGGGTCAGCGTTTCCATGGTACGGATATCCTATGCAATCGGCACGTTGTTAGATTGCGGTGACGTGGCTTGTAGCTGGTCTGTACTCTCTTGAGAAAGGACGGACGCGGATTGCATGCCTGCTGCACCCTGTGGCAGAAGTTATTACTTTCAGAAGCTAGGAGGGGCACCGCAATGTTTGTGAGAAATTCACTTCATCCTTCCGCTTTTACATATCATATTAGGACATGAGCTCAAAAATGAGGCAGATCAAAAACTCAAGTTGGCCACACGATAGAAAATAGTGAGGATTGAACGGCCACCGTTGAAACATTCTTGGGGCCACTGAAGTTTTGGATCTAGCTAATATTTTTCATGTTTTCAGTGCATCCTAATTGGAATGACATTATGAACGGGTTGGATGGTATATAAACATCATGATGGACTCCAAGTAGGTTTCAACGGTGGGCATTTCTCTACCCACTTTATCTTGTTGTGAGGCCAGGCTCATGGCCTAGAAAAACGGATGGCCGGGATGGACTTCTCACAAGCAATGGGATCATAACATAACATGACCTATAAAAACAGATGGACGGGATGGATTCCTCACAAATATCGTTGTGCCCACAGGAACTTCGTGCGACAGGTGTGGCAGGCAATCCGCGTCCAGAAAGGATTGCCACCCGTGTATTGTCACACGTGCCAAAAGTTCAAGACTAATTTGAACCGTGTGCATTGATTTCGATATGGTGTTTGGAAACAACTCTCAGTTGAATCGAGAAATCACAATCAACGGCATGGATCTAGCACAGCCCTTCCAAATTCACACGTACTACAGGAATCATGTTAAGATCTACAATCGGATCAATAATTTGCACAGTAAACTGGCCATATATATTGTTAGAGACTCGCGCGGTTAACTATTACAGGAGCGTTATCCAAAACCAAGAACTTAGACTCGGTTCGGTCTACCAATGAGTCAAGACTCGGACGAGTCGACTTGTTGACTAGGGTGAGCCTCATGAATATTTGATGAGGTTTATTATATAATACTAGTGTACTCTGTTGAGTGCAAAAGCAACCTCATATCAGATCAAACAACGCAAAAGAGAAGAAAAAAAAATTCAAGCAAATATGAAGAACACAAAGATTTTATGTAAAAAACTCATGGGGAAAAAACTACAACACAAAGCGACGATTAATCTACTATAATAAGAAGAATACACGAGATGGAATAACTTACAAATGAAACCCTAATTTTTCCCTTCAAAATCTTTTTTTGCTCTCAAGTTTTGTTCATCTTGCTTAACCTTAATTGCATAATTACAAGAATATTTATACATTCTGTACTCGATTAGAAACAAAACCTATGCTTACATATTATATAGGGTTAAACTGAATGGAACTGACTCACAAACTTTTGGTCGAATAAAAAATGTGTAAAAAATTGCAACAAGCAACAAAGTTGAATATGAAATTTTCAATCAAACCAAAATAGGCTTTGGTCAAACTGAAAATTGCATCTCTGCAACAGATTAAAGGCACTCGATTAATAATTTCTACCGTAACTTTAATCTTCCAACTCCACTATCAAAGTTGCTATCACCATCTCTAATTATCTTCATATCAACACCATCATCATCAATTCTTGTGCATACTTTGTCTTCATTTCTTCTTTGCTAAATTCAGAAAAGTCGAATAAAACTTGAACTTTTCTACAGGAACCACCTTCGTAAGCATATCCATCGAATTTTCGCTGGTGTAAATCTTCTCGAGAGTAACACCCTATTCCTTTTAGCATATATCAAATAAAGTGATGACACGGATCAATATATTTAGTCTAGAAGTGGTACACCAAGTTTTTTCAACATTCATTTAAACCAAATTGTTTCATTAAATGCCTTCATCACTGTCATGTATTTAGCTTTGGTTGTGGAAAATGCAACCACAAACTGAAGCTTCAACATACAACCGATAGCTCCACCCGCTAACATAAACGAGTAAGTGGAAGTCGACCTTCTATTGTCCATATTCCCTGAATAATCCACATTCACATACCCTACGAGTATTTCCTTAGAATTTTCAAATGTCAAGACGTAGTCCGTCGTACCTTGTATATGTAATGAAGTAACCATTTCACTGTTTCCTAATGTTGCTTGTTGGGATTTGACATGTATTTACTCATAACACCTACCACGTGTAAAATATGCGGTCTAGTATAAACCACACCAAGCGCGCTCGTGTAAGACATACGAGACATATATCACTTTTCTTCATCTAACGTACGACATTGTTTCAAAGAAAGCCGAAAGTTAGCAATGGGTAGGGTGCTAACCAATTTCTCTTTTTCTAATTTAAACTTGACCAAAATCTTCTCAAGGTACTCCTCTTGAGATAAACATAACATGTTCATTTTCTTGTCTATGTGTATATCAATGCTAAGAATCCTCTTTGCAGCACCCAGATCTTTCATCTCAAATGTCTTAGATAACTAAGCCTTCAATATGTTGATTTCATACATGATATGGCTGGCGATAAGCATATCATTAACTTACAACATTAGAATAATGAATTCCCCGTCACTCAATGCTCTAAAGCAAACACGATGATCGAATTCGCTTCCGATAAACCGTTAACTCATCACGAAATAATTGAAATTCTTGTATCACTGCCTATGCAACTGTTTTAGACCGTATATCGACATCTTTAACTTGCAAACTCTATTCTCATTTCTCGGCACCTCGAACCTTCAGGATGATTTATATAGATCTACTCTGCTAGTTCTTCATATGGAAATGCAATCTTCACATCTAACTATTCCAATTTCAGATTATTTTAGAAAACCAACGTCAATGCAAATCTAATAGATATTTACTTTGTCATTCGCATGAAAATCTTATTGAATTCAACACCTTTCTTTTGAGCATAACCCTTCACTACCAGCCTAGTTTTATACCTATCTAGTTTCTTCCAGTAATTCCACTTATACCCGATTGCTTTGCACCCAACGCACAACTCCACTAGCTCCTAGGTTTCATTCTTGTACAGAGAGTCCATCTTATCATGCATTGCTGTCATCCACTTCTCTACACCTTTGTCTTATAGAGCTTCCTGAAAAGTGGACGGATCTCCCTCATCTATAATGAGAGCAAATGTAACGTTTGATTCATCATTATATCTCACCGATAACCTTCGATCCGTTGATGGATTTCTCTTGACAAGTGATGTAGCCACCTCTTCCTATATTTATATATGTAGCTTAGCATTTTCAAGTGTTTCATATTTGTTTGTTTCAACATCAATCATAGATTTTTCCATTTCCTTATGCCCATCATTCCAAAACAAGGAACCTTCATCAAATTTGATATCGTGACCAAGTATGATTTTTCATGAAACACTATCATATAATTTGTATCTTTTCACCCTATCACCATAACCCAAAAAAGTATGCATTTTATACTTTTAGTCTAGCTTATATCTCTCAACTAACGGTATAAGATTAAGCATCATAAACCAAATATCCATAACACTGAGTAATCAACTATCTAACCACTTTACTCTTCTTTTAGAATTTTACAATCGATAACTGTAGATAGATATCGATTCACAAAATAATAAGACGTAGAAACGAACTTAACCCATAGCTCTTTGCCCAACCTAGAATTACTCAACATACTTCGGGTCCTTTTCAAAAGAGTTTGATTCATATGTTCAGCCATACTATTATGTTATGGTGTGTGTCTCACCATGTTGTTCTTCACTATCCTCTCATTCTTACAATATTGATTAAATTATCTATAAGTAAATTATTCAACGTTATCCGTCTTCAGAATTTTTTCCTTCTGTCATGTCTGTTTTTCAACAATTGCATTCCACATCTTAAAAGTGATGAAAACATTAGATTTATATTTAATAAAATAAACTCAAACCTATCTAAAGAAATCGTCAATGAATGTAACAAAGAATTACGACCCTCCTTAAAACAATAACAAGCGACGACCCCTACATAACCGAATGTACATAATCCAGCTGACATTCACTAACATGTTTTTCGATTTTAAAACTTAACCTTAATTGTTTCCAATATATGCAATGCTCCCATATATTTAAATCAAAACTTTTAAAATGAGAAATTAAACAATGATAAAGAAGTACTTTTATACCTCCCTTGCTCACGTGGCTTAGGCACGCATGTCATAAATGTGCTAACGTGAACTCCACTACAAATGTTGTAGCTCCACTTGATATAGTATTCCAAATTAACTTATAAATTTGTATGCTCCTCTGTGCATTCATAACTGTGAGTGCCCCTTTTAAAACTATTAGGATACCTTCATAATCGACGAACTTGCACTGAGTGCATATAAAGCTCCCAAAAAGATTAGATTCTTCTTTAAAACCAGAAGATGTCTCACACTAGTCAAAGTACTCTCCACGACTTCAAACATTCTGATACAAAGTAATTCAATTTCGATCATCTTACAGGCATGATCATTGCACATAAGAACCAGGCCACTATCATACTCATTATATGCGGTGAATCAACTTAATGAGGACACAGAGAGTACAGTGCCCCGTATCTAAAATCCACTCACGATAGAAGTGACCAGCCTTAGACATTAACAATATGTCACCACCACTCGTTCCTTGACCCTATTATGCTAAATTGGCTTCCTTTGGTAAATCATTTGATTTCTCATCCTTCTGAGTTTTTGAATATGTATAGTCCTTCATACGTCATGACCTCTAATAATTCCAACACTTCAACTTGCATTTGCCTTTTGACTTGAATTTAGATTGCGACTTCCCATTCTCTCATTCAGATGATTTTTCTCGAGTAAATAGTGCTCCTGTAGAAGTATCTTAACTTCGGTTATTCCTTCTTAACTGCTTCAACTAAAGGTCTAAGATAATGGTCTCGATGTCCAAGGTATTCGTACCATAACAGAGAGTATCAACTAGATACTCGTAGGACTTTAGGAGAAACGTCAATAAAATTAAGACTTTGCCTTCTTCATCGATCTTCACCTTCACCCATGTCAACTTGTAAAATCAGTTTGTTGAAGATGTTAATGTGCTCAAAGAGATCTAACCCTTCCGCTATCTTCAGAGTATAAAACTGTCTCTTCAAATATACACGATTAGTGAGTGATTTTGTCATGTAAATGCTCTCTAACTTCGCCCGTATGCCTGTGGTAGTCATCTCATCAATAAAATTATAAAGGACTTCATTGGTCAAACACAATTAGATTATGTTAATTGTCCTTTAATCAAGTTTATCACAATCATCTTCCTTCAAAGATTATGGACGTTTTGCTTTCCTAAGGAGTCCATATTGTAGCCCTTACTTAACTAAGATGGCTTTTATCTTTGACGTCTACAATTTAAAATTATTTTTACTTATGAACTTCTCTATCTCGAATTTCACATTCAATCCATCAGATGCCACATTTTCAGATTCAATCTGATAACCTAACCTACTTTATAATACCACTTGTTAGGCACCGATACCCTTTTATGGGCGCGGAAACAACCTCATAACGGATCAAACACACAATAGAGAATGAAAAAGAATAAGTAAACATAGAGAACAGAGACATTTTATGTGAAAAACTCTTGCGGGGAAAAAACCATAACACAAAGTGACGATCAATCCACTATAATAGAAAGTTATAAGAGATGGAACAACTCACATATAAAAAACCTAGTTTATTCCTTTAAAACCCTATTTGGTTCTCATACTCATTCATCTTTCTTAACCTTGACCGCGTAATTACAAGAGCATTTATACATCTCGTACCCAATTAAAAACAAAACCTGCACTTACACATTATGTCCGATTGATTTGAATGGACCTTCGATCGAACCAAATAGAACCGACTCACAAACTTTCGATCGAATAGAAAACGTGTGAAACTTCACAGCGTTCAACAATGTTGAATATAAAATTTTCAATCAAATCGATACAGGCATGGTTGAACCAAAAATTGCCTCTTTACAACAGATTAAAGGCACTTAATTAACATATTCAAAATACCAATTAATAGTATTTAGAAATAAAATTATTCATTTCAATGCATATTAGGTTCATCTATACAAACAAGGGCCAATCAAATTTGCCTTCAAATAATATCATCTTAAGCATCTAGCTGCTATTAAAAATAAAAATAAAAAAAATCATGAATCACTCGTATAGGAAATCTTTTGTTTGGATACTTGCATTGGCAAAATTCTGATTCACTAATTTGAGATATTAGTCAAGCAACCAAGCTAGGAGTCATCAATCCCTAGGGATTGACCATACAAAGATCCAAACCTTCCATTGTGTTTACACTCGTTCAGTATATCCATGCGAGCCAATGAGATGCTGCCACATCTCAACACTAAACACTTAATGATGGACGAAATCCTATTGTGTACCTAGGATATCTTTTGCCTCACATTAGTCGATGGCATTCCACCTGCCAAAAGCAAAACAGTTCAGTACTATACACATGCCTGCGGATAAGATGTGACACGTAACTTCAACACAAGTGGCATCTGTAATTAAGGCAATATATCCGACAAATCTATAAAGACCCATCGAGATAGGGATCTTATCGTAAATCTAGATATACTTGACAAAGTCGTCTCACATAATCCTACCAAATTAGAGATCCTCCCAGAGACGATCAGCTCTCTCGCGGGGATTAGAAAGGCTCGAGAAACAGATTTTTCTCAAAACAAATAGATATAAAAGACATCACTAGGAATCCGAATCCAGTGAGATCTACGGATCTTTGCAATCATACTGGCAATAAAATCTGAAAATGTTTTTGACCTCCAAAGATCTTTTGGCTAGGTTGGATGATCAGTTGTATCGTGACTGCCAAGGATGTTGAACTAATTAGGCCACCTGAAAAGGGTTTGCCTCTTCTTAGGGAAACATAATCTCTCTGCACAGTGTAATGCTACTTAGTTTCTAAATCCTTCACTTTTGTTCAGCCACACTACAGCACATCCAAAGTTTCGGTTAGCATAAATTGCTACTATCCAGTGCCATCGTTCAATATGCTTATGAGTAGTATAAATATTCATGATTTAATGTCATCAGATCCCCAATTAACTAAGTCCTTACTTGGAAGATTACACCCTAGACACATCCTACTGACCAATCTACCTCGGTTGTTTGTCCTTACAAGTGATTGTAGGTATTTATTTTTCTGCTTATTTTGTTTAACTGTTGATTGTACTAAGCTTCAAATACATATCAATAAAATATGCATTTTTAGCCTTTAGTTTTAAATATTTTGATCCACCATTACTCAAAGCTTGTTATCACTGGTAAAAGAAAAGTCAATAAAGCAAAGCAAAAATAATCAATTTGAATGGACTAACCCATACACTTCTAAAATTGCTTGATCATTGTAATTGTCGGTATCTGAGAAGGCGGCCAATCCCACATATCCAATCTTTATCATTCTATCTCAGAGCGGGGGGCACCGGCATTCAATCAAACTTGAGTCTAGTACAACTCTAGCATACTTGTACTATCCTAATCACACACATTAAGCAAATACAGGCCTATGTGCGTTTGATTGAATTGCTCAAATATGTTGTAATATTAGTTGGTGTAAAAAAAAAAAAATCCAATTGTAAGAAACATCCATTCATCAGATCAAGTCAATGGACACATGATAACTACGCACCAAAAGTCATGGTTGTGGGATGATCCTAACCATTTTTAGCAGTTGATTGCCCAAGCAGGGCAACTTATGAGGATCAATGGCTGATAAATGACATATGACTCTTTATTGGGCCACACTTTGAAAGTGGAAAATGGAAAGC
This sequence comes from Magnolia kwangsiensis, assembly GCA_037074715.1. NCBI lineage: Eukaryota > Viridiplantae > Streptophyta > Magnoliopsida > Magnoliales > Magnoliaceae > Magnolia > Magnolia kwangsiensis. The sequence goes on along the minus strand of CM073577.1, from coordinate 11,406,585 downwards.
AACATTGTCATCTATAATTTACAAAATTAAGAAAAAAAAAACTACTAGTAACATATATGAGAAGAACTTTGCGTGAGCCAACAATAACTAAAGCTATTTCCCGATTAAAATTTACCATTTGATTTATAATTTATTAATTTATATTAAAAATTATTTATTTAAAAAGTTCTATAAGGCTCATTTTATCCTGTCTAAAATGCAATAAAACAAAATAAATTTTTAAAAAATCTAAATCAATACATTAGTCGAGGATTTCCGTTACACCAAGATTATAATTGAAGTTCATTAACGAACAAGGATGAAACTTGAATTTCCACACCTTTAATTCTTCCAGGAGCTTGAGACGGAGAAGAAGATTTTTTTTTATTATTATTATAAGTGAGGGGACCGCTACTTTATTCACTGGAATTTTTTATTTTTTATTTAGGACGCTTGCCTTTCCAGCTATGGGCCGAAAACCCCCTGCTTCTAAACTATTTACCGAAATTCCCCTGCCTATTTCATATACTTTTTGCAGCTGCTTAAACTAAGCTGTACTTATTGGATGGATTTGTTAACTATTGAAAAGTTAATTTCCCTCATATTTGACTGCAGATATTATTCTTTTAATTGGTGGGTCCATATGAACATCCCTACATGAAGATCTACTGTCCACATGGCAGGGATGGATCAGGATCATCAAAATCACACCCATTGGACGTATGTATCCATGAGTTTAGCTTGTGAGTAGATATTTTTAAGGCCACCTATCAAACCGATAAGTTTTATTATCATACTTAGTATCGGGTGTAAAAATAGTTAAGTTGGATAGGTCGACCTATAGAATGGACTAACTCTATAAAATAGCACGGACCCTCGAAATCCGAACTAATAGAGGTTTCTATGTCCAAGAGCAGATCGATCTTCAAGGAGGTCAATACAACTGTAAGGACTCTCAAAGAAAGTGTAACTGCAAACTCACTCATATGGCCAGGGGCCGACCAAGCCCATAGGTTAGCAATAGATCAACCAAAATATGACCCTGGATCGGCAACGTGGCTCGGCTATATATAGCTCGGTAATGGCTTAGCTATAGCTTGGTAATAGCTTGGCTATAAATCAGCCAAGCAGTTGCCCATTACCGTATATCCATGGATCAAACAGTTTGATAATATCTCCAATGGCCTGAGATCTTCGGCAGATAAGATCAAATCCCAAGAACTTCGAGATTAAGATAAAATCTCTGTATACATTCTAGATTTGAGCAAATTCCCTTCCAAATTATCATGAAAGATTCCTCATGATGCCTACATTATATTTCTATAAATAGATATATCCATAACTTTTGAAAGGTATGTAAACTCATCTTAAGACTTGACTAGTGACTATTTTCCAAGAGATCATCTCCCATAAAATTTCAGATGTCTGACTTAAGTATCGGAGGGTCCCGCACTAGCTAGGGCCTCCTTTATTCATTCTTTTTTCTTGTGTAGGTCCAAAAGAGTCAATTGGGGACGGTCTATACGTCAACACTTAGCTTAATGTTCATCCACGCTGATACCATGATTCAGACATACTCGGATTACAGTGTAGTACACCACCAATATGGTACTATGTTTTCATTGCAAAGTTCTGTGGGCCATCATGATGTGTGTTATATCTTCACCATTTATCCATTTTTTTCGTATCATTTCAGGGCATGAGGTAAAAATAAGTAGATGCAAAGATCAAATAGACCACACCACATAAAGCAGCGGGGTCAATGATACCCACTGCTAAAACTTTCAAAGGGTCCACCAATATGTTTATCTGCCATCCAACCTGTCCATAAGGTTACAGATAACCGTGATGAAGAGAAACCGCAAATATCAGCCCAAATGAAAACTTTTATGGCTGCTAAATGTTTTTCAATGATAGGCGTTCTATCGCAATTGTTTCATGTGGTGTGGTCCTCTGAGCTTAGGGTCTGCCTCATTTTAGAACTCAAGCACTAAAATTATCTAAAAAAATGGATGGACGGTGTAGATATAGCACATACATTATGGTGGAGCCCAACACTTTGCCACGTCATCACAATTACAACCTCACTGTTGAGTTGTACACTATCCAATCAGTTGGAATCCGACAGCCTCCGTCAACCTTTTTCGAAATTATACATGTGTTCATTTAACCGTGGCTAGTTACAAACTAGAAGAATTCATTATTTAGCTGGGTTAGGTTGACTCGATTCAATATTTAATAATTTAATTCACCTATTCACCTTTGCACACATGTTACGGGCCTAAAATCTAAATGGTACATGTGACGCTAGACTTCATAAAACCCTAGTGACCAATTTTCACCCTGATCCAAAACTTTAGTTGGCCATGGTAAAGTGAAATACAAATCAAGAGAGTAAACTATTTTCTTTTTCCCCGGCCACTAAATTTTTGAATTAATGTAAAAGTTGAGCCTGAGAGTTTCATGGGGTGTTGGTCTCACGAGAATGGATAAGCAGCTGAGCATTGGGCTATTTAAATGTATACTTTAGATAAAAATAAAATAATTTTGAACTTTAGTTGGCTCACAAAAATAGACACACTAATTTTACAGTAAACTAAACCTCATATTTTGGAAATGGTAAAAGCTGTCCATTATCTCTCTTATATATATATATACATATATATATGAGGTTAATTTAAGAAAAAACCACTCAAAAAACATATTATTTGAGAAAGAAAATAGAAAATAAACACACAATGAGAAAGTAATTTTTCTACAAATCTAGTTTTCATGAATTTTTTCTTACAATTATCTTTAAAAAAAATAAAATCAAATTCCCCAAATCCATCAAGATCTATGATAACAAAAAGAAAACATCAAATTAATTTCAGTGTGGTCAGATGGCAAGGATCGCCTAATCTGAACTGTAGCATACTTTTTACCGCAGATCGTCAACCACTAGATCATTTGTGTTTTTCACTGATGGCCCTTGGTAAGATGGCAAGGATTGCCTAGTCGGTGTTGATTTTTAATCCTTGGCCGTCCATGGCTTGGTCCACTAGATAAACTATCCCAACCCATACACACTCCTCTCACCCTAGAGAGGGGTCTCTATCATATTCCAACTTGATGGATCAACTGCATCGTTTCCCATCTGGCTTGCAAACATCAATTGAAAACTGCTAAAGATTACGTGGCTAGAATCTAATAAGAAAATCTTTGGAGTATGATTCATGTGCAGTGGTCCACTGCATCAACAATCACGGTGGACCCCACTTGTAGAAAATGAAAATAAGGATCTTTTTTTCATTTTACTGTAATTGGAATGGCAACAGAGGGAAGGCCGAGAGATCATCTGCTTAATTAGATCACGTTGGTCTGCCTATTTATATAGGAATCCATTTACATATGTAAGGTGTTTACTCCATGAGCTATTTATGGCATCATATACACTTGATTACATGATAGACCAACTGTCTGACTATATCTAACACCCTTGGGACATCAGCCAAGTCCCAATCAACGTAGATAAGATGATTATAACTATTGGATTAGTTGTTTTGAATATGTTAGAGAGATATAAGCTTTAATGTGGATTGTCCATCATGTGGGGGCGTAGCTTTGATTGACCCTTGGCGTAGGCAGGGACGTGATGAGTTCTCTATACTCTTCATGGAGCTTCAAGGGATAAAAGCAGAAATAATTTCAAGTAAATTCAAAATAATTTGATTAATGATAATAAAAAATAAAATTACAACTCTTTAAATAATGAGCTCAAACCTAGTGTGGAGTTTTAGACTTAACTCCAACTCAAAAACCCTAAAAACATGACTTACTATGAATAGTAAACTTACATAGACAATTTCTATTTGTATTAGACATCATGGTTTTCAACAAAAAAAAATAATAAGTGTCCAACTTGACCTAAACTTGTTATTCTAAGGAATTTTCTATAACCTTTTTACATTGGGATGACTTCCATAACTAAAATGTTCAAAAGTTATACTCAAATTAAAAATTACTATTTATAGTAAAAATAAAATTAAACAAGACTTTTAACCATTGATCTAATGGAATCTCGCAAATCCATTGCAGGCAACCCAGCATAGCAGGGTTGGTTGGCTTAAGTAGGTCATTTTACCCTAAAATCGTATATAATATGTCGAAAAACTCATCCTTATTTTTTGAGATATAATTGATTTAAGTTCTAATGATTTGGATTGTTTCTGCCTTTGATTGGATCTTCTCCGGTCTATCTTTTTCATAAAAGTGTCCATGACCTGCTCTACCTCAACCTTCCTCTCAAATCACTTTGCTTGGATGACCGTTGGTTTGAGACATGGATAATCTATATTAAGTGTATTAGAAAGGTCCAAGCATTGATATGGGCCATTCATCATATGGGCCTCCATCCCTATCATATTACTTTGACAGGATGATCCTAATCCTTGAATTAGTAAATTAGATCAGGTGGACCACATTACAGAAAATAGTAGTCATTGAATGCCCACCACTAATAATTTCCTAGGCTCCTGTAATATTTATTTGCCATCCAACACATCCGTAGGAGAAGGGAAAACGCAAATATCAGCTTGATATAAAACTTTTATGAGCAGCAAAAAATTTATACCGTGTACTGTTTTTCATGCTCATGTAAGGATGCACGTCACTCAGTATTATGTGGGCCCACCATGATACCTGTTTTATCAATGTTGCCCATCCATTTTGCAGTCATGATCTCGAAATTGAAGCGTATCCAAAACACAATTAGATTACACCATGGAAAACAGGGAGGATAATGACGTCCACATATCCACCACCATTTAACTTTCTTAGTTTCCACGGGGATGCTCATCGAACTAGCTCGGAAGGTCACATCGGCTTTAAATATCTACTTGACCCAAGACTTCTGTGAAAGCCTTCGACCTTAAGGGTCCAAATCCCAATCCCCAACATTTGATTGAGATTGGATGATCTGACATCGATGACCAGCCACTCTTACTCAGCAGAGAGTTTGAGCCGCCCCATTGGCCTGCACTGTATGTCTTTTCGGATAAGGCGACACCCCGGCCTCACTCAAGAGGAAACGGACTGGTTACTCCCTTGCCACTAGCCCGGTGGCTGATGATCGGTACTCTGTGGGCAACATCATGATGTATTTGTTTCATCCATGCCGTCCATCTATTTTTATGGATCCTTTAAGGTTACGAGACCAAAAATGTATAAAAATCTTAAGTGGACCACACCACAGGAAAACAATAGTGATTGACATCCATCATTAAAATCTTCCTATGGCCCACTGTACTGTTTATTTTACATCCAATATATTGATTAGATCATATGGACCTATATGAAAGATAAAAACAAAGATCAAGTACTTGATCCTAAACTTTTGTAGACCCCAAAAAGTTTTAAGGGTTAACATTCATTCCACACTGTTTCCAATAATGTGATCCAGCTAAGATTGGGATATACTCAATTTTGATCTCATACCTAAAAGGATCTAGAAAAATATATAAACTACATGGATGAAACAAATATATCATGTTGGGGCCACATAGCACCGACCACTAGTCCATTCCCACCCAAGAGGGCGTGGCCCTTATGATGTAGTTATTGTGGGGCCCACAGTGATGTATGTATTATGTATCCACACTGTCTATCAATTTTTACAGATCATTTTAGATTGTTATCCCAAAAATGAAGCAAATCAAATTATTAGGTGAACCATACCATAACAAACAGTGGTGATTGACCATTAATGGACACAAAAGTTTTGGATTAAGTTGATATTTATTTTTGCCATTTATCCGGGCTTACGTGAGCTTATCAACTGATAAGTAAACAGTATGAAAATATTAATTTGCACCGTAAGAGGTTTTTAATGGTAGGATGGTCAATCCACCACGTCCATCAATTTTGCAAGATAATTTTAAAAAATCCATCGTGGATTTTCAAGTGGACCATCAAGGTGGGCCTTGGACAGGAAGGTATGTGGGGCCACAATAATGTTTGTTGAAAATCCCCCACATCTATCATTTTTGCAAGATCATTTTAGGAATTTGGACAAAAAATAATTCAATCCAAAACTCTGGTGGGCTGTACATAAGAAAAACTCGTGTAGGTAAATTTCACTGTTGAAACCTAGTTGGGTCTTTTGTTATATTTATATACCATCAATACTGTTCATAAGGTCATTCCAATAGGATGAACTGAAAAAATAAAAATTAGCCTAGCCATGCATGTTTCATAGCTGGACATTTGATCTTATGTCATGCGCCCACTTGAGTTCTAATAGTGTTAGTTTTAGGGATGTCCTAACATGATACAGAAAAATGGATCGGATGAGTAGTTTCCTCCAAACAATACGGTGGGCCACCTAGCTTTCAGTAAAAGGAAGTTGCTGGTAAAGGCTTTAACCAGAAATTGTGTCCTACGGTTCAACCGAAGCTGATTTTCTGTGGGAAGTTTAGGTGTGCAGAAAGCTTAGGTGGGCCTACTGTGATATTTGTGAAAAATCCACTCTGCTTATCCGTTTTATGAGCTCATTTTAATACATGGTACAAAAATGAGCCAATGGGCCAAAAATATAATGATTAAACATTCATAGTTGAAATATTCAAAGGGCCTATAGAAGTTTTGAATTAGGGTAATATTTGTGTTGTCATTCATCCTGATATAATGGTATGAATGACATTTAAACATTAACTCAGGGAGATTTCCACGGTAGGAAATTCCTTACCCACCTTTTCCATCAGTGCAGTCCGCTTGATTCTTGGATCCAGTTCACTTTTAATCTCAAGTCCTAATATGAGCTTACAAAACTTATGTAATGGATAGATTTCTCCCAAACATCACCGTGGCCCCACCTAAGTTTTCATCACAGGAACTTCTCCCACATCAGGCTTTTCAAGAAATCTGGCTAGGAAAGAACCAACAAAGGGGACGCAGATTTTCTGTCCAAGCCTTTGGTATAAAGCTCTTGTGCTGGTAACGTAGATGAAGGCACAATTATATTTGTAGAAATCTATTCCATACATTTGTTTTGAAAACTTATTTTAAAGCTGAGACCAAAAATAAGCAGAAGCAAAGGCTAAGGAGGCTCATCCAAAGGAAAATGTGGGAAGGGAAATTCTTACCATTGAAACTTATTTAGGGTCCATAGTGATGTTTACATGCTATCTATATCATTCATAATGTCGTTTCTACTGGGATGAACCGAAAACACAAGTATAAGCTTGATTTAAACATTCTGTAACCCTATGAATATTTCAACGGTAGGCATTCAATCATCACGTTTTAAGCCCACTTGAGTATTAGATTTGATTAATTTTTGATCTTTTACTCTAAAATGAGCTCACAGAAAGAATGGACGGGTAGATTTCTCACAAACATGACGGTAGGCCCGGCTTAGGTGTTCAGCTCAGAAATTTAATGAGAAAGGCTTTGGCAGGGAATCGTGTCCAAGCTCCAAAACGACGCGGGCTACTCCCGGCGGAAGTCAATGTCAGACTTTCAAGTCACGCAACGACAGCGACTCGGGACGCGGACTAGCTACCTGCAGGCAGCAGGTTCAGTCGCAATCCTCGAAGTGACGTAAGCAAATCATGTAGGCCAAAAAAAGATGAGATAAATCTAAAGTTTTGGTTTTTGTATTTTTTTTGTTTTTAGCAGGGGTTTTGTTAGCTTGTTAGTACACAGTGTGTTTATACTTCACTGTTAGCCACCCCCACTAAGGTCCGTTTGGCTGGTCAAATTGAAAGGGATTGGATGGTATTAAAAGGGTTTGGAAGTTAAGTTTCCGAATTGGCTGGGCATGCTAGTGATCTAATCCCAATCCCATGGATCTTATTCCAATCCCATGGATCTCAAGACAATCCACTAACAACGTTATCATTACCTCTAAATTCCATCCAATTTATCCTAATCTGTTTAAAATTGCCTAAGACATATCTGGTTCAATAGATTGGAAGGGATGAGATGGTTTAATCCTGGGATTGGCCATGCATGATAAACAGACTGGATATAGCAATCCATGAATGTCAAGACAATCCATTGATAACACCATCATTACCTAGAAATCCATGCCATCCACCCTATTACCATTTAATACCTTTGAATTGACCCGCCAAACAACTTCTAAAAATTGATACCAAGACCTTGGTGTTGAAACGAGGTATCTTTCCCTCGCTATACCACTTGAGCTATGGATAAGGTGCGGATAAATCTAAAACTTGAGTAGGCCCACTACATAAAACAGTATGGCCCACAATTAAAACTTTTCTAGGTCTACCATGATGTTTATTTGAGATCTATCCTATTCGTAAGTTAATATTGACATGAACTTAGGAAAAATAAAAATATAATCTTGTTTAAAAAAAAAAAAAAAAACCTCCCATAACCCTTAGAAGCTTTTAATGATGGGAGTTCAATCTCTACTATTTTTCTGTAGTAGGGTCTAGTGAAGCTTTGGATTTGTCTCACTCTTTGGTTCATGCTTAAAAATGATCTCTCTAAATGAATGAATAGCGTGGATACAACACATGCATTATGATGGGCCCAGATAACTTGGTCACTTCACTTCAGCTGCTTTCTCACTGCTCAACCTATCGCATCCATTGACTCTTAAGTCAAGTCCTGCACCACTTCAGCTGCATTCTCACTGCTCAACCGATCGCGTCCATTGACACCTATGTCAAGTCCAGCATGTTTTCAGTTATGTCGGAAACGTAGGTCCATCTTAATTTATGTGTTGTATATCCATGCCGTCCATCCGTTCTCCAGTTAATTTTAAGATGTGAGTCTAAAAAGAAATGAAGCAGATGCATTTCTAAGGTGGACGACACTGTACAAAGAGTAGTAATTAATCATTAAAAGCTTCTCGTGAGTCACGGTACTCTTGGACGAAGCTAATAATTATATTTTTCCTGTCCAAGTTTACTTGTCCTTATTAATAGGTTGGATGGTAAATAAAAATTACAGTCCAAAGTTTTTTTTTAATGGTAGGAGTTGATCACCACTGTTTCTTAAAGCGTGGTCCACCTGAAATGTTGATTTTCTTTATTTTTAGAATTATCCTCTAAAATGATATGGAAAAACGGACATGAACAGTGTTGATATACAAAACATAGATCAGGAGCCTAAACAGATGCCCACGACAAATACACTCCGTCCGTTGCATTCAAAACTCGGGTGGGCCACGTCACTCGAAAAAATGAGAATCAAAACTTCCACCATTGAAACCTTCTTGGAGTTGGCCATGATGTTTATATGCCATCTAAACCGTTCATTAGATTAGTATCACTCAGATACACTGTACCTACAAATATCACCCTGATACAAAGCTTATGCAGTCCCAGGAAGTTTCCAATGGTGGATATTCAATCCCTATTTTTTGTGTGGTATGACCCTCCTGAATTTTGGATCTGCCTGTGCTATTATAATCTTGAGAAACTGATGGACGGATTGGATTTATCACAGGTTTTCCATACACGAGAACTTCCTGTTAAGTGGGGTAATTCACTCACATGGTACTTACGACTTATCGTATGAAACTCAAGCACGACTATCCAGACCGCCAAAACTGTGGGGCCCATTGCATATGGGATGTCTGTATAAAATAACACTTATCAAGCAATCGTAACCACCCAAATGATGACCTATTAAATGGATGGTTAAAATGTAAAAAGGTTGTCATATATCCATGCATTTGGAAGTGTAGAGATCCATACCACTCATCAGGTGGGGCACACCGTGAACAAACAAGGAATGGACATTATATTGTTTTAATAATCAGGCAGTTCAAACTTGCGTGACAAAAAATCGGTTGTTAGAGTAAAAAAGTCCATTTGTAGAAACTTTCAACACACACGTGTGGCTCACGTGGGGAGCTTACTACTGTGATTATTGGTATTTGGCATGTTCATAGTACTCCATACCTGATGAACGGCAAGGATCTCTGACACGTGCCAGACACAAGGATCTCAGACATGAATTCCGCCCCTTGCATGAGGGGTCATACTGACGGTCCAAATTCCAAGCCAAAATCAGAAGTTTATCTCAGAAGCGAATTGGCTGGTGTACCACGCACCGCCGACCTCGCTGATGTGTTGACGTCACCAAGTTCTGTGGGTCCCATATTAAGGTATGAGTTATATCCAAACCGTCCATCCACTTGGAGAGCTCGTCATAAGGTTTGAGCCGAAAAATAGGACAGCAAAGATTAAGTTGACCACACTGGAAAAAGCAGTGGGGGATTGAACGTATACCTTTAAAACCCTTTCGGGGTCACAGAAATTTTGGATCAATATGATATATGTTTTTCCTATTCATCCAGGTCCGTGTGACCTTATGAATATATTGGATGGAAAATAAACGTTATGGTGGGCCCTACAAATTCTTTAAAGATAAGAATCTGCTATTTGTGGTGTGGTCCAATTTAGATTTGGATATGACTCATTTTTTGGATAAATATCTAAAATGATCTCACCACATGGATGAACGGTGTGGATATAATAAATACATCATTTTGGGGCCCATGTAACTTTGATTTTCTTTGAACCGTTCGTAGCGTCAGCGCTCGTCTTCGCACGACACGTACCCATACCAGCTAGTTTGGTGGTGTGTTACACCGGCCAATCCGTTTCCATTTTTGGCTACGCCCCATCCACGATTGAATTGGCAATTTGGACGGTCTGGATCACCGTACGACAATGCATGTGTTACAGCTGAAGAGTCACCAGACAAACCACCATTTGTAGAAAATGGTGGTGTCGCGCCGCCCTTCACAACTTTCAAGTACTTGAACTGACCTCTTCCTTGTGATGTTATAGATTCACTTCCACAGAGAGAGAGAGAGAGAGAGAGAGAGAGAGAGAGAGAGAGAGAGGCCACGATTTCTGAAAATTCAAGTTGTTGGGTATGTTTGTTATAATGAAATTTATGTGTTCATGACATTTATAGATACATCTTTTTGATTGATAAGTACATGTTTTTCTCTTTGGTTACGATGGCAGCTAAACAGAGAAAATGTTCATATATTGCTAAAATTATTAATTCTTATAGACCATGTTCTCTTTTAGCCCGCTTCTTTTCTTTCTTCATTTTTTCGAGTATTCAAAGAAACCCAATCCTACAATTCCATCCAACTGAAGTTTATGAACCGTAGTTTGAAAATCTGTAAACCCAATTCGACTCAGTCTCTGACTATATTTAAGTAAAAGGCCTTTTTACGCCTGTGCAGATCACCCACTTTACATTTGTAGGAAATTAATAGGAAATTGGTGTGCTGTTCCAATTCCCAAAGTGGGCAAATGGGTGTGAAAAAGTAATTGGGTTGGGTGTAGATATCAATTCCTGATAGCAGAAAACTAGTAAAAAGTTGTGAGTGGCCAAATACAGCTTTACGGAATGCCCCAATCTGTAGAAAAGGATTTCCGGTGTAAGGGTGTGTTTGGTTGCACCATATTTCGCGATCCATTAGTCTAATTTGAATATATGCTACTTTTTATATTTTATTTACAAAGCGGGTATTGTAATTGTGGGGCCCATGTGGTATGTGTATAACATCCAACCTGTCAGCAGATGCAAACCAACATTATTGTTAGATGAACCAAAATTATGGAGGATCCAATCATAAGGTGGGTCAATACATAAAAAAATAACATGCAGCACCCAAACATCCGAATTCAATTGCAGGTATTGTTCCGAGTATTCGAGATATTATTGATAACATCGACAACATTATCAGTATTGCCAGCTCGGTGACACCAATAACACTAGTAATATAAAAAATTTCAGGTATTGACGATATATCACTAAGTATCATCAGTATATCGATATTGCTGATATATCGCTAAGTATCATCAGTGTATCGATATTGCTTATATATTGCCAAAAATATATTTATTAAATAAATTTCATTTCAAAATTTTTTCAGTGCATGGTTGTATGACAAAATACATGGTTTTGTGTGTGTGTGTGTGTGTAAATATGCATGGATGTATATATGTGTAAATATATGCATGCATGGATGTATATATGTAAATATGCATGGATGGATGGATGGATGGATGTGGATGTGCGTGTATGTGTGCATGCATGCATGAATGAATCATGAATGTGTGTATATGTATGTGTTATTGTATGTATGCATGCATGCATGGATGGTTGGATGGATGGATGGATCTACCATTTTTCCAATGTTTCTCCAATGTTTCCCAAACTCAACGATATATGCTTTTAGGCCCATTAAAGGGAAATTTATTATTTGATTCCTAAATATATAAATATGCATCTTTTTTGGTATTATTTGATTCTTAAATATGCAAATGTATATTTTAATATCTCCTCAAGTATCATAAAAAAAATTCCATCATTTTTCCTGTTTATCCAATGTTTCCTAGAGTCAGCATTGCATGCTTTTAAGCCCCCTATTAAAGAGAAACTTCTTGTTTATGTCTTTTTTTCTATTATTTGAATATGTGTATTTTAGCTACTCCCAAAGTTTTATTGAGAAATTCTATCATTTTCCTTGATATTTCCTTTAGTCACCAATACATTTCCGTGTATCATTTATAATGTTGACTATATCGATACATGTTTCCATATCCCCAACCAGCGAAACACGTAACGATACCGATACCATGAACACTGATTGCAGCCCACTTGATGATTTGATCGGCTTGATTATTTATTCCTGTGACCACCATGGTAAGGTCCATATGTTGGATGGGTTGGATGTTTCAGGCATACCATGTGGGCCCCACAGGTTTCGACTTTCACTACTTCTTAAAGAAAAAATAAAATTAGATGAGACATTTTTGTAATTTCCTCTCCTTAAGCACATCTCACGTTGTGGAGGTGTTATTTGGTAAAACATCAATTTTGGGGAATTTTGCAGTAAAAATCCCTTTCTTTTTTCCCTATTTATGTTGGTTAAGCTAAGTCTACAAAGTGAGTTGACCCGACTGGTAATTCATCTGAGCTGAGTTGGGTCAGCTTAGTTTTGAGTTGACTCGATGTTTAGGTAGGTTTTGAATGGTTGTGTAAGTAAATAATTGGAGTTGCTGGCGATGGTTAGTTTGAATGCTAACGGAGGAAATTCCTACTCAGTTCTACTTTTCCAGACAAATAATAGCAAACCATTTCCATGATAACAAAACTGGTAAGAAGATTGTGAGTGGTAAATACAGGGTTATGAGATGCCCCCATCTGTAAAAAGGATTTCTGAAGTAAGGGTCCGTTTGGCTGTACCGTATTCCGTGATTGATCAGTCTAACTTTGTGGAATTTTCATGATATTTGGTGCAACCAAATGCACATTAAGACTTCTTTTTTTTTTTTTTTTTCCTATTTATGTTGGTTAAATGAGTCTACAAATTGAGTTGACCCGACTTGCAATTTATCTGAGCTGAGTTGGCTTACTCAGCTGAGTTTTGAATTGACTCAGCCGAGTTTTGAGTTGACTCAAGGAATTTTCAGTATGTTCTGAATGGCAGTGTAAAGAAATTGAATCGGAGTTGTTGGCAATGGTTAGTTTGAATTCTAATTATGGAAATTGCAATTTGGTTACTTTAAATACTAATCAATCCAATTTGGTGCAGAATTTCATCATATTCGGTGCAACCAAACGCACTCCAAACAATTTTTATTTTTATTTTTTTCTCTCTGATTTATGTTGGTTAAACTGAGTCAATGTGAGTTGACCCCACTTGTAATTGATCTGAACTGAGTTGACTCAGCTCAGTTTTGAGTTGACTTGATGAATCTTGGGTAGGTTCGGAATGGGTTTGTAGGGAAATTGAATCAGAGTTGTTGGCAATGATTAGTTTGAATGCTAATGAAGGAAAACACAATTCAGTTAGTTCTACTTTATTAGACGGATAATGGCAATCCAATTCCGTAAAGAACCCAAATGCTCCAATGCATACTCAATATGCATTAAGCGGTATATGTTTTCGTACTTTCCACCCCAAATGACTACAGAGATAAGAACAGGAAGTTCCCATTATTGTATTTTTGGTGTTTCAAAATAAATAAATAATTAATTTTAAATGATTTGAAAAAATCCCTCTAAATTTTCAAAAAAGCAACAAAGGCATTTTTTCTTGTAGTGGTGTGGGTTTAGTCCCACATCGGATAGGCAAGAAGAAAACTTTGGGTTTACAAGAGGAAAATTTTGCATAGGGCTTAGGCCCCTTTTAGGGGGCATGTGAATTTTAGTTGTTTGGGGGGCTGGGCTGATGAATTTGGTTGTTTGGGGGGCTATGCCATCTGCCCAAGAAGTCATGGTAGGAAGCTTGTTTTGGATTATGAATAACATGAATAATATAGGGAGTTGTATTCCTACACCTTCTGCTTACTTTCATAGACTCATGATTTTGTGATTTATTGCAATTCTAGTGCTCGAGAAATGGCTGATGATTTGGATGATGAGGTACCAATGCTATTGGATACTCGTTCTCAACTATTCAATGATTCCATCGAAGTCCCATTAACAAGGTTTAAAGCTAGGCATACTACTCGGAGTGTATCATGTGTGCCAATGTCCGCTACAAATTCCATGGGGCCCTACGGAAGTGAAAGTAGCACTCTATCTCATACTGGTCGTTTGAATGGAGAAAAACATGCCCCATTTATACCCATGAGTGGTCCTTTATATAGCCACACAAAGCCTAGGAACCTCTCTCAGCCAATGAATGGGACATTGGGTGGAAGAACAGTGGCTGTCAAGGAATGTGTTATAGAAACAGGCCAGACAGATTGCCCAAATGACAGCTTTGCAGATAAAAATGAGCATTTATTGAAGTCTGGGAAATTTGGTAGATGCAATGATCCTTTCTGCACAAAGTGCCCGACATATTATGATTTTAAAGCAGAGCAAGAGAAATATAAAAAGGCTTCAACTTCTGAAACTAAGGTGATTTTCTTCCCTTCGCCGAGTGTGCTCTTCTTATCTAGTTGTGTTTTCTTTTTAATATGCTGAGGTACTGATTTTGATTATTTGAAAGACATCAAACCAAGTGGTTTGTTAGAGATAGTTTATTGTGATTAAATTCATTTTGCCTTTATTATGAAAATGCCAATACATAGCTTTTCATATCCTCCTAGTTGTATTTATGATACTACACATAAAACTACCCATTATTTATTATATATTTAGTACACAGTTACCCTTTTTGTACTCTCAGAGATACAGTTCTCCATTTCCTAAGTAATCCAACAATATGAATGCACGTATTCCTCTTATAACCAGTTACTTATATTTAGCTGTATAATGAAATATTGTTAGGCATTGTTTTTAATCTGTCAACATGCTAAAATAATGAAATTGTTATTACTTATGATTTTTACAATACACAAGCAATATATTATGATGAGATCAAGAAATTTTTAGAATTTCATGAATGACTTTCTAGTAAAACAGGATTCGGTTATATATTTCCTACTCGTATTTCAAAGTATCTAATACCAAAATCACTCTCGTCTTGTTTTCAACACACGTTGTAAGCTTATGCAGGAATCTGGGCAGGCAGCTCCGCTGTGTATGTGTTGTGGCCCAAAACTGAGACCATTCTGTTGGTTGGGTGGGTTAAATATGTACATTAAATGTAGAAAATTGGTCATGTTTTCAGCTTTCCATTTCTTACATTTGTCACACGCATGATGTCATGACCAACCTGATTTTTGGGCTATGGCACATACACAATGGGGCCACCAAAAGAATGACCTTGATCTCAAACATACATGCTACATTGGTATGTGTAGGGAGTAGAACTAAGAATCCTACTCTTTTGAGTAGCCATTACAGTTTTCATCCTACTGACATTGGTTTAATCTTCAGTCACATGTTCATGGAGTGGGCTTATACCTTATGAATGTGTTTGATTATCTTTTTATACAGATGCATAATGCACTTTATGGGGATGACAAAGGTTGGGCACAAAAATCATTTTCCTCTCTAAAAAGATGTATTCCTGGCATCGTGAATCCTCATACCAAGGTTGTTCAACAATGGAATCAATTTATTGCCATTTTTTGCCTGGTGGCAATTTTTGTGGACCCACTATTTTTCTTTCTACTGTCTGTGCGAAAGGTATAATTTTGTTCTCTTCCATATTAACGACATACAATTTAGATTGCATTTAAAACTTTTCACATCTTTACCTTGAATAGATGATGAGAATTTGTATTACCAGGTCTGTGTATGTGTTTTTAGCTTTATCGGCAAAGTCGTGAATATATGTATTGCAGGGACTATCAGCCAAGCTAAAAATGATAAGATACTGGCATGATTTTTTTGGCCAAAAATGTGAAAAATATAAGGAGAAAGGAAAAAAAGAAAAGAAGGGAAACACAAGAATCTGTCAATTATTTGTGTGTGTGTGTGTGTGTGTATTAATATGTGCTTGATTTATCGGACCATTCTTTGGTAAGAATGCTACTTGTTGACCTAACCTGTTGAAAGTAGAGTTTTTTCGCCTTTTGTTGTGCGGGATGCCTTGGATTTTGCTAATCTAGGAGTGCAGAGAAGGCCACTGCCGGTTTAATCGGTATCCCTTGGTTCGACTGAATTAGTGGGCGGATCACAGATTGAACACTGTGAAGATTTGCATGTTTTTGGTCGACCAATGAGTGTAAGTAGGTTTGTTTCGGTCTAACCAAAGGTTCCATTGGTTTTGATCGACTATGTTCGGTTTAGTTACATGGTTTTGCAGAAATTGAGGTATTTAAGCTTAATCCCTATTAGGGCTTAAAACAAACGAGTGTTCTCTCTTTTAGGGCAAGGGTTTTGCGAAGTGAGAGGGTTTTAAACACTTGTAAGGGCTTGGTAAGGAATTTTCTCAAGGGGCTAGGATTTTTCTCAGGTACGCATTGCAAGGGGAGATCGGGTAATTCTGTAATCGAAGAAGGTGAGTGGTGTAACTCTCGGGTTTTGATTATGGTGGATGTTTGTCGCTTTGTGCCGTAGCTTTTTCCCGCAAGGGTTTTTGTAACGACTCGGAAAATTCCGTACTAAGACCCGAGTACCACCTCGATCAGAAATCATTTAGAATTAATTCTCTTAGAAATTGAACCTAAGTTACCTAGCGCTAAGTTAGTCTGGCTGTGAAATTAGTGCTGTTCGCTTTAAATATGTTCTGTAAGACTTAAATCTTGCAGAATCAATGACGCTATAATACCCTGAAATCTAGGATCCAACTCTAAACCCAGTTGTTCCTGGGAATGTTTGGTAACTTTGTATTGATTCTAGACCGCGCATCGAGAGTCCGATATGTATAATCTCAGACCGTTATGACCGCTTAGTTGGACTTGACCATCTTTTCAAAAATCAAGCCCAACTGATGTCCTGACACCATTTTACTGAGTCCGGAGTGAAGAGAGTGAAAAAGGGAGAAAATATTTAGAAAATTAATTATATTATTATGAAATCTGGCATGGTTCACTTGCGCGCTATTTTTAAGCGTTCTGACCGTTGGAATTCGACCAAATTTCACCATCGGATCAAGAAAGTTGGCCCTTTCATGTCATAGAGCTTGTAGCCCTGATTTAAGTTCGGTGACCGTTGAATTGAAACTGGTGCACCACGGACGATCTGAAAATCCGATCGGACTGAAAACTTAACTTACTAAAGATCCGATGCTAGTAAGCTTAAGTCCGACCGCATTTGATAAGAGGACCTCCAGAAGTGCTCCGTTGGATCGGAACAGACCCGATTTGGTTATAACATAAGTATTCCTTGGCCCTGGGTCTAATTTGGTAAGTTTTTAGCCTATATAAGGACCTTATAACCTCTCTCTCATACACCATACGAATTTTGAAACCCTAGCTAAGGAAGAGAAGAAAAGAGAGAGAAAGTGAGAGAGAAGTGGGAGCTACTCCTGGGATTCGATTCCCGTTACTCCTTGTGCTTACACATCGTTACCGAATCACTATTCCGGTGATTTCAAAGACACTATTGGGTAAGAAAACCTAACCCTAATCAGTTCTAGGATTTCAATTAGTTAAAGTGATGTAATAGCTAACCTATTTCATGTAATAGGTTGCCGTTGGGCCGTAGACGAAGCGTGACTGAACAAACTGAGTTCGTTACGCGTTTACCGGCGTAAGGTGCGGACTATATGCGCTTAGGTTATGGTTTTCAACACTTTCAATGATAGTTAATGATTTATTCATGTTGTGAATGCAATTACACATGCGAAATGTGCTATCTGTTTTGTCTTCCGTATACGTATACTTTATATTGTAAATACCGTATTTCATGTACATGTTAGAATACACGTATGCGTATAAAATCTGTTGATATGGTTGCCATGATTAATGATCGTTGTTATATGCCTGATATGTGTACGGCAACTCCTAGGCGAAAGGTCTTGCCCTAATATGCGATGGTGTCATCATACGTGATGTATGTTGAATAGTGTAAGCCAAGTGTTTGTTTAAATGTTTAAATGAGATAGTAGTTAGTAGAATGTGATTGTTAAGGTGGTTGAGATATGGATTTCAGCCATAAGGTCTGTGTGTATAATTTCCTCCATGAATTATGTAACTTAGGTTATTCATGCTAAACGAGTGTATGATTTCCTCCATGGATTGTGTACTTAGTTAAATCATGGTAAATGCGTGCATGAATTCCTGCATGTACTGTTTACATTCCAGTTATACTTCATGATTGCTCACATGGATGTAGAATATGAATCATATGCTAGTTATTAGCTTTGTTTGTGAATATGGCTGTACTATAGTCCAGGTAATCGGAAAACGTTCCGTAGATAGTGGTTGAGGTTGCTTTCGCCACACAAGATAAGTTTAGCAAATCTGAGTCGTGCTTGGGGCGTTCGGCGGTGGTTAGGCCACACGGAGTGCTTATGCATTCCATGTCGTTCAACTCAACGTGCGCTTGGCTTAGTTGAGCTTATCAACTAACCCAATTGACCAATGCTTGTTCACCATGTTTGATCGCTACTGTTTGAATCTAAGACACTGAGCTTACCAGTGAAACTCCCGTAACCATGGTACCAAGATCCCCTAAGACTCATGAGCCGGGCATAGTGGTATGGGACACCATGGTCGAGCTGTCGGTCTACGCTGGGGCCACAAACCTCCCCGTAGTGACCAGTGAGCACTCTACTCTGAGCAGATTATGGTGGTATGAGACACTATATTCTTGCTGTCGGCCTACACTGATTGGTGACGAGCCCTCTGTAGTGACCTTGAGTTTATCCTGACACTGCATAGGGGCGACGAGTCCTGATGCAGTCTTGAGGATATAAGTAGGCCTGTATTGATAAGGTGATGGGAGAGTGGTATAACGATTGCGCGCAACAGCCCTGACAGCCCTTGCAGTGACCTATAACCATAACATCGTATGAGATATCCTAGGATTGACGACCCTAGAAAGGATCAATGTTGGAAAATAATACAGGGGAGGTGTCTTAGCTTCCCAATACTGTTGTATGAAAAGGAATAGTAAGAACTTGACAATCATATTCATGACATCGCACTGCATGTGCCATTGACGTTGGTGTGAGAGCACAGTGGTAGTGATTTATGCCGCGATCGTTAGATGATGTCGCATGAGGGAGATTGTGGTGAGGGCATGCATCATTCTTCATATCATCCTTGCATTAACAGGAGATATAGGACTTGTGTGATTATACTGCCTTATCATTACTGCTTGATTGAATTGATAACATGTTAACTTTTGCTTTATAGTATCATTGAGTTGATCAATCACTCCCACGTTCTGGGACTGTGTTTAAACACCAACCAGACCCTGACTTAGCTGCAGGAGATGGCGATGCTTGCGAGGAGGAGCCAGACTTCGACGAGGACGAGGAGGCATTCTCGTATATGCAGTTCTCAGGCGGGTTCATGTGAACCTCGTCCTGACCAGCGGGGATTATTTTTGGGATATGTATTGGATCATTTTGGATCATTTTGAACAGTTCATGTTTGTATTTTGAGACACAGATGAATGTATATTGCCCTGGGCAGAACACGCATCATTTGGGGATTTATTTTGAATTATATATGTATTTAAGTCTTCCGCTTGCAATTTCTCAATATCCCTGAATTATGTCTGCTAATCTGGCTTGATCTATTTCATGTTTTATGCTTTAATACAGACAACATACAACCATCATCAAATATGTTGCATAAGTGATGTTTTGGAACTCGGGAGCTGAGTTATGCTTGACCCCCGAATTTCAGGGCGTTATAGTTTTCCACGTAAAATACTTTGTGTTCTACGGTTGCTTGCTTGATTGTTTTGGTTATTCTAGTTATTGTGATTGTTCCATCTTCATTAAAAGTGCTTCTGCAAAGCGCACGGATTGACGGTGGTATTAGATCCAAATTTCTAATACCTAGGGTTGATCTGGGTTTGTTGTACTTCGGAATTACATCAAAGTGGTGTGAGAGAAGAACCAGTTACTTAAACACCTTTGACGTCTAAATTTAGGGCCCATTTGGATTGGAAGAATTCGAGGTGAGGACATGGAAAAATGTAACCACAATAAATATTGTGGAAATGGTATTGAAGATTCCTCACAATTTCTTGCAATCCAAACAGTGATTTTGTGGAAAAAGTAATTATGATTTTTTCCAAGAGAAATCCTCAGTAAATGCTGGAGTCAATTTCTCTAAGTTTCTTGTGATCCAAATAGTATGAAATAGTGATTTTTTAGGGAATTGTAGTCATGATTTCAAAACCAGAATAAATAGACTAGAAATGGAATTGGGGATTCCATAACTTTTTTTAAAAAAATCTAAATAGTGGAAAACCGTGATTTTTTGCAAAACAAATTCTCTTCCTGCAGATTCCTCCTATTCAAATAGGGTAACTAGTATTAAAAGTATTTTTGGATTAAAACTCTTAATCTTTAATGATTCTTCTAAACTGATATGCTATTATTGACTATCATCCTCATGTATAAGCTATTGAATCATTCATCCTCATGGGTAAAGGATTTGGTTACATGATTACTACTTGGACTTTAGAATCTAGTAAAACTCAGAAAATATACACATGGAATGATCCTAATATTTCAAGTCCTAGCCGGGAAATTGATGGTTAAGAAGAGAATTGTCACACTAGTCTGCATTCAAATGGAAGGAGCCTCAAATTTGGGAGTTTTGGGGAGCATAGTCCATCCGTAATTGGTTGGGCTGCAACTCAATTCAGGTCAACCCGAGTTCAGGTTGGGTTGGGTCAGGTTGTCGAGGTCCTTGGGTTGGGTTTAGGTTGGAAAACGCCCTCGATTTGAAATCAGGTTGGGTTTGGGTTGAGCAAATTTGGGTTGGGAATAATCACGTGTATTTGGGTCAGAACTCAGGTTTAGTAAGGTCAGGTCAGGTTGGGTTGAATATAGAGGAATTTGGGTTGGGCACTTAGGGTTGGAATTAGGGTCGGGTAGGGTTGTGGGTTGGGTCCTTAGTTTGGGTTCGAGTTTGGTTGACCCTGAACCTGATGCAACCCCACCCAACTTGCACCCCTAGTGGTGGGTCACATCTCTATTAGAGAGGTGGCAAAAAAAAAATTTACTCACTCCATGAGCATGAGAGATTTTGGGACCAGTGGTTTGGATTAATAAACTATGGGCCCACTTGTACAAACTGAAAACTTGAGCATGTTTTGCAAATCCTTGGAGCAAGGATCATATTATTCCTCTGGTTTTTTATTTAGGTCCATGGAGTACCTGGAGATTGAGCTGAAATTTTTATGCATTCATATTCATTGCTGCATATAATGCATGATTACCATTGCTAGTATCCATCAATAGCGACCATTTTTTGGGCCTTGAAATCAAGTCTAGGTTGGGCCAACATGTCAAAAGTTGGGGCCTGACCCAACCAATAGCAGGCCAGGCCCCTAAGCCCAATGGGCTAGCACAGTCCATTGACAGCTTTTTAGTTATATATGCTGTTTCTTTCCACATCTCTAATTATCTAATTTTATTTTTACACAGGATGAGAAGTGTATTTTCTTCGATTGGTCCTTGGCAAAATCAATTGCGATTGTGAGAAGCATTACTGATTTCATCTACTTTTTTCACATACTTCTACAGGTAAGCCATGGTTAGATTATTTATTTTGGAATTCATTTATGATTTTAGGGGTCTAACTAAAGGTTTGGTGCTTGATAGAGTGGAATGGCAGAACGGGATTTATGTAGCCAACTCCAATTAGTCGGGCTAATACTTTTAGATGATGATGTTGATTTGTGATTTCAAGGATGGAATTTTCTTTATCATTTGTTTTGTGACATTTCGTTTCTACCATTCTATTTGATCACAAATATGGAATCCATGCAATGCACTGGTGCACAAATGTGGAAAGCACCTCAAATGTGCCAATTTTTTTGGTTTGTTGAGAACCTAGTTGTTCATCAAGTGGACCCCACTATGCATGCGTAGTGGTCTAATAACCAGAGCAATCAAGCCATATGCTGGCCACTTGGGACTAATGGTCTCAAACCATTCATCTGATCTCACTAGCATGATTTGCCAGTTTACATAGTGCTCATCTCCTAGGCCCAAGTGGTTACTTCACAGCCTCTACTTAAGAAATCCCACATTTCAGCTCCCCATGGGCCGCACAAACACATCAAAACTTGCATTGATGAAATTTGGGTCCAAATTTTCTAATTTCAATTCATTAGATATAAAATGAAGCTTTTGCAAAAAGCATGCAATGACCAATATATAAAAAATATTTGCGAGCTGCAGTTCAGGTTGGCTTACATTGCTCCTGAATCAAGAGTGGTGGGTGCTGGAGTTTTAGTTGATCAACCAAAAAAAATTGCTCTTCATTACCTGCGCGGCTACTTTCTACTCGATATTTTTGTTGTATTACCACTACCGCAGGTATGGCTTCCCTCTTGAGTAATAGTGTCATATTTTCTGTTAGGGCTTGTTTGGATTGATGGAATCAAGTTTCCTAATATGGAAAAGAAGTAATTTTCCACTAATGTGACATTTTCTGCCTTTTGTGACAATAAAGTACACCATGGAAAACAAGATTCATTTCCACGATTTTTCTCAAAAAAAGAACTTTCCATTTCCTCCAAGAAATTTGATATCCTCATTTCCACGTTGTAGAATTAATGATTAAAGAGAAGAAGAAAAGAAAAGAAGATAAGAAAAGTGAGGAAAAAAGAAAGTTGGGAGAAGAGAGGAAAGGTGAGCTAGGGTTAGATTCCCACCCTCTTCCCTTTATATTAATAAAATGTCAATATGACAAAAAAAACCCTTAATAACAAAAGCACAGATACCCTACGTGTCCTAGACCAAAATAAACAACTAATAACAAGAAAGAACTAAAAACAAATCTCGGTGGGTCGTACAATGCTGTAGCCCACATCTCCACATCTGTTAACACTCCCCCTCAAGCTGGAGCGTAGATGTTTTCGATGCCAAGCTTGGGGTATGTGGGTATAAATTGATTGTGAGTCTGTGACTAAGGGCCTTGGTGAACACATCAGCTAGTTCACCTTGAAACCGGATACATGGCGTATAAATTTCTCCACTGGAGACCTTATGTTTGAGTTGACAGTCAACTTTAATATGTTTAGTTCTCTCATGATTGTTTATAATGTGGGATGTTGCTTGATTATTACAAAGCAATTGCGTAGGTCGATTCACTATAAACCTCATTTCCGACAATAGTTTCTTGATCTGCACTGACTTACATGGACCATGCATTGTTGCTCTATATTATGCTTTAGTGCTTGATCAGGCCATAACACTACTTCTTACTTTTCCATATAACTAAATTTCCTCCCACAAATGTACAATACCCACGGGTAGATCGCCTATCTGTTAAAGAACTTGCACAGTTTGCATTAGAGTACCCTATAATCTAAAGATGATTGTTTTTTCTGTTCAAAAGTCACTGTCCTGGCGCTTCTTTAAGATACCATAGAATCTGTACAACTACATCCATGTGAGGCGCCCTTGGAGAGTTCATAAATTGGCTCACCATACTCATGACATAAGATATGTCCAACCAAGTAATAGTTAAATAGATAAATTTCTCAACCAGTCTTCTATATCTCCCTGGGTCTTCAAATACATCACCTTAATCACCAACTAGCTTGTTATTCAAATCCATTGGTGTATCCACTGGCCTAGTATGAAGAAGACTCATCTTCATGAACAGATCCTCATCTAGAACATATTTTCATTAAAAAAGATTAATTCTTTAATTAGATTTGGCAACTTCCATGCTAAGAAAATATCGAAGATTACTAAGATCTTTTGTGAGAAAATACCTCTGAAGATACTTCTTAAGCTTAACCTTTCCTCTACTGTCACTTGTTGTAACATTAATATCATCAACATACACCATTAATATGATAAGACCCGAGGTGCCTTTCTGTATAAAGATATAATGACTTTGAACAAAGCCATAGTTGAATGCAACCTTACTAAATTTGTCAAATCATGCACACAGTAACTGTTTCAACCCATAAATTGCTTTGTTCAGTTTACAAACCTTGTCTGATTTCCCTTGAGCAACAAACTCAGGTGGTTGCTCCATATAGACCTCATCTGCAAGATCTCGTGAAGAAAGCATTTTTTATGTCTGGTTGGAAGAGGAGCTAGCCATGATAAATGGCCGCAGAGAGGATAACAACAGATAAAGTTCAACTTGGTAATAGGAGAGAATGTTTTAATATGATCAACACCAGAGGTTTGAGTATATTTCTTCGCAACTAAGAGAGACTTCAAATTTTCAACCGTACTATCAGGGTGAAACTTAATGGTGTACACCCACTTTAAACCAACAACACGTTTATCGGTAAGTAAATTGGTGTGTTCACAAGTACTGATTTGAAAAAAGAGCAGTCATTTCTTCTTCCATCACCTACTTCCATCCCTTATGTAACAATGCTTCCTGGTATGACCTATGAATAGAATGAGAGTACAAGGATAGGACAAATCTGAAACATTGAAAGGATACATATTTGGAGACAGGGTGATCAGTACATGCACGCTTACATTTTCTCAAGGCAATAAGAACACCAACCCTATTTGGAGAAGTCACTGAATTGCTGGGCTTGGAAGAGAATATGATGTATAACACATCATGATTGGAGGCACTATCTGTTTGTTTTTGTCATGAGTAGACTTTCAGTTGAGGCATAGTAAGAATGGAAGAGTTAGCGGAGGGAAGAGATTGGATTATATCTTCTTTAACTGCAATGAGGTACTGGCATAGCTTCCACATCAAGAGATTTATTGTCTTTTGAGAAGAACTGAATGTTACATTTGCACACACATTGTCTTTGAAGGAAGGATTGTAACGACGATAACCTCTGTGTTTGGGAATACTAAAGAAAAGTACATTTAATAGTGCTACGATCTAATTCAACATGGTCTGACTCTAATTGATGAACAAAGCATATACATCCAAAAACTTTGGGAGGTAAAGAACATAACGGTGTATCTGTGAGTAAAACTTCATGAGGGGATTTACCCATTAAAACAATTGAGGGCATTCAATTTATTAGAAAACACACCATAAATATTGCATCACTCCAAAAACTTTTGGGAATATTCATTTGAATTAATAAAGCATGAGTCACCTCAGGCACGTGATGATTTTTCGCTCTGCAACGCCATTTGTTTGGGGTGTTGGTCGACATGATGTTGATAGAATATACTTGTTTCAGAAAAATACAAACTAAAAGATTGGGACATATATTTCTTGGCATTATTTTAACGAAACACAAATATTTTCAAATTAAATTGGTTTTGTACTTTCATGTGAAAGATCTTAAAGTAGAGAATAATTTAGGTCCATCTTTCATTAGGTAGATCCAAGTCATTCATGAAAAATCATTAACAAATGTAACAAAATATTTAATAACCCAACCGACTAGAAATTTTGACTTGTCCCCAAACATCTGAATGGACTATAGATAAAGGCAATAAACTACGCTTTTCTGCACGCGGTGAAAAAGGAACATGATGATGTTTACTAAGCTCACATGCTTTACACTCTAGAACTAATAGAGACGACAAGGAAATAACACTTTTGAGAATCTTCAAGGATAAGTGACCGAGACGACAGTGCCATTGATAAGGAGAGATGTTCTTCTATGCTGTTGTTCCAACAACTTCATGGTCAAGATAGTACAACCCATCATGTTTATGTCATCCACCAATCTTCTTTTTCACCTTTAGATCTTGAAAAACACAATTTGAAGGATAAAAAGTCACAAAGCAATTAAGATATTTGGTAAGCTTGTTACAGACAAAATACATAGAAGAAATTTAAGGATATTAAGGACAAATGGCAATGAGAAGGGAGAACTTGGGTGAACAATACCCTTTCTGCATACTTTGGACTGGGTGCTATCTTTCAAAAGGACAACTGAACCCATTTACAATGTATCAATGGAAGAGAACACTCTAGACTCACTTGTCATATGGTCAAATGCTTCGGAGTTAATGACCCATGGAGCAGGGAATTGGATCTTAAATAGGTTATATGTGAGGTCACAAATGCAGCTGTAGGAGTGAAAGTAGCAACAAAAATAGTAGGAATAGGCCGATTTTGTAGATTTTCAACAACTTAGAATGCTCTTCTTAAGTAAGTGTAACCATCTCTTCAGACATGTGACTATTGAGCTGTTGACATAGAAGTAGTCGGATGAGACCCATTGCTCTCTTCAACATGAGATGCTCAATTAGCCTATGCTGTCTTTCCATGAAAACCCAACATTTTTCAATAAAATGATTTGTAAGCCCATGATGGGTGCGCTTCTTAGGTTTACAACCTCTTCCTACTTCACCACGACCACTACCTCAGCCTTAACCAGTAAAGGTTGCTAAAGTAGAGTTATCATTGGATCCACTTGTAGAGCCAAGAGATAAATGTTAGAGACGAGCATACACTTCATTCAAAAATGGCACATTCTTTCCACAAAAAATTTGTACACGAACCAATTCATATTCATGTTTTAAGATGGATAAAAATTTCGCCACATGGAACTCCTCTCATTTTTTTTAAGAAGTAACTGAGAGATTCATTAAAACGAGAAAATAGGAACAAAGGAAAATAAAAGAAAGGAAAGAGAGGACCCAGCTGCTGAGATAGCAAACAGGCTCTAAAAGCCTAGAAAACTAAAATCAACGGACTTAAGATCGTTTACAATAGAAGCCCATTCAATAACAAGTCTTTTAGCCCTGGACCCGACCACTAAAGCGGGCGAAGAAACATTATTAAAGCATCGGTCATTCCTTTCCTCCCAAACAACCCACCAGATTGCGATAATAGCCAGACACCAGATGACAGAGTTTACTCTTCCCAACCTGAGACTGTTCCAAGCCTGCAGTGAGCTACAAGTCGACTTTGGATTACACCAAGAAACAGAAAAGATCTGACAAAAATCTACCATAATTTTCGTCGTGAATGGGCAGTGGATGAACAAATGATTAGCCGATTCCGCTTCACTCATGCGGCATAAGCAAATGTTCACAAGGTGCATACCACGTTTGATGAGATTATCGATCGTCAAAATTCTGTTCCACCCTGCTAACCAGGCGAAGCAAATAAACTTAGGAGGAGCTGGGAGCTTCCAGATAAAAGGCGAGGCCTGATGCAGGTGTTGTTGACTACCGCGCGTAACACAGTAAAGGGATTTAGTAGAGAAGAGGCCCGACTTCTCAAGCTGCCAGACTAGCCCATCAGGGTGTTGACTGTTGGGTACAGATCAAAGGATACACACCATAAGGGCTTGAAATTCCTCAGTTTCGTTGTCCAATAGGTTTCTACAAGTTCTGATGTCCCAGACAATGTGGACCAAAGAAGCGGAATAGTATTCACTGATGAAGGCCCCTTTCTTAGGGGAGAAGCGGTAAATGAGTGGAAACTGAAACTTGAGAGGGCGATTACCAATCCATGGGTCTTCCCAAAAGCGGATAGACGTGCCATTTCCCAACTGAAAAAAACTATTTTGAATCACCGGATCTTTAGCGTTGAGGATCCCTTTCCAAATATGGGAAGCCTTATAATAGGAGGAGGATTTAGGCCACCAATCCCCAATAGAAGACCCATACTTTCCTTTGATGATTCTAGCCCACAGAGCGTCCTTCTTAGTAGCTAATCTCCACGTCCATTTCCCTAGCAAAGCATGGTTCATGGCTTTCAAGTTCTTCACATTTGCTCCTCCTTCCCTAAAATTTTGGCAAACTTTGTTCCGGTGAAGAAGGTGGAATTTTTTTTTGAGTATCAGATCCAAACCAAAGGAAATCTCTTCTGATTTTATCTAAGACATTGATCACTCTCCTGGGGCATCTAAAAAGTGACATAAAATAGAGAGAAGGCTGGATAGAGCGGCTTTGATGAGCATAAGACGACCACTGAGGGATAAGTATCGGCATTTCCAGGAAGCGAGGAACTTGTGGAATTTGGCAATGATTTTATCCCACATTGAAATAGGCGGATGCCCCACCGATAGAGGAAGACCAACAAACAGAGTGGGGAAGGATCCAAGCCGACACCCGAGAGAGTCAACGAAGGTCTGAACCGAAGGGGCCGGTATGTTGATACCGATCAATCTTGATTTGAACATGTTGATGTGGAGACCAGAGACAGCTTCAAAGCAACGCAAAGTGAGAAGGAGATTATCAATGCGCTCCTCAGAGGCTTCCGAGAAGATGAGCGTATCGTCCGCAAACTGGATGTGCGTTAGGGGATTGAGCAGACCAAGGACCGTATTTCCACGCAGAAGACCGTGTTCCTGACCCTGAGTGAGTAAAACCGAGAGCGCTTCAACGATTATGAGAAATAGGAAGGGAAACAGAGGGTCACCCTGACGCAGGCCTCTGGAACTCTTGAAGAACCCTTTGGGGGATCCGTTGAGGAGGACTGAGAAGTGTGCAGATCCAATACAAGCAGCAATCCACTGTCTCCACTTCTCCCCGAAGCCCATCTTGAGCATCATATATTGCAGAAAGCTCCAATCAACATGATCATAAGCCTTGGCCATGTCCAGTTTGCAGAAGACCCCCATGGATTTAGATCTGTGACACAAGTGGAGGACTTCATTGGCAATCAACGCTCCATCTATGATCTGTCTTCCTTTAATGAAGGCATTCTGGTTGGGGGAAATCAACTGGCCAATAACTTTGGAGAGTCCAGTAGAAAGAATTTTAGGAAGAATCTTGTAAGGACTCCCAATAAGACTGATAGGCCGAAAATGGGAAAAGGAATTGGCCCCAGCCACCTTGGGAATAAGGGAGATGAATGAAGCTCCAAGGCCTTTAGATAGTTTAGCTCGATCGTGGAACTCTTGAACGAAGTGGAGAAGGTCCAGACGGACCGAATCCCAGAAACTCTTGAAAAAACTGAGCGGGAAGCCATCAGGGCCTGGCGATTTATCCCCTCCCAAAGCATCAACCGCAGCTTTCAGCTCCTCAAAAAATTGGGCCTCCAACAAGTCAGCGTCAGTGGCATTAAGGGAAGGGAGAGGGGCATTGTCCAGGCGCGGTCTGACCCACTTCTCGGCAGTCAAAAGATCCTTGAAATGGGCAATGGAGAGATTTTCAATTCCTTTTCTACCATCCACTCTAATGCCTTTGTCAACTATGCTGAGAATGGCCTTCGAGCGAGCATGCATGTTAGCCAAGTTATGGAAGAACTTAGTGTTCTTATTGCCCTCGGCAATCCATTTAGCTCTGGATTTGATCCTCCATGAGGCTTCATCTTCCAGGGCTCTATTCGAGAGGAGCTGAATAGTAACAACTCTCCTAGCAAGAGAATCAGGCGACAATGGATTGGATTCCGCCTCGACATCGATGCGCTGGAGTTCCTCTTGAAGAGTCACCACCTCTGCATCTTTCTTCTTCACCTCCTGCTGATGCCACTCCTTCAACTTGGATTTAAGATGTCGAAGTTTGCACATGAGTTTATGACCAACGAACCCCTCAACTCTGAGATCAGCCCACCATTCTTTGACGTTCTGCCATAAAGACTCAGACTGGAGCCAGGAGTTGAACTTGAATGGTTTCGGGCCCCAGTTTTCCTCTTCCACTGTGAGGAATATCGGACAGTGATCAGAAGTTGTTCTAGGCAGGGCGATTTGCTGAACTTTAGGGAAAACGTCTAGCCAATTCGGGGAGATAAGGAACCTGTCCAAGTGGGATAAGACAGGGTTTGTATGGTCGTTGGTCCAGGTGAATCTAGCTCTTGATAAAGGCGGGTCAATGAGCTGGTGCAGCTGGATCCATTCAAAGAATTGCTTCATAGCGGGGGGCGGGCGTCTTCTTCTAGAATGATCCTGAACTGAGCAAGTGGCGTTAAAGTCGCCCACCACACAATAAGGCCCTGCAAAGGATAATCTAGCCCGGGTTAACTCTTCCCAAAAAGACAGCCTTTCAGAGTCAGAGATGGGACCATAAACCATGGAAATAAGGCAGTGGAAAGGGGAACACTTATATTTGAGTTTAACAGACACCGAGTAGGCTCCCTGAGAGGAGTTCATGAGGTCCCAGGAAGAACCTTTCCATGCAATAAAAATTCCTCCCGAAGAACCATCTGCGTCCAAAGCAAAGCACTTCGCATCCACCCCCCCCCCCCCCCCCCCCCCCCCATAAAGACTTGAGTAGACTGTTCTTGAAGGAGGTGACCTTGGTCTCCTGAAAACACAAGACATCTGGGTTTCTTTTCAAAATCGTTGCTTTGATCAAACTCCTCTTATGCTTGGAGCCGACCCTCTAACATTCCAAGATATTATCTTCATGGGATAACCATACTTCCCCGGATACCCTGCCTTCTAGATGACTCTTTAGATGCTATAATATACCCCGGGTTGGTATCAAGATGTTGGAGCTCATGGTTGCTGGGCTGTCTTGAAAGCTGTTTAGCTGGCGATATGCACGTTTCAATCGGTCTTCCCTTGTTTTCAATACACTGGAATAGGGCTACATAATCCTCCAACCAGTCACCAAAGGACAAGCCCAAGGACCTTCCAACCTTCCCAATAGCCTTCTTGATCCATGTTTTATTCTGAAGCTTCGTGAATAAGTCGTCTTTAGCCCAAGTCGAGGTTGAGGCCGCTAACTGGGGGTCGGCGATCATTTGAAGCAGTTTCGCCATTAGGACTTCACCGGATAAGTTCTCATCGAAGATGGTTAAAGGACCAAGATCCATAGAGTCGATAGATTTAAGGCAAGAGGTAGGAGGCGAATTAAAGGAAGGTGAGTGAGACTGACATTCAGAACTGTATATGGACGAATCCATCCCCCCAATTCATCTCTAGGATCCGAAAATGGGGATGGTAATAGGGGAGATAACACGAGGTTAGGGGTTTTCCAGTTGAGTGCGGGGGAGTCTGTATGAGTGGAGAGGACGGAACAGGGACGAAAGGGAGAGGGTCGAGGATGGATGAGGATATTTTCGTAGTAGGTGGGCCCGAACTCTCAACATTAGCCACATGTCCTACCTTAGGAGAAGCAGAGGGCGAGGCGCGTCTAGCATAGCGTAAGGGAGACGACATGCGGACCAGATGCGGAGACACGCATCCAGCACAGCGTACCGGGGAGGGATATGTGTGATGGGGATTAGAAGCTTCTGACAGAGACCGATTGGGGGACTACTAGATAGAAGGGTTCGCCGAGTGGACTCCCGGATAAAGAGACCCCTCCCTATCTGTCGTCCCCGATTCACGAGCCTGCTCGCCACGCATCACGAGGAGCACGTTAGATGTCTACGCATGTGCCGCTCAATGCACTGCGTTAGCAGGGGAGGACGGCTGCGTGTCCAGAGGAGCGCCATGTAGCACAGAGCTGTCAACGTGGTGATGGGCTTCGACTGCACCGCTGACGAGATCGCTCAGAGGAGTTCCGTGGGAGCATTGCAATTGTGCTCGCTCATCAATGGAGCCCGGCCTAGATGGCGACTTCGACGGTGGCGGAGGACCTTCCCTCAAACACCACAGATCACCCCACCTAGGGAACAAATCATCTGGCGACTCCTTCACGACTGGAAATTCGAAGGTCCGATCGTCGACTAAAACCTTTGGCAAAGTGGGTGGCTCTGCGGCTTTCTTCCATCTAACTCTAATTCGGATAACACCAATCTTCTCCCCTAACTTCGTCTTCGGGTCCAGTTCGAGGTAATTCCCGAGGAAGGCCGCCACCGAGATGAAAAATTCATCGAACCAAAGCTCCAAAGGGATCCCTCAGATCTGGAACCAGACATTCTCCATACCGAAGATAGAGAAATCCTCCCACCTCATAACACGGGCCACCGGACCGCCAGAGTGGAGGTGACCAGCCATTATCAACATTTCCTGGTTGATGCCCGGGCATACTTTCACCCACAGCTCGTTGTATCCCAAAGGTTTAAGTTGGTAATTACCCGGTCGGAAGCCCGCAGTCTCTGATATCCAATCTCGCACCTGTGAAATGGAAGCACCGACCTTGCAGAGGATGACCACGGTGTCCTTCAGATTACACAAATGAGCCTGGTCAACAACAACAGGGACGCCGACTTTGGAAAAGGGCGGATCTGCAATGGTTGGTTGAGGTGTGAGATGGGGGAAGTCGGAGGGTGATGAAGGACGGGTTGAAGAGGGCTGAGGAGGATTGATCAATGGGTTGGGGATATGTTGTAGTAAGGCTTCCTTAAACGTTGGAATATCGGACAACAAGGGTAGCGTATGGGATGAAGGGGGGGATGGTATGGGTGGGGGCGGAGGTGGAAGCGGGATGGGAGGCTTAGGCCGATAAATCTTCGGGGGTGCGGGCTGGGGCTTTTGGGTATTGGCGTATGATGGACCATACCTCACACGTTGCACCAGCATCGGGCAGCCGGCAAACTTCATGCCGTGTAGCATACCTACAGCACGAGCCAGTTCCTCCTCGGATGACATTCTCACCAGAGCAAATCCTCTGTATTCCCCAGAATGGCGGTCGCGTGGCATCACAACATCCATTACTGCGCCAGCTCGTCCAAAAATACGCTCTATATTGAGGGGGAACCACCCTCTAGGATAGCCTCTAACAAACAGAGTGGGATAAGAAGTACGATTTCTTAAGGAAGAGGCGTTGTGAGTTACTTTCCGACGACCTGCTATTTGCCAGCCCTCGTCTCCCTTGTCCGACCGATCCTCGACCATTGGGATAGCTCCTTCTAGCTGGTCAGTCGGCGATATAACATCGCAACCGGGATTGCTTCTACCGTTACTCCGACTAGAATTGTTAGTGATGGAGTCACCCCATCGTCGTTTAGGATGACTCTTATTAGCCATCATCGTCGCCATCGTCAGTTCGCCATCGTATACCTCTATTCACCAATTGTGGCTTTGATTCTTGAAGAGCAATCTCATTGATGATGTTGCCTATTTAAATCACTAGTAAGGGGTTGACACGCATTTGGCCCCTCCCACATGCCTTTTAAGTTTTGAATAATATTTCACCCAGTGATTTATCTCCTTCTTGAAGCCCATATATTTCCTAAAATAGCTAATACATCTAAGAGATGTTTTTTTTAATAGATGAGTACATCTCTTGTAATTCATCCCACACTTTTTTAGTAGTTTCCCAAAACATTACATTCACAAATGGAAGGTTCCATATTATTCCACAACTACGTCATAATCCGAGCATTCTCCTAGATCCATTGATCATAAGCACCAGCACTCTCATTAGCCCTTTCAGTGGTCAAGTATTTTAATTTTCCCTTGGTAGTTAAAAACAGTTAGATTGATTTGGATCATTGACAACAATTCGTTCCATTGAATTTAATAGAGGTTATTTGGACCCCTAAAAAATCAGAAGGATTTATAAATCTAGTTCTCAAATTACTTTTCTCTTCTATCCAGGACAATGGACTAGAATATATACCACAAGCTTATACGAACACGGGCTAACCTTTTGTGACCAACAGACGCCCAACCTGTACACTTCACACTTTATGCACAATACATTTGAAGAGAATAACGGTTCACATGTCCACAAGTTCCAACAAATTGCAAGAGTTGATGATCACAAACATGGCATCCGACAAAGGCAATTAGCCCACACGTCTGTACGTCCCACACATGAGAGGTGATGATCATGAACACTTCATCCCCTTTTCACACATGAACCATTATTAAAGTCTGGCACAAAAAAAGTTTCTCAAAATATTTTCAGCACAAGAGGGATGTAGAGACTAAAAATAAAATGAAAAATGAAAAAATTATTGGATAGAATGGAGAAAGATGGATTAGATCATGAACAATGATGCTCTGATACCATGTAGAATTATAAATTAGAGAAAGTAGAAGAGGAGAAGAAAAGAGAGGGAAGAAAGTCGAGAGAAGAGAGGAAAGGTGAGTTAGGGCCGGATGATCAACTTCTCCCCTTTATATTTATAATAAAAGTCAATATCACAAAAATACTCTCATTAACAAAAGAAAAAATACCCAATGCATCCCATACCAAAATTAACCACTAATAATAGGAAAAAATAACCAAAAACAAAGTGTAGGTGTTTAGGTGGGCCGTACAGTGGTATGGCCCACATCTTGACAGCCGTTAATGCACTTTTAGAGAGAGAATTTTCTTTTTGACCTATTGACCATTCTACATTTCCCTGGAAATCTTAGAAACTACAGAAAACTACCTTTCTAGGATTCTTTTACATGGATTATGTTATCTACGATATTCCTTAGATATGATGTTTTCCTTTCTAAATCTACTTCATGGATTCCACCGATTCAAACGGGCTTTTAGTTCCCTTATACTTTATCCTTCTTTATGGTTCACTACCAATTATCTTTTTATTCGATAAAAAGAATTTATTGAATCATATTTATTGCAATGGTGGGGAAGCATTATGCTTTTTATTGGGTTTTATGTGTGTGGAACATCTGACCCAGGCATCAGGTGGACCTCAAAGTTTAGAAGACCTGGTCTGAAAATCGGGCTGGTCAGCTCATCAAGTTGTCTAGTATTGTTAGAAAGCAGTGGATGGTATAAAAAGGAACCAACTGTCCACATTAAGCATGCACTTGCAGCATCTTTGATGAGTGGAACACCCTGTTTTTGGGCCTGGTCATCTCCAGGGCAGGCCTGCTTATCGACTAGTTGATTTTGATATGAGAAAATGTCCTAAATTTTTTATTGTGCTCTACTAACTTTTTTGTTATCCTTGGTATGAAGATCATGATATTTGTGATCGAGTACTTGAAATCATCAGTGGAGAATCATGCAAAGAATCTTCTACGTGCCACGATTATTCTTAATTATATACCGAGGATAATAAGATTTCTACCATTGCTTGCGAATCAATCTGCTAGTGGCTTCATATTTGAATCAGCATGGGCAAACTTCGTCATTAATCTTCTGATTTTTGTATTGTCTGGGCATGCCGTTGGGTCATTTTGGTATCTATTTGGAATACAGGTTAGTGAAATCTTTTTGCAACATTAGTATCTAGTTACTGCAGTCAAACTGAGGATATGATCTTTGATAGAGTGGAATGGTAGAACAGGATTCATGTAGCCAAACACCAAATAGTTGGGATAAGGCTTAGATGATGATGAGCAGTCGGTTCTTAGTTGCAAGATCCTTCTAACTAGGGCTCCTGCTTCGAATCGTGCT
Source organism: Magnolia kwangsiensis (assembly GCA_037074715.1). Classification (NCBI taxonomy): domain Eukaryota; kingdom Viridiplantae; phylum Streptophyta; class Magnoliopsida; order Magnoliales; family Magnoliaceae; genus Magnolia; species Magnolia kwangsiensis. Next base: position 11,371,022 of record CM073577.1, on the reverse strand, counting down.
TCGAATTCTCGCTCCCGCCCCCACTTCCTTCCTATTTATACTTGTTTACATTTTGAACAGACGTTTTGCTGCTCCTAAATCCAAATTTGTTACCAATTCGCTTCATGCTTTGTGCAACCATAAGTGGGTTACTGCACCTCACCGCTTTACAAATGTCATGAATCATGCTACACTATGCCTTTGGAAGCTTTTATTATTTATTGATATAATGTGGTGTACTTTTCTTCTTATGTTCTTGCAATCATCTTCTTCTTCTTCTTCTTCTTCTTCTTCTCTCTCTCTCTCTTTATTTTTATTTTTATTTTTAATGAGTGATGAGAATTTTATTAAAAGAGAAGAAAAAGGAAAGAAACGATGAGCAAAAATAAAAAACACAGAGCAAGAGAGAAAAAGGCAAAGTAGTAATTCGGAAAAAAATGGAAGAAAATGCAACTCATTTAGGACTGGACCTTCTTCTGTCTTCAATATAGACTAACACCCTGTCGAGACTCGCCTTAGTAATTTCATCTGCCTTGGCATTAGCTTTCCTGCATGCTCATCTCTGAACACTTGGTTCTCGCAAAGAGCAACCACCTCCTCAAAAAAATCAGTTGACTTACACAAACAAGAAACAAAGTGATGTAGGACGGATGGCCTAAACTAATATGATGCAAATAAATTAATTAGTGGATTAACAAAGTAAATCAAAATATAAAATAAAGCTAATCTACCAAAAATCTAAAGAAATCAAATGTTTAATTAAGTCCAACTCCAGTTTTGTGATTAGCCTCCTGAATGGGGATTCGATTTCGAGTTGGGCTTGGAAATATTGGCTTAGAAGGATTGGTGCCCTCAGTAGCCAAGGGACGTTCATTTTCCGCCACATCCCGAGGGAGGAAAATGGCCCTGCTGATGTGCTCGCCCGCCTAGGCAACTCTTCTCAGGAATCCCTGTTCTTCAAGAATTTGGCTGACCTCCCCCATCCGATTAGAGGCCTGATTGTGTTAGATAAAACTGGTTTGGGGGCAATTTAAAAATCATGTAGAGGGCCGTCTGTTGGCTTATGTAGAGGGCTTCCATACGATAGGTGCCCTTTCTTTTTTGTTGGTTGGGTGCCCGAATGTCGGTCTAGTCCATGTATAGCTCTCTTTTGAATGAATGATATATCTGATTGTTTGTTTAAAATAAATAAATAAATAAAAAGCTCAAGTTCAAGACCACATCACAATCTCGCAAAATAGATCCTTAAGGCTATTGATTGGAAATGGCCCAATGGAAGGTAGAACTTTCACCTATCATAAGATTCATTCTAGATTTGAGGATTCAATTGGGTTTGGGGTTGGAAATAAAAAATTGGAAATTTAGGGTTTTATAAAAGGCTAGGGCTAGGGTTAGTGTTTTATAAAATAGAGAAGAAGAGAAAAGGATCAATGAGGGGGAGGTTCGGCTGTACGGATGTTGTATGGATATGTTCATGCAGTCTTACGATGGTGTGGTGGGACAGGGTCGGTTTGGTCAGTGATGAGTTGGGTTGATGATGGTGGACTTAGGGTTTGAGAAAGAAGAGAGAAATATTCAATTGGAAAAGAGGGTTTGAGAGAGAGAAGTAAGAAATACCTTGATAGGAATAGGAAAGATAACTTAGAATCATTCCAATGGCTTCACACCAAATTCCATTCGCATGAAGTTTTCTTGCTCAAAGAAGTACTATGAGAAATTTCATTCAGTATGTCCAGCATCTCAAGTCTCAAGTTTCAAACAAATATATATAAGAAAACCCTAAGTCTAGAACTATTCTTAACCGTCTGAATCTATTAACAGTCAAGATCAAAACATAAATATCTAATAACCTAAAATAAAACTGAAAAATAAAGCAAAAATAAAGATATGCCACACGGAATAATGGTGATCTCCATCATGCAACGAGTACATTCACACGTCCACATGTGATCAACGGCTTGGGTGAATATGGTCCAACATGTCCATGACTCGCATGTGCAAACTAGAGTGTATGTACACCTAAACCCAAGTCTCTGAACATATCCAACGGTCTGGATCACCAAATTGATGTGTCTATGATATTTGACCACATGTTCTAAGGTTTGTAACATCCAGATGTGGTTTAGGTCAAGCTAGGTGATGTCTAAACACTCTAAAGATGTATCAATCAGTTCCAAATAAGCAGCCCAAATGCATTTTCCTAGTGTAGGGTCTTTAAAGATGCTCAACCATGCACTAGCCATCATATCTAACATGAGAGTTGATCGTGGCACTAGCCATCATATCTAACACATCATCAAGATGCGGTATAGGAAACTGATACTTGATCGTGATCTTGTTGATGGCCGAATTATCCACGTCCATATGCCACGTGCCATCTTTCTTAGGCATGAGGAGGGTTGGTATGGCTCACGGACTCAATCTTTCCTTAATAAACCATTTCTTAAGAAGCTCATTAACTTGCTTCTTCAATTCCGCATGCTCCACGGGGTTCATTTGGTAGTGGGGCAGGTTTGGTAGAGTCGACTTAGGGACTAAATCGATAACATGTTGAATGTCTCGCATGGTGGAAGCTTATTCGGTAGATCCTTTGGGAAAACATCATGGAACTCCTCCAATACCGGAATTACCTCAGGTATCAACTTTACACTAACCTCGGAGATAACATCTCTTGCCACAAGAGCATACACCATCGAATAAACTCCAGCCTCTCTTTCAAACTCTTTGGCATTTATTATGTGAAGAGACTTAGGTTGAGGCTCCTTTACATCTTTCGATTCACCCTTCTTTAAATCCTTTTCTAAGGCGCTTTTGGGCTGAAGAGAATTTAACCGATCCTCTTATCTTTGTAAATAAAAGAATATGTATTCGAACTGCCAAATAGTGCCACATCACGATCATACAATTTCTGCCTAAAATGATGTGGCCTATATCTGTAGGCAAAACATTATACCACAACGTGTCCTTGTAGGAAGAAAACTTAATGGAACAAGACACTGTTGAGAAACCGGCATCAAGGACGCATCAACCCATGAAACTCGATAGGATTGAGGGCGAGGGATGGGCTTCAAACCCAAATGAGATACAATGCTAGCATAGAATACATTGGTGTAATTGCCACTATCGATAATTACTTTACAATTTTTGTCGCTACACTTGGTGTAAGTATGGAAAATTGAATTCCTGTGCCAATCATCACTCTCTTTTTTTTCCTAGGCCAAGGCGCATCTAACAACTGTAAGTGGCGTGGCCTCAACTTCTTTATCACTAACACCAACTTCAATCTCATAGACTTCTTCATAATCGCCTTGATCATCCCCATCCAACTCACCAATCACAAGGGCCTTATTTCGCACTTTCATAGGACATTGGTATGCGAAATGGCAGTCTTCTTGGCAGTCGTAACACCATGCTTGCTTACCTCCCCTCAAGCTGGTACTAGCTAAACCTTTATCCTTCACATCTCGCTTGTTGGATGAAGTGCTAATAGAGGCTTTAAAATAACTCCCAAAATTAGGCTTAACTCCTTGGGGAATGGCCTTAACATTGGAATCGCATGAGTTAAATCACTTCATGAATTGCGGTTTTAGATACCACTTGAGTTCTTGTATCACTTTATATGCATGCTCCAAGGTGCTGATGTCGTGGGGAATGAGCTCACGCTGAAGCTCAGGTTGGAGGCCCATTCTACAGTAAGAAAGGGTGATTAACGGTTCCTCCTTGATGTTACATTCATCATATACTCATCAAATTTTGCAATTAATCAACCCCGAGCATAGATCCTTAATGGAAGGATTGCCATTGATCCACAAGCCTCTGGTGGTAAGAGAGGGGAAGATACTTTTCCTTCAAGATCTCTTTCATCTCACTCCACTGTGAGATTGGATCTTCACTAGACCTCTCAATATTCCGCTCAACATTCTTCCAAAATAATTTGGCTTGACCCACGAACTTCATCTTGGTGAGCCTTACTTGACGACTATCAGACATTGTACCGCCAAAAAAAGATCCATGCCTGCAAGCCAGTTGAGGAACGCCTTTGGGTCTAAGCGATTGACATAACTCGACGTTTCAATCTTTGAATCACTCATTGGGATCATAGTAAGTTTGGTACTCACCAAGGGGCAGTTAGGTATGCTGTACACCTCCCACCAAGGCCAACACCTTGGCTATGCCCTCTCTCATGTCCTCCAGCTTGACCTCCCTCCTAGGATTGGTTGTCTTCCAAATTTTCACGGTCCGCATGGAGGGAAGTTTCCAACTCGGTCAAGCGAGTATTGATCTCATTCTAGAGGATTGTCAGTTGGTCACTGGAGGTTCTACTTTGGGCCTTGATCGTCACGAGACAGTTATTGATGGCATTGATAGCCTCGGCAAGCTTTTTCGAATTCATTGTGGGGTGTAGACTAAAACCACGCCCACTGTGGGTGGGCATAAACTAGGCACTCTGGCTGGGAGGGATTGACAACTAAATTCCCTAAACGCAATGTGATTAAGATGGAAAAAATTGATAACTATAGACGCGACAATATGAAAAACCTAGACTCTAAATGCAATGGACTCACTAAAACCTATGCTAACCTGGCTCTGATACCAAAATTTGATGCAGGACGGATGGCCTAAACTAGGATGATGCAAATAAATTAACTAATGGATTACTAGAGTAAATCAAAACATAAAATAAAGCTAATATACTGCAAATCTAGAGAAATCAAATATTTAATTAAGCTCGAGTTCAAGATCACATCACAATCCCATATCATAGATCCTTAAGGCTATTAATCAGAAATGGCCCAATGAAAGGTAGAACTTCCATCTAGCATAGGATTCATTCTAGATTTGAGGATTCAATTGTGCTTTGCTAGGGTTTGAATGGATTAGGGTTTGAGTTTGGAAATAAAAAATTGGGAATTTAGGAGTTTTTTAAAGGCAACGGCTGGGGTTAGGTTTTATAAAATAGAGAAGAAGAGAATGATCAATGAGGGGGAGGTTGTTCGGCTGTACGGTTGTTATATGGATAGATTTGTGTAGTGTACGGGCACGTCCATACAATCGTATGAATAGTGTGGTGGGGCTGTGTCAGTTTGGACGGTGATGAGTTAGGTTGATGGCGGTGGAACTAGGGTTTAAGAAAGAAGAGAGAAAAATATTCAATGGGAAAAAAGCGTTTGAGAGAGAGAATAAAGAAAATACCCTAATAGGAATAAAAAAGATAACTTGGAATCACTCCATGGCTTCACACCGAATTCCATTCATAGGAAGTTTTCTTGCTCGAAGAAGCAATGTGAGAAATTTCATTCAACATGTCAATCATCTCAAGTCTCAAGTCTCAAACAAATATATATAAGAAAAAAACTCTTTAAGTTTAGAACTATTCTTGATCGTCTGAATCTATTAATAGCCAATATCAAAGCATAAATATCTAATAATCTAAAATAAAACCAAAAAATTAATCAGAGATAAAGATGTGTCACACGGCACAAGGATGATCTCCAACGTGCAACAGGTACGTCCACATGTGATCCATGGCTCGTATGTGTAGACTAGAGTGGTCGTACACCTAAACTCGAGTCTCTGAACATATTTAACAGACCATATCACCAAATTGATGTGTCCAAGATATCCAACTGCATGGTCTAATGTTTGTAACGTCTATATGTGGTCCAAGTCAGGATGGTTGACGTCCCCAAACTGTCTAAAGATGTATTAATCAGTTCCAAATAAGCAACCCACATGCATCTTCCTAATGTAGGGTCTTTAAAGATGCTCAATCATGTATTTGGGATCTTTAATGTGGCTAAGAACTCAAATTGGGTCCATTAGGCCCCATGTAATGATCATTCTACCATAATGAAGATGGGTTGGGGCCTTAGCTCTCATCCTCCTTCAATAAACTCATGTAGGTGCTCAGATACCCTCATCACAAAGGAGACCCATGAAATGGTGTTTGCAAAATCTCCTTCAAAGTAGTGTTCTTGGTCTTGAGCTCTTACAAGTGCAGGCCATGGTCTTATGATCTAGAATGTTAACCAGATGGGGTCCATTGTAGATGATTGATATTGTGAACCTTTAATTAGTCTTCCACAGATGGATGGTTAAAGTAAATGATACAACAACAATCAACATTCCTTGGAAAATGGGCTTAATAGTGGTTAATTAAGATCAAGGTATTCTGTAACGGTAATGGTGGCCATAACGGCCACCACTGTTACCTTAATTATACCGGTGGCAATGGCTATTATGGTCCTCATAATGGCCATTACGGTCTCTTTTTTGTTAAAAGAAGAGAACCAAAAAACTTTAATTTGCCCTATAGCATTGAAAAAAAAAAAAAAACCAAAAAAAATTGTATTTGCCCCGTAATAAACTATTATGGGGCTGTTATGGCCTTTACAAGGGGCATAGCGAGCCATTATTGGCGTTTGGATCATTTTTTCTCATAGGATATGTTACGACCGTTTACGACCCTGTAACATGTAACGGTTGCCCCCATTGCCTTTATGTAACAGCCTTTACGACACACCATTATTAGAATTTTCCAAAGTGGGCAAATTTTGGTGCTTGGTGGGCCCATTAGATGACTAATCTATATCACCAAACCATGTGTCACAGTCGTACAAACTCAAGACACGAGAATACTATTCCTATTCTCATGTCAACGATCATATCATTCCTCTCCAAGTTTTGTTGTTGGCTTTGATGTTCATGTTTATTTGGATAGATACAAAAACATTATGAAACTCGCAATCATAGAGTTGATGGAAAGTGTGAAAGCAGTAAGGAAAATTATAGAATGCAAGAATTTACGTGGTTTGTCATGAAAGTGACTATGAGACGATCCAGTAGATTTAACCATATGAAGATAACAAGCTGTAAACACTTGATTTTTAGCGTTCTCAAACCCTATTTCAATTGGGAACAGAAAGAAAGATTATCGCTCAGACCCAAAAAACTCCAATACACAAGTTTCATCCAAACAAAGTGGTTTTTACAAGAAGAAATCGTCCACAGGACCCCTCCGGCAAAGGTTATAAAGGGTGGCCCTTCAGTGACCCATCATGGATCACATTGGGACAATAGGAATGTATCAGAGAATTTTGAGGCACACATAACAGAAATACACACAATGTACTCTTCTTGTTTTTATTCATTCTTCCTGCCTAGGTGTACTTTGTAGTAGTTTATGTAATTGTATTCATTGTATAGTTTCTAATGGAAGAATAAAATAATTTGGTATTGTTGGGGTGGATATTAGTGATGCAAAGAGACGTGCAATAATAATTTACTTGTGATCCCCTCGCACTGTTGAATTAGATACACCCATGGAAGTTCAAATTGCACAGTTTTTTCTTGTCTGAAATAGTTCATCTTATCACTGGGATTCCTTTCCAAATGGATGTGATGAATGTAATGAGAAATGCAAAATATCAAGCCACTTCTATGCACTAGTTCAATAGTGTTTACCTGTATTTTCGGTTGAAGAATATGTTGAAAGAGAACATATCATTGCATGAATCTTCTATCATTTTTGCAATTGTGTAAATGGGTCATGAAGAATTACTAAATGGGTCATGAAGAATGTATTTCTTCATACAAACTTAATGCAATTTCCATGAGCTCTTGAAGTTGATGAACAAAACTCCACATCTTTGATTTGTCAAACACCTATCCTGTTTTTGTTTAAGTATATATTACAACCTGATTGTTTTGTGTCAGTATTTTATATCTTTGATTTTACTATATGGCATTTGCACATTGGTTTGATTTGATGTATGATTTGTAGTTTATTCTTGTTATTATGCATGCAGAAAGATGGATGTGATTTTAATTTTAACCTTTTGTGAACTTGTCTTAGAGGATAAATCAGTGCCTTCGAGATGTCTGCTCCAATGACACGGTTAACGGTTGTAATGAATTCAGAAACTGCTTGCATCGGAAAAATATCAACAACGAAAGCAATTTGAAGTTGTGGCAAGACAACGAGAACGTGAGCAATTGCTTTGTTTATGGTGATGATGGGAATTTCCCTTATGGAATTTATGAACAAGTCGTTCTTATTTCTACAAAGCAAAGTATTGTTAAAAGATATATATACTCTTTATTTTGGGGTTTCCAGGTACTATACTTCCTACATCTTCCTTTCCTTTGGATGCTCTCTTCTTCTTCTTTTAATTTAGTTATAGTCGATGAAAATTTGGTTATGTTATATTAAGGAAAACAAGGTATTCAATAATGGTGACGGCAGCTCTAATGCCCTGCCTTATAGCTGTTACAATACGGGCTATAACGGCTGAAATATTTTAAAGGAAAAAAATGTATAGGCCCCATATTGGCCCCATGTGGGCCTGTAACCCATTACATGCCATTTTGTTTATTAAAAAAAGAAGAAAGAAAGACTTTACGGCCCTATATTGCATAGCGGGCACCATCATTACTGTTACAAAATGGCTGTTATGATTGTAATGTAACCATTTTTTAAAACCATGAAGGAAAAAGTGAGTTTTTCTTGTTGAGTGCCATCTAATTTGTCCAATATTACTTTTTTAAATTGTGGAAAAGATCTAAGGCCCTATTTGAGAGCTTGGAAAATAAAAGGAGAGGAAGTGCCCTTGTTGTTTTAAGTTACTTTCTGTTTACTTCAAATTTGACACTGTCAAATCAGACAGCTCGAAAGATGACACATGGCTGCATCATAAAGATGAGATCTTTATGGCCAATATGGTCGGAAGAAAGTGTCTAAGGGAAGCAGGAAAATATTAAGTCAAGATAGTTGTTGGGCCACATGTTGCACACAGAACAAATAACCGCCATCAACGCACGGTGAAATATAAGAGGCTACAACCACTTAGTGGCTTGAAGGAGCGTGCACAACGAATGGCTAACTGATGATAACTAACATTGACGCATGGTAAGATATGTGAGGCCATGATCACTTAGTGGGCTAAACAGTTGCACGCACATCAAAGAATGTGGTGTAATGGTTATAAGGCCAATCATTCTAGTAACCACTTCAAGGCATTTATAAAAGGGCTAAGAACAAAGATCTCCAGGCCCTAGCCAACCTAGCCAAACCAGTACAGTGCAATGCTGCTATCTCCATCCAATGTTTTAAATATCGTCATTGCGTAATGTATCGCACCCTTGGGATACCGATAAATCTCGGTTATCGCATGAGATATAGCGGTTATATTGCGTAATGTATCGTTGTTGTTGGGAAACATGGGAACATCGGAAATTTGGTCGAATTTTTCAATGAAACTTCAAGGATTATTGAAAAAGACATCAATACACAATTAGAAATCAAAACATCACAAAAAAAAAGTACACATAATAGGGGTTTCCTTTGTATGGCTGATGTAAGTATATTCAAAGTCCATTCATATAATTTATAAACATAAGAAGACATGTATGGAAATACAAGCAATTCATTCAAAAGAAAAATAAGAATCACTAGATCAGGTTACATACATGTTTAATTTTGTATTTGGATACAAAGATTGCAACTGATTTGTGAGAAATTGAGAAATTTTTATTTTTCTCAATTTTTTGCAACTTGACCCATCTCCCCGAAATCTCGAAATTGAAGTTCCAAATCCATGATTTTCATGAAAAACATCAAGAATAATAGATTTGTAACAATTTGACACTAGTTTAACGTGATTTACAACAAAAACATGGATCGAAAATTGAAAATGCTCACTAGATCGATTAGGTGGGATATATCAATACTACCTATGCACTTCGTATGGCACAGGTGGGATACAAGATATATCGTGGGATATATTGGTGGATATCATCAATATTTAAATCACAATCTCCATCCTTAGGATGCTTATCCTTAGTTCCGTCTAGTTTTGCTCTCTATTGCTCATCAGCACAATGATCCTTTTAGCATGGATTGTAGTTTTTCGGTTTTAGCACCCTCTATCCATGCTACCCTACTAGACCATAAGGAAGATCACCTAAGTTTCGAACGAAAAATTGCGATCGGATTTCTTGCCACGAGCTTAGTGATTTGTTAGACTCTCAAGCTGACCGTCTCACCACGAGCTTGGCTCCCGCTAGGTGTTGAACAAATTGTCAACGCACCCTTCTCAAGCTGACCATCTCACAACAAGCTTGGCTCTCACCGAGTGATGAAGAGGCATTCATCCAAATGACCGTCTTGCCATGAGCTTAGCTTCCACTAAGTGTCGAACAGATTGTCGTTCCCACAAGTTGATTGTAAGTTTGTACATTGTAAACATCATTAATGCAATTTCAGCTTTCGTTCCAGTTGCATCTTCTATCTCTTTTGTGATATTGTTGAACTATTGTCTCTAATGCACCTATTGAAAGTCCTTTCAGTCAAAAGGCAAAAGAACCCATTTGAAGGACAAACCCTTCCCTTTGCAGATCATTTGATCTCTTATGGTCAGTGGTTGAATAAATGGTTAATCCGCCCAATTCTTGGTCTCACGGTCTATCTCAATGCTTGGGGTTAAAGGAGTTTAGTTCAAATTGATTCTCATCTAGCTCTGGCATAGTTGGTATAGTATGAATAACCGATTTAGAGCCAAACACTTTCCAAGTAAACTAATTTCACCTGTTTAAGAGTTTATAATATTTTCTTAGAAACTTTGTTCTTTTATACTTCTATGTTGTTTGGGACTTTTTTGGAGAATCAATATTGTAAACTAGTGGACTATGTAAACTATTCCACATTGGAAGGCTAGGATGAGACGGACGTGGGACCCATTACTTGTGTTGCCCAGATCCCAATTGTCCAATTTTGGACATATTAGTAGTCATTGTATTGGCCAGATTTGGACCTTTTAATACTTGACCATTTCTACTTGTCATTGAGCCATAAAAATAAATTTCTAAAAGATTACATGCAATCAAAGTTTTCATATCCTAACCAACCAATTTTGTCCATATCCTAACTATCTGATACTTGATCATTTTCGCCTATACTATGAAGAAGAAAAAATTCCAACAATATACATACCATAAAAAATTCTATCATCATGACCAACTAAGAATAGTAGTTTTAAGATGTTGATTTCTCATGAATATGTGTTCCACCTTCTAGGAAGGAGCCAACCTACATCATTTTTCACCCATTAAATAGAATAAAAGTTCAACCCTCTCAACCATATATTCCTAGGAGGAAAGGGAGAGAAAAAGTTTCATGATGTGCGAAATGGCTTTTTTAGACCCCTCCCCCAAAAAATGTGCAAAAGGTACTCTCTTTAAGAGTTCCTTCGCATTTTCGGTTCAAAGTTTTCTGGGGAAGTTATTGTCAAAGGTGAATATCTTTAGGTAATTGATTGCACTAAGAAAGCAAGAGATGACCTATCGGATTTGGGTTTTGTGTTCGATGAAATTAGGGCCCCTGCTTGCAACCTAAACATTTTGTTTAACCTTTTCAAGAATGAGGCTAATAAGTGTCTCTGTATTGGGAACTTGGTTCACTTGCTTTTGGCTTAATAAAGTTTCTATTATTTTGTCATTAAAAAAAGTTTGGCCACTAAATATGGTAGGACCATGCATCCACCACAAAAAAATGAGAATGAGATTACAATAACCAACCCATTCTAGTATTTAACAATTTTGTGGGAGGGCATTTATAACAATTGTGTGAGGCTGTTTATGGCATGTATAAACACCCCACTCAATAGAGTGCTTAGGCTAATTAACTCATTCATCATAGAGAGAGTCTTACATTGGATCAAGGTGAAAAGTTTGTAGAATTTTGGCTATGCATAGAAGCCCAAACCCATGCACAAGCCAAACCAAAGCCCAACCCAACCTCAAGCTCAAGACTAAGTCCGAAACTTTTTAACCCAAAATCTAATCCAAAACATAAGAAATAGGACCTCCAAGTTCATTAGAGTAGGTGTGGGACCTGGATTGACCATAGTTAGAATCCCACACCCATTTTTTGGGAAAATTCCCTGGACATGGAAAAAAAAAATTTCATGCTCCAGGGATGTGACCAAAAAAATGGGCCTTGGATGCAAAAGAGCTTTTTCGCATACAAGGACCAATGCTGCTTCAATCTAGAGTTCTAATTTCTCGTGTTTCATAATTCAAATTCTTCAACCCATATGTCCATATTGTAGCCCTTCAAAAGATCTTTCCAATGAGCCTAATTTCAACTCATTCCAATATGTGAGCGTGAAGTTATGATCGAAATAAGAGATAACATGTGAGATCTATTGATAATTGCATAACCGGAGTTTGACCTAACTTGTGAACCCCATTGATAAGTTTCAAAGAAATCACCATACATAACAGAACTCCATATTGGTAAGGTTTGCATCATCCCAAACCCTCAAAGAAAGCAACAATATATATCAACCAAGGAAGAGAACAGTGTACAAGAAGACCCCTATATAGACAGCCACCAAACATGGGCCAAGGGGTAAAAGAGGGAAAATATAATATAAAAAATAATACAAACATAATATAAACAGGTGAAGGGACAAACCTGATGCAGGGACATGTGATGGCCTAACCATAGATGCATGTATAATCAGGTTAAAGAGATTCAAATAATAAAATGAGGCAACCAACTATTATCAGTCACATCGATTAAGCAAATCTCAACGCAAAGATAAAATCATTTCGTCAGAATCATGCCCCTTAGCATAAAATCACGTAAACAGAAAAAAAGGGAGGACCTGGGGATATGAGTATATCCCATATCTAGCATAAGCCAGTCATAATCAAGTTGGGATCCAATTCTCCTAACTAGCCATCCCTCTTTTTCATTCAAATCAACAGAGAAATCCAGAGAAGAACGAAAGAAATGAAAAAGAGAGATGTGTTCGAGATGAGAGAGAGTAAGAATTTTAGGGCATCAAAGAAAAGAAGACAGTTGGTTCTTACCTTTTCTTGCACTTTGAAGATCTGTGAAGAAGGAAATCTAAAAACCAGGTGGAATTCTCATCACCCAAGGGCAAATCCTAAAACCCTGATCTCCTTAATAAAATAGGAAGAAGAATTCATATTCATTCCTTAATAATAAAATAAGGTTTCTCGCAGTGTATATATAAGCTATGAAAAAAATTAAAAGTGCACTAAAGCGCATAAAAACAAGGAAAATAACAAAAAGATGAAAAAAAGTAAAAAATTCACTAAAGCCCCTGAAATAAGGAAAAGAACAAAAAAACACCTAAAACTAAGAACACTTGCACGACACGGTGTGAAATCCGCCCCATGGGTGTGCGGTCAAGGTACAATTAGGCCGCTCTTGCACTCATAGCACGTCAGAAAATGGGTCCGATGGACCCGACGTTCATCCACATCAACTCCTCCGCTCTAGTACTTTGTCATCACCTCCTCCTCTGGTACACTATAAAGGGTGCACCACTTATGTCTGCATCAAAACCCCTCCTCCATGGGCAATCATATATGTCTAACACCCATATCTCCCTAACCCCTAGGAATTTCCCCCCAAACTAGAATCATTAGTTATCTCATCAAGTCCCCTCTCCAAAAAGCTATAGATCACCTAAATCTAACACCTGAACACCAAGTTACAATCGAAAGACCAACTAGACCGTTTAACTTTCGACTAGACCGTGTACAGAAAACACTTTTGGAAATGACATCCACGTCCTTGCATAGAAATCCAAAACCCAAATTCTATTTCTTTTAACCTTTTGACCCACTTTTTACCAAAATACATTAAGCCTTACTTTGCCCCTTACAAAACTATCCCCCAATTATCCCTCCCCAAGCCATGAGATGCTTCCAAAGTGTCTCAATCCCAAAGCCTTAGAAGCCTCCTACAATCTTCCCTAAATCCTAACAACCCTCAAAGTTTCCTCAATTTACACCCAAGCCACTCCATTAGCATCCAAGAGCATGCCACTGGTCAATCATCTCATCTTCCTAACCTTTAGAACACTGCTAACCTCTTCTCAAATTACAACTCTACGACCCCTCTCCTCTACAAATAGAGGCTTCTTGCTACAAGAGAGGGATCATGCCTCTAAAAATTTCTAAGTCATGTAGCTCCCTCTAGGATCCAAACTCCCACACTCGGAAAATTTCTACAATTCACAATGGAGAAGGAGAGTTTGAGACAAGGGCTAAGAGCTTGGGAAGCTCTTCTTTAACAAGGCGAAACAATATAGCTCTACTCCTTGGAGTGGTGAGCCGAGGCTCCGGAAACCTTTGGGTAGAAGAAGGGTTCTCTTGTTCTTCTTTCTTCATCATCTCTCCTTGAAGAACCGAGCAAGGCATGACCATTCTCATTGCAAGATATTAAAGAACCTTTAAGGAGCTCCAATCCAAGTTCAAGCCCAACATGAAGAGAAGACAAATCCATCAATGAGAAGAAGAACAAGACATGGATCCTTCACGACATCCTTCCCTCCCTTTTTCTCAATTCTTCTTCTAACCTTCCAACTTTCTTTGTCTTTTCTTCTCCTCCTCCTCCTTTTTGGTTACTTCTTGGGAACCAACCAAGCCTTTTGTTGAAATTCCAATTGAGGGAATCTCAACTATATCGTGGGTGGAGTATGATTCCTACCACCTTGGTCCTTACCCAAGTACTTGAATAGGCCATATCAAAGTCAAGTCCTCGGAAATCAAGTGAATAACTCCCTCGATCGTTGGGTAAAAAACAAGGGTTTTATCCTATCCTTGAACTGTACATGGAAAAGGCTAGTGGCAACTTCAAGATTGACTTAAAAGGCTTTATAATTCTAGTAGGCCTTTGTTGCTACGTCAACACACTGCAATTTACAAGATGCACTATATGACTAGAATTGTACATGGAAAAGGCTCTACAATTCCAGTAGCATACTTAAGGGCCTATTTGATTTTTGAGTTAATAGGTAATTACCTGGTAAATGTGTAATAATTACTTACCAGGGAATTACCACATCGTTTATTGTGCCTACGTTGACAGCTTAGCTTTTTGGCGTTAAAATCGAGGATGGCTGCCAAATGAATATAGGGCCCACTGTGATGTACGTGATGTATCAACACCGTTCATCTTATACGTCAGCCTCATTTAGGCTATGAACCCAAAAATGAGGCAGATCCAAAGCTCCAGTGGACCACACCAGAGAAAACAATGAAAATTGAATGCTTACCATATAAAAATTTATGTGGCCCACAGAAGTTTTGGATGAAGCTGATATTTTTGTTTACCCCTTATTAATGTTTTTATGACCTCATGAACAGGTTAGATGACAAATAAACATTAATGTGGGACCAATAAACAAAATAACTTTTAATGGCAGACGTTTAAGGCCATTGTTTCCTGTGGTATGGGCCACTTGAGCATTGCATTTGTCTCAATTTTGGACTAAGGCCCTAAAATCTTCTGATAAAATAGATGGACGATGTGCATATGTCATGCACATCAAAGTGGGGTCCACAAATGTAAGTCAGATTTTTCGGACCAATTTTCAAGACGAAAATGCATTTGAAATTTCAAACAGGGGAAAAGGTAATAATGACCTTTTTCAAAGGCATTTCCCTCTTCCCTCAAAATCAAACAGGCCCCAAAAGGCTTTACCATTCTAGTAGCCTATCCTTCTCTACATGTAGAAAGCTAGTGGCGCCTCTAAGATTGACTAACAAGGATCTACAATTTCAATAGGCCTTCATAGCTACATCGACACATTGCAATTTGCAGGATGCACTCAATGGCTCCACTTTTGTAGGATGTGCATAGATCTTTGTAAATTTCATTCCATTCTCATTCTAGGGACATTCCGGGCCTTTTCGTCTAAGAGCACAATTTGAATGTGCCCAGGGAGCACCAGAGAGTTGGTGTGCACACATTCTCCCACCATCTAAATGAAAGTTACAGGAATCTATAAGCATTTTGAAATTCAAATTTTCCTCCACTCACACTAGGTGCACATAACCTTTTCGCTTACCTTTAATCTTGTTGTCCATGTCATATTTTTAATTCTATTATGCATATTATAACTTACAAGTGCTTATTTGCAAACTATCTTTGTTATTCACTTTTTCTTAGGGAAGAGAAATCCCTTCTTTTCATTGAGACATGCTCTGTACTTTCTTCCACCATGACTATACAATGGAATGTGTCACTAAAAATTTCATCCTTTTTTTTTTCATGTAGGATGTAGGATGAGTGAAACTAACCTCAGATGTAAGATGTGAGATCAAGTACGAATCAATTTCAGCATTCAACATATAAAATCAAACACATCCACATAATAAATTTAGAAAATTCATATTAGCATCACAAAGGGCCTAGGCTATGACATACGTGGTGCAAAAAGATATAAAGTATTACGAGAGTGACCCACATGGAAGTAGGGACTTCCAATCTAGCGTGGGTAGTCCAACAACCATGTGAGAAAACAATGTCACAAATAAAATCAGGTTTGGAGAATGGATTTATTTAAAAAAATCATATTTTTGTTAGGGTTTTGGGGTTTAGAGATTGAGATTTGGGGATTTTGAGAATTAGGGATCTAGGGATTATGTAGGGTTTGGAGGGGAATTAACGAAGGAAAAGTTCCAAAAGGGGGCCTAAACGTGGCAGCCCGTATGGACGCACATGCACGCGTGTTCACATGTGGATGGGTAGGGGGAAAGGGAAACGAGATGGATTAGGTTGGATTTTGATGGGTTTAAAGGAGTAGTAAGGGAATGGGAAGAGGAAAAGTGAAGAAATGGTGTACCTTGTTGGAGAAGAGAAAGAGGAAGAAAGACACCTTGGAGGAATCCACTACCAAGCAAGCTTCTGTTGAGATGTGGAGCCACATCTAGGGCCGTCTTCGACCGGTCGTAGGGGCCTGCTCGACCAGTCGTGGACCGGTTCGACTCAAAGTCCAGCGAGCATCATTTTTTGGTTAGGAGGTGCTCGACCGGTCGTGACCCATTCACAACCGGTCGTGGGGTCCTCTCGACCGGTCGTGCAGTCTGCTCAACCGGTCGTAGTTATGCAGATTTGTTTCCGAATCCGATGCGGACTGCGGATTTTGGTGTCGCCTTTCGCAAGGGTGCGGAAGGAGAGTTGCCTAAACTATAAATATGGGTTCCTAGGGCTTTTTTAGGTATGAAGAAAGTTATTCTATGGTGTGGGCAAGGGATTTTTTCTGTACTTCCAAGGGAGAGGTTAGTATTTTTCCTTGTAATCTTCGTTCTTCTTCATAGTGGAAGTTTGCATCCGTGGTTTTTTACCCTAGTTTGGGATTTTTCCACGTATATCTTGTCTTGTGGTTTGTTTTGATTGCTTTGATCTGTTTCTAGTTTATATTTCTTCCTATTTATCATTTGTCGGTGACGCTTGAGATTGGATCTAGGCTCACTGCGTTGTTGGCATGCTGCGCAACAACTGGTATCAGAGCTATTGGTTTAGTTCTATTGGGAGCGATGACAGAAGAAGGGAAAACTAGAATTGAGAAGTTTGACGGTTCAAACTTTGTCTTTTGGAAGATACAGATGGAGGATTATCTGTATCAGAAGGACCTTTATATTCCTCTAGGAAGAAAAGAGAAGAAATCAGAAAAGATGACAGATGATGAATGATTTTTACTAGATAGGAAGGCTTTAGGAACGATCCGACTCTCTTTGTCTAAGAGCGTCGCCTTTAACATATCCAATATGAAAACTACAAAAGAATTAATGGAAGCCCTAGCCACCATGTATGAAAAACCTTCTGCATCCAACAAGGTGTATCTTATGAAACAGCTATTCAACACGAAGATGTCAGATGGTGGGAGCGTAGCTGAACATCTAAACGAGTTCAATAGAGTCACAAGCCAGTTAGAATCCGTTGGCATTGTTTTTGAGGATGAGGTCAGGGCGTTATTGATCTTGTTCAGTTTGCCAGACAGTTGGGATGGTTTGGTGATTCCTGTGAGCAATTCTTCAGGGTCGACAAAGCTGAAATTTGATGATGTGGCCGGTCTAATTCTCAGCGAAGAATTTAGAAGGAAGGCATCAGGAGTTTTAGGGGATTCAGGGAATGCTTTAAACGTCGAAGGAAGAAGAAGATTGCTGAATAAAGGAGGCAATAAACACGGTCGTTCTAAGTCAAGGAAGAAGTCCAATGAACCGAAAGACAGACAAAGACGGGTGTTAGCATTGCGACAAGAAGGGGCACATGAAACGTAATTGCACGGAACTTAAGAAACAAGATGGAAGCTCTCAAGGCGGGAAAGATTCAGTGAATCTGTCTGAGGAGAGCGACATAGAGGCGTTGATCTTGTCTCTTAATGCGAGGAATGAGTCTTGGTTTATAAATTCAGGTGCTTCGTTTCATGCCACTTCATGTAAGGAAGTTCTGCGTGATTATGTGTTAAGTGACTTTGGGAGAGTCTACCTGGGTGATGATGAGTCGTGCAGCATCGTTGGAAAGGGAGACGTTTAGGTCAATCAGAAAGACGGAACGGTTTTGAAATTGAAGGATGTCAGACATGTACCGAGTTTGAGAAGGAATCTGATCTTATTGGGACAGTTGGCCGATACCAGTTATGTGATGACATTCTCCAGTGATTCCTGGAAGATCACAAAAGGTGCCTTGGTAATATCTCGAGGCAAAAAGGAAGGTACTTTATACATGACTTCAGGATCGTATAGTTCACTCGCAGTTGCATCAACTGGAGTGAATGGGCAGTTATGGCATCAAAGGTTGGGACATATGAGTGAGAAGGGGATGAAAGTACTATTGTCGAAAGGGAAGCTACCAGGATTGAAGTCTATTGACTTGGAATTCTGCGAGGATTGCGTGTATGGCAAGCAGAAGAGGGTAAGCTTCAAGAAGATAGGACGCGCTCCAAAGACGCATCTGTTGGAGCTTGTACACACTGATGTGTGGGGACCGGCACAGGTATCATCTCTTGGTGGCTCACGTTATTTTGTTTCTTTTATTGATGATGTTAGTAGAAAACTGTGGGTCTCTTTCTTAAAGCATAAATCTGATGTATTTGATGCGTTTAAGAAGTGGAAAGTTATGGTAGAAAACAAGACAGGTAAAATAGTTAAATGTCTCAGATCTGATAATGGGGGAGAGTACTGTGATAAGAGGTTTGAGGAGTATTGTGCAGCAAATGGAATCAAACATCAGAAAACGATTCTAGGGACACCGCAGTAGAATGGTGTGGCTGAGTGCATTAATAGGACCATCTTTGAGCGCACCAGGAGCATGAGGTTACATGCAGGGTTGCCCAAGACCTTTTGGGCAGATGCTGTGAATACTGTCGTATATTTTATCAATAGAAGCCCCTCAGCGCTATTGGATGGTGGGTTACCAGAAGAAACATGGACTGAGAAAGAATTGAACCTTGCACATCTCAGAATGTTTGGTTGCACTTCATATGTTCACATTGATGCAGAGCACAGAAACAAGCTGGATGCGAAGTTCAAGAGGTGCACGTTTATAGGCTACGGGCAGCATGATTTTGGCTACAGGTTTTGGGATGCAGAAAATAGAAAAATCATCAGAAGCAAGGACGTAGTCATTAATGAAAAAGTGATGCATAAGGACAGTGTGCAAGAAAATAAGGTCGAGGAAAAGGAATTCGTAGAGTTGAAAGAGTTACTGGACACGGGTGTTATAGCGCCGCAGGATGATCATGCACAAGAGCATTATGAGGCAGAGCTACATACACCGGTTGTGAGGAGGTCTACTCGGGAGAGGAGACCCACGGTCCGATACTCACCCTCCTTACATTATCTACTGCTGACAGATAATGGTGAGCCAGAGTATTTTGAAAAGGCATTACAGTCAGATACACGGGTTAAGTGGGAGCAATCCATGGATGAGGAGATGGACTCTCTTGAGTCTAATCGTACATGGGATCCAATCACTCTACCTAAGGGTAAGAAAGCTCTTCATAACAAGTGGGTTTACAGACTGAAGGAGGAGCATGATGGTTCGAAATGGTACAAGGAGAGACTGGTTGTAAAAGGGTTTCAACAAAAAGCGGGTATCGATTTCACTGAAATATTTTCACCTGTGGTGAAAATGTCTATAATTCGCATGGTCGTGAGTATACTGGCTACAGAGGACTTATATCTAGAGTAGCTAGATGTTAAGACAGTCTTTCTTCATGGGGATCTTGAAGAAGAGATATATGTGCATCAGCCGACAGGATATGTGGCACCAGGTAATGAGAACAAAGTTTGCAGACTGAAGAAGAGTCTATATGGCCTGAAGCAGGCCCCGAGGCAGTGGTACAAGAAGTTCGACAGTTTCATGTCGGGAAACGGTTTTAGGAGATGTCATGCAGACCATCGTTGTTATTTGAAGAAGTTTGATACTCATACATCATCCTTCTTCTGTACATTAATGATATGCTTGTGGCCGGTTCAAGCATGAAGGACATCTCAGATCTCAAAAGACAATTGTCTAGAGAATTTGTCATGAAGGATTTAGGAGCTGCAAAACAAATCCTAGGCATGAGGATAAAGCGTGACACGGAAAACAAGAAATTGGTTTTATCACAGGCAGAGTACATCGCCAAGGTACTTGATCGATTCAATATGGGAGGTGCTAAGCCAGTTAGCACTCCATTAGCCTACTACTTCAAGCTATCTAAGGAGCAAGGAGCAAAGACGCAGGAGGAATGGGACTACATGGCTTAAGTCCCATATGCGTCAGCTATTGGGAATCTCATGTATGCTATGGTGAGCACGAGACCAGACATTGCTCAAGTAGTGGGAGTTGTTAGCAGATTCATGAACAACCCTGGGAAGGAACATTGGGAAGCTATGAAGTAGATTCTTAGATACCTGCTAGGTACTAAGGATGTAGGGTTGTGTTATGGTGGATCGGAAATTAAGCTACAAGGCTACGTGGATTCAGATTTGGCAGGAGATATCGACAACAGAAGAAGCACTCCAGGTTATGTCTTTACTCTGGGCAGTGCTACAGTCAGTTGGGTCTCTCAGTTATAAAAGATAGTATCTATCAGTACGACGGAAGCAGAATATGTTGTGGCTACAAAAGCATGTAAAGAGATAGTATGGATGCAAGGTTTTATGGAAGAGTTGGGTAAGAAGCAAGTAGATTGCAAGCTGTACAGTGACAGTCAGAGTGCAATACACTTGGTTAAGAATTCAGCCTTTCATTCAAGGACCAAGCATATTGTCATCAGATATCACTTCATACGTTCGTTACTGGAAGATGGATCGATTGCTCTAGAGAAGATTCATACAAGTGAGAATCCTGCGGATATGCTAACTAAGGCGGTCACATGGGAGAAGTTAAAGCTCTGTTCAGCTTTGATTGGTCTTCAGGCTTGAAGACGGGGAGGTGGTGCACTTCAGATGAAGAAGACAAAGGTTTATGGCGATGTGTCTCCAAGTGAGAGATTGTTGAGATGTGGAGCCACATCCAGGGCCGTCTTCGACCGGTTGTGGGCTATGCTCGACCGGTCATAGGGGCCCACTCGACTAGTCATGGACCGGTTCGACTCAAAGTCCAGCGAGCATCGTTTTTTGGTTACGAGGTGCTCGATCAGTCGTGACCCATTCATGATCGGTCGTGGGGTCCTCTCGACCGGTCGTGCAGTCTGCTCGACCGGTCGTAGTTATGCAGATTCGTTTCCAAATCCGATGTGGACTGCGGATTTTGGTGTCGCCTTTCACAAGGGTGCGGAAGGAGAGTTGCCTAAACAATAAATATGGGTTCCTAGGGCTTTTCTAGGTATGAAGAAAGTTATTCTATGGTGTGGGCAAGGGATTTTTTCTGTACTTCCAAGGGAGAGGTTAG
Organism: Magnolia kwangsiensis; assembly: GCA_037074715.1. Lineage (NCBI taxonomy): Eukaryota > Viridiplantae > Streptophyta > Magnoliopsida > Magnoliales > Magnoliaceae > Magnolia > Magnolia kwangsiensis. The sequence goes on along the minus strand of CM073577.1, from coordinate 11,349,337 downwards.
TATTTTGCCTTATAATCTTCATTCTTCTTCATAGTGAAAGTTTGCATCCGTGGTTTTTTACCTTAGTTTGGGGTTTTTCCACGTATATCTTGTCTTGTGGTTTGTTTTGATTGCTTTGATCTGTTTCTAGTTTATATTTCTTCCTGTTAATCGTTTGTGGGTGAGGCCTGAGATTAGATCTAGGCTCACTGCGTTGTTGGCGTGCTGCGCAACAGCTTCTACCCTTCCACAAATTGATTGGAATGGATGGTTTTCTCAGAAACCCTAAAGAAGAAAAAGAACACCTTTTCAACACAAGGAAGACCATTTTTATTTTTTTTTTTACTTTAAAAATCTTCTTAAGCTCCAATAGGGTTGGGCTCCCCCATCATTTCCTTTATATTAAAACTTTTAAAAATTACAAATATGCCACTCGCTGAAGTGTCATGGCCCATCATTCAAAATAAGCGAACTAAAATACTTACCATCAATCTTAACCATCAAATTTATCTTAAAAATAACAAAAAACCATAAATAAAACGAGATCAGGGTTCAAGGGGCCCAGATCTGGAAGATCTAGTGGCCCAATGGTCTGATCGACAAGATCCAACGATCAAATCAACATGAAAAAAAATCCTATGACTAAAACTCTCTCTTAAGCAACCCACATGCATAATCCCTAAGTGGGGTCTTCCTGATGCAATCCAATGCATGTGGGGTCTTCGAAGTGGCCTGACGTGTCCCATTTAGAACTCGTCTCCCATCCACAAAGAGAGTTGCGCTAATGTAGGTGGTCGCCTCCTTCTTTAGTACACCCAAGTAGGTCCTCTAATGTCCCCATAAATGTATCTTTGATGTTGAGTCATCTACAACATCTTTATGGCATCATAGTGTTATTTTAATATAAATGCCTTGAGATTTCTGATTTTTATAAGTAGATCATCAAAACTCGTAATAACTCTCTTTTCATGGCATTAATGCCACAGCAAATCAGTACTCTGGCAGGAAACCAAAAGCCCAGTGACTTTGTTTGGGAAGTTATATTCACTATGGGCATTATTGCACTTGGCCTGTTTCTTTTTGCTTTACTCATTGGAAATATGCAGAATTTTCTCCAATCCCTTGGGCGGAGGTACAAAAGTCTCTCTCTCTCTCTCTCTCTCTCTCTCTCTCTCTCTCTCTCTCTCTCTCTCTCTCTCTCTCTTTGTGTGTGTGTGCGTGCGTGTGTGTGTGTATTGCATTTCACTAGACACCAAACCCATGCAATCTTTTTGAAAACCTCTTCTTTGCATCTTGAATGGTGAGTACTACATAAGACCATACTGTGTAGTTGACTTGGCGCCAAAACCAAAAGTCAGGCAGTCAACTCATCCAGTGGACGACACGTGTATGAATGAAAATTGCATGATTTTTCTGACCATCACATGTTGAACAATCTTGAATAGGTAATTTTTAATAGTATGAACTTTTTCTTTGGTTTTATTTTCTTTTTCATTTGGAACTCTACATTTACTACTTGCACTGATTTGTTTCTCAAGGAGGCTAGAAATGCAACTAAGGCGTCGTGATGTCGAACGGTGGATGAGCCATCGGCGGTTGCCAAACGACTTGAGAAGGTATCACATTTTTCTTCTATATATCAAAATTTGGGTTTCTAAAATTCATGGAAATTTTCTTTCTAAGGTTTCACTGTTGTATATTTTTCTAATAATTTAATCTACAAGGATTGTTTGGTTTGTCATGAATATCAATGTTAGAGATGTAAAACTTAAATATTTTGTTCTACTGTTTTTGGTTTTTTCTTCCATTTTGTCTATTATGTCATAGAACTTTGGTATTAACCAATTTTGAGGTCATGTAGCCAAGTGCGACAATTTGAAAGGTTTAGCTGGGCTGCCAATCGTGGTGTAAATGAAGAAACACTATTGGAGAATTTACCGGAGGATCTACAGAGAGAAATACGCCGCCATCTCTTTAAATTTCTCAAAAAGGTGAACGTTGGAACTTCTTGCTGCAGCTTTTATTATCCTCATAGAAACGAAAGAGATGTTATTCTAGAAGTTCCGTTATGTTCTCATGCACCTCATCGTACAGCCACATGTGCGTGGGGCATCTAGTCCTTGCATTAGTAGGCCCTAAGGTGTTGATGACCTTGCCTAAATATCATGCATTTCCATTCGTCATGTGTCCCCCACGTATGAAAACAACAAATGATCTAAAAGAAATTGTGAATGGTCCACATTCATTGTCCACATCCTGCACAATTGTTGAGTGGCTAGTTCATCTACATAGAGGGTTCAACTTGTTGCATGGGAGGATGCTGTATAGAGGTGCATGTGAAATTACCAAAACTTTGTTTTCTAATACTATAGTTCCATGTGGAAATTTACCGAACTACCTATAAAGAGTCATACACTGCTCTCTTTAAAAAATTTCAAGAAAGGGAACTTTAGAGCATGTTGTTGCAACATTTATTATTAAACTGGAACAATAGATCTATTGGTTTTACATAGTTTATCATTCTTGATGACTAGAATAGATGACTAGAATAACTAAATCTTTTTGCCTTCTGAATGTAGCCTGTCTTTATAAAAACAAGATGTTTCGGTGCATGGGCATATCAAGTGTCACACCATTGGGGTATGGAAACATATCGGGTATTGTGTGGGAAATATCCCGTGTATCGTGTAATGCCTCGCTGTTTTTGGGAAACATTGGGAAATTGGTCGAATTTTTCAATGAAACTTCACGTGATGTTAAAAAAGACGTCATTACACACTTAGAACTCAAAAGATGACCAAAAACAAGTACACATAATAAGTTTCCTTTGTATAGGATCCTAAACTATGCACTATTAGACAAAAGTGATACAAACACATTAAGATCAGTTAACGCTGATAAACACATAAATATCAAGACTAAATAACATCTGGTTGATTGATTAAAAAAAATGTTCTTAATTATTTTTTGATATTTTAATCAAAAGCAAATTTTTATCAAAAATTTCAAAAAGTTCTGCTAATCTGTAGATCAGCCTCCAACCACTTTAATGTGATTTTTACACACTCTAATTGTAAGTTAAATATGTGAAATGAGGGAAATTTAGGATTTTCTTTAATTTTTCCTATTTTCTCCAAAATTGGAGGTTGAAATCCATGATTGAGCATGCAAAATTATGGATTATAATTTTTGTTATACTGATTCAAAGTAATTTAAAATAGAAACAACTTTTAAAGTTTTTTTAAAAAAATACCAATTTCATTTCCGTCCACCCACTCTAAAATCTTGATTTCTGCTCCCAAATTCCCTTTTCCTTCCAATCAATCACTAAGTAGTGGTCAAAATCAGTTAGAAGGCTAATGAAAGAAAAAAATGACGGAAAAAAATGATTTTTTGGCGATTTGCGGATATTAAAAAAAAGAAGAAGAAGAAGAAGCAAGGGAGCTTGCAGTGGATCACATAAGGGTTGTTATTGATGAAAGTGTTGATGATATCAATGATACAAAGTATTTTTTAACTGAGATATTGACAATATATCATAATTTATCGATATCTCATCAATACATTGCGATATCTAAGGAACTATTGCGCGATATTGGGGATTTTCCTAATCACATGCATGAGTTTAAAGTTGCTGACATGTGAATAACGATACTATCAGTACTGAAATCACTATGCATATCACATCTGTCTTTTCTTGACATGTTTGATGGGCGTCCTACCTACACATCTTGCATCTCTAAACAACCAACAATATTTCTTGAGAAAGGAACAATTTAAACTTTGACCAGGTATACACTAGAAGTATGTTGTCATGGCAGCAATTTTTTCAATGTGGATTTTTTTTCGTCATCATGAATAATTTTCAACCTTCTCAACCATAAAAGACATGAAGTGGGGGAAAGGTTAGTTACCAAACCTTCTCAGCTATTGTTCCTATCACCATATCAGATTAACCTTGAACTTAGATGCTCGCAGTTGGGTGGGTGAAAAATGTCATAGGCGTGTAAGCTAATCTAGGTATTCGGCCATTTTTTGATCTACTTGTACATCTATATATATATATATATATATATATATATATATATATATATATATATAGAGAGAGAGAGAGAGAGAGAGAGAGAGAGGTCTGTACATAGTAGAATAGTAGAGAATTCTGTAACAGGCTAGATCATGGTAGAGTTGTGTAGGGATCTCCGGAAGGTTCTGAAGTTCTTTGTCAGGTTTTGCAGCAAGTTTGTTTGGAATTATTCAGAAGCTTTCTAGAGTGTTCTTGGCCATAGGATAGATGTCGCATGACACACTAGCTATTGAAGGTCCTAAGCCTTTATAAGGGAGTTGTCAATATATGGATGACTTGAGTTGTATTCTTTTCCCTGTAGAGCAATACAAAGCTGTCTCATTCACTCTCTTTAGTTCTCTTGCACTCTAACGAGTGTGGTGCATAGCATGCGAGTTGTGCACAAGTGGGTGGTAGGGTAGCTTGAGTAGCATTGGACATTGCACGAGTGCCACATGGGCAAATAAGCTGAGTTAGCAAGCCCATGACAAAAAGGTTGAATAAGAGGTGGACGTGGTGATCCCTAAGGTTAGAAGATAAGAAGCATCAATATAGAGGCTTGTAAGCTTTTAGAGATTTGGGTCTTGAATAGGATTCATTAGGGAAACATGCTTTACAAAAGCCAACCCAAATTGCTAGAACAAGGCCGTGATGATGATAATGATTAAACTTTATGTTAATTGTAGTACTCATGTTGCTAACAATAATATATGGTTGATCAAAAATATACATATATGTGAGTGTGGAATCCCATGTCACTCAAGGTATTCCATAACAATAATGGTGGACGTAACGGCCACCACCATTACAGTTATGATATAGTCGTAACGCGTAACTGCCGTTATGGCCCCCACAACGGCCTTTTCTTCCTTTAAAAAGAAAAAAAGAAAAAGAAAAAAAAAAGAAAACCTTGTTCGACCCCTTAAGGGACCATTACGGTCATTTTTTCTGTAACTATCCCATTACGGCTGTTACATAACCTTTTTTTAATACCATGATGTCACCACCATTCATATTTGAGTTCACGTCAGTAGATCGGTATATTAAGCAACCAAAATACTTTCCTTAACCTTTATTTGTTGGTATGCCTTGGTGTTGTAGAATTGTTAGATTGATGTCATATTCAACATTTCCATATCATTCTATTAGAATGTTAGATAAATATTAGCTTAGTCATTTACTACAATATGATAGGGCAGCCTAAACCCGATGGACCCAACCTGAAAACTCCAACCTCAACCTGATTTGGAATCAGGTTGGGTAAGGGTTGAGCAAATTCAATTAGGTTTAGGTAGGTGTGGACGTCATTCTTGTTGTCGCAGGTGCACGCACTTTGATGCACCTCGCAGTGTTGCAATTTTGGCTTGGTTTTGTTTGGGTATGGAGTGGACTCGAAATAGTGTGCTTGAAAAACTTGGAGTCACCACTAGCTGAGGGAGGCTTAGAATCTAATGTCGGCTAGACCTATAGAATCGCCTTGGGTTGGGGAATCGAAGAACCCCCAACTTAAGATAACTTCTGGATAAAGTCTGCGACAAGGGATTAAGATAACTTCTGGATAAAGTTTACGACCAGGAATTCAAGTTAAGGACCTCAGTGACAGTGAGGGAAGGGGCTAGGCACCCTCAACCGCTCGCGCTTACACACGGTCTGTACTTTACAGAACGTAGGGTTTTTTAGGGATTTCCAAGGTTCAAGGGAAGGCCTTATATAAATAAACTAGCCCAGTTATTGACAATGTCAGAAACCGGCTAGTGGGTCACTATTCCTACAAATTACCATTAAAGAGATCTCAATGTCTCAAGCTAGGGTAGGTTTGGAAAAGATAGTATCAACAAAGAAGAATAAAAATGCAAATGCGATGTATGAAGGATGCAATATATATATATATATATATATATATATATATATATATATATATATATATATATATAATGTATTATTACTCCACCTAAGTTACCAGCTAGGGAGATTGCGATGTCTCGACCTAAGGCAAACTTAAGGAGTCAGTAATTACTTAGTAAAGCTAAACAACTACCATATGCTAATGATTCAAAAAAGGAAAAAAATATAGTCGAGAAAACTTGTTTTTTGATGCACCGAGATCTGGAAAGACTGGTAAGGTGTAGAGCGTACAACCAAGGATCACTCAACTATGAGCAGGGGGGTGTATGAGAGGAGGGATATGCAAAATGTGAACAAAAAAATAAGGGTGGAAGGCTAAAATCACCACCAATGCATTTGGAGATGTGGGAGAAGGAAATGAGAGCTACGGCACTCCTCTTAAAGGAGTTGACCGTAGATCTCAGATCCCGATTCTACTCTACTGATCTTAGACGAAACGGATGGCTTGGATGCATGCGAGTGCTGACATGGATGGTTAAGAATAATAGGTTAGATGTTGGGGAAACTACGGTGGACAGTGAGGATGGAGGTTGAACTCCCAAGTGTAGCAATGGGTTACTTGAGGTTGCTAGGCTATGGGGATTGAGTGTTGAGTGTTAGGGGGTTCTCTCCCAGTCTCCACATATTGAAGCATATAGAAATGAGAGGAGCGGACCTTTATTTATAGAGGTTGGCCTTGGTAATTTGGTATATTCTTACAACTTGGAGGGCAAACAGTGCCACATGGCATGATATGAACAGTTGGGGGACACATGACATCATAGACCCACTTTGATAAGTGGTAAAACAGGTAATTTCACCCTTCAGGTAGGTAAAATGGTTGTTTTACCCTAGGGCTGAGATCTTATTGTCGCCCAGCCGCTGGTTTTCTGAAACCGCTATTTGAGGAGATCTTGGGAGAGATCCTAGGTTTGTCCAGATTTGCAAAGATTCAAGCGGCAATGTCATTCCTGCCCGTTCATGGTTTTTGCACTTTTGGTCATGACGGGTCTTGGGTCCCCTATTCACCGTATGGGTTTGGCTATGTGGGCTTGGCGGGCAGCCTTGACACCACCAGCGTCTGTTTTGTAAATCCATGATGGTCCATTATCCATGTAAATGGCCCCGGGGGCGGCATGGGTCACCTCAACAATGGTTTGTACTCTGAATTGCACATGAAACTTACCAACCCTATTGGGCACATTGGGCCTTATTATGGTTTATGGGTTGGATAGCTTACATTCCTAGGGGTTTCCAAGCTCACAAGTTATCTTACATGATCCAAGATAGGGTGCATCATGCTGGGATGGGATGTCTATTGTAGGGTTGGGAATAATCACATGTATTTGAGTTGGGTTGGCTCGAATGGAGCTGGGTTGGGCTGGTTTAAGGTTTGAGCATAGAAGATTTTGTGTTGGGCAACTCTGGTTGGAACACGCATTGGGTCAGATTGCAGGTTGGGTTGGGCTCGTGTTCACCCTCAACCTGACCTAACCTGCCTGAGTTGCACCCCTATAATATGATGGCTTGAAACATTGCAATGTCATCTATGAAAATACAATAATGCTAATTATAAAATAATATGATTTACTGATGCATCATTGATGTCACGTATCATGAAAACTGCCCCTTATCACCCCATAACGTGTTACCACTCACATGGATGCCATACTGCGTGGTCATAGTTTCAACAGCCTGGTAGTGACGTGGTAGCTGGGTGGTAGAGGATGTTGATGTCAGGTGGGCAGCCAGTCGATAAATAAGTGATCATGAGACTTGCCATTTTGAATATTGCAAATCCTAAATAGTGTTATTATGCATCGCTCAAATAACTTCACTGAATAATAACCTCATTTTTTAGCCATAGCATTTAAAGTTCCACACTGACATTTTTCACCTTTAGGCCTGTTGTGGTTCAGCAATGATTGTTGATCCATGGATCCAATCCAGCAGTTTTGGGTTTACAAATTATGAACCGTCTTCTTGATCAATACTTGTACAATTCCTTCAAACTACCACTCATCACCACAATGGCATTTCATCTGGAACATAGTTCTACAAACTTATGACTTTCAAGTATATTGTGTTTTCACTGTGGATTTAAGCAGTGGGTTTTGGGTGTGACTCACCTGGAGACCAAAATGGTGCAACTCACCCCAACTCGGTCTCACATGGTCCCATATTAGCATGGTGACTCGTTTCATTTCGGACAGAAACCGATACGAATTGGACATTTACCAAGTTGTATCAGATGATTTTTCAAAGCATGGTTCAGGTGGCTCCTGTGATTAAGCCTTGGAATGAATTTGATGTCAAATGATGTGTTGGACATCACCTCATGAATTTTCCTAATTTAGTTCCTTAGCAAAAAGGCCCAAACTCACATTGTATGACAAGCCCTGCTAAATGAGATCACAAATAAATGTAAATCCAATACACAGCATATCATATTTACCTGTATGTGGGTGCTTCCAACTCACTACTGTCTTTGATGTTTATGCCTACATTTATCTTTTCTGCTCATTGTTTGTGAGGTATTCAGGAGTGATAGTTCATGTGCATGGTGCACAATATCCTAGCAAGCTCGTATCCCTAAGCCATGAATGCGGAAACAAATCAAGTTAAATGGGATCGGATATGTTCTTGCACAACTCATGCATAACAAAATCTAAATCTGCAGCTGTTTGGTGGCATTTTCCAATCCCTCCTACTTGTTCAAAGAACCTAAAACCATATTGATTCGCAGGTGCATATTTTCAGAGCAATGGACGCTCCTATCTTGGATGCTATCGGTGAAAGATTGAAGCAAAAAGTGTATATAGAAGAAAGCAAAATACTATATCAAGAAGGTCCAATTGACAAGATGGTTTTCATCGTCCGGGGAGAAATGGAAAGCATTGGAGGAGATGGAAATCCAACCCTCTTGTCACAAGGCGATGTTTGCGGGGAGGAGCTACTCAGATGGTGTCTTGAGCATTCTTCAATGGGTAAAAGTACGAGCTCAATGCCCATCTTGTTCATTCTTTTATTGCACAATTTAAGGTAGAGTAGATCTTTAAATTTAAACCCAATACTAACTCCAATGGCTCCAAATCAGTGGTTGGTTAGTTTTGACTTGGTAAGCATGTGTGATTCATTAATTAACATATGAGGTATTATATGATGCTTGCTCGAACGAAACTGCAATACTTTATGTGGAATTTCAATGACCGTGCTATGCGTTGGATATGGAGATCTGAATAACTATAGGGCGTACCTTGTTGGGACGCCATTGTTGCTATAGGTCGGATGCTGGAGTCTTCCTCTCCTTACACCCTTAGAGAAGCTTTGATGGGATTGCTACTTTTGATGGTGCTGGATTGGGGACCCAGCCCTGTTAATATAGGTTTAGAGGGCTGAGGAGTTTGAAACCCATCAAAACTCCTGTCCCCAAGGCTCCACATGAATTGGGGACCCACCCCTTACACGAATTTTTGGATGTATCACAACTTAGTGGGGCCCACTGGTACACCCGATCACATTATCCAAACCTTAGGACAATCCAGACCGTTGATCAGTAAGGCCCACCTTATAGAATTCTTATAGTATTATATGATGCTCGCTCGAACGAAACTGCAATATTTTGTTCAACCCAACATTGGTACATCTAGGACCCACCTTCAGTAAATTAACCGATTGACCAATGGACCCGTTCATAGCATGGACTATCCGAAATCTGTTCTACGGATTATCCTAGACATCTGATGGAAATGGACAATTACCACAAAGGTCCATTTTGTTGAGGGCATGATCCAAGGGTTAGGATTGCCCAAACGGGGAAGGTTTTTGAGGTATATCATATCATGGGGTCCACCATATGAATGATTTGGATAACCATCGGACCCATTGGTGCAGTTCACTTAGCAAAGTGCTCAAACGAGTATTTTATATTTCCTCTAAATGTATGGCCTCCTTGCATGTAACCAATTTCTTGTTCATTTTGGTTGGTGGAAACTAGATAACCAAACATAGAAATCTTTGTTAACTAGGATCTTGCTAAGATAATTAGAGCATGGTATTAAATAGTGGTTTGAGTGTGTGGCTCGCTTTGAGACTGAAACCATACCAACTTTCCTCAACTCATGGTTTTGGTTTGTCTGTCCTATTTTCGGTTTGGTGACTTGCTTCATTGGCCATCTAAACTGAGACAACTCAGCTGAGTTGACTCTGTTTCAGATGATATTTAGAACCATGAATTGGAGAGATTTAGCTGTCTTCATATTTTATTGCTTTGTCAGCTTGTGCCCATAAATTGCTTTTCTAACTATGAATTGATCAATCAAGTTCTTGCTGTTTCGAGGTTGAAAATTATTTATTTATTTATTTATTTATTTTTATTTTTATTTTAATTTTTGCAGATGGAAAGAAAATCGGGTCATCAGGACAGCGGTTATTGTCTGACAGGACTGTGAAATGTTTAAAAAATGTGGAAGCCTTTGTCCTGCGAGCCCATGATCTGGAAGAAGTCACCACCACTTTTGAACAGTTCTTACGGAGCCCACGTGTTCAAGGGGCCATAAGGTTATACATAACCTCATCTAATAGATTTTTTGGATAGCACTAGAAAATCACACAGCCAATGGTGGACCATGGTCACGAGGATTGTTTTTCAGCCATGATGGACTTGAAAGACCAATTACAGCCTTACAGGATTTAGGCCTGCATCCTCAAGCAATTTGCACCATGTGTTTTAGGTTTCTCAACTCCTACAAGGTATTAAAATTTGCTAATGTGCGGGACCCATGTGGGACTCTGTACGTGAGCTGTGGTTCAGGGGATCCAAACCATTTATCTGATAGGCCATGGTTGGGGGATGCCTCAGAAGTTATTTAGATAGGAAGATTCTAATCCATTGATTAATATCCTACAAACAGGTATTTGAGGAGAAAAATATATCAGTGTCCACATTTAGAGTATGGTCCAAGGATCAAAGGGTAAGGATCTTCCACTATTGGAGATCTTTGTTTGGGCCCATCATATCAGTAGTTTGGATCACAAAGCCATTGTCCCCAAGTGCAACAGGTCTTGTGTGTAAGAAAAATGTACTTTTGAGACCTTACATTTCCTCATTGAAACAGTTCAGGTGGGCCACCTTTAAGTATGCAGTTGACTTGATGGGCCAATGTCCCCCATCAGATAATCCTAGCCATCCAATGAAATTTGACAATTACAACCAACGATCCACAGTTAACAGGAGCCAATCAGGCAATTAGGATCATCAACCATGTGGCCCAACATATGAAGAATCTGTTACGAATGTTATGCATCTTTTGCAGGTATGAATCTCCGTATTGGAGAACAAATGCAGCAATTTGCATTCAAGTAGCATGGAGGTACAGGAAGAAGCGTTTGAGTGGGGGGAGCAAGCAGGAAATCTCAACCTCATAATCCCACCAGGTAACTTGTGTATGTAAAATATCTATTTTCCATGAAAAAATGTATGTAATTGTATTATTGATCTCAATGATTGGCCCCTTTATAATGGGTCCACATATCTGTAATAAATATGGGATGTTTATCAAATCCTACGCAGCCGTATCTAAGTGTTTTCATTCATCTTAAGGTTATTTTACCACAGAAACATCAATGTAGATCGACAGTTGCATGTTGTGATTGAAACAAATGTTATTTTTCTATTCAGCCCAGTAGAGGTGGGACCCGACTATCAGTAACCCACACTTGATCTGGTGGTTCCCATCATATATTGGATGTGCTTTTTTATCTCCCCTTATTAGATGACTGCAGCCATCTTGACGAAAATTATGACTAATGCTCCACATTTAGAAGCACAGTTCTAAAACTCAGCACCCCTGACTCCAAACTCAACCGAGCCAACTCATGTTGATGAGATTTCGAGCCGAGTCACCTCGAAAGTCGATTGGGAAAGTGACTTGGTCTTGATTTGGTGTGACTCGTTGAGTCGACTCAATGAACTTCAGGTAGCTCCAACGGAATCACTCACTTGAAAAGCGTTTTTTTAGTTAACAGTACAAGAGAGGGTTGTACTAAGTTTCGAAGCTATTTGTTTTTATCTTATTTTATTTTTTATTTTATTTTTTATCTTTTATCCTTGTGCAACTACATAAAATATTTATAAGAATTTTTAGATTAATTACATATCAAGTCGAGTCATGGAAAGACTTGTCCAAGTCTAACCTGACCCAGCTGAACACCGAGTCGAGTCAAGTTGTCGAGTTTTTTACTATGCTTAACAGAGCTTGATCAGACGTTTTGGGTCATCCAATCATCCTATGGCGGAGATTTTTGGGGCATCCTCCATCCGCAATGGGGCCCATTATGTGGACGGTTTAGATTACCAGAAAGTGGCCGCTGCAAATGCAGTTTCTTCAACTCATTATGTGGACGGTTTAGATCACCGAAAAGTGGCCATCGTAGGTGCAGTTTCTTGAGCTGAGCAAATGCTCAGTCAAAGATGGAATATCACTCTTGTAGACTTTGGGGAATACATGGTACACGACCTGCATCTTTGCAGAGTGTCTTGCGTTTTTAGTTCTGAAAAGTGGGGCCCATGGTTGGGTAATCCAGTCCATTGGTCTGCTGTGCCTGACCATGGATATTGTATCCTCAGATATCTGTTTGATAGGAAATCTTACTCTTTTAGATTTGTCGTCCATGGATGGATGGTTAAAAAGAGAGATATAACAGCGGTCCACATTCAACTCAAAAACATCCTAATATTGGTCAAATCTAGAGATTTTTGGACATCTGACTGTTGATTCAGACCGTTGGTTGTCATGATTACTTAATGAATAATCAACTCATAGTGCATAGTCTCGCGGACCGGTAGACGCAACCAAGAGCCATAATATACATTTGTCACATAGCTAACGTCCGAAGTGATTTCAGGATGATAGACTGATGATCCCAAATAATCTCATACTGATTGAGGACCATAGCCCATGAATACGTGCATTTGGATTATATTTACACATCTACAATCCTGAACATATGAATATTATACCTGTTCGTATGTCGCATCCGTATTATCATAGCCAAAACCATATTTGTAATAAAAATCATAACTCCGACGTCATTCCCTCACAAAGGACCATATTTATACATGTTTGCCACACCTGGGATTGTAACTAAGCTCTCGTGCGACAATGTGGGTAATGCTATTTTTCTAATGAGGCAAGCTTTGGGCTCGTTACACCATTTTTCATCTGAGACATAGTAGTGGACTCGGCCAGTCAGTATGTCAATGAGGATTGCATTTGTTTTCCCTACTTGACCATCAACAGCGGGGTCACCATCTCCAACTAATACCCTAAACCAGTCCAAACAGTAGTTAGGCTCGTTACAACTCTACTATTCCCAATCTCGACAGTAGATGGTCTTGGATGCTCATGAAATCAAATCTATTGAGCAAGTCATAATGTAAACTGTGTATGATATACTACTATGCAACTTACATCAAGTGCACCATAGTTCTTGGACCCTTATCTCCTAGCCCATGGTTCATGGAAAGTCCATCCGGACCCTTCATCTCACCCAACCACGAGTATGAACTTAGCATTAATACACATAAGGAATGAACCTTAACATAGGTATAACTAAGGTTCAATAATACCGATCCCTACGCCATGCATATATCTTATGCTACCTACATCATGCATATATCTCATGCCATCTACATCACATATACATTTCATGTTATATACATCACATACACATCACATGCCAATATGAGCTTATTACATTATTGCTAATGGACAAAATAAACAATAAAATCACACTCATCATCATCATCATAACCACACATCATTAGTATCTCATCATGTGGCTAACGATACGGCCACTTCAAATGGCAAGCGTGGTCCAAAATTTAGCATTTACATGCCTACTTGAATGGGTCAATTTAACGGTTGACCTCTTGCATCCCGTGATAGGGTTCACATCGGCAGTTCCATTAAAACTCCGGACTCGGCTCATGCAAAAGCCCAATACTCTCATAAAAAAAGGCACGCAGTTATGGCCATGTAAGTACAATCACATACATGAATGTGACCTCATTGCCCAAGCATAATAATCAAGGTGGGACCTACGGTCAAACAAACTGTTGTAATGATGCTCAATCTATTGGTAGAGTAGAGATTTCGATTCAATCTACAAAGTGTTGATTCGATCAAACTACTTGTGAAAATTCATGTTTGCTCATTGGATGTTTTTGGACGTTGTTGATTCATTTGACAACTGTACCAATTTGATCGATGATTTGTCGAGTCTTGTTTATTTGATCGGCATTTGCACATTTTCTTCGTTAAGTGCAGGTTTTGTTTCTAATTGCATATGGAAGTGTATGATACATTTTGAATTTGCAAGTTGTTCCATTTCTTGTTACTTTCTAATTATAATGAATTATTTGTTACGTGATTTTCTTACGCAAGTGTTTTTCACACAAAATTCTTGTGTTTTTTATGGTTACTTGAATTTTTTTCTCTATTTCATTGTTTCATTTTGTTTGGGTTGCTTCTGTATCCAACAAGTCATGTTAGGATTTGCTACGTTCCCAACAAATTTGATATTTAATAATTCAATTAAAAATTAATTAAACTATAAAATATGTAGCCTTAATCAGTGTACTTGGGTTTGTTTTGTTGGTAAATGCTTCTAGTCAGCTCATGTAAATTCGTATCACAACGCTTGCACTTTTTTAAAATATATATATATAAACACACTTCACTTTAGTTGTGAAAGGCAACACGTCAGCTATTGAGCCATGCAACGTGAACCCTTTTAAATTAGAAGTTTGTTGACCGGGTTCAACTTAACTGAGTCGCTATTTCCAATGTCACCTAGTTTTAAAGCTATGAATTGTGGCCCATATAAATTAATAAAACAAAAAACAAAAAGAAGAAGAAGAAAGGGCAGAAGTCTATTAATCCAAGGGCCAATATCCACCAATAGTCCACATCCAACATCCACAACTTGTTATCGCATGCGTAGAAAAGAAGTTACAACTCAAGATTGTTCTCTCTAATCAGCAGCCTTTAATCATTTGGTTAATGGCCTTGGTTCAAAAAATACATGTATATTTAGTCTTGTTTGGTAGTCTGTAATTGGAATGCATTAAAATTCAGCGTATAATTATTGAAATTTTTAGTTGTGTTCGGCAGCGTGCAATTAGAATCAGTGAAATCCAAAAATTGTATTAGACTATATAATTGAAATTCACCTGCTGATTTTTTATGTTTTTCACTAATAGCCCTTGGTAAGATGGCAAGGATTGCCTAGTCGGTGTTGATTTTTAATCCATGGTCGTCCATGGCTTAGTCCACTAGATAAACTATCCCAACCCATACACACTCCTATCACCCTAGAAAGGGATCTCTATCATATTCCAACTCTGATAGTTCAAACATCAATTGAAAACTGCTAAAGATTACATGGCTAGGATCTTCTGATGAGAAAATCTTTAGAGTATGATCCATGTGTAGTGGTCCACTATATCAACAATATGAGAAGACGTTGTGGGCCCCACTTCTAGAAAATGAAAGCCGATGATTCTATTTCTTTATTTTTTACTATGCTTCAAATCCCCAACTAAATGACAGACCAACTGTCCCACCATATGAGCACCCTTGGGACATCAGTTGAGTCGAAATCAATGTAGATGGGCCCCACCTCCTCAGCATGTGCCAAATAACTTTGATCACACGATTATAACCAATGGATTAGTGATTTCGGAAATGGATTATCCATTTTGAATATGCTAGAGAGATATGAGCATTAATGTGGACTGTCCATCATGTGGGGCGTAGCTTTTATTGACCTCCCTCTCAAATCACTTTGCTTATATGATCTTACCCATCATTTTAATGGTTTGAGATATGCAGGATCCATATTGAATATATTAGAATGGTGTAAGCATTGATGTGGGCTCTCCATTATATGGGGGCCCTACTTTGATTGCTTATCTGTTTCATATCACTTTGATTGGATGATCCTAATCCATGAATTAGTGAATTGGATCAAGTGGACCACATCATAGGAAATAATGGTCATTGAACACCCACCATTAAAAATTTTCTAAGCCCACTGAAATGTTTATTCGGCATTCCAGTTATTACTAAGGGCCTATTTGAGATTGTGGATTTGGAAACCCTCGATTTGAAACCGCATATTATGTTTGGCACCCTATGTTGGAATCAACTTTAGTTCAAAAGTAGCTATACATGGTATATTCATGCGGGTTTGAATTTAATTACTAAATCGATTTTAATGTATCTAATTAGTGAATGTAATGTTTGATACAATAGTTATAATAAGCCCATTGAAAAATTTTCTTTGGCCGAAAATGATGAAATTCCAAGTCTTGGATGGGCTACAAGCACAAGATCATGTCCGCATGACTAACCAATGATATTTAACTGTTGATTTACGGACGATGTTTGGACAATGATGATCATCATATCAAAGTCATTATAATGATGCAATTGATAATCTAATTGTTTTAGGATATCATTAGTGGGTCATGTGCTCAATAGATTAAGTCTAGTGACACATATGTTACACATCAACTCTTGAAAGGATTTTCCCTCTTTGAGGGGATTTGAAACCACTGGTTACTCTATAGTGTCAAACAACCCGAGGATTTAAAATCTCCTCAAAATCCCCCCAAATCCATGGTGCCAAACGAGGTATTGACTATTACCCCAATCCAAGACAGGCTAGAGATGGAGAGGTATTGACTATTACCCCAACCCAAGACAGGCTAGAGATGGATAGTCCTGTCAAGTTATGTGAGTTGACTATGTTATATGTGCTTTACCTAAGCCGTCCCTTCATTTTGAAAGATCATTTTAGGACATGAGCTCGAAAAGGTGATATATTGAAGTCTCAAGTGGACCACACCACAGGAAGTAACAGTGACAATGACCCCTACCATTGAAACCTTCTTAGGCCTTACCATGATTTTTATTTACCATTCAACTTGTTCATTAGGTCACATAGAAATGGATAAATGGAAAAACAAATATCAGCTTAATTCAAAACTTCTGAGTCCCCCGAAGGTTTTTAGCAGCATGCATTCAATCCTCACTTTGCCTATGGTGTGGCCCACTTGAGCGTTCGATCTACTTTACTTTTGGCTCATCACTTAAAAAGATTTGTCAAAATAAACGCTCACCTTAGATAAAATACATACATCACTATGGCCCCATAAAGCCCCTGTCCGGAAAGTCTGCTTCCAGCTACTATATGAAGGGAAAACACAAATACCAACTTGATGCATAACTTTGGGGCCCACAAACAGTCTTTAATATTTATTCACCAAGGTTTCCTGGGTCATTTTTGTGCTCATGCTATTTAATGAGCCGGGAGAAGGGATGGACGACCTAGGCATGCAAGATGCATGTTGCTCAGTATTCTGTAAGGCCCACTCTGATGTATCTGTTTTTATCCAAATCAACTATCCAATTTTCCAGATCATTTTAGGGCATGATCCCAAAATTCAAGCATATCCAAAGTTCAAGTGGATCACACAACATAAATAATAAGGATGATGATGTCTAGCATTAAAACCTTCTTAAGGTCCACAATAATGTTTATTTGTTATTATTATTATTATTATTATTTTACACACACCTCCCTTGCACTTACTCACACCACAATGGCGCTGAACCCTTGACCTTAGTATTGAAACTCTTGGTAGTCCGCCACTAACCCATTAGTAAGGATCATGTTTGTTTATTTGTTACCTAGCTTATTATAAAGTGATGGAAAAACACAAATCTCGGCTTGTTCCAAAACTTCTTGAGGCCACCATGTTTGTTTATCAGATACCTAGCTTATTATAAGTGATGGTAAAACACAAATCTCGGCTTGTTCCAAAACTTCGGTGGGCCTCAAGAAGTTTCCAATGGTAGGCATCGAATCCCATTATTTGATTGGGATTGAATAGTTTGAGAATGATGAAGGTAACGTTCTTATAAAGAGACGGATGGTTGTTAGGGTAACAAAGTAGCAGATGGGCTCACCTTGATGCACGTGTCATAAATCCATACGTACATAAGTTTTTCCAGCTCATTTTAAGCATATTACTCAAAATGAAGTAGATCCAAATTTTTAGCGGACCACATAGTATAGATTGATTGCCTACCATTAAAAATGTTTTGGTGGCCACAAAAGTTTTAGATCAAGCTAACATTTGTGTTTTTTCTTTATCAGGGCTATTTGATTTTATCAATAGATAGGATGGCAAAAAAACATTACAGTGAGCCCTACTAATTTTTTAATTATAGGATGTTAATGTGGTGTGATCCACTTGAGATATGGAGATACTTTAATTTTGTGACCATAAATTAAATTAATCTGAAAAAACTGATGAACAGCTTAGATATAAAACATAGGTAAATGTGGGGCACACGAAAAGGGAAGCACTTGCTAATGTGTTATTGGGGTAACACCGCCTTAGTTCGGGTAACACCCTACCCTTATCATGGGCCCTACTGTGACTAGAGTTGGGCATTGAGTCGAGTCGGACTGAGTTAGGACTGACTTGACTCGATCTAGTTTTGAAATAGGCCTGACCCAAACTCGATCCAACTCGATACTGAGTCCAGCATGCCTGACTCGATTCGAGTTCAGTTTGGCCTGAACCGATTCGGACCGATTACGATCTGATCAGAAGTACCGACTTGAGTATAATTGGCACTGAGTCGGATTGAGGGAGGGAGGGAGGGAGTGGAGAGGAGAGAGAAGAGGAGGAGGAGGAGGAGAGTGATGGTGGTGGGTGGTTGCTGGACTTGGAAGAGAATGAGGATGAGGGAGGGAGAAAGAGGTTGGCATTGGGTTGGGATTGGGTTAGAGAGTCGGGTCAAGTCGAGTTTCGGATCGATTCGAGTCTACTAAATCGAGTTTCAGGTCGAGTTAGGTCGAGTTACTGAGTAACTCGAACTCGATTCAGTTTGAGTTTGGATTGGGCAAAGCTTACGCGGTTTGGACCGACTTACCCATTCAATTTGGGTCAAGTCGTATTTGACTGAGCCAGGTCATCCCGTGCCTACCTCTAATTGCTATTATGTGATCTATATCCATGCTGTCATTCCGTTTTTCCGGCCCATCAAAGGATGAGAAAAATCTAAAGTGAACTGCACCACAACAAATAATGGCTATTGGGCATTCACCGCTAAAAACTTCCAAGGGCCCACCATAGGTAGATTCTTAACATTTGCTTGCCATCTAAACCTCTTGATAAGGTTAACCACACCTGAATGAAGGAAAAAAATACAAATATCATCTTAATCCAAAACTTTGGTGGCTTATGTTCTTAATGGTCATTCACAACTTTTTCTAGTTGTATGGTCCACTGGTGATTTTGATATGCATAAGTTTTATGATGACGTCCTAAAAGAAGATGAAAAAGTTTATGGACGGCTTGGATATACAAATAAATAAATAAATCATCAAGGTTAGCTCCACAACGTAAAGCTAACGGGCCTGTTTGGCCGGGCAGATCCCATGGTATTACGAGGGATGGGATCAATTTTAAGGTAATGATGGTGGTGTCAGTGGATTGTCTCAAGATCCATGGAATTGTTATATCCCGGGACAAGTTCACCGGGTCTGTTTGGCACGCCCCGCGTATCCCGGGATTTTACCTTCCAATCCATCCAGCCAAGGGGCGGGATCAATTTTAAGGTAATGATGGTGATGTCAGTGGATTGTCTTAAGACCCATGGGATTGCTTACATCCCTGTGACAATTCACCGGATCTGTTTGGCTGGTCATGCTATCCCAGGATATTGCAGATCCCATCCCTCCTAATACCGTGGGATCTGCCGGGCCAAACAGGCCCTAAGGGGTTAGCCGGGTATCACAGAATCCGCGCCGTACAAGAAAATCGAGTCAACGCGAGTAATGCTAATATCAGACTGCAAAGCTTCGAGCTAATAACAGACGCCCCAACATCAAACGAAAATAGAAACGCACCACACTTGTAAAATTGAACACGTACAAGGAATCCATAACGTCCATTGGCTTGATCCGTAATAGATTTTTCTAAATAAAGAAAATATAACAGGCTCATCAATCATATGGCCCATTCTTTACAGAAATGATAACAATTGATATAATTCCAACATGGTAAGTAATATTAACATGTTTTTCTTGAAAAAATAAATAAATCTTAAGTTTTCATATGATGAACGTCCCAGATCCCATGTAGATCTCCCACATGTTAACGTTACGTGCGTTTCTCTTTCGCGCTTGATGATCCGGCGTCTCATTCGTCTAGCCGAACGGAGATAAGAGTGAAACATGGGACGCAGATTGCGTACTACCCTGCCCGTCCCTAGCTCGGAACGGGCAGTTCTGTGGGCAGGTCCACTGTGATGTATCTGTACATCGAAACCGTCTATCCCTTTTCTCGGATTATTTTAAGCACAACGATCAAGTGGACCACACCAATTAATAAGCCTGCTTGCATTAAAATGCGCAAAGCATGTCAGTTGCATTAAATGCAAGAGTCATCTGTGGTGTGGTCCATTTGACTGTTAGATCTACCTCATTTTTGTTTTGATACTTTAAAATAATTTGAGAAAAGGGATAGACAGTTTAGATGTAAAGATACATTACAGTGGACCCGCCCACAGAACTGCCCGTTCCGAGCTAGGGAGGGGCGGGGTAGTACGCAATCCGCGTCCTGAAATATGTGGGCCCTCTTTCCTTTAACCGCCCCTCGAGACGAAGGGACGTGGTTTCGCTAGTGACGCTGCGACTAGCCACCTGGCTAGTGGTCGGTGCTACGTGGGCCCATCATGATATATGTTTTTTATCCACACCGTCCATCCATTTTTACACGTCATTTTAATGATGTACCTTATAAATGAGGCAGATCAAAATCTCGGGTGGACCTCACCATGGGAAAATAGTAGTGATTGAAGGTCTACTATTAAAAACCTCCTGGAGCCCACCGTAATGTTTATTTGACATCCAACCTTTAGATTAAGTCATGAAAATATGGATGAAGGCAAAAACCAAATATCAGATTGATCCAAAACTTTTGTAGCCCCGGGAAGTTATTAACGGTGAGAGTTCAATTAACACTGTCTGGCCCACTTGAGATTTTGATCTACTTCAGTTTTGATTTAATACCATAAAATTATCTATAAAAATGGATGGACGGAATGGATGAGAGACATACATCGTGTTGGGTCCACATAACACACCGACTGCCAGGGGAGTCGCCAATCCATTTCCCGGCGCGGATTAGGTACTTCCCCTGCCTCCTCCTGTTCCTAGCTCGGGACAGGCAGAGGCTATAAGAGCAAGTGAGGGTACACCATGATGTTTTAATTTTATCCACGTCATCCGTTTATTTTTTTTATATCATTTTAAATTATTAAAACAAAAAACATGTAATTTGTTTTTTCAAATCACCGAGTGTATATAGCCTTATCAACAGGTTGGATGGTAAATAAAAATCACGGTGGACCCTAAGAAGGTTTCAAAAGTGGGCATCTTTAGGGCCTGTTTGGCCGGGCGGATTGGAAGGTATTGAAAGGGAGTAGAAGGTAAATCCTGGGATTGGCCAGGCGTGCCAAACAGACTCGAGATTCTGATTCCGAGATATAGCAATCCACTGACATCCCTATCATTACCTTCAAAATTTATCCAATCCACCCTAATCCCATTCAATTTTGCCTTGGATGTGTTTGGTTTGACGGATTGGAAGGGATTGGACGGGCGTGCCAAACAGACTCGGTGATCTAATCTCGGATATAGCAATCCCATGGATCTTGCACCAATCCACTGACATAGCCATCATTACCTTGAAAGTGATGCCATCCACCCTAATACCATTCAATCCCTTCCAATCTGCCCGGCCAAACACGCTTTTAGCACCACTGCTTCCTGTGGTGTGGTGTAATTAAGCATTGGATCTATCTTATTTTTTATTCAATACTCTAAAATAATATGAAAAAAATAGGTGGACAGTTTGGATAAAATTAAAACATCACGGTGGACCCTCAGTGGACCTCAGAGTCGCTGGCTGTCCCGAGCTTCGAACAGGCAGGGGAAGTACCTAATCCGTGCCTGGGCGCGGATTAGGTACTTCTCCCACATGTTCGGAGCTCGGGACAGGCGAAAGCTCTAAGGGCAACTGAGGGTCCACCGTGATGTTTTCATTTTATCCACACTGTCTATCCATTTTTTCATATCATTTTAAATTATTAAAATAAAAATGGAGAAGATCAAAGGCTTAAATGGACCACAAGGTGGGGATTAGATTCCTACCGTTGAAAAATTATTGGGGACCACAGAAGTTTTGGATCAAGATGATATTTTCTTTTTCAATTCACCTAAGTGCATATGACCGTATCAATAGGCTGGATGAAAAATAAAAATCATGGTGGACCCTAAGAAGGTTTCAACGGTGGGCATCCTTAGCATCGCTGCTTCTTGTGATTGTAATGTCCTAGATTTTCACTGTTTTGAATTTTTAAAAATTCTTAAAAAAAATTTTGTGTAATTAACTTATATTATCACTTACTAGCCATTGGCACACAATGTTAGTTTATACATGGGTGATACTAGTAAAAAACCGTACAAGTCCGATTAATCAACCGTGGGAAGTCAACTAATTCGCTCGATCACTTAAACACAGAATTTAGCCACGTTATTTGCTCACATAGAGCCTAAATCTAACCGACCTACCATTGATTAATTAAGACAATCGTAACTAAATTAAAAGCTCTACTCGAAGCGGAGTTAGATAAGGCCCAGATCTTTACTAATAGACCAAATTAACCCCATTACTCTTTTAGCTTAAAACCGATGGTTTCGAGTAATCATGAATCCACTTTCACTAGTTATAAATAGGCCACACTATGAACATAATTAATTTAAACCCTAATCATTATCCACGAGAAATCTCAATACCTAATTCATTCAAAAAATACCCCGATTTTTCGAACAAGCTCTAAACCGCTCGTTAGTGGACTACTAGTTTCAAAACTATAGAATAATGTCTATCTCACTAGGTTTGACGTCTATCGCTGGTGGTGAACTAAAAAAGTGCCTAGAACGGCTCAACTTAGGCCAAAAGTTAAATTCTTGTAACGCGCGAATCCCCTAGGCCGAAATCTGAAACTTAAGTAAAATAGACTTTTCGCTCTTTCGTGAAGTTATGAATTTCGGACCGTCAATCCCCAACCGAAATTAGAGTACTGATTAATAATATTTCTCTGCTCGTATCCGTATAGTCGCGGCCCCGATCGACCATCGGTGACTATTAAACAAACTTCTAATCATATCCATTGATTGACACATCCAAATGGAGGGTCAATCATATCCATACGTATATCATCATTTGGGCTAACTATCCTACGGTGTATATTAACTTTTATACCCCGTAATAGCCGTAAAGGTTAGAAAACCCTCCTATAGGGCTAGTATAGTAAAAACTCAACCATTAGGGCCATTTACACCAAATCTGGCACTATATAAGGGCTTCATTTGGGCACCCCCTCTTCCCATACGAATTCGTATTTTCAAAGGAAAGAAAGAGAGAAAGAGGAAGAGAAAGTAGAAGAGAAGAAGAGAGAGTAGGGTGAGGGAGTCTTTAGTGCTTCCCTTCATCGGTTTCCTTTAATCAAAGCCCTAGCATCGATCATTTTCCTCCGCTAAATTCGTTTCATTCTCAATTGGAAGGTAAGAAACAAAATCTACTTCTCAACCTAGGTTTTTTTAAAATGAATTACATAAATCTTATCTAATTACTTTTAAATTGGTATAGGAATTACTTTCTCCAATTTTCTAACCCAAGGAGCGCCATGAGTTGGGCGAAACATCACAAGGTGCGGACCATTATCCCTAGGTGGCCAAGTACCAATTTTATGATAAATTTAATGATTTTGAATGCTAGAGTGATGTGCATGAGTGATTTGGAAAAAACTATAACGTCTCGAAAAAATCCGTACAAAGACTCGAGTTCCACCTCAAGCAGAAATCAAATAGGACCAAATCCTTTTAAAATTAGACGAGAATTAGCTAAATGTTAAACTAAATTACCTGTGAAATTAGCACTAATCACTTTAAATACGATCTGCAAGATCCAAAACTTGTAGAATCGTTAACGCTACATTACCCTAAAATCTAAGATCTATCTCCAAACCCAATTGCTCTTGAGAGTATCATGAAACTCCATATCGGACCTGAACCGCACGTCAAAATTCTAATTTTCATGAAACTATACGGTTGTGACCGCCTTGCTGGACTTGACAACCATCTCGGAAATCAAGTCCTAAAGGTGTCCAGAAGCGCACAACTTGAGCCCGGAGCGAAGTGTATGAGAAACATAAATATCTTTAGGAAATGAATTGAAACTTAAGTGAATTAAGTCATTCGCTTGCAGGATAAATCTAAGAATTCAGACTGTCAAAATCTGACCTAATTACACCCTCGGATCAGGAAAAATTTCCAACACATGGCAGTGTACTTGTAACCCTGATCGACTATCGGTGACCGTTAAACTGAAACAGGTCCCCCGCGGTCGATCCCCAAACCCGATCGAACTGAAAACTTAGCCTGACCTAGATCCAATGTCAGGGAGCTTAAGTCTTACTGCATGTAGAAAAGGAGCCTCCAGAACAGCTCCGTTGAGCCGAAACAGTAAGGTTTTGGCTATAACCTAAGTATACCATGGCCCTAGGGCCATTGAGGTCGATTTTTGGCCTATATAAGGACCTTAAACCCTCTTTCTCCCTTCACATACGAATTTTTAAACCCTAGAGAGAGAAGAGAGAAGAAATAGAAGGAAAGAGAGGGAAAGTGAGAGGTAGAGTTAGGGTTTGTTCTCGGGATTCAATCCCGCCGTTCCACTTGCTTAGCTACTACTACCGTATCGTTATTCCTGCGATTCTGATTCCGTTTTTGAGTAAGAAATCCTAACCTTAATATGTTTTAGGGATTCAGATACTATATGTAATGAAATAGCTAACCTATTTCATATTATAAGTTGTTGTTGTGCCGTAGACGAAGGTGGAGTGTTCAAACTGAATTTGTTACGAGTTTACTGGCGAAAGGTGTGGACTAAAAACGTATAGGTTATAGTTTTCAAGGCTTTCAATATCGGTTAATGATTTATAACTGACTAGGTTATCGTTTCACATATTAGATACGCTGTTTTCTTAGCTTTACGGTTATATATGAACTATATTGAATATAGGCTATTCCATGTGTAGGTTGAAATGACTAAATATGTGGAGAATTTGGTTTTATGCTTGCCATGATTATTCACCGTGAGCATGTGAATGTTGAAAACGTGACAACTCCTTATGAAAGGATTTGCCCCAATATAGCTTATAATTGAGTTGTATCGTGTAGTTTAAGTATTTGTGGAAATGATTGAATTAGTATGGAATTTGAATCCCTGCTCACAATGATTATCCATCGTGGATATATGTGTGTTGTATTCGTGACAACTCCTTAGTGAAAGGATTTGCCTTAATACATGTTGTGATCAACATACGTCATATATGTTAATGTGTGTAGTCTAAGTGTTTGTGAAAATGTCTGGATGAGTAAATATTTAGAAAAGTGTGCTATATAGGTGTTGAGGTGAGATTCTCAACTACCTTATCTATGTATATATATCACTTCATGTAACTTAGATTAAATTTGTGTGATTTAGCATGAAATGCATTTGTGCAAATTATGTTTACCTTTTATTTAATGAAATGTTCAATTGGTTACGCTACTTGAATTAATTATTTAACTTTGATATGCCTACCGCATGTGTTATCAAGTTATATTTACATGCGTTTGGGACTACTATGTAGTCCAGGCTATCGGTAACGGTTCCCGAACGAGTGGCTGAGTTAGCTTCGCCACAACAGATGTGTTCGACGAATCCAAGTCGTATGGAGTTTACTGACAGTGGTTAGGCCAAGCGGAGTGCTTACGTGATCTATTTCAATCAATTCAACGTACGCTCGTACCAATCGAGCTTGTCAAGTAACCCGATTCACCTATTATGTGTTTACCATGTGTGGACGTAACTGCTTGAATCTGAGGTACCAACTTATCAGTGAAAATCTCATTTAATCTTAGTACCTAGATCCACTAAGACTCATGATCCGGGCATGGTGGTATGGGACACTGTGGTCGTTATGTTGGCCTACGTTGGGGCAACAAGCCTCCTTGTAGTGTCCAATAAGCAACTCAAGCTCGTGAGCTGAATACAGTGGTATGGGACACTATATTTGAACTATCGGCCTACGACTAGGTGACGATCTATTCGTAGTGACCTCGATCATACTCTAAGTCTGCGCTGAGGCGACGAGCCTTTCCATAACAACTAGAGTATAAGCAGGCATGCTCTAATGGTGACGAGCCTCTTTGTAGCAATCTGGAACCGCAACATCGTATAAGACTAGCTAGTACTAACGACCCTAGAATGGATCATTGTATAGGAAATGATACAAGGGAGGTACTTTAGCTTCTCAAAACTTCTATATGAATAAATCTAATTAACTATTAGCTAACATGAGCATGCACCGCAATGCATATGCTTTGGCGAGGAAGAGTACTTTCGGGTGGTTGCTATGCGCGCCGTAAGATGAAGACGCTGAGAGAGTACATGCGAGGGCATGCATCATTATCGCATATCACTATTGCATTAATAAGAGTATCTAGGACATGTTTGTTGTACTGCTTTATCATTACTGCTTGACTGAATTGATAACATGTTAACCTTTACCTTATAGTTTCACTGAGATGATCACTCACTCCCACCCTGGGATAGTGTTTTAAAACACCAACCAAATTCTGTCTTAGCTGTAGATGATGCAGTGGCATATGAGGTTGAACCCAACTTCTGCGACGATAAAGAGGAGTTCTCCTACATTCAGTACTCTGGTGGGTTCATGTAGGCTGCACATGATCATCAGGGCTATGGGACTTCGTGATGTAATGGAACTTACACATTCTAATATTCATGTTCCTTTTTTAAACGATACTTGTAATTATTTGACCTGGACCATCATTGTACTCTGGATACGCACCACACCTTATATATTTTTAATATATCTTTCACAAACTTTCGCTTGCGTAATTTAACTGTCTCTGGAGTATGATATGTTGTTTTGTCTTAATCTCATTTATGTTTAAGGCACTGATGCGGACAACATTTAATCATCCTCATCCATGTTGCATCAGTGATGCGTTGGAACTTGGGATTTGGGCTTCTGCGCAACCTCTGATTTTTAGGGCGTTACAAGTTGGTATCAAAGTATGATTTGAAATAAACTGGACTTGGGTTATGGTCACACGACGTACGCTGACGTACTATGACGTAGGAGGGTGCGAGAAAACATAGAAACGGATATAGGATTCTTAAATTTCACCAAACGGAGAAATTGATCGAAATCGACCGTAGAAATTGGGCCTGTAGGCCTTTGTGATCATGTGAAATGATCCTAACACCTTTCTAAACCATCAATCGACGGGTTTAGATAGTGATTAAACCAGTTTCACACTTAAACAAACCGAAAAGCACGAATATATGCGAGATGAAACCTGAAACGACTCAAACGGAGTCAAGGGCCAAATAAGTACAATTCGGGGGGACCCGAAGTGGACCTCATATATCACAGGAGCACCACCAGGATCGGGCTGCTTTAGGAGCCCGTTTAGCTCAAGTCGAGGAGGGTCAGTCTGCTCTTAGACAGGAGATTCGAGAGACTTGGGCCGAGGTGAAACAGAAGCTTGAAGAACATCACGCGTACGTGAAAAAGAAGTGCAAGATGATGTCGTGCACCCTGAAAGCCCTCTTGTGCTGCTTGCAGGACAAGGGTGCCCCTCCGCCATCACCTGAGTCGGACGACTAGTCATATGTTATCGTCGTCTAGATATTTTCTGTGCTTTCTTGATTTCTATGTTTAGCTTTTATAGGTATAGTGTAGTAGGGTTGTTAGTGTGATTAATGTTGAAGTTGTTTAAATTAGCTTACATACATTTTTCATCATGATCCATGTAAGGCATCTCATGTATTGTGACAATTTTGATTAAATAGAATGCATGAAGTTATGGAATGTGTAAGCTACTTGGAAAATTGAGTGTTGTTATGCAAAAACCTAACACATGCTGCACCCTATGTTGTGTAAGGCATGCCTCCGAGGATTACTCGAAACACTGCACGTCTAACACTCTGTGGATTGCTTGAAGGGGCACCTCCCCTAAGCGATAGCTACACAAGCCCTAGCTTGGACCCTGGTGGTGATATGATGAGGGGTTCGTTGCCGGCCACTGGCCCCACTGATGGGCTGCCACCTTATACACCATCGGTTCACAAGAAGAACCGTGCATCTACTTCGACGCCTCAAGTGCCACAGTCAGCTCCTCCTTCTGATAGGTTGGAGTAGATGATGTTGTTAATGCAGTAATAGCAGCTGCTGTAACAGCAGCAGTTTTTGACTACCATCACAGGGGTTTTTGCTTAGAGCATGCACGCAATCCCTCCTGCACCACCGGTGCACTCTGCTGGGAACACAAGTGTCAGCGGCACATTCGAGCGATTCCAGTGCTTGCGGCCTGCTACTTTTGTAGGTACTCACAGACCCGAGGAGGCCGAGTATTGGCTTGACCACATCTCTAAGATGTTGAGGCCACTGCACTGCACTGAGGCGGAATAGGTGGAGTTGGTCACCTTCATGTTTGAGAAGGAGGCCAGCCTCTTGTGGGACAACGTCCTGAGGACCATGGCTGTTGGTTACATATGGACATGGAAGGCCTTTGAGATGCGCTTCCACGAGAAATACTTTTCCCTTATGTACCGTGATGAGAAGGAGGGTGAGTTCCTGAGCCTCCGACAGGGAGGGATGACATTAGCGGAGTATGAGAATAGGTTTATGGAGCTAGGTAGATACGCTCTGTTGGTGTTAGCTAATAAGCCGATGCGTATTCTGCAATTTTCTGTGGGTCTGCGACTCGAGATACACTCGAAGATGTGTTGCGCTAGCATAACTAGTTATGCCAAGCTAGTGAACATATTGTTGCGAGCTGAGCGGGATGGGGATGGTTAATCCCGTACTCGTGCACCCGTGGCCCCTAAGCCCCGACCTGATTTCCCGGCTAAGCCATTTCTCGGCAAGAGGCCACGTGCAAACTCTCCTCCTAGGCTTGCGGCGCCACCGACTCAGCTGGGACGAGCAGACTTGCGATGCACTTACTGCGGGAAGGTTGGGCATACAGACCGATATGGCTTTAGTAGGATGAGGGACAACAGTTTCTCACTGTCTCAGAGGATCAACCTCTAGCTTCCTCAGACGATTGCAGCCCCACCTCTACGATCAGCTCCAACACACTCCTCCTTTCGACCGTCGGCGCCTCGATTTAGGCCCCCTCAATGACCTATGATATCGCAGCTGAACCATCTGCAGTAGGCTCGGGTACATTCACTTACAGCCGAGGCATCAGAGATAACAGACATGGCACTGATGGCTTTTGAGGTCACGACACAGATTCAAGGTACTCCAGTCTTTTTATTGGTGGACACCAAGTCCACTACCTCCATCATATCATGCATGACAGTCAAGTGACAAGGGTTAGACACTGCTCCTACGAAGTGAGTGAGGGTCCTTACCACCACAGGGAATTTTTTTGACATTACTCGGATTTACAAGGGTTGCTCGATTGACTTAGGGAGCAGGACGGTGCCAGTTGACCTAATTGTTGCCCCCCTGTATCATTACGACATTATTCTCGGTATGGATTGGTTCACCGAGATACGAGTAGAGATTGATTGTGAGGCTAGGGTAGTGACAGCCCATGGACCTGAGGGCATGGCTTTTACTTTTTCCGTTCAAGTTAGTCACCCTTCCCGTTTGAGTTGTTATTCTTCTCTATTGGAGAGTATTGATAGTCCGACATTAGGAGATACGCCTGTGGTTCAGGACTTCACAGATGTATTCAAGAAGATCCCGGGACTACCTCCTCAGCACGAAATCGACTTTACTATCGATCTTGTGCCTGGTGCTACACTTATTTCAATGTCGACATACCGCATGCCTCCATATAAGATGGAGGAACTGAGAAGACAGATTGATGATTTGTTAGAGGCAAGCTTCATACGACTGAGTGTCTCTTTGGGTAGCGCCCGTATTGTTCATGAAGAAGAAGGACGAGTCACTACGATTGTGTATTGATTATCGCAGGCTGAACCAGGTGATGATGAAGAACAAGTATCCCTTGCCCATGATTGATAATCTGTTTGATCAGTTGAAAGGGGCACAGTACTTCTCAAAGATAGACTTACAGTCGGGGTATCATCAGTTGTGCGTCAGGGAAGAGGACGTGCAGAAGACAGCATTCAGGCCAGCTTCAGGCATTATGAGTTTCTTGTGATATCGTTTGGGCTCATAAAGGCACTGGCCATGTTCATGGACTTAATGAACTGGGTGTTTCGGTCGTATCTATTCTGATTCATCATTGTGTTTATTGATGACATTTTGATATACTCCAAGAGTTGGGAAGATCACGAGGAGCATCTGCAAGCAGTCTTTCATACTCTCGGGGAGAATTAGTTGTTTGCTCAGTATAAGAAGTGCGACTTCTAAAAAGAAGAAGTCAAGTTCCTAGGACGTGGTGTCCAAGGAAGGGATAACTGTGGACCTTGTTAAGGTAGCCGCAGTTCAAGATTGGGAGCAGCCCGGATCGGTTACCAAGGTGAGGAGTTTCCTTGGTCTGACAGGTTACTACCGTCAATTTATCAGGAAATTTTCCAAGATCGCCAGACCGTTGTCTCAGCTGACCCAAAAGGATCTTAAGTTTGCCTGGAATGGGAAGACAGAAGTAGCTTTTCAGGAACTAAAGGATAAGCTGACGTTCGCCCCTATGCTAGTATTGTCAGAGCAAGGGGTTAGATATACCATATATACCAACGCGTCTTGTGTTAGCTTGGGTTGTGTCCTTATGCAGAAGGACAAGTTAATTGCCTATGCATCGCGATAGTTGAGGAAACATGAGGAGAATTACCCTACGCATGACCTGAGTTAGCGGCCGTCATCTTTACATTAAAGCTCCGGAGACATTACCTCTACGGAGAGGAGTTCGAGCTCTTTTGTGACCATAAGAGCCTTTGCTATATATTCACCCAGAAATACTTGAATATGAGGTAGCGCCGATGGATGGAAACCTTGAAGGACTTCAAATTCGAGGTCTCCTACCATCTTGGCAAGGCCAACCTTGTGGTAGACGCGTTGAGCTACAAGAAGACGATAGCATTTGCGGCTCCGCTAATGGTTAAAGAGTGGAATATGGTGGAGTTCGTGTGAGATTTTAAGTAGAAGCTCACGGTAGAGGAGTTATTTACAAGCGTCGCACATGTTTGTGTGCGGCCACTTGTGGATGATAGGATAATAGTGGCTCAGAAAGAGGATGAGCGATTGGTTGAGATGAGAGAGCTGGTGAGCAATAGTGATGACTCTGAATGGAGGGTTAGCTTGGACGGAGGTTTGTGATATCGTGGCCGCCTGTGCATCTTGAATCTCCATGACTTGAGGCGAGAAGTTCTGGAGGCCGCTCATAATTCAAAGATGGCAATGCATTCTGGTAGTACGAAGATGTATCGAGACATGAAGCATTCTTATTGGTGGGACAACATGAAGGCCTACATAGCAGATTATGTGTAGCGTTGTCTCACGTGTCAGCAGGTTAAGGCCAAGCATCGCCGACCTCCTGGTCTACTTCATCCTATGCCCATAGCTGAATGGAAGTGGGACTTCATCCCTATGGATTTCATTTCTGGATTGTTGAAGACGAGGAAGGGGCATGATTTCATTTGGGTGATCGTGGACCGATTGATGAAATCGGCTCATTTTCTCCCGATCAAAGTTACAAACTCTGCATCTGATTTGGCCAGGTTGTACATCCAAGAGATTGTACGTTTGCATGGAGTTCCTATGGAAATCGTGTCGGATTGAGACATGCGATTCTCATCTTGTAACGCCCTGAAAATCAGGGGTCGAGCAAAGCGCAGCTCCCGAGTTTCAAAACATCACTTATGCAATATATATGATGATGATTAAAGGTTGTCTATATTAGTACATTAAATATGAATGAGATTAAGTCAAAACAGCATATCATACTCCAGAGACGATTAATTTAAGCGAGCGAAAGACTATAAAAGATATCTGTAACGTATAAGTAATCGAAGGTCTCCTGAGTATGATCATGTTACCAGGTCAGTAAATACATGTAAATTCTCAAAATATACAAAATGTGTATTATGTAATGTCATCTAGTCCAAAACCCTGTAGCCCCGACAATCAGGACACGACTCACATATCTGCTTGATAACTGCATATAGGAGAACGCCTCCTCATCGTCCTCGAAATCTGGCTCCGCTTCGTGGGTCACATCGCCATCTGTAATTAAGACAGAGTCTGGTTGGTGTTTAAAACACCGTCCCAGAACATGGGAGTAAGTGATCAACTCAGTAGAGCTATAAAGCAAATGTTAACATGCTATCAATTCAGTCAAGTAGTAATGATAAAGCAGTATAATAATAAGGTCCTAAGTAATCTTGTTAATGCAAGAATGATATGCGATAATGATGCATGCCCTCGCCTGCACTCTCTCAGGGTCTTCATCTTACGGCGCGCATGGAAACCACTCGAAAGTGTTCTTCCTCACCAAAGCACATGCAATGCGGTGCATGCTCATGTTAGCCAATATTTAATTAGATTTATTCATACAGAAGGATTGAGAAGCTAAGGTACCTTCCTTATATCAATTCTCAAATAATGATCAATTCTAGGGTCGTCAATCCTAGCAAATATCATATAATGTTATGGTTCTAAGTTACTATAAAGGGCTTATCACCTGATCAGTGTAGGCCTAGTTTATACTCTAATTATTATAGAAAGACTCGTCACCTCAACACAGCCTCAGAGTATGCTCGAGGTCACTACAAAGGGCTCGTCACCTGATCAGTGTAGGCCGACAGCTCGAATACAGTGTCTCATACCACCGTATTGAGTTCACGAGTCTGAGTTGCTCACTGGTCACTACGGGTGGGCTCGTCACCCTGGCGTTGGTCGACAGCTCGACCACAGTGTCCCATACCACCATGTTCGGCTCATGAGTTTTAGTGGATCGAGGTACCAAGGTTAAATGGGTTTCACTGGTGAGTTTGGTACCTTAGATTCAAACAGTAGCGTCCATACATGGTGAACATAAATTGGGTCAATCGGGTTACTTGACAAGCTCGACTGGTATGAGCATACGTCGAGCTGATCGACATGGAGCGCGCAAGCAACTCCATGTGGCCTAACCACTTTTGACAAGTAGCGTATGAATCAGGTTCATCGGGTGTGTCTATTGTGGCTAAAAAGTTCGGCCACTGATTACGTACCATTAACGATTGCCTGGACTACATCGTAGCCCTAAGCACACACCAAATGATAGCATTCATATAAAGAAATTCAAACAGCATGTGACAACAGAAATCAGATATGAAGCTTAATTGAGCAATGTAGCAAATGCATACTATACATACTATCATACATAGGCATTTCATCCATACAACATGTAGTGTTATATAAAGGGTACTATACCATAATTATGAAAATTGAGAATCTCATCTCAACACCCTCAGTACATACATTTAAACGAGCATTTTCACATTCAGGCATTTTATCAAACACTTAGGATACATATATCAAATATATGTAATAAAGTAATTTTAACAAGTATTATAGCAAATCCCTTTACAAAGGGTTCACCATACGTACAACAAACATGTATTCTTAATCATTAAACATGGAAAGTGCAAATCATAATTTCCATATTCATTCAGACATTTCAACAAACACATGGAATGCATTAAAATCAACATAGTTGATATCCATATGTAATATATGGAAACTTTGTATCTAAACACACATAATAGCAATCAAGTCAATTATAAATCATTACTGATATTGAAAGCCTTGAAAACCATAACCTAAACATTTATAGTCTGCGCCTTACGCCGGTAAATGCATAACGGATTCGTTTTAGACACTTAGTCTTTGTCAACGGCAGAATGGCAACCTAAAGCATGAATTAGGTTGGCTATTTCATCACTTACACTATACGAAATCCTAAAAATATATTAGAGTTAGGTTTCTTACTCAAGTATGGAATCGAAATCGCTCGTATAGTGATACAGATGGACGAATTTGGAACGTGGAGCAGCAGAGAATAATCCCAAAAATAAACTCCTACTCTCTCTCTCACTTTCTCTCTCTTTCCTTGTCTTTCTTCTCTTCTCTCTCTTAGGGTTTTAGAGAATTCGTATGGAATAGAAATGGGGTGGGTTTAGGCCTTTTTATAGGCCCAGGACTGATGCAAAATGGCCCTAGGGCTAAGGTATACTTAAGTTATAGCCAAATAGGGCCTGTTCCGTTCCAACGGAGTACTTCTGGAAGCCCCTTTACTGAATGCGGTCAGACTTAAGCTCCCTAATATTGGATCCAGGTCAAGTTAAGTTTTCAGTTCGATCGAATTTACAGATCACCCGTGACAGATCAGTTTCGGTTCGACGGTCACCAGTATTCAATTAGGGCCACAAGTGCACTGACTTGTGTGGAAAATTTTCCTTGATCCGAGGGTGTAATTGGGTCAGATTCTAACGGTCTGAATCCTTATATTTGGCCCGCAAGTGACACGACTCAGTTTACTTAAGTTTGAATTTTATTTTTAAAAATATTCATGTTTCTCACGCACTTCGCTCCGGGCTCAATTTAATAGTTCCGGGATACTATCTAGACTTGATTTTCGAGGTGGTTGTCAAGTCCAGTAAGGCGGTCATAATCGTATGGCTTCGTAGTTATTTGACTTTCGACGCGTGGTTCAGGTCCAATATGGAGTTTGTAGATGCTCCCGAGAGTAATTAGGTTTAGAGATTGATCCTAGGTTTTAGGGTAATGTAGCATTAATGATTTCACAAGTTTTGGGTCTTACAGATCGTATTTAAAGTGAATAGTACTAATTTCATAGGCAATCTAGTTTAACACTAGTTAATTCTCATTTAATTTCTAAGAGATTTGGTCCTTAGTGATTTCTGCCTGAGGTGGTACTCGGGTCTTTGTACGAATTTTTTTGAGACGTTACAATCTACCCCCCCTAAAGAAAAATTTTATCCTCGAAATTAGTACATTTTCTTACTCCTCGAGAATCTGAGGGTAGTTCTTTCTAACCTCAGCTTCCGTCTCCCAAGTAGCCTCCTCCTCCATGTGATGTGTCCACAATACCTTCACAAGTGGAATCACTTTACTGTGCAACACCTATTCCTTCCTATCCAAAATGCGCGTCGGACGCAGTACATATTCGCATCCTCGCTCAATTGTACCTGCTCCCGTCTGATAATGTGAGATGGATCAGGAATGTATATCTTCAACATAGATACATGAAATACATTATGCACGCCTACGAGTGGCGAAAGCAAAGCAAGATGGTACGCCACCACACCCACTCGATCAAGTATCTGAAATGGGCTAATGAATCGTGACGTGAGTTTTCCTTTCTTCTCAAACTAAAGGACTCCCTTCATGGGAAAAACTTTCAGGAATACATGGTCCCCAACCTCGAATTCTAACTGTCACCGCCTTGTATCGGCGTAGCTCTTTTGTCTGCTCTGTGCTGCCAGAAGTTAATGCCTGATAATATTGATCTTTTCTGAAGTCGCCTAAACTAACTCTGGGCCAATCAGTCTCTTCTCACCAACCTCTGCCCAGCAATGTGGTGCTCGACAGGGATGCCCATACAAAGCCTCATAGGGAGCCTTGCCAATACTCTCATGAAAACTATTGTTGTAAGTGAACTCAGCATAAGGAAGACAGTCATCCTAACTGTGCTTGAAATCAAGTACACAAGCTCGTAACATGTCCTCCAACACCTGGTTTACCCATTCCGTCTGCCCGTCAGTCTGTGGGTGGAACGTTGTACTGAACTTCAACTTCACACGCATTCCTTCCTGGATACGGGTCCAGAAGATAGATGTGAATCGCGTGTCTCGGTCCGATACAATCTCCAAGAAAACTTCATGTAGACGTACAATCTCCTTAATGTACAACCTGACCAACTCATCTATAGAGTTCGAAACTTTGATCGGGAGGAAATGAGTCGATTTCGTCAATCGGTCCACGATCACCCAAATGGAATCATGTCCTTTCCTCATCTTCGGCAGCCTTGATATAAAGTCCATAGAGATGAAATCTCATTTCCATTCAACTATGGGCATGGGCTGAAATAGTCCAGGAGGTCAGCGATGTTCGGCCTTGACCTGCTAACACGTGAGACAGCGTGATACATACTCTACTATGTGGGCCTTCATGTTGTCCCACCAGTACGACCTTTATATGTCGCGATACATCTTCGTACTGCCAAGATGCATTGTCATCCTTGAATTGTGAGCAGCCTCGAGAACTTCCTACTTCAAGTCAGGAAGGTTCGAGATACATAGGCGGCCACTGTAACGTAAGCCCCCATCCGTACCAACTCTCCACTCTGAGTCCTCATTTTCACTAACTTGCCCTCTCATCTTCACCAATAGCTCATCGTCTGCCTGAACCGCGACAATTCTGTAGTCAATGAGGGGTTATACTTGAATATGAGTGATGCCCTCATACGGCTCCTCCACCGTGAGTTTTTGCTCAAAGTTTTGCACAAACTCTACCATGTCTCCCTCCGCTATCATCAACGGAGCTGCAAACTCTATGGTCTTCTTGCAACTTAACACGTCTGCTACAAGGTTCACCTTACCCAGATGATAGAAAACCTCGAACTTGAAGTCCTTCAAGGTTTCCATCCATCGCTGCTGCCTCATATTCAGGTCCCGCTGTGTGAATATGTATCTGAGGCTCTTATGGTCACAAAAGAGCTCGAACTCCTCTCCGTAGAGGTAATGTCTCCAGAGCTTCAGTGCAAAGATGACGGCTGCCAACTCTAAGTCATGTGTAGGGTAATTCTCCTCATGTTTCCTCAACTATCTTGAGGCATAAGTAATCACCCTGTCCTTCTGCATAAGGACACAACTC
This sequence comes from Magnolia kwangsiensis, assembly GCA_037074715.1. Taxonomy (NCBI): domain Eukaryota; kingdom Viridiplantae; phylum Streptophyta; class Magnoliopsida; order Magnoliales; family Magnoliaceae; genus Magnolia; species Magnolia kwangsiensis. Next base: position 11,312,326 of record CM073577.1, on the reverse strand, counting down.
AGACCAATGCAGGACGCGTTGATATATATAGTATACTTGACCCCTTGCTCTAACAATACTAACATAGGGGTGGATGTTAGCTTTCCTTCAGCTCCTGAAAAGCTATCTTTGTCTTCTCATTCCAGGTGAACTTAAGGTCCTTCTGAGTCAACTGAGACAACGGTCTGGCTATCTTGGAGAAGTCTTGAATGAAACGTTAATAGTAGCCTGTAAGTCCAAGAAAACTCCTCACCTCAGTAACGAAACCGGGCTGTCCCCAGTCCTGTACTGCGGCTACCTTAGCTAAATCCACCGCTATCCCTTCCTTGAACACCATATGTCTAAGGAACTTGACTTCCTCTTTCCAAAAGTCACACTTCTTGTACTGCACAAACAACTGATTCTTCCTAAGAGTATTCAAGATCGCTCTCAAGTGCTCCTCGTGATCCTCCCGATTCATGGAGTATATCAGGATATCATCTATAAATATGATGACGAATCGGAAAAGAAACGGCCTAAATACCCTGTTCATTAAGTCTATGAACACGGCCGGTGCGTTTGTGAGCCCAAACGATATCACAAGGAACTTGTAATGCCCGAAGCTGGTCCTAAATACTGTCTTCTATACGTCCTCTTCCTTGACGCGCAACTGATGATATCCCGACTGTAAGTCTATCTTCGAAAAGTACTGTGCCCCTTTCAACTGATCGAACAGATTATTATTCCTGGGCAAGGGATACTTGTTCTTCACTGTCACTTGGTTCAACCTGCGATAATCAATACATAATCGCAGTGAACCGTCCTTCTTCTTCACGAACAACACGGGCGCTCCCCAAGGAGACACACTAGGTCATATGAAACTGGCCTCTAATAGTCCATCAATCTGCTTCCTCAATTCCTCCATCTCATATGGAGGCATGCGATAAGTCGGCAATGAAATAGATGTCGCACCAGGCGTAAGATCAATGGTAAAATCAGTCTCGCGCTGCGGAGGCAAACCAGGAATAGCCACGAACACATCCTCAAAATCCTGAACTACAGGCGTGTTCATAAGGGTGCGTAACAACTCAACCAGGAAGGGTGACTGACCTGAATAGGAAAAGTAAAAACCGTGCCCTCAGGTCCATAGGCTGTCACCATTCTAGTCTCGCAATCTATCTCTGCCCTCATCTCGGTGAGCCAATCTATTCCGAGGACAACGTCATAGTGCCATAGTGGGGTGACAATCAGGTCAACGCTCACCGTCCTGCTACCCAAATCTACTGAGCAAGCTTCACAAATCTGGGTAACATCTGAAAAGGTCCCTGTAGCGGTAGTGAGCCTCACTCCCTTCGTAGGAACAGTACCTAACCCCAGTCGCTTGACTGTCGTGCATGATATGATAGAGATAGTAGACCCGGTGTCCACCAATACAAAGACTGGAGTACCTTGGACTTGAGTCGTGACCTCAAAAGACATCGGTGCTGCATTTGTTATCTCGGATGCCCCCACTGTCAGTGACTGTACCCAAGCCTACTGCTGACGGTTTGGTTACGGTACCATAGGCCATTGAGGTGGTCTAAAGCGAGGAGTGGGTGGCCTAAAGGATGGATGTGCTAGAGCTGACTATAGAGGCGATGCTGATATGGCCTGAGGGAGCTGACGGTTGATTCTTTGAGGTGGCGAAAATCCGCTATCCCTCATCCTAGTGAAACGATATCGATTTGTATGTGCAATCTTCCCACAGTACGAGCATCGCAAGTCTGTCCGTCCCAGTTGACCCAGTGACGCTGCAAGCTTGGGAGGCGAATCTTTACGCGGCCTCTTGCTGAGAAATGGCCTACTCGACATGTTTGGTCGTGGCCTAGGAGCTATGGGTGCTCGCATACGGGACTGTGTATCCCCGTCCTTCTCAGCTCGCATAGATATGCTCACTAGCTCAGCATAGCTGGGTATGCTAGCACAACACATCTTCGAGCGGATATCGGGTCGCAGACCCTCGAAAAATCACCACATGCGCATCGGCTCGTCGGCCAATATCAACGGAGCGTACCTGCCCAGCTCCGTGAATCTATTCTCATACTCAGACACCGACATCCCTCCCTGATGGAGGCGAAGAAACTCACTTTTCTTCTTGTGTCTATAAGTGAGGGGGTAGTATTTCTCGTGGAAGCAAGTCTCAAATGCCTCTCATGTCCACACATAACCAACAACGATCGTACGAAGAACGTTGTCTTACCATAAGCTGGCCTCCTTCTCAAACATGAAGGTGACCAACTCCACATGCTCTGCCTTAGTGCAGTGCAGCAACTTTAGCATCTTAGATATGCAGTCAAGCCAATACTCAGCCTCCTCAGGTCTATGAGTACCTGCGAATGTAAGAGGCCGCAAGCGCTGGAATCGCTCAACTCGTGTTCCCAGTCGGGTGCATAGGTGAGGCAGGTGGAGTCACACCCATAGTATGGGCAAAGATAGCAACCATGGAGGTGAAGAACTACTGCTGCTGCTGCATCAAGAGTATCATCTGCTCCAACCTATCAGTAGAAGGAGCAGACTGGGGCATGCACGGCGCTGAAGTAGACACACGGTTCTGCTCTGGATCCGATGGTGTAACAAATGCAGTCGATGACGGTCCATTGGTAGGGCCAGCGGTCGGTTGAAAATCGGACATAGTGTCAGTGTGAGACGGGCCCAAACTGGGGTCCATATGGCTATCGCTTAGGGGAGGTGCCCCGTCAAATCAATCATTAAGAGTGAGTCGTGCTGAACTCTGTGCGGCCTTAGGTGGCATGCTCTATATTCAACATAGGGTACAACCCAGGTCAGATCCAGCATATTCACAAACTCAATCATAGCATTAACACACAGCTTAAAGGAACTTCATGCATTTCATTTACTAAATTGTCACAATACATGAGACGCAGTATTACATGAATCATGACAGAAGATGCATGAGAGCTAACACAAGTAGGATTTCAAACACTATAACCTACAAACCAATTTACCACATTATGATTCTAACAAGGCTATACATAGCAATAAAAAGGAAGCAAACAATAAAACAGCCACAAGACAACTACAAGTACGACTAGTCGTCAGAGTTCGGCGACAGTGAAGGTGCACTCTTATCCTGTACACAACATAGGATGACCCTCAATGTGCGAGACACCTTCTTGAAATTTCATTTCATGAAGGCCTCAGTCTCCTCCACCTTGGTTTGAACCTGCGTAATCTCCTGCCTTAGGGCGGCTTGGCCCTGCTCAAGTTGAGCCAAGCGGGCATCCCTAGCAGCCCGATCACTGTCATACACCTGAGCAATAGGAGGAGAGCCCCCATCGGCGCACTGGGCCTCCTCTTCCTCTTCTTGCTCTCCTTCTTCCTCTATCTCCTCCTCCTCACTTTCCTGATACGCATCGTTGTTTTCCTCGCCCTCGAACCCATCACGTTGTTGTAGCGGCCCAATCTTCATGTTGACGAGTGTGGTTTCATTTATAAAGTGAATCGGCACCACCTCATCAGGGCAAAGTTAGTAGTCGAACTCGCTACAAGCTTGCATATGAGCCGGCCAAAGGGAAGTGAAGTAACCATCCTAGGAGAACGGGCGACCATGACTATCTCATGCAGGACGAAGGTAGGCAAGCATAAGTTATCTCCCTGTCTGATATGATACAAGAAGTCTACCATCAAGCGCGTGTAGTCAGTGCGGTTGATCCACCTAGGATACACATTGTATGTGAAGATATGATGGAGTAGTCAGAAATCAGGTGTCATCTTAGTCGCTGGGAGGCAAGTGCCTCTATTGCTCTAGTGGACCAGGCGGTCGTAGAGGTAACGCGTGCGGCAATCTCTTTCACGCGCACTTTTGAAATACTTCTCAACAGCATGCACCTCACCACGCTATATCCCCATGACCCGAGCTATCAAACTGACATCGACCACGGCTTCCCACCTTACCATGGGAATCTTGAACTACAAGGGCTCTAGCGATGAGTCTCATGTATGGGCGTAGAAGGCTCGGACAGTGTCCACCGTCGCACATGACTTGCCTTCAAATACAGACCCCCATCCTATGTCCGACAGGCGGTCCATCAGCAGACAAAGCCCGAACATCCTCTCATCTACATGTGCTTCGAAGAGAACCCTACGACCTTCAAATCTTCCATGTGTCAGGCCCATTAGTAGAGCTTTATCGAGAGGAGCCTGGGGATCGAGCTCCTGCTTCGTCCTCAGCTCTTGTGCGGCGCTCATACTTGGCCTTACGCCCGATCTCTTCCTTGGGCGGGTTGGGCGGCTAGGCCCAGCTTCATCCGTAAGAGCTCTCTTCCCATGAGGGAAAGCAATGTGGAGAGAGAGAAAATGGCAGCCACAAGCTCAAAAAGAGCCATGGTAACCAAATAGCCTAGAAAGGGAGTTGGATTTGGAGCCTTTTTGAAAGATGAGATACAAAGCTACAAACTTTGTGCCTAAACGTAGAAGGAATAAGAGGAATGAGAGTAGTAGAGGCTAGGTTTTTGTTTTCCTTTGGGATGATGGAAAAAGAAGAGATGGTGTAGAAAATGAAGAAAATGGTGGAATGAAGTGGGATTTGAGGGAGAAAAGCAATGTTTTAGGAGATTTGGACAGCTTGGAGTGGTGTGGGGGAGTGAAATGAGACCTAAAAAGGGTATGGAAGAGGTCCCACTAGATTTCATGGGCCCCACAGCAGCCCACAGTCATCGGCCCACCCAGCCCGCTGTAAAAAATGGGGATGCCATCCCCACTCGTTGGACACTTTGGGGATGCCTCCCTATTCCAAGGATGCTATCCCCCCCCCCCCCCCCCCCCCCAGGACCCTGGATACGCATGGGACCCACCTCGTATCCCTCCGATCTGGGTCATTTGGGCCCCCAAGGCTGTTTGATGTGGTTTCACCGCCCGATATTTGAAACGGGTGTATTTTGCCAATCAAAATGAGTCATATGATGTACAATATATGATTTAGGGGTAGGAGAAGCTGAGATGTCCAAATCACCTATTACTTGCATGAGATTTCGTAAGGTTAAGGGTCAAAAACCCATTTTCTTTATCTATTTACTATTTATAGAAAATTTAGTTTAAGTATTGTTATTCATCACTTAACCTTTAGAATTTGTGTCTAATATAAACATACTTAGCAAAAGTTGAAGAATAAGGTGGTGAAATGCGAGATTTTGAAGAAAAGGGGGGCTAAAAAGGAATTTTAGACTTTAAGATTGAGTACGCGCTCGTATTCGCACCATTTGGATCCATTTCAGGTTCAAAATTCGTCAATTAATGACTCAAACCGTCGATTGATGGCCTAGAGGTGACCTAAGTCGATCCACGTGATCGAAGATATGATGCAGACTAAATTACAGTATTGATCTCGTCTGTCGGTGAAACTTGAAATTCTAATATGGTTTCTAGATTTCATCTCCTCCTTCCTACTTCAGAGTACGTCAAAGTGCGTTGTGTTACCATAACCCATGTCCAGTTAAATCCAAATCATGCTCTGATACAACTTTCAATGTCCTAAAAATCGGGGGTCGAGCAAAGCTCAGCTTCCGAGTTCTAAAACATTACTTATACAACATATATGATCATGATTGAATGTTGTCTATATTAGTACATTAAACATGAATGAGATTAAGCCAAAACAGCATATCATGCTCCAGAGATGATTAATTTAAGCGAGCGAAAGACTGTAATAGATATATATAATGTATAAGTAATCGAAGGTCTTTTGAGTATGATCATGTTACCAAGTCAATAAATACATGTAAATTCTCAAAATATACAAAATGTATATTCTGTAATGTCATCTAGTCCAAAACCCTGTAGCCCCGACAATCAGGACATGACTCACATGAACCTACCTGATAACTGTATATAGGAGAACGCCTCCTCATCGTCCTCGAAATCTGGCTCCTCCTCGTGGGTCACATCGTCATCTAGAACTAAGATAGAGTCTAGTTGGTGTTTAAAACACCGTCTCAAAACATGAGAGTGAGTGATCAACTCAGTGGAGCTATAAAGCAAAGGTTAACATGTTATCAACTCAATGGAGCTATAAAGCAAAGGTTAATATGTTATCAAGCAGTACAACAATAAGGTCCTAAGTACTCTTGTTAATGCAAGAATGATATGCGATAATGATGCATGCCCTCGCTTGCACTCCCTCAACGTCTTCATCTTACGGCGTGCATGGAAATCACCCGAAAGTACTCTTCCTCGCTAAAGCACATGCAATGCGGTGCATGCTCGTGTTAGCCAATACTTAATTAGATTTATTCATACAGCAGTATTGAGAAGCTAAGGTACCTCCCTTATATCAATTCTCAAACAATGATCCATTATAGGGTCGTCAATCCTAGTAAATCTCATACGATGTTATGGTTTTAGGTCACTACAAAGGGTTCGTCACCTAATCAGTGTAGGCCTAATTTATACTCTAGTTGCTACGAAAAGACTCATCGCCTCAACGCAGCCTTAGAGTATGCTCGAGGTCACTACAAAGGGCTCGTCACCTGATCAGTGTAGGCTGACAGCTTGAATACAGTGTCCCATACTACCGTATTCAGTTCACGAGTCTGAGTTGCTCACTGGTTACTACGGGTGGGCTCATCACCCCAGTATAGGTCGACGGCTCAACCATGGTGTCCCATACAACCATGTCCAGCTCATGAGTCTTAGTGGATCAAGGTACCAAGGTTAAACGAGTTTCACTGGTGAGTTTGGTACCTTATATTCAAGCAGTAGTATCCATACATGGTGAACATAGATTGGGTCAATCAGGTTACTTGACAAGCTCAATTGGTACGAGCGTACGTCAAGCCGATCAACATGGAGCACACAAGAAACTCCGTGTGGCCTAACCACTGTCGACAAGCAGCGTACCACTTGAGTTCATCGGGCATGTCTGTCGTAGCTAAATAGCTCGGCCACCGATTACGTACCATTATCGATTGCATGGACTACATCATAGCCCCAAGCACACACCAAATGATAGCATTCACATAAAGAAATTCAAACAGCATGTGACAACAAAAATCAGATATGAAGCCTAATTAAGCAATGTAGCAAACATATACTACACATACTATCATACACATGCATTTCATCCATACAATACATAGGGTTATATAAAGGGTACTATACTATAATTACGGAATTTGAGAATCTCATCTCAACACCCTCAGTACATACATTTAAACGAGCATTTTCACATTCAGGCATTTTATCAAACACTTAGGCTACACATATCAAATACATGTAATAAAGTAATTTTAACAAGTATTATAGCAAATTCTTTTATAAAGGGTTCACCATACGTACAACACACATGTATTCTTAGTCATTAAACATGGCAAGCGAAAATCATAATTTCCATATTCATTCAGGCATTTCAACAAACACATAGAATGCATTAAAATTAACATAGTTGATATATATATGTAATATATGAAAATTTTGTATCTAAACACACATAATAGCAATTAAGTTAGTTATAAATCAATACTGATATTGAAAGCCTTGAAAACCATAACCTAAACATTTATAGTCCGCACCTTACGCTGGTAAACGTGTAACGAATTCATTTTAGACACTTAGCCTTTGTCAACGGCAGAATGGCAACTTAAAGCATGAATTAGGTTAGTTATTTTATCACTTATGTTATATGAAATCCTAAAAACATATTAGGGTTAGGTTTCTTACCCAAGTATGGAATCGAAATCACCCGTATAACGATACAGATGGATGGATTTGGTCCTTAGTGATTTCTGCCTGAGGTGGTACTTGGGTCTTTGTATGGATTTCTTCGAGACATTACACATCTATCTTCTGGACTCATATCCAGGAAGCGATGAGTGTGAAGTTGAAGTTCAGTACCGCATTCCACCCACAGACGAATGGGCAGACAGAACAGGTGAATCGGTGTTGGAGGATATGCTACGAGCTTGTGTGCTTGATTTCAAGGACAGCTGGGATGACTGTCTTTCTTATGCCGAGTTCGCTTACAATAATAGCTTTCAGGCGAGTATTGACATGACTCCCTATGAGGCACTGTATGGTAGCCCGTATCGAGCACCGCATTGCTGGGTAGAAGTGGACGAGAAGAGTTTGATTGGCCCTGAGTTAGTACAGACAACCTCAGAGAAGATCGACATTATCAGGCGTCAACTTCTTGCAACATAAAGTAGACAGAAGAGTTACGCCGATACGAGGCGGCGACCATTAGAGTTTAAGGTTGGAGACGATGTGTTCCTTAGAGTTTCCCTTATGAAGAGTGTCCTCCGGTTTAGAAAGAAGGGGAAGCTTACGCCGCGGTTCATTGGCCCATTTCAGATACTTGATCGACTGGGTGTGGTGGCATACCGCCTTGCTTTGCCCACACCACTTGCAGGAGTGCACAACGTATTTCATGTGTCTATGCTGAAGAAATACATTCCGGATCCTTCTCACATTATCAGATGGGAGCAGGTACAGTTGAGTGAGAATGCTACATATGTACTGCGACCGACGTGTATCTTGGACAAGAAAGAACAGGTATTGCGTAGCAAGGTTATCCCAATTGTGAAGATACTGTGGACGCATCACAGTGAGGAAGAGGCTACTTGAAAAACAGAAGCCAAGGTCTGTAAGAACTACCCTCAGATTCTCGAGGAGTACAAAAAAGTACTAATTTCAAGAATAAAATTTTTCTTTAAAGGGGGTAGATTGGAACGTCACGAAAAAATCCGTACAAAAATCTGAGTTTCACCTCAAGCAGAAATCAAATAGGACCAAATTCTTTTGAAATTAGACGAGAATTAGCTAAGTGTTAAACTAAATTACCTATGAAATTAGAACAAATCACTTTAAATATGATCTGCAAGACCTAAAACTTGTAGAATTGTTAATGCTACATTACCTTAAAATCTAGGATCCATCTCTAAACCCAGTTGCTCTTGAGAGCATCATGAAACTCCATATCGGACCTGGACTGCACGTCAAAAGTTCAATTTTCATAAAACTATACGGTTGTGACCGCCTTACTAGACTTGACAACCATCTCGAAAATCAAGTTCTAAAGGTATCCAGAAGCGCATAACTTAAGCCCGAAGAGAAGTGTGTGAGAAACGCGAATATCTTTAGGAAATAAACTGAAACTTAAGTGAATTGAGTCGTTCACTTATAGGCTAAATTTAAGGATTCAGACCATCAAAATCTGATTGAATTACACCCTCAGATCAAGAAAAAGTTTCAACACATGGCAGTGTACTTGTGGCCCTGATCGATTGTTGGTGACCGTTGAACTAAAACAGGTCCCCCGCGGTCAATCCCCAGATCCGATCAAACCGAAAACTTAGCTTGACCTAGATCTAATATCATGGAGCTTAAGTCCGACTACATGTATAACCCAGAATAGCTCAAGAATAGCTCTGTTGAGCCAAAACAGTCAGGTTTTGGCTATAACCCAAGTATACCATGGCCCTGGGGCCATTGATGTCGATTTTGGGCCTATATAAGGACCTTAAACCCTCTCTCTCCCTTCACATACGAATTTCTAAACCCTTGAGAGAGAAGAGAGAAGAAAAAGAAGGAAAGAGAGAAAGTGAGAGGTAGACTTAGGGTTTGTTCTCGGGATTTAATCCTGTCGTTCCACGTGCTTAACCACCACTACCGTATCGCTACTCCGGTGACTCTGATTCCATTTTCATGTAAGAAATCCTAACCCTAATCTATTTTAGAAATTCAGATAGTGTATGTAATGAAATAGCTAACCTATTTCATATTATAGGTTGTCATTGTGCCATAGACGAAGGTGTAATGTTCAAACTGAATCTGTTACGAGTTTACCAGCAAAAGGTGCGGACTATAAATGTATAGGTTATGTTTTCAAGGCTTTCAATGTTAGTAAATGATTTGAAACTGACTGGGTTACCGTTTCACATGTTAGATACACTGTTTTCCTCACTTTACGGATATATATGAACTATGTTGAATATAGACTATTCCATATGTAGGTTGAAATAACTAGATATGTCAAGAATTTGGTTTTGTGCTTGCCATGATTATTCACCGTGAACATGTGATTGTTAAATACGTGACAACTCCTTATGAAAGGATTTGCCCTAATATAGCTTATAATTGAGTTATATCATGTAGGTTGAAATGTGTAGTCTAAGTGTTTGTGAAAATGATTGAATGGGTATGGAATTTGAATCCCTGCTTGCCATGATTATCCATCGTGGATATATGCATGTTGTATTCATGACAACTCCTTAGTGAAAGGATTTGCCCTAATACATGTTGTGATCAACATATGTCATGTATGTTGATGTGTGTAGTCTAAGTGTTTGTGAAAATGTTTGGATGAGTAAATATTTAGTAAAGTGTATGCTATATAGGTGTTGAGGTGAGATTCTCAACTACATTATCTATGTGTATATATCCCTTCATGTAACTTAGATTAAATTTGTGTGATTTAACATGAAATGCATTTGTGCGAATTATGTTTACCTTTTACTTTGTCAAATGTTCAATTGGTTATGTTACTTGAATTAATTATTTAACTTTGATATACCTACCACATGTGTTATCTTGTTATATTTACATACATTTGGAACTACTACGTAGTCCAGGCTATCGGTAACGGTTCCCAAATGAGTGGCTGAGTTAGTTCGCCACAACAGATGTGTTCGAGGAATCTGAGTCGTACGGAGTTTGCTGACAGTGGTTAGGCCACGCGGAGTGCTTACGCGCTCTATGTCGATCAATTCAACGTATGCTCGTACTAATCGAGCTTGTCAAGTAGCCCGAGTTGCCTATTGTATGTTTACCATGTGTGGACACAACTGCTTGAATCTAAGGTACTAACTTACCAGTGAAAATCTCGTTTAACCTTGATACCTCGATCCGCTAAGACTCATGAGCCAGGCATGGTGGTATGGGACACCGTAGTCGTGTTGTCGGCTTATGTTAGGGCAACGAGCCTCCCCATAGTGTCTAATGAGCAACCCAAGCTCGTGAGCCAAATACGGTGGTATGAGATACTGTATTCAAGCTGTCGGCCTATGACTAGGTGACGAGCCATTCGTAATGACCTTGAGCATACTCTAAATCTGCACTGAGGTGACGAGCCTTTTCGTAACAACTAAAGTATAAGCAGGCCTACTCTGATGGTGATAAGCCTCTTTGTAGTGACCTGAAATAGCAATATCGTATGAGACTAGCTAATACTGACGACTCTAGAATGGATCATTGTTTGGAAAATGATACAAGAGAGGTACCTTAGCTTCCTAAAACTGTTGTATGAATAAATCTAATTAAGTATTGGCTGACATGAGCATGCACCGCATTGCATGTACTTTGGTTAGGAAGAGCACTTTTGGGCGGTTGCCATGCGCACCATAAGATGAAGATGTTGAGGGAGTGCAGACGAAGGCATGCATCATTGTCGCATATCACTCTTACATTAATAAGAGTATTTAGGACATGTTTGTTGTACTGCTTTATCATTACTGCTTGACTGAATTGATAACATGTTAACGTTTACCTTATAGTTATACTGAGTTGATCACTCACTCTCACTCTGAGACGGTGTTTTAAAACACCAACCAGACGATGTCTTAGCTGCAGATGATGCAACGACATATGAGGTTGAACCCGACTTCTGCAACGACGAGGATTTCTCCTACATTCAGTACTCTGGCGGGTTCATGTAGGCTGCGCCTGATCGTCGGGGCCATGGGACTTCGTAATGTAGTGGGACTTACACATTCTGATATTCATGTTCCTTTTTTAAACGATACTTGTAATTATTTGACTTGGACCATAATTGTACTATGGAGATGCACCACATCTTATATATTTTAAATATATCTATTACAGACTTTCGCTTGCGTAATTTAAGTGTCTCTGGAGTATGATATATTGTTTTGGCTTAATCTCATTTATGTTTAAGGCACTGACGTAGAAAACATTTAATCATCCTCATCCATGTTGCATAAGTGATGCATTGGAACTCGGGAGTTGGGCTTTGTAACGCCCTGAAATTCGGGGGTCGAGCATAACTCAGCTCCCGAGTTCCAGAACATCACTTATGCAACATTTTTTATGATGGATGGATGTTATTTGTATTATGGCATAAAACATGAGGTAGATTAAGCCAAAACAGTAAACATAATTCAGGGACAGTCTGAAAACACGAGCGGAAGACATAAATACATATATAAATCAACATAAGTTCCCAAGATATGTATGCTCTGCCAGGTCATAATTACAAGTCGTGTCTCAAAATACATATATCAAAAAGTGATAAATCACCACCAACATAGCCCTGAATCCCCGTCAATCAGGGCATTGTTCACATGAACCCGCCTGAGAATTACATATAGAAGAAATCCTCCTCAACATCATAAAGTCTGGCTCTACTTCGCAAGCATCGCCATCATCTGAAACTAAAACATGGACTGGTTGGTGTTGTAAATACCGTCCCGTAATGTGTGAGTGAGTGATCAACTCAGTGGAATCATAGAGTAAAGATTAACATATTATCAATTCAGTCAAGTAGTAATGATAAAGCAGACATATCAAACATTCCTAGATACTCTTGTTAATGCAAGAATGGAATGTTTTCATGAATGCATGCCCTCGCCTACACTCCCTCGTGCGACACCATCTTACGTTCGCGGCATGCTTTCTTCTCTCTGTGCACTTCATCGTCAACACATGCAGTGCGATGTTATGAACATGATTACCGAGTTATTATTAATCCTTTTCATACATCAGTATTGGGAAGCTAAGGTACCTCCCTTATATTATTACCCAAATGATGATCCATTCTAGGGTCGTCAGTTCTAGACAATCTCATACGACAGTATAGTTCTAGATCGCTGTAAAGGGCTCATCACCAATCAATACAGGTCTAGTTATATCCTATAGACTACAACAAGGCTCGTCGCCCCAATGCAGTTTCAGGATATACTCGAGGTCACTACAAAGGGCTCGTCACCAATCAGAGTAGGTCGTCAGCTCGAATATAGTGTCTCATACCACCATATTCGGGTCACGAGTTTAGGTTGCTCACTGGTCACTACGGGGAGGCTCATCGTCCCAGCGTAGGCTGATAGCTCCACTACGGTGTCCCATACCACCATGCCCGGCTCATGAGATAGAGGTACCAAGGTTGACGAGATTGTACTGGTAAGTTTGGTACTCTAGATTCAAACAGAAGCATCCATACATGGTGAACATACATCGCGTCAATCGGGTTACTTGACGAGCTCGACTAGCACGAGCGCACGTTGAGATGATCAACATGAAGTGTGTAAACACTCCGTGTGGCTAAACCACTGCCGACAACTCTAATACGGCTCGGGTTCGTCAAACACATCCTACGTGGCGAGTAAAGCTTAGCCACGAACTCCAAGCCTGTTACCGAATGTCTGAACCATAACATGGCCCCAAACACATACAAACTCAATAATGGACATTTGATTCAAATTCCACGTTCATATGAGCATGATATGAAATATAACTTAAACATGAATACAGTACATGGAGAAAATCATACATACAGTTAACATGAATAGAATAGGATAAACATAACATGGAGAAAATCATACACACAAGTAAGGTGATTGAGATTCATATCTCAATTCCCTTAAAAATCATACTTTTCTTATTTCTAACCCATTCAGGCATTTACACAAACACTTAGACTACACTATTCAACATACATCGCGTATGTTGACACATTGCATATTTGGGCAATTCCTTTTGCTAAGGAGTTGTTGCATATATAACAAACATGTACTAACAATGATTTATCATGACAATCACAGATCTAAAATTTATACATATACAAGTATTTCAGCAAATACATAGAATACACTACAGTATACATATTTCATACTTATTCATAACGCGAAACAAACAACACGTTTTGCATGTGAAATAGCATTCAAGTCATTAATAAATCATTATCTGACATTGAAAGCTTTGAAAACCATAACTTATATGTCTATAATCCGCACCTTACGTCGTAGAAGCGTAACGAGCATGATTTAAACTGTAAGCCTTCGTCAACGGCGGATTAGCAACCTATAACACGAGCTAGGTTAGCTATTTCATTACTTTGACTATACCAAGTCTTAAAACAGGTTAAGGTTTGATTTTCTTACCCAAGTATGGAGTCAAAATCACCGAAATAACGATTCAGATAGATGGATTTGGCACGTAGTGCAGCTGAGAAGAATTTCAAGATGAATCTCCAACTGCTCTCTCACTTTCTCTCTCTTTACTCTCTCCTCTTTCTTAGGGTTGTAGGAAATTCGAATGGTGAGAGAGGGTGAGGGTTTCAAGCCCTTATATAGGCTTAAAAGCAACGGAAATAGCTTTAAGGCCAAGGTATACTTAGGTTATAACCAAATCGGGCTCTTTCTGATCCAACGGAATACTTCTGAATGTCCTTTTATCAAATGCGATCGAACTTAAGCTCACTAGTATTGGATCTTAAGCAAGTTAAGTTTTCAGTCTGATCGGGTTCCCAGATCGTCCTTGGTGGACCAGTTTTAGTTCAACGGTAACCGAAACTCGATCAAGGCCACAAGTACTTTGACATGTATGGGCCACCTTTCCTAATTCGAGAGTGAATTTGAGTCAAAAACCAACGGTCAGAATGCTTATAAATGGCACGCAAGCGACACGACCCAGATTACTTAAATTCCTATTTAATTTCTTAAAATTCTTCACTTTCTCACTCTCTTCACTTCAGACTCAAGGAAATAGTCTCAGGACATCGTTTGTACGTGATTTTTGAGGTGATTGTCAAGTTCAACTAGGCGGTCATAATTGTCTAAGTTTGTCGCTATCGGACTTTCGACGTGCGGTCCAGGTCTGATACGAAGTTTTCAAATGATATCGAGGGCAACCGGGCTTAGAGTTAGACTCTAGATTTAAGGGTAATATAGCGTTCACAATTCTATAGGTTTTGGGTCTTACAAATCATATTTAAAGTGATTGGTGCTAATTTCATAGGTAATCTATTTTAGCGCTAGTTAATTCACGTTAAATTTCTAAAGAATTTAGTTCTAAATAATTTCTTTGGCTTTGAAATTGAGTTTTAAGAAGTTACCAAGGTGTTTTGGTTGACCCATTGCCTAAGGACATTTAACTCTAGGTTGACAAAAATCTGGAGTGTTACAGGTTGCTCGACCCTCAATTTTCAGGGCGTTACAAAAACCTAGCTAGAAACCTACATATTAGGTCCACCAACATCCATACAACGATAAATTGCTATTTGTTTGGTTTTCAACATGTTTGAGCATGAAATCGATGTTGCATGATCATCTCATATTTGACTCTTGTATGATTTTCCTTATAACATGTATGATTGTACTATTTCTTATTGTATTCTTGTACTATGAGTGGTGTATTGTCCTTGGTCTCCTCGGTAATCCAGCATGTCACGCCCCGAAATTCGAGTACCCGAATAAGGTCTTCGGGACCTGAATCCCAATGTTCGTGAATTATAATATAATGACATTTATTACAACCTGTTGATTCAATCAAATTCAATCAATATTCAACGTATTATAAAAGAAAAAATACAGATGAAATGTTTATTAAATTCAACTTTTTAGATAGTTTGTCCTTTCTACATCGAAATTTGAACATAAATTAAACCTAAATAATAAAAAAAACTGAATTTAATTAAAACTAAACCTAATTTTTTAGAAAATAAAGCTAATAGTAGAGTCCCGCCTGCTCGTAGTTTTTCAATTCTGCACCTGTGCATTTTTTAGTATGATGAGCATAACAGCCTAGTAGGGTCATTTCTTACCTAAAATTTAACATGTTCAGATAATATCAATTTTATAAAATGAAGGAAAATAGAATACAGATAATGAAATTTAACGGCAGAATTGAGAAAATGCAATGCATATGATATTTCCATGAATACTCATAACATTTATATTATTTCTTACAATACCATTCCCAAGTGGATGGTCATGTTGCATTAACGCCCACACACTGGTACCTCATGGTGATAGACCCATTTATACGTTAGCTGGTCAGACTACTTCTCCAGTTGTACATCTGACATATGTCCACGCAGACAATTGTACTCATACGCCGTACACCAAGGAGACTCCAAAGGATCCAGTGAGTTTTAGGGTCTTTCACCCAAGGGACACAATTGCCCTATTTGCTGGCTTTAGGGTCTCTCACCCAAGGAACATAATTACCCTACTTGCTGATACCATTATCATTCATTTATTTTCTTTCCTTTTTCTATAATTCCATAATCAGAAGAGATGAATGTATGTCATGAGTTATTCCAAAATCAGTAGCAAAACGATTTATTGTTTAAATTTTCATATAAAATGTGTAGCAACCTGATGTCATTAAAAATAAATTATTGAAATTTACTGAAACATCAAGTTCTTTCCTGTAACAGTGCTGTAAATTTTTATTTATTTATTTATTTTTGTAGATAACGCCGAAGAATGTTAAAATAACATGCATATCCTAAAATCATAATTTTTTTATTTATCTAATTATGTACGGATATAAGCTAATTATTTCATTATAAATTCTAATTATCATAATTTACAAAATAATTATATGGACCTTATATTTAGATTTTTTAAAAAAATCAGAGTTTAAATTAGTATGAATTGAAAGTTTAATTTAACATCGGGTTAAAATTTTGATTTAAATAATTTAAATAATCATCTAAATTAGATCATTTTAATTTCTAAATGCTTAAAATTAGACTTATAATGATTTAATTTGATCTTGACAAGAGGGATTATAAAACTTCTAAATTAGAATATAAACTTAGTAAAATTATTATTATTTTTACTTAAATTTATAAATAAATTTAGTTAGTATTTATTCTAAACCAACTAATTTAGATTAATTACTCTAACTCAAATTTATGGTTTAAATCTTAGCACTTGATTTCAGAAATAAAAGATATTATGATCTAATCTACAAGTTAACTAGATTCAGTAATTACTAAAATTTAGAAAAACAGATATCATGTATAAATGAATTTGGAAATATTAATTAAAGTCATTATAAATAAATTTCAAAAAATATATAAAATCAGAAGGTTCTTTAGTGGAGGAGAATCACCCACATAATAATCAACTGGAATAATATTCCTATTAAAATTTTAGAAATAAATTTCATAATAAATATCTAAAAATGATAAACTTCAGGATAAGATCACCTACCTTAAAGTTTGATGATCCAGTTCCGCTCTAATCTCTCTCTTGATCTACAGAGCTCTCTCTTTCCGTCTCTCTCTCTCTCGATTTACCCGGTTCTCTCTCTCCCTTTTTGATATGATTGAAACTTTTTTTATATCTTTCCTTCATTTTTAATGGATGTGAGGAACGAGGCGGAAGAGTGGGGAATGTGGGCAGTTCAATTTGTGGGAGGGTTCGGCGCCCATTACCGTATAAAAAGGAAGGAAAGTAGAGAAAGTGGTTTATGCTGAAGGTATAATTTTTATTTTTATATTATTATTATTTTTTAAAGATATGGTGGGTCCCACTAACGATAATATAAATCTACTCTGTCCATCATCTTGGCCAGGCCAAGAGAAGATATAAGGCCAAAAACGAGGCTGATCCAAAACTCGGGTGGGCCACATACAAGCGGACGATGGGGTTAGTTTCCACAAAAAATGGGTTGTTACACAGCACCACACGCACACACGTCTAACTCATATTATTAAGAGTAGTTGCATTTATATTAACAGCCTAAAACTTCATGCTCAATTGATAGTGCGCATGATTTCGCTTGTGTTAGAAGATGAACTCTTAATTGTTAAAGTGATATTGAATACAACTCATTCTCTAGGTTGGTCAGGAACTGAGACGTGTGAGGGTGGACCCGTTGGTTGGACCACCCCTGTGACCAGACTGACTGATTTAGGTGGACACGAATGGGCGACAGTAGTGGAACTACATGGGTTACTTGCACCTGATGTCGTGCGTTACGTGCTCACCCGAACTTGAGCAGTCTAGTCCACCGACTGACCAACCATGCTTGTTAACTATGTTTGCTCACATCTGTTTGGAACTTGTAACATCCCTCGCTCACTGACGCCCACTAACAACAGCTAAAAATTGATCCACAGTGTCGTGAGCCGGGCATAGTGGAATAAGACATCGTGTCCGAGCTATCGGCCTATGCTAGGGTGACGAGCCTCCCCGTAGTGACCGCGAGCAATCCCGCTTTCCAGCAGTCCCCACGTGCTTGTAATTGGGAGTGGGGACGCCGATGAGATCAAGGATCGCGGGATCCTGGCCTCGCGCGTTGAGGGGTCTGGGCCTCGCAAATAGATGAGGGCATTGATATCGTCGGGGTGTACCAGTTTCCTCAATCTGTTGGATGAACGGAATTAACTAAATACTCAACTAACATTATCCATGCATCACATTAGCTAGGATTTGGCGACTTTGTAGTTGAGGTCGTAATAAAGGAGTGTTGGTCATACGCGACCGTGAGACGAGGGAATGTTGTGGATGAGGTCATGCATCATACCATAATTCAAGCATACGCATTTAATAAGATTAGTTAGAGATGTATGAATTTATGCTTTTCATTAAATTTATTATGGAATTGTTATTTGATGCAACTTATGGCTAATGACACACATTGAGTTAGCTACTCACTCCCAGTTTGGGACGGTGTTTTAAAATACCAACCAGATACGTCATTAGATGTAAGTGAGGCGGAGCTCGATGAGCTGAGCGGGGTGAGCATGGATGAGAAAGAGGAGTTTCACTGCTTCCAAACTTTCGGCAGATCATTTTATGTGAGTTCGGGCTACTGTGGGGTATGGGCCAGAGCTCTAGTCACTTTGGGTCATGTATGGGTGAGACTAGTTCCCTATTTAGTTGATTTTGAAATTGTAGTTTGGATATTTTTTATATTTAGTGACACTTGATCCTACTTTATGACTTACTTACGCTTCATGTCCTGCTAAACTCTCTATTGTTTATAAGATCATCCAAATGTAATTAAAAATATGAAGCCCATTATGGCACCCATGACACCTGGGAATTCGGGAGCCGAGTTCCTACACGGCCCCTGAAAGCCCAGGGTGTTACAGTGGTGTGGTGTAATTGAGCGTTGAATTTGTCTTATTTTTTATTCAGTACTCTAAAATAATATAAAAAAATAGATGGACAGTATGGATAAAATTAAAACATCACGGTCCTTAGAGCCGCCGCCTGTCCCAAGCTACAAACAAGTGGGGGAAGTACCTAATCCGCGCCCTCAGGATAAGCGGAGGCTCTAAGGGCAACTGAGGGTCCACCGTGATGTTTTAATTTTATCCACACCGTCCATCCATTTTTTCATATCATTTTAAATTATTAAAACAAAAATGGAGAAGATCAAAGGCTTAAATGGACCACAAGGTGGGGATTAGATTCCCATTGTTGAAAAATTCTTAAAGACCACAAAAGTTTTGGATCAAGATGATATTTGTTTTTACAATTCACCCAGGTTTATATGACCATATCAATAGGTTGGATGACAAATAAAAATCACGGTGGACCCTAAGAAGGTTTCAATGGTGGGCATCCTTAGCACTATTACTTCCTATGGTGTGGTCCAAATGAGCGTTGGATCTGTCTTATATTTTATTCAATACTCTAAAATAATATGAAAAAAAAATAGATGGATGGTTTGGAAAAAATTAAAACATCACGGTGGACCCTCAGTGGACCTCAGAGCCACTGCTTGTCCCGAGCTCCAAACAGGCGGGGGAAGTACCTAATTCGCGCCCTCAGGCACGCGGAGGCTCTAAGGGCAACTGAGGGTCCACCGTGATGTTTTAATTTTATCCACACCGTCCATCCATTTTTCCATATCATTTTAAATTATTAAAACAAAAATGGAGAAGATCAAAGGCTTAAAACGGACCACAAGGTGGGGTTTAGATTCCTACCATTGAAAAATTCTTGGGGACCACAGAAGTTTTGGATCAAGATGATATTTGTTTTTTCAATTCACCCAGGTGTATATGACTATATCAACAGGTTGGATGGCAAATAAAAATCACGGTGGACCCTAAGAAGGTTTCAACAGTGGGTATCCTTAACACCACTACTTTCTATGGTGTGGTGCAATTGAGCGTTGGATCTGTCTTATTTTTTCTGCAACACTCTAAAATAATATGAAAAAATAGATGGATGGTTTGGATAAAATAAAAACATCACGGTGGACCATCAGTGAAGCTCAAAGCCGTCGCCTGTCTCGAGTTCCGAACAGGCGGGGGAAGTACCTTTCTGGGCACGGATTAGGTACTTCCCCCCGTTCGGAGCTTGAGACAGGTGGAGGCTCTAAGGGCATCTGAGGGTCCACCGTGATGTTTTAATTTTATCCACACCGTCCATCCATTTTTCCATATCATTTTAAATTATTAAAACAAAAATGGAGAAGATCAAAGGCTTAAAACGGACCACAAGGTGGGGCTTAGATTCCTACCGTTGAAAAATTCTTGGGGACCACAGAAGTTTTGGATCAAGATGATATTTGTTTTTTCAATTCACCCAGGTGTATATGACTATATCAATAGGTTGGATGGCAAATAAAAATCACGGTGGACCCTAAGAAGGTTTCAATAGTGGGTATCCTTAGCACCACTACTTTTTATGGTGTGGTGCAATTGAGCGTTGGATCTGTCTTATTTTTTATGCAACACTCTAAAATAATATGAAAAAATAGATGGATGGTTTGGATAAAATAAAAACATCACGGTGGACCATCAGTGAAGCTCAAAGCCGTCGCCTGTCTCGAGTTTCGAATAGGCGGGGGAAGTACCTTTCCGGGCACAGATTAGGTACTTCCCCCCGTTCGGAGCTCGAGACAGGTGGAGGCTCTAAGGGCATCTGAGGGTCCACCGTGATGTTTTAATTTTATCCACACTGTCCATCCATTTTTTCATATCATTTTAAATTATGAAAACAAAAATAGAGAAGATCAAAGGCTTAAAACGGACCACAAGGTGGGGTTTAGATTCCTACCGTTGAAAAATTCTTGGGGACCACAGAAGTTTTGGATCAAGATGATATTTGTTTTTTCAATTCACCCAGGTGTATATGACTATATCAATAGGTTGGATGGCAAATAAAAATCACGGTGGACCCTAAGAAGGTTTCAATAGTGGGTATCCTTAGCACCACTACTTTTTATGGTGTGGTGCAATTGAGCGTTGGATCTGTCTTATTTTTTATGCAACACTCTAAAATAATATGAAAAAATAGATGGATGGTTTGGATAAAATAAAAACATCAGGGTGGACCATCAGTGAAGCTCAAAGCAGTCGCCTGTCTCGAGTTTCGAACAGGCGGGGGAAGTACCTTTCCGGGCACGGATTAGGTACTTCCCCCCGTTCGGAGCTCGAGACAGGTGGAGGCTCTAAGGGCATCTGAGGGTCCACCGTGATGTTTTAATTTTATCCACACCGTCCATCCATTTTTTCATATCATTTTAAATTATTAAAACAAAAATGGAGAAGATCAAAGGCTTAAATGGACCACAATGTGGGGGTTATATTCCTACCGTTGAAAAATTCTTGGGGACCACAGAAGTTTTGGATCATGATGAGATTTGTTTTTTCAATTCACCCAGGTGTATATGACCGTATCAATAGGTTGGATGGAAAATAAAAATCATGGTGGACCTTAAGAAGGTTTCAACGGTGGGCATCCTTAGCACAACTACTTCCTGTGGTGTGGTGCAATTGAGCGTTGGATCTATCTTATTTTTTTATTCATTACTCTAAAATAATATGAAAAAATAGATGGACAGTTTGGATAAAATTAAAACATCACGTTAGACCCTCAATTGACCTCAGAGCCGCCGCCCATCCCAAGCTTTGAACAGGTGGGGCAAGTACCTAATCCGCGCCCTCCATTTCCAAGATGAAGGACACCGATTGCATACTGACAGCATCAGTAGCCACAGTGCTATATGAGCTTGACCTAATTCCTAAATCAAATATTCAAATATATATATAAAATATTAAAACTTAAATCCTAATTCCTAAATCAAATATTCAAATATATATATATATATATATATATATAATATATATATATATATATATATATATATAAAACGAGCCGAGTTCAAGTTGAGCCAAGATCCACGGTGATAAACCTCAACTCGCTTTCAAAGCTGGATTTTTTATATAAAGTTTGGCTCGCCTGGAATCATTCTTCAAGTTAAGTCGAGCCAACATAGATGGAGTTGAGCCGTGTCCACCCTAATCATGATGGGCCCACATGGTCCTATGGGTAACCACCTCACAGGAAATACGCGTCCCAAGGGGAAGGAAACTTCTCGCAAGAGTCAATGCCAGTCTGTAAAGACCCGCGACGACTCTGCTCCGTAGTCCTCCACTCGAACTTCCCTCGTTCAAGAGGGAGCAGGTTCTGTCTGATTGAGACCGTTGGTTCACCTTGATTTATATATTGTATATCCACGCCGTTCATTCGTTTTTACACGAAGCAGATCCATATCTAAGGTGGACTACACGGTAAGAAAGAGTAGTGATTGATCATTAAAAACTTCTCGTGGACTACAATATTTTTAGATGAAGCTGATATCTGTACATTTTCCGTCATTCATGTCGGTTTGAAAATATACATTACGGTGTACTCTAAGAAGTTTTGTTTTTAATAATAGGCGTACAATTACCACTGTTTCTTCGTGATATTGTCTATTGGAATTTTGATCTCATTTATTTTTAGATTTATGCCCTAAAATAATCTGGAAAACGGATGAACGGTGTGGATGTATATTACATACATCAAGGTGGGGCTAGAGCTACGAAATTTCCGAATTCGATCTGGTTGTCACCACGGGGTTGCCTGTAACCCGGATATGTGGGCCCATTGAGATGGGTGTGACAAATCTACTCCGTCCATCAGCTTTGAAAGACTTTTTAAAAATCAGAAACATCCAAAACTCGTGTGCCATATCACACGAAATTGTGGGGTCTGAACGCTTGGCAGTGGCAAAAGTTTTATATTAAGATGATTCTGATGTTTGGATGGCACATAAACATCATAATCAGCTTCAGGAAAGTTTCAACGGTGAATGTTGCTGTTCTCACTGTTTTGTTGGCATGGCCCACCTGAGTTTTGAATCTGTGTAATTTGTATAATCCTATCTTATTGTGTTCTTTAAAAACATATGGATAGAGTAGATTTATCAAGGGCATCTCTATGGACACCACAAAACCCCGGGCACATAGATAACTCCGTGCTCGGGGTCGACCCTGGGCTACCGTTACAGCTTACGAGAATTTCCTGTTAACCTCAGCCACAGAGCCTACGGAGATGTCCATGACAAATCCACTCCGTCCATCAGATTCTCATGATCACAACAGGACAGGAACCCAACAATCTGTTAGATCCAAAACTCAAGTAGACCACACCAAGTGTAACAGTGAGAATAAAAACTTTCATCATTGAAACCTTCTTCGAGCTGACCATGATATTTATATGCCATCCAAACCGTTCATTAGATAAACTGTATGCACAAATATCATTATGATACAATACTTCTGCGGCCCTACGGAGTTTCCAATGGTGGGTGTTCAATCCTTGGAACTTTTGTTTGTGTGGTGTGGCCCAACTTAAGTTAGGATCTACATGATTTTTGAATTTCTTTATTATTAGGATCTTGAGAAACTGATGGACGGAGTTGATTTGTCAGGGACATTGATGTGGCACTACATAGTTTCCATCCACAGGAACTTCCTGTTCAAGCCTGCGTAATTCATCCTTGGCAGCTCACCATCATTTAAAAAAATGCTTGCGACTTATCATATGACACTCGAGCACGACTATCCAGACCACCCAAACTGTGGGGCCCATTGCAGATGGAGCATCTATATAAAATAACACTGATCAAGCAATCATAACCACCCAATTGATGACCTATTAAATGGATGGTTAAAATGTAAAAAGTTGTCATATGTCCATGCATTTGGAAGTGTAGATAAAAAATGAGCGGTTAGAATAAAAGAGTCCAATTGTAGTAACTTTCAACATACACGTGTGGCTCGCGTAGGGAGCTTACTACTGTGATTTTTGGCACGTGACAGGTTCATAGTGCGTTCTAGCTGATGAATGGCCAAGATCTCAGACACGTGCCGTTCACAAGGATCTCTGACAGGAATTCCGCCCCTCACGTGAACGAGAGCGGATTCACCTTAGTGGCGCTACCCCTACCGTGTGGGGTCCACCTTGATGATTTGTTGTATATCCACGCCGTCCATCCGTTTCTCCAGCCCGTTTTAGGTTATGGTCCCAAAAATCCCAAAAATTATGCAGATGCAAATTTCAGGTGGACCATACTACAGGAAAATTCCAAGGCAGATGTTTAATATTTCTGGCTGTGCTCCATCCACGTTGAATCGTCGATTTGGATGGTCTGGATCACCGTGCAACAATGCATGTGTACAGCTGAGGAGTCACCAGACTCACCACCATTTTCTAAAAATGGTGGTGATCTATCATAGCGGTCTCCCTCGCTCTTCACGACTTTCTACGTACTTAAACTGACCTTTTCTTTGTGATGTCAGACTCGTTTCCTCAGAGAGAGGGAGGTCGCCATTTCAGCAAATTCAAGTTGCTGGGTATGTTTGTTATAGTGAAATTCATGTGTTCATGATATTTATAGATACATTTTCTTGATAGACTAGTACATGTTTTTCTCTTTGATGTGTTCATGACATTTATAAATACGTCTTTTTGATTGTTTAGTACTTGTTTTTCTTTTTGGTTACAATGGCAACTACACAGAAAATGTTCATATACTGCTAAAACTGGTAATTCTTATAGACCATGTTCTCCTTTACCTTGCTTCTTTTCGTTCTTCGTTTTTTCGAGTATTCCAAGAAACCCAATGCTACAATCCCATCCAACTGAAGTCTATGAACCTAAGTTTGAAAATCTGTAAACCCAATTCAACTCAGCCTCTGACTATGTTTAAGTAAACAAAGAGGTTTTTACTTATCATAGTCTCTGACTATGTTTAAGTAAACCATTTTTGGGAAATGAATAGGAAATTGAAGTACTGTTCCAATTTCCAAAGTAGGGAAATGGGTGTGAAAAATTAATTGGGTTGGGTATATATATCAATTTCCAATAGTTGAAAACTGGTAGAAAGGTTGTGAGTGGCCAAATACCATTTACAGAATGCCCCCATTTGTAGAAAAGGATTTCTGGAATAAGGGCGTGTTTGGTTGCACCGTATTTCATGATCCATCAGTCTAATTTATCACAGAATTTCATGATGTTTGGTGCAACCAAACACACCATAAACTTTTTCTTTTGGGGATTTTTACTGCAAAATTCCTCCCAGAATGGGATTTTACCAAATAGTGCCTCCAGGAACTGATATTGCCAGGGAGTGCTTTTTCAGAGGTGAAATTATACTACTGCCTTTGTTTATTTTTTATTCACAAAGTGGGGATTGAGGATTGCGAGGCCCATGTGGTATGTGTGTTACATCCAACCTGTCAGCAGATGCAAACCAAAATGATTATTAGATGAACCAAAATTATGGAGGATCCTATCATAAATTGGGCCAATCCATAAAACGTAATATGCACCACTCAAAACATCCAAAATCAATTGCAGCCATTGTTCTGAGTATCAGGGATATTATCGATAATATTGCCGAGATTTTCGGTATGACTAGCTTGGCAATACCACTGACACTGGTAATATAAAAAATTCCAAGTATTGGTGATATATTGCTAAGTATCGCCAATATATCAATATTGCCAATGTATTGCCAATATTTTTTACTGTCTAAATTCCAGATGTCGATTGTATTGCAATGTGTCACCAATATTTCGATAATATTGCCAAGGTATTGATATCACCAAAAATCTATTTATTAAAAAAAAAATGTTCATTTCAATTTTTTTATGGGTGTATGGTTGTATTATGAAATGTATGTCTATATGTGTGTATATGTATGCATGCATGAAGGGATGTATGTATTTATGTATGCATGAATGGAGGTTGGATGGATGGGCAAATGTAGATGTGTGTGTATGTGTACATGGTTGGATGGATGGATCATGCATGTGTGTACATATGTGTGTGTCATTCTATGTATATATACATACATGGATGGTTGAATGGATGGATGATTAGATGGATGGATGCATAGATCATGCATGTGTATTTGTATGTATGTAGGTGCATGCATGGATGGATGGATCCACCATTTTCCCCTTGTTTCCCCAATGTTTCCTTAAGTCAACAATACATGCTTCTAGGCCCCCATTAAAGGGAAACTTATAATTTGAAACGTGCGTATTTTAGCATCTTTTGAAGTATCATTGAAAAGTTCCACCATTTTTCTCATGCTTCCCTGAGTCAACCTTACATGCTTCTAGGCCCCTATAAAAGAAACTTATTATGTATGCTCTTTTTTTGCTATTATTTGATTTCTAAATATGCAAATATGTATATTTTAGCATCTCCCGAAGTTTCATTGAGAAATTCCACCATTTTCCCCATTGTTTCCCTCAATCACTGATAAATTTATGCGTATCGGCGATAATATTGGCAATATCGATGATGTTTCTTTATCCCCGGCTAGTGATACATGTAACGATACCGATACTACGAGCTCTGTTGCAGCCCATTTGATGATTTGATCGGCCTGATTATTTGTTTGTGTGACCACCATGGTAGGGTCCATATGTTGGACGGGTTGGATGTTTCATACATACCATATAGGCCTCACAAGTCTCAACTTTCACTACTATTTTAAAGAAGAATTTTTTTTTAGATGAGGGCATTTTTGTAATTTCCTCTCTCCAAAAGCACCTCTCTGTAATTTCAAGTCGTAGAGGCATTATTTGGTAAAACATCAATTCCAGGGGAATTTTGCAGCAAAAATCCCTTTCTTTTTTCCTATTTATGTTGGTCAAACTGAGTCTACAAAGTGAGTTGACTGAACTCGTAATTCATCTGACTTGAGTTGGCTCAGCTCAGTTTTGAGTTGATACAATGTTTTGGGTAGGTTCTGAATGGTTGTGCAAGTAAATTGAATTGGAGTTGCTGGCGATGGTTAGTTTGAACGCAAACGAAGGAAATTGCAAATCAGTTCTACTTTTCGAGACAAATAATAGTAAACCAATTCCATGATAGCAAAGCCAGGAAAAAGATTTTGAGTGGCTAAAAGATTCCGTGATCAATCAGTCCTAACTTGGTTTGATTTTCATGATATTTCATGATATTTGGTGCAGCCAAACACACCTTAAACTCTTTTTCTCCCCCTATTTATGTTGGTTAAATGAGTCTACAGAGTGAGTTGAACCCGGCATGCAATTCGTCTGAGCTGAGTTGTTTCAGCTGTGTTTTGAGTTGACTTGATGAATTCCTGGTAGGCTCTAAATGGTCATGTAAGGAAATTGAATCGGAGTTGTTGACAGTGGTTAGTTTGAATGCTAATTAAGGAAATCACAATTCAGTTAGTTTAAATAATTATCAGTCCAATTTGGTGCAGAATTTCATGATATAATTCGGTGCAACCAAACGCACTCCAAGCATTTCCTCTCTCTCTCTCTCTCTCTCTCTTTTTTTCCTGATTTATGTTGGTTAAATTGAGTCAAAGTGAGTTGACCCAACTTGTAATTCATCTGAGCTGAGTTGACTCAGCTCAGTTTTGAGTTGACTTGATGAATTTTGGGTAGGCCCGGAATGGTTTTGTAAGGAAATTGAATTAGAGTTGTTGGCAATGGTTATTTTGGATGCTAATAAAGGAAAACACAATTCAGTTAGTTCTACTTTATTACATTGATAATGGCAATCCAATTCTGCAGAGAACCCAAATACACCAATACATACTCAATAAGCATGCTGTTTAGGGTGGCGTGGAAATGAAACCTGCATTAAGTGGGCATTCATTTTCCCACTTTTCCTCCCCAAATGACTATTGAGATAAGAACAGGAAGTTCCCATTTCATCTCAACCATGTTTTGTAGTTGTGCTTACTGTTTGTTGTGGGAACTGGAAACTCCTAAGTGTACCGTTCGACAACAAATTCACTCTTTATGCTTCATGGTAGGAAGCTTGTTTTGGATTATGAATAACATGAATAATATAGCTAGTTGTATTCCTACACCTGCTTACAGTCATAGACTCATGATTGTGTCTTATTGCAGTTCTGGTGCCTGAGAAATGGCTGGTGATTTGGATGATAAGGTATCAATGCTATTGGATACTCGTTCTCAACTATCCAATGATTCCATGGAAGTTCCATTAACAAGCTTTAGCGCTAGGCGTACTACTCGGAGTGTATCATGTTTGACAATGTCTGCTACGAATTCCATGGGGCCCTACGGAAGTGAAAATAGCCCTCTATCTCATACTGGTCGTTTGAATGGTGAAAAACAGGCCCTTTTTATACCCATGAGCGGTCCTTTATATAGCCATACGAAGCCCGAGAGCTTCTCTCAGCCTATGAATGGGACATTAGGCAGAAGAACAGTGGCTGTCAAGGAACGTGTTATAGAAATGGGCCAGATGGACAGGCCAGATGACAACTTTGTGCAAAAGAATGAGCATTTATTGAAGTCTGGGCAATTGGGTAAATGCAATGATCCTTTCTGCACCACGTGCCCGGTGAATTATGATTTCAAAGAAGCAGAAAAGAAATATAATAAGGCTTCAGCTTTTGACATTAAGGTGATTTTCTTCCGTTCGCTGAGTGCAGTCTCCTTATCTGGTTGTTTATGCTTTTTAATATGCTGAGGTTGTAATTTTGATTCTTCAAAAGACATCCAACAGAGTGGTTTGTTAGACATAGTTTATTGTGATTAAATTCATTTTGCCTTTATTATGACAATGCCTATACATATTTTTCACATCTTCCTAGTTGTATCTATGATACTACGGCTATCCATTAAAGTATATGTTATATATTCAGTACACATCAGACAGAGCGGTTTGTTAGAGATAGTTTATTGTGATTAAATTCAATTTGCCTTTATTATGAAAATGGCAATACATTTTTTTAATATCTTCCTTATTGTATCTATGATACTTCACATAAGACTACCCATTAAAGTATATATTATTTATTCAGTACACAGTTACCTTTTTTGTACTCTTACCAATACAGTTCTCCATTTCCTAAATAATCGAGCAATATGAATGCACATATTCTGCTTGTAACAGGATACTGATATTTAGCTGTATAATGAATTATTTCAGGTATTGTTTTTAATCTGTCAACATGCTAAAATATTGAAACTGTTATTACTTATGATTTTTACAATACACAAGCAATATATTATGATGAGTTTGATAAAATTTTAGAATTTCCTAAGGGCCTGTTTGGATTCAAGAAAACCATGAGAAAGGAAACAATGTTTCTTAGGGAATCTTTTTCAACGAGATTTGGGTGGAAATTTAAGATTTATTTTCAAGTTTCTTGTTTGGCAAAATAAAAAAATTTCTTAGAAAATTTTTTAGATTGTCACTAGCATGCGGTATGCTTCGAGATGAATAGTGATACATGTGGCATACATGGCATATGTGAGCACTTGAAGCTGAATTATGGTATGTGTGATACATGTGAGGTGCTTGAAGTTGTACGGTGGCACATGTGGCATAAGACATGCATGGGCACATTTAACTTGTGGGCACTAAAGTTAGATGACAACACTTGTGCACATTGGCACCATTTGCACACAACATATTTGGAGCATTGAAGATGGACAATGGCACGCGTGGCACATTGGCGCATGTGGGGTGCCTTGCACATGGGGCACAAGTAAGATGAATGGTGGTACATGTGGCATAATAGCACATGTAGGCACAATAGCACATGTGGGACACAAGAGAAGATGGATGGCGATACATGTGGCACATTAGCACACGTAGGGCTTTTCACACATGTGGGGCACAAGAGAAGATGGATGGTGGAACATGTGACCTAGTGCCACCTGTGGGGCATGACCGAAGATAGACAATGTCTCATTTGACACATTGGCGCATGTGGCACATGCGAGGCAATTGAACATGAATATTGGCGCATTTAGGCTTAAACCCTTTAAAAACACATTTCCTTCCATTGTGGGAAAATGCATTTCTTGGGGGTGGAGGTAGGAAAATAAGTTTGTTTATTTTCTAACATAGATAGAAAGTGAGAAATGATGTTTCCTATAATTTCCCACAAAGAAAGGCTCACTGAACAAAAGAAATTAAGTTTCATAGGAAACACTATTTGCTTTTTTATGCTTTCTGTGAATCCAAACAGGCCCTAAATGACTTTCTAGTAAAACAGGATTCACTTATATATTTCCTACGAGTATCTCAAAATATCCAATACCAATATCGGTCTCATGTTGTTTCCAACACACTTGTGAGCTTATGCAGATATCTGGGCAGGCGGTTCTGCTGTGTATGTGTTGTGGCCCAAAACTCAGACCATTTTGTTGGTCCGGTGGGCTAAATATGTACATTTAATGTAGAAAATTGGTCATATTTTAAGCGTTCCATTTCTTACTTTTCTCACACACATGATGTCCTGAGCAGCCTGATTATTGGGCTATGGTACATACACAGTGGGGCCACCCAATGAATGACCTTGATCTCACACACACATGCTACATTCACATTTGTAGGGAGTATAACTCAGAACCCTACTCTTTCAAGTAGCCATATCATTTTTAATCCTACTGATATTGGTTTTATCTCCACATGTTAATGGAGTGTACTTATGCCTTATGAATGTTTTTTATTATCTTTTTTATACAGTTACCTAATGCGCCATACGGGGATGCCAAAGGTTGGGTGCAAAAATCATTTTCCTCTCTAAAAAGATGTATTCCTGGCATCATGAATCCTCATAACAAGGCTGTTCAGCAATGGAACCAATTTTTTGCCATTTTTTGCTTGGTGGCAATTTTCGTGGACCCATTTTTTTTCTTCCTACTGTCCATGAAAGAGGTATAATTTTGTTCTCTTCCATGTTAATGACATACAACTTAGATTGCATTTAAAACTTTTCACATCTTTAACTTGAATAGATGATGAAAACTTGTATTACTGGGTATTTGTATGTGATTTTTAGCTTTCTCAGCAAAGTTCTATGTATTGGAGGGCCTATCAGCCAAGCCAAAAATGATAAGATACTGGCATGATTTATTTTTTATTTTTGCCAAAAATGTGAAAAGTTTTAGGAAAAAGGAAAAAATGGGAAACACAAGAATCCGTCATTTATTTGTATTTTTTTATAAAAAAATTTGTACTCAATGATGTATCGGACCATTCTTTGGTAAGAATGCTAATTGTTGGCCTTGTAAACTGAGAGGAACTGAAGATTTTCTGTATTTGAGACAACCCAAAGGGGTTGAATATATAGAGATTACAGTTATCTATACAAGGAAAATAATAAACTCAGAATCCTCTATACAAGGTATACTAGCTATACAAAATATACAAGAAATACAAGGCATGTGAGCCTGTCTAACATCCTCCCTCAAACTAATGCTGGTCATCGACAAGTAATAGTTTGCCAACTAGAAATGAGTGACGTGCAGAAGTGAGGGACTTCGTGAGAATGTCTGCAATCTGATCATGGGATGCAACATGTGGAAAAGAAATGAGCCCAAACTGAAATTTCTCGCGGATAAAGTGACAATCAACTTCAATATGCTCTGTCCGTGCATGAAAAACCGGGTTAGAGGCAATCTGAATGACACTTAAATTCTCAACATGGAGTGGAATAGGATTCTGCAAAGGAACACTCAAATCGGAAAGAAGTCCACGTAACCAGACAAGCTCACTACACGCAACGTATATCGTCCGATACTCGGCTTCTGTGCTTGATTTGGAAACAGTGGCCTACTTCTTACACTTCCAAGAGATGAGAGAAGTGCCGAGAAAAACACAGTAGCCAGTGGTAGATCGTCGTGTGAGAGCGTAACCGGCCAAATCAGCTTCCAAATAAGCACGAAGATTCAGAGTCGCCGTGGAGGAGAAGAATAGTGATCGATCTAGAGTTCCACGTAAGTACCGTAGAATGCGTAACACCGCAGTCATATGAAGAGTCCGAGGATCAGAAACAAACTGACTGACGACTTGGATAGCGTAGGCAATATTAGGGCGAGTCATATTTAAGTAAACCAGACTCCCAACCAAACGTCGGTATAAGTCGGGCTGTGTAAGTAGATCACCATCATCACGGCCATATTGAACGTTAAGTTCTAAGGGAGTCTGCACTGTTTTCTGATCTGTCAATGATGCCAAAGCGAGAAGATCCTTGGTATACTTACTCTGGCTGACCAGGATCCCACGTTTAGAACGTGAAATTTCAAGCCCAAGAAAGTATGTGAGATGGCCGAAGTCCTTCATCTTGAAGGAGGATTGCAGAACTTCCTTTATACCCGAAATGCCAGTAACATCACTACCAGTCAGAAGTAGGTCATCAACATAGATGAGGACAATGACAATTCCGCGAGCAGTGGTGCGCAAAAATAAGGATAAGTCATAACCACTTTGAGTAAAGCCAGCACCTGTAATAACATCATGAAAGCGTTGGAACCATGCTCGAGGTGCCTGTTTGAGGCCATACAGGGCTTTCTTCAGGCGACATATCTTATTGTCAGGGATTAAGGAACCAGGAAGAGGTTTCAAATATACTGTTTCTTGGAGGTCTCCATGAAGAAAAACATTTTTCACATCCATCTGAGAAAGTGGCCAAGAGCGGACGGACGATATTGCCAGAAGAGTACGAACAATTTTCATCTTGGCTACGGGAGCGAATGTCTCATTATAATCAATTCCGTATTCCTGTCTGTATCCTTGAGCGACAAGTCGAGCCTTTTATCTATCTAATGATCCATCAGACTTGAGCTTGACAGAATAAATCCATTTGCTACCAATTAGCTGTTGGTTAGCGAGTCGAGTGACAATGTCCCATATATGATTATCATCTAATGCCGCAAGTTCTTCTGCCATAGCCTTCTTCCAACAATCATGAGAGGCTGCCTGAAAGTATGAAGTAGGAATAGAAACAGTATCCAGAGTAGCATTCATGGCAGACATAGAGCATATCAAGCGATCAGGCGCTTGATGTACACGATCGAAACGACGTACCGAGGTAGGTTCAGGATCTGCAACAGGTACAGTAGGTTCAGGTTGAGTAATAGGTGGTGGATCTGTACGTGGTCGACTCGAGTAAACTTGCAACGGACGAGGGAGAGTACTCGAGGCAAAAGGAATATCAGAAAAGGTGGTTAGACCAGGAGATTTTGGGGCGTGCGGAGGAAGGGTTAAATGAAAGGCAATATGTTCAAGAAAAACAACATGTCGTGAAACCTGAACACGATGTGTGACCGGATTATAACATCGAAAACCCTTTTGAGTTTCTCCAAATCCCAAGTACACACATTTGATTGATTTTGGAGATAGTTTATTACGTTCACGTAAAGCCAAGTGAACATAACAGACAACCAAAAACACGAAATGCGGAATATGTAGGAGGTAAGCCGTTGAGAACAAAGTATGAAGATTTACTGTTCAGAACATTGGTTGGCATCCGGTTAATCAAGTAGACTGAATGTAACATTGCTTCTGCCCAACAAAACGAGGAACATTCATAGCTGTCATCAGGGTGTTGGCAGTTTCAACAATATGATGATTTTTTCGTTCAGCCACCCCGTTCTGTTGCGGAGTATCAGAACAGGTGGTCTGATGAATAATCCCATGACTCTGAAGAAATGTACGAAAATCGGTTGAGAGATATTCCCCCCCTGAGTCAGAGCGAAGAGTTTGTACTGGAACCCGAAATTGAGTCTTTACCATAGAGTGGAATATCTTGAATTTTTCAAAAACCTGTGACTTTGAGTGCAGAAAGTAAATCTAGGTGTAACGTGTGAAATCATCAATGAATATAACATAGTAACGTAACCTAGAGAGAGACATAATAGGTGAAGGACCTTAGGCATCTGTATGCACTAGTTTAAACATAGAAGATGATTTTGTAATACTTAGAGGAAAATGAATACACT
This sequence comes from Magnolia kwangsiensis, assembly GCA_037074715.1. Lineage (NCBI taxonomy): Eukaryota > Viridiplantae > Streptophyta > Magnoliopsida > Magnoliales > Magnoliaceae > Magnolia > Magnolia kwangsiensis. Next base: position 11,278,296 of record CM073577.1, on the reverse strand, counting down.
TACTTTTTGAAAGACAACAAGATGAGCAAGAATAATCCAAATCATTTTTATTAAGAGAAACATTCCCTAACATGCTAGAAGAAAATAACTGAATTAACCGATCGGAATGTGGATGACCCAGGCGAAAGTGCCACAGTTTCCACAATTTATTAGCCGAACAAATATCTGGTGAAGATGGAGAAAAGAAACAACGAGCCGGAGTGACAGATCGATTAAAGTCCAGCATGTACAGACGACCATGCCGCTTACCCATCCCAAGTAGCTTCCCCGTTGCTAGATCCTGCACAAAACAATAGGTGGGAAGAAATATGACTAAGCAGTTATTAGTTGTGAGTTGACCAACTGAATTTAAATTGGAGGAGAGGTTAGGAACATAAAACACATCATGAAAGGTGAATTGGCGATGAGCAGAAGGAGAGAAAGTCAATGATCCAACGGACTGAATAGGTAATCTAGTTCCATCCGCAGTAGAAATAGTCTGATTTCCGGTGTATGGACGAATATCACGAAGATGGGATACAACACCAGTCATATGATTGGAAGCACCTGAATCGAAGAACCGCGTAGAAGATGGGGATATACCTGACATCCCAGCCGCAAAAAGAGCCTGAACGATTTGCTGGAGCATCGCAAGAGTCAAAGGTGATGAAAGACCTTCAGCGGAGACAAAAGATGCAGAATCACTAACAGATGGCTCGGAAGAAATAGTAGTAGTAATAGCAGAAAGAGTACGACCACGATCACGACCACTTCCACCACGTCCACGGCCAAAAGAAGATGCATAGGCATGTATACGACAATCCTGAATACCATGACCAGTCCGTCGACAATAAGCGCACTATTCTTTGCATTGAGCAACAACATGACCCACCTTGTTGCAGCCGCGACAAGTCAAAGGAGTGGAACCACATGTAGTAGTGGACACAACAAGCACCATATCAGATGATCTCGGAGTTGAGGTAGGAAGAGAGAGAACTTTCAGTTGTTGTTCCTTAGCTAATAAATCATTAATAACCGAATTCAAAGAAGGAAGAGGGCTACGGTTCAAGAGAGCGGCCCGACAATGCTCAAATTTCGGACGCAGCTTCATAAGAAATTGTCTTACTTGCGCACTCTTGCGCATAGATTGGAATATCTTAAAGTCACGAGGAAATGTTAGATCCATCATAGCCATCTCCGTCCAAATAGTGACAATTTTGGAGTAAAATGATTGAATATTGTCATCATCCTGAGTAAGGTTAACGAGATCCTGTTCCAAGCGATATAATCGGGCCGTATTACTTTGTTGATAAATTGTTTGGAGATGCTCCCACATTGCGTTAGCAGTGCGATGAGGTGTGAGGCCAATAGCAATGGACCGATCGATCGAACCAAGAATCCAGGTAATGATCCGTCCATTGTTCATGTCCTAATTAGCTAATTTGTCGGCATCTGTTGAAGTGGGGATAGGAATAGATCCATCAATGAGTCCCCACAAACCACGACCCTTGAGGAAGTTCTGAAAATGGATGGCCCATAGAGAATAGTTGGTACCATCAAAACTACAACGTGGGGCCTCTATACGTGATGAGTTCTTGTCCATTGATCGGAAATAATGTAAAGCACACAAGGAGTTGCAATAGAAGAAAGTTTTACATGTACCATACAACAACAGCAACAGCAACAGGTTTTGGATCTAGATTTGAAGTAGGATCTGGATTTGAATCTGGTTCTGGATCTGGATCGAGATGAGCAGAGGGGCGCTGGAGTTGATCGGATCTAGATCAGGAGCGAGATGATAAGAGTGGCGCTGGAGCTGATCGGATCTAAATCTGGAGCGAGATGATAAGAGGGGCGCTGGAGTGGATCGGGATGAACAGAGGATCGGGACCAACAGCAATAGGTTCGGATCTGGATCGGGATAATACAGATGCACAGATAGGTCGAGCAGAGACACCGGACGACGCAGATGCACAGATGCAGAGGGATCGAGCAGAGGAAAGAGGGGCCGGACGAGCGGGACCAACAGCAATAGGTTCGGATCTGGATCGGGATAACACAGATGCACAGATAGGTCGAGCAGAGACACCGGACGACGCAGATGCACAGATGCAGAGGGATCGAGCAGAGGAAAGAGGGGCCGGACGAGCAGAGGGGTCATTGGACGACGCAGTATGGGCGGCCGGACGAGCAGGTACAGTGATCGGACGCAGTAGGGATGGCCGGACGACACAACAGGGGTGGCCGGACGACGCAAGGGCGGTCAGATGGGCAGGGACAGTGGCCGGACGCAACAGCTGCAGGGATAGTGACCGGACGACCCAGAGACGGTTTCGGATCAGTGTGGCTCTGATACCATGTAAACTGAAAGGAGCTAAAGATTTTCTGTATTTGAGACAACCCAAATGAGTTGACTATATAGAGATTACAGTCATCTATACAAGGAAAATAATAAACTCAGAATCCTCTATACAAGGTATACTAGCTATACAAAATATACAAGATATACAAGGCATGTGAGCCTGTCTAATAGGCCTAACCTATTGAAAGCTGAATTTTTATGGCTTTGAAGTCTAAATTTAGGGCCCATTTGGATTGGAAGAGTCCGAGGTGAGGACATGGAAAAATGTAACCACAATAAATATAGAGGAAATGGTATCTAAGATTCCTCACCATTTCTTGCAATCCAAACAATGATTTTGTGGAAGAGGTAATTATGATTTTTTTTTATTTTTTTTATTTTCCAGGAGAAATCCTCAGTAAATGCTAGAGTTGATTTCTCAGAGTTTCTTGTGATCCAAACAGTGTGAAACAATGATTTTGTGGAAGAGGTAATTATGATTTTTTTTTATTTTTTTTATTTTCCAGGAGAAATCCTCAGTAAATGCTAGAGTTGATTTCTCAGAGTTTCTTGTGATCCAAACAGTGTGAAATAGTGATTTTGTGGAGAATTGTATTCATGATTTCAAAAATTGAATAAATAGATTGGAATCGGAATTGGGGATTCCTTACATTATATATATATATATATATATATATATATATATATATATATATATATATATATATATATATATATATATATATCCAAACAATGGAAAACAGTGATTTTTTTGCAAAAAAATTTCTTTTCAAATTCCTCCTATCCAAAAAGGGTCACTAGTATTAAAAGTATTGGTGGATTGGAAACTCTTAAGCTATAATGATTCTTCTAAATTGATATGTTGTTGTTGACTATCATCCTTATGTATAAACTATAGAATCATTCATCCTCATGTATAAAGGATTTGATTACATGATTACTACTTGGACTTTAGTATCTGGTAAACTTGGAAAATATAAGCATAGGACGATCCTAATATTTCTTGTCCTGGCCGGGAAATTAATGGTTAAGTAGAGAAATGTGGCACTGGTCCACATTCGAATTGAAGGAGCCCTGCAATTGGTGGATATGATATTCAAATCTAGGAGTTTCGTGGGGCATAGTCCATCTGTAGTGGGTAGGGCTGCAATTTGGTTCCAGTCAACCCAAGTTTGGGTTGGGTTGGGTTACGTTGTCAAGGTCCTCGGGTCAGGAATAATCGCATGTATTTGGGTCAAGACTCGGGTTTAGTCAGGTCGGGTCAGGTTGGGTCAAACACAAGAATTTGGGTGGGCACCTCGGGTTGGAATTAGGGTCGGGTAGGGTTGTGGATTGGGTCCTCTTTAGTTTGGGTCAGGTTTCGGTTGACCCTCGACCTGATGCAACCTGCCCAAGTTGCACCCAGTGTTCGTAATATCGGTATTGCGTTACATATTGCACCCTTGGGATACGGATACTTATTGGTTATCACATGGGATATATTGGTCGTATCGCGTAACGTATCGCTGTTGTTGGAAACATGGGGAAACATTGGGCAATTGGTTGATTTTTTCAATGAAACTTCAGTGATTATTAAAAAAGACATCAATACACACTTTTAAATCAAAACATTACAAAAAACAAGTGCATACAATACATTTTCTTTGTATAAGGTCCTAATATATTCGCTGTCTAACTGAATTGATGCAAGTATATTAAAAGTCTATTCATATAATTTATAAATGTAAGATGTGTGGAAACACAAGCAATACATTCAAAAGGAAAAGAAAAATCACTAGATCAGGTTACATACATGTTTAATTTTATGTTTGGACACAAAGATCACAACCGATTTGCGAGAAATTGAGAAATTTTGGTGTTTTTTTTTTTTTTTTTTTTCAATTTTTTGGAACTCGGCCAATCTCCTCCAAATCTCAAAATTAAAGCTCTCAATGTATGATTTTTCATGCAAAACATGAAAAATCATGGATTTGTAACAAGTTGACACCAATTTAACATGATTTATAGAAAAAAAAGATGATCAAAAACCGAAAATGCTCACTGGATCGAACATATGGGATATATCCCACTACTTGTGTGCTTCATATCGCATAGGTGGGATATAAGATATATTGTGGGATATATTGGCCGGTATCGTTGATACTTAAAACATTGGTTGCGCCCCCAGCAGTGGATCGCATCTCTATTAGAAAGGTGGCAACAAAAATTATTTACTCCATGACCATGAAAGATTTTGGGACCAGTGGTGTGGATCACTAACTATGGGCCCACCAGTACAAACTGAAAACTTGAGTGTGTTTTGCACCTCCTTGGAGCAAGGATCACATTATTCCTCTCGTTTTTTATTTAGGTCCATGGAGTACCTGGAGATTGAGCTGAAAATTTTATGCATTCATATTCATTGCTGCATATAATGCACAATTACCATTGCTAGGATCTATCAATGGCGACCATTTTGTGGACCTTGAAATCAAGTCCATGGTGGGCCCACAGGTCATAGGTTGCAGCCCAATCGAGTAGCAGGCAAGCCTTGAAGCCCAATGGGCTAGCACAGTCCATTGACAACGCTGCTCTGCTGCATGGATTTTTAGTTATATTTGCCTTTTCTTTCCATATCTTTAACTATCTAATTTTATTTTTACAACAGGATGATAAGTGTATTATCTTTGATTGGTCCTTGGCAAAAGCAATTGTGACTGTGAGAAGCATTACTGATTTCATCTACGTTCTTCACATGCTTCTACAGGTGAACCACAGTTACATCATTTTTTTCGGAATTCATTTATGCTTTTAGGGGTCTAACTGAAGGTATGGCTCTTGATAGAGTGGAATGGTGGAACAAGATTCATGTAGGTGACCCCAATTAGTTGGCTAATACTTAGATGATGATGATGATTTGGGATTTTTGGGATTAAATTTTCTTTATCTACCATTCTATTTTATCACAAATCCATGTAACTTACCGACACAAAAATGTGGGAAACACCTCAAATATGCCAATTTTTTTATTTTGTTGAGTACCCAGTTGTTCATCAAGTGGACCCCACCATGCATGTGGTGGTCTAATAACCGGACCAATCCAGCCATATGGCTGCCACTTGGTACTAATGGTCTCAAACCCTTTGTCTGATCTCACAAGCATGATTTGCCAGTTTACAGATTGCTCATCTCCGAGGCCTAAGTAGTTACTTCACAGCATCTACTTTAAGTAATGCCACATTTCAGCTCCCTATGGGCAACACAAACACACCAAAACTCGCATTGATGAAATTTGGGTCCGAATTTTCTAATTTTCTAATTCCAATTCATTAGATATAAAATGAAGCTTTTGCAAAAAGCCTGCAATGACCAATATATGTAATATTTGTGGGCTGCAGTTCAGGTTGGCTTATATTGCTCCCGAATCAAGAGTGGTGGGTGCTGGAGATTTAGTTGATCACCCGAAAAAAATCGCTCTTCATTACTTGTGTGGCTACTTTCTACTCGATATTTTTGTTGTATTACCACTACCGCAGGTATAGCTTCCCTCTTGCGTAATACTGTCATATTTTCTATTAGGGCTTGTTTGGATTGATGGAATCAAGTTTTTGACCATGGAAAAGAAATAGTTTTCCACTGACGTGACATTTTCTGCCTTTTGCGACAATGAAGTATGCCGTGGAAAACAAGATTCATTTCCACGGTTTTCCTTGAAAAAAGAACTTTGCATTTCCTCCAAAAAATGTGATATCCTCATTTCCACATTGTAGTATTGTAGATTAAAGAGAAGAAGTGAAGACAAGAAAAGAGAGAGAAAAGAAAGTTGGAAGAAGATAGGAAAGGTGAGCTAGGTTTGGATACCACCTTCTCCCATTTATATTAATAAAGCGTCAATATGATAAAAATACCAAGCAAAGATACCTTACATGTCCCAGACCAAAATAAACAACTAATAACAAGAAGAAATAACTAAAACAAAGTGGAGGTGGGTTGTATAGTGCTACGGCTCACATCTTCACATCCGTTAATGCTCACCCTCAAGCTGGAGTGTAGATGTTGTCAATTCCAAGCTTGGAGTATATGGGTGTAAACTGACTGTGACTAAGGGCCTTGATGAACACATCAGCTAGTTCACCCTAAAACTGCACACATGGTGTATAGATTTCTCCATGGGTGACCTCACGCATGAATTGACGGCCCACTTCAATATGTTTTGTTCTCTCATGAACCTGATCATTTGCAATGTGGGATGTTGCTGATTATTACAAAACAACTGCATAGGTAGATTCACCGTAAACTTTACTTCCTGCAACAGTTTCTTGATCCTAGCTAACTTACAAGTACTATGCGTCTTTGCTCTATATCTTGCTTCAACGCTTGATGAAACCATAACACTGCTTCTTACATTTGCACATAACTAGATTTCCTCCCACAAACGTATAGTACCCAGTAGTAGGCTGCCTATCTGTTAAAGAACTTGCACAGTTTGCATCAAAGTACCCTATGATCTAAAGAATAGTGTTTTATCTATACAAAATTCTCTGTCCTGGAGCTTCTTTAAGATACCACAAAATCCGTACAATTGCATCCATGTTAGGTACCCTCAGAGTGGTCATAAATTGGCTCACCACACTCATGGCATAAGATATGTCCGGTCAAGCAATAATAAATAGAAAAATTTCCCAACTAGTCTTCTATATCTCCCTGGGTCTTCAAATACATCACATTAATTATGAACCGGCTTGTGATTTGGATTCATTGGTGTATCAACTGGCTTGGTATGAAGAAGACCCATCTCCATGAGCATATTCATCCAGAGCATATTTTCATTAAGACACATCAATTCTTTCATTGGATCTAGCAACTTCCATACCAGGAAAATATCGAAGATTATCAAGGATTCAAGATCTTTTGTGAGAAAATACATTTGAAGATACTTCTTAAGGTTAACAATCTCTCAATCATCACTTCTTGTAACAACAATATCATCAATATACATCACAAATGCAATAAGGCCCGAGGTGCCTTTCTATATAAAAGACAGAATGACATTGAACAAAGCCATAGTTTAACACAACCTTATTAAAATTTTCAAACCATGCATGTGGTGACTGTTTCAGCCCATTGTTTTATTTAGTTTACATACCTTATCTGACTCCCCCTTAGGCAATAAATCTAGTTGGTTGCTCCATATAGACCTTCTTTGTGAGATCATCATGAAAAAAGCTTTTATTATTATTATTATTATTATTATTATTTTTTATTGTCCAGTTGGAAGAGAGGCCAACAATGATTAATGATTACAGAGAGGATAACAATAAATAGAGTTCAAGTTGGCAATAGGAGAGAAGGTTTCAGTATAAACAACACCACAGGTTTGAGTGCTTTTCTTTGCAATTAAGAGAGCCTTCAAACTTTCAAGCTTATCATCAGGGTGAAACTTATGTACACCCGCTTGTAACCAACAACACATTTACTAGTAGGTAGACTGGTGAGTTCCCAAGTATTGATTTGATAAAGAGTATCTCTTCCAGCTCCTACTTCCACCCCTTATATAACAATGCTTCCTGGTATGACCTATAAATAGAATGAGAGGAGAAGGATATGATAAATCTACAAAAAGGGAGGGATAAACATTGAAATGACATATATTTGGATATAGGGTGATCAATACATTCATGCCTACATTTTCTTAAGGCAATAAGAACATTGGACCTATCTGGAGAAGTCATCGAATCACTAGACTCGGAAGAGGATATGGTGGATAACACATCATAATTTGCGGCACTATCTATTTATTTTCATCATGAGTAGACTTTTAGTTGAGACACTATAAGAATGGAAGAGTTAGAAGAGGGAGGAGATTGGGTTATGTATTCTTCAACCATAACAGGTGCCAACATAGCTTCCACATCAAGAGATTTATTGTCTTTTGATAAGAATGGAGTGGAAATCTTATATCTGCACACACAGTCTTCGAAGGAAGAATTGTGACAACGTAGCCTCTTTGTATCCGGGAGTACTTGGGAAAAATACATTTAATGGCTCTAGGATCTAATTTAACATGACCCGACTCTAATTGATAAATAAAGCATGAACATCAAAAAACTTTAGGAGGTAAAGAAAATAACGGAGTATCTGGGAGTAAAATTTCATGAGGGGATTTACCCATTAAAATAGTTGAGGGCATTTTATTTATTAAAAAACACACCATGAATATTGCATCACTCAAAAAACTTTTGTGAACATTCATGTGAATTAATAACGAGTCACCTCAAGCACATGACGATTTTTCGCTCTACAACACCATTTGTTTGGGTGTGGGACATGATGTTGATACAATATACCTGTTTAAAAAAAATACAGATTAAAAGATTGGGACATTATATTTCTTGGCATTATTTTACTGAAACACAGATATTTTTGAGTTAAACTGGTTATGTGCTTCCATGTGGAAGGTCTTAAAAGTAGAGAATAGTTTAGATAAATCTTTCATTAAGTAGATCTATGTCATTCGCGAAAAATCTTCAACAAATGTAACAAAGTATTTAATACCCCAACCTACTGGACATTTTAACATGTCCCCAAACATCTGAATAGACTAAAGAAAAAAAGAACTGAACTACGCTCTTTCTACATGTGGTGAAAAAAGAATATGTTGTTTACTTGAGCTCACACAGTTCACACTTTAGAACTGACATGGATGATAAGGAAAGAGTAACACCTTTGAGAATCTTCATAGATGAGTGACTGATACGACAGTGTGATGAGGACATCACTTCACGTACACCTTTGCGTACATATCAAAGGAAGTGGGCCACACTGATTTCTTTGTGGCTAGGCAAGTACCCAATAAACAAGGATGCTCTGATACCATGTAGAATGATAAATTAGAGAAAGAAGATGAGAAGAGGAGAAGAGAGAAGAAAGTTGAGAAAAGAGAGGAAGGGTGAGTTAGGGTTGGACACTCACCTTCTCCCCTTTATATTTATAATAAAAAGTCAATATGACAAAAATACAAGAAAAAAGACTACAAAAAGACTAAAAACAACTAATAACAAGAAAAAACTAAAATAAAGTCTGAAAAAAACTAATAACTAGAAAAAAGACTAAAATCAAAGTCTAGGTGTCTAGGTGGATCGTACAGTGGTATGGCCCACATCTTCACATCCATTAATGCACTTTTTGTGAGACAAATTTCACTGTTTGACCGATTGACCATTCTACATTTCCCAGGAAATCAAGGAAACTACAACAAACCACCTTTTTAGGATTCTTTTACATAGATTATGTTATCTACAGTATTAATTAGAGATAATGTTTTCCTTTCCAAATCTGCTTCTTGGATTCCACTAATTCAAACAGGCTCTTAGTTCCTTTATGCTTTATCCTTCTTTATGGTTCACTACCAATTATCTTTTTGTTTGATAAAATGAATTTACTGGACCACATTTATTACAATGGTGGGGAAACATTGTGCTTTTTATCAGGTTTTATGTGTGTGGAACATCTGACCTATGCATCAGGTGGACCTCAAGAGTTTAGAAGACCTGGTCTGAAAATCAGGCTGGTCAGTTCATCATCTTGCCCAGTTTTGTTAGAAAGCAGCAGACAGTATAAAAAGGAACCAATTGTCCACATTAAGCGTCCACTTGCAGCATCTTTGATGAGTGGAACAGCCTGTTTTTGGGCCTGGTCATCTCCAAGGAAAGCCCACTTACCGAGTAGTCGATTTTGATATGAGAAAACGTCATAAATTTTTTATTATACTATACTAATATTTTTGTTATACTTTGCATGAAGATCATGATATTTGTGATCTTCCCTAAGTACTTGGTATCATCAAGGGCAAATGATGCAAAGAATCTTCTACGTGCCACGGTTATTCTCAATTATATACCAAGGATAATAAGATTTCTACCATTGCTTGCAAGTCAATCTGCTAGTGGCTTCATATTTGAATCGGCATGGGTGAACTTCATCATTCATCTTCTGATTTTTGTATTGGCTGGGCATGCTGTGGGGTCATTTTGGTATCTCTTTGGAGTACAGGTCAGTGAAATCTTTATGAACATTAGCATCTAGTTACTGCAGTTAAACTGAGGTTATGATCTTCAATAGCGTGGAATGGCAGAACGGGATTCGTGCAGCCAGCCCCAAGCAGTTGGTATAAGGCAATGATGATGAGTAGTGAGCTCTTAGTTGCAGGATCCTTCTAACTAAGGCTCCCGCTTCCTTCATATTTATACTTGTTTACATTTTGAACAGAAGCTTCCCCACTCCTGCATCTGAATTTTTTGCCAATTCGCTTCACACTTTGTGCAACTATAAGCTGGTTACTGCACCTCACTACTTTACTAATATCATGAATCATGCTACACTATGCCTTTCGTAGCTTGTGTTATTTATTGATATAATGCAGTGTACTTTTCTTCTTATGTGCTTGCAATCATCTTTTTTTTTTTTTAAATGAGTGATGAGAAGTTTATTAAAAGAGAGGAAGAAAAGAAATAAACGATAAGGAAGAGAGAGAGAGAGAGAGAGAGAGAGCAACAATTCGGAACAAAAAGGAAGAAAATACAACTCAAGAGAGGAAGAAAAGAAATAAACGATGAGAGAGAGAGAGAGAGAGAGAGGCAAAGCAACAATTCGGAATAAAAAGGAAGAAAATACAACTCAAGAGAGGAAGAAAAGAAATAAACGATATAAAAAGGAAGAAAATACAACTCAAGAGAGGAAGAAAAGAAATAAACGATATAAAAAGGAAGAAAATACAACTCAAGAGAGGAAGAAAAGAAATAAACGATAAGGGAGAGAGAGAGAGAGAGAGAGAGAGAGAGAGAGAGAGAGAGAGAGAGAGAGAGAGAGAAACAATTCGGAACAAAAAGGAAGAAAATACAACTCATCTAGGACTGGAGCTTCTTCTGTCTTCAATATAAAGTGACACTCTGTCAAGACTCATGGTAAGTTCATCTGCCTTGGCATTAGCTTTCTTGGGGAGATGCTCATATCTGACCACTTGGTTCTGGCAAAGATCCACCACTTCCTCAAAATAATAATAATAATAATAAATAAACAAATAAATCAGCCAACTTCCATAGATAAGAACCAAGGGAGACCCATGAAATGTTGTTAGTAAAATCTCCTTCAAAGTAGTATCCTTGAGTCTTGAGCTCTTACAAGTGGAGGCTATGGTCTTATGATCTAGAATGTTAGCCAGATGGGCTCCATTGTGGATGATCCATGCCCGGAAAAATGCAAATAGGATGATCACGAACCTTCAATTAGTCTTCCATAGATGGATGGTTTAAATAAATGATACAACAACAATCCACATTCCTTGGAAAATGGGCCTAAGATTGGTTAATTAGGATCTTCCATTGTGGGAAAATTTTGGTTCATGGTGCGATCCATTAGATGATTGGCCTGGATCACCAAACCATGTGTCACAGTTGAATAAACTGAAGACCCAAGAGTACTATTCATATTATCTTGTCAACGATCATATCATTTCTCTCCAAGTTTTGTTGTTGGCTTTGATGTTCATGTTTATTTGAATAGGTAGGAAACCATTATGTACTCATAATCATAGGGTCGATGGAAAATGTGAAAGCAATGAAGAAAATTACAGAACGCAAGAATTTATGTTGTTTGTCATGAAAGTGATTACGAGATGATCAAGTAGATTTAACCATATGAAGATTACGAGTAAAAGCTATGAACACGTCATTTTTTGTGTTCTCAAACCCTATTTTAATTGGGAGCAGAAAGAAAGATTTAGACCCAAAAAACACCAAAACAAAAGTTTCATCCAAACAAGGAAATTACGTGGTTTATACATGATGAAATCACCCACAGGACCCCTCTGGTAAAGGTTATAAAGGGTGGCCCTTCAGGCCCCCGTCATGGATCCCACTGGGACAATAGGAATGTAACATAGAATTTTGAGGCACACATTACAGAAATGCACGTGATATACGGTTCTTGTTTTATTCATTCTCTGTGCTTAGGTGTACTTTATATTACTTTCTGTGATTATATTCATTGTTTAGTCTCTAATTGAGGAATAAATTAATTTGGTATGGTTGAGGTAGATGTTAGTGATGCAATGATGCAGGACAATTAACCACTTGCTCTAAAAGCTCGAACTGTTAGATCACCGTGAATCAATCCCTTTATCTCATAGCCCAGGCCCCACATCTCATGGGTTAGGGCCTCGGCCGAACTCCCCTCGTGGGCCCCAAATCACATGGGTACCGCCTCACACGAGCCACCCGAATCACACGGGTGGGGCCCGCCTCTCACGAGCCACTAGCCTCACATGGGCCGGCCACCCTGAGTGTGTCCCTACATCCCACGGGCTACCTCACTCGAGCTTGGTGTGAAAATGCCCCTGTATTATGCAAGGAGATAATGGGGTTTTTGACCCCTCGTTGGCTGATCGTGGGCTGGTGGACTAGTCGTGGAGTCGTGCCCTAACACGACTCAAAATCCAGTGAGTGCGGACTATTTTTCTCCGGGGTGCTCGACCGGTCGTAGGTGGCGCTCGACCGGTCATGGACTCGTCTTGACCGGTCGTGGTCACGCAGATTCGTTCTGCGATTTTGCGTGAATTTCGTTTCGCAAGTCCTTTCGCAACTAGGATGCAGAAAGGAGTTTCCTAAAACTATAAAAAAGGGTCTCTAGAGTTTTTCTAGGGAGGATGGTGTACAAGAAAAACACAAGAGGGATATCAAATGTGTGAGGGGGAGAGAAAGAGAGAGAGGAAGCTTGTGGAAGGGAGGCTATGCTCGTAAAGGTGATCTACCGTATCCCAGCGCTTCTATGTCCTCGTAATCAGTGAGATTTCTCCGTTTTCTTTGTTTCTCTTACTGTTTATCCACTCCTACGTGAGTGATGAAAGTTTGATCATAGCAAGGTGTGCTTGTGATCGGTTGTAACATTTTACTTCATAGTGATTGTTGATCTGGTCGAGGTCCCGTGGTTTTTACCTCTTTAAGGGTTTTCCACGTAAAAATCTCGTGTAGTGTGTGATTGTTGCTTTGATTTATTTCATTGCTTTATTATCCATAATTCTGGTTTGTTTCGGTAGGCTAAATCCTAAGGTTTTGTGGAAGGCCCCTGACAAAGTGGTATCAGAGCTTAAGTTCATTGAACGGGTAGGATCGGTTTGGAATTATGAAGGTGGCTCATCAAGGATGATCTGCCTCAATGGTTCTAACTGGACCATATTGAAGGCCAAGATGGAGGACTTGCTTTATTACAAGGACCAATATTCTCCAATTTTAGGCATATCAACAAAATCTAAGGATATGTCTAATGATGATTGGAAGAAGATGGACCGGAAGGCGGTAGGGTTTATTAGACAATGGTTGGATGATTCTGTGTTCCACCATGTGTCTACGGAAACCTCAGCCGCTAGCCTATGACTGAAATTAGAAGGGCTGTATGAGAGGAAGACAACCGGTAATTAGATTTTTCTGATAAGACGACTTGTGAATCTCAAGTTCAAGGATGGTGGTTCTGTAGCCGAGCACATGAATGAGGTCAGCAATATAGTGAACCAACTCTCCTCTATAAAGATGGTCCTGGATGATGAATTGTAGGCTTTGCTATTGCTTAGTTCGTTGCCTGACAGTTGGGAGACATTGGTGGTGTCTCTAAGTAACTCCGCGCTAGACGGAAAGATATCCATGGAACAGGTGACTAGCTGTTTCTTCAATGAGGAGACAAGGAGGAAGTCTCAGGGGTCTACTCAGCAAGAGGCCTTTGTGACACAGGAACGGGGGAGAGGAAAGAATAGGAAGGGTAGGAAGGTCCGAGATAAATCAAGAGGCAAGTCGAGTAACAGAAAAGATGTTCAATGCTGGAATTGTGGCAAGAAGAGCCACTATAAGCATGAATGTCGTAAGGCTAAGAACGAAAAGAAAGGAAAAGGAAAGGAGAAAGAAGATGAATCAGATTCCACTGCGGTCGCTTCAGATGGCGACGTTGTAATTATTCTTTCTACAGATCATGATGTATGTCTTACGGCTACGAGTCAGGACACCGACTGGGTGATAGACTCAGGAGCCTCTTTTCATGCGACTCCACGTAGGAATTTCTTCACAAGCTATAAGTCAGGTGACTATGGGACTGTGAAGATGGAAAATTCTGGCATATCGAAGATTGTAGGGGTCGGTGATATTTATGTAAAGACTGATGTAGGCTGCACATTAGTTCTCAGGGATGTGAGGCATATCTTAGACCTTCGCCTCAACTTGATGTCGACGAGAAGGTTAGATGATGATGGTTATGAAAGCCGGTTTGCTGGTGAGCGCTGGAAGCTCATCAAGGGGTCGTTGGTCGCAGCCAGAAGAAAGAAGTGTTGCACCCCGTACAAGGCAAGTGTCAATGTATGCAAAGGTGGGTTAAACGCAGCGGAAGATTCAGCTATTGACATGTGGCACATGCGTCTAGGTTACATGAGTGAAAAAGGGTTTCAGCTACTAGAGAGGAAGCGGCTCCTTCCAGATGTGACAGGTATGCCTCTCAAAACCTGTCTTGATTGTTTATCAGGAAAACAACATAAAGTTTCATTTATTAAATTTGCTTCTCATGTTAATAAAGTGTATGCATTAGATTTGGTTTATTCTGATATTTGTGGTCCTATGAGAATAAAAACCTTAGGTGGGGCATTGTATTTTGTCACTTTTATAGATGATGCATCTAGGAGGATTTGGGTTTATGCTTTGAAATCCAAGGACGAGGTCTTTGGTGTGTTTAAATTGTTTCATGCTATGGTCGAGAGAGACAGGTAGATCATTGAAGTGCATCCGCACTTACAATGGTAGTGAATACATTGGCGACTTTCACGAGTACTGCAAGTCCCTGGATATACGGCATGAACAGACGGTTCCCAAGACCCCCCAGTATAATGGTGTAGCTGAGCGAATGAATCGTACCATTGTTGAGAGAATTAGATGCATGTTATCCCATGTGAAATTGCCCAAGACGTTCTGGGGAGAAGCAATGCACACGGCGGTGTATCTGATAAACAGGTCTCCATCAGCTCCGTTGAATGGAGTACCTGAGAAGGTGTGGACTGGATAGGATCCATCGTACAGTCATTTCAGGGTGTTTGGATGCAGGGCATCCGTTTATGTACCAAAGGATGAGAGGTCCAAGCTCGATATGAAGACCAGGCAGTGTGTTCTTAGGATACGGTGAAGAAAAGTTCGGTTACAGATTGTGGGATCCAACCGAGAAGAAGCTCGTCAGGAGCAGAGATGTTTTTTTTTTAAGATCAATGTATAAAAGACATTGGTAAGCCAGAGAAGAATCAACCTAGTTTAGGTGAGTTAGAAGACATAAATCCGGTTATTCCTCCCATGGTGCCTGATGACGGGAGAATACAGTAAGGTGTAGAGGACGAGGGAGTTCCTTCAGAAGATGGACCGGGGGAGCAGCCCCACTTGATCCACCTGTTGAGCCACGAGTGAGGAGGTCATCTAGGGATAGATAACCATCCAAGAGGTACTTGCTACATGAGTACATTATGCTGACTGATGGGGGAGTGCCAGAAGATTATTCTGAGGCCCTATCCGACGAGCATGAGGAGTGGTTGAATGCAAGAGGAGATGGAATCCTTGCATAAGAATCACAACTATGACATGGTGGAACTGCCTAAGGGCAAGAAAGCTTTGAGAAACAAGGTATTCAGAAAGAAGGTTGAGCAGAAGAATTCACAGACAAGGTTCAAGGCCAAACTTGTGGTGAAAGGGTTTGGTCAGAGGCAAGGCATAGACTTCGAGGAAATATTCTCACCAGTGGTGAAGATTACATCTATACGGGTGTTGCTTGGGTTGACGGCTAGCATGGATTTGGAGATAGAGCAGTTGGACGTTAAAACTGCTTTCCTCCATGGTGACTTGGAAAAAGAGATTTACATGCACCAACCAGAGGGGTTCGAAGTCAAGGGCAAAGAGCATATGGTGTGTAGGTTGAGGAAGAGCTTGTATGGGCTGAAACAAGCTCCATGACAATGGTACAAGAAGTTCAATTCGTTCATGTTACACCATGGGTATGACAGAACGGAGTCGGACCACTATGTGTTCACGCGCAAGTTCTCAGATGGTGATTTCTTAGTTCTGCTGTTATACGTTGATGACATGCTCATCATGGGAAAAGACATCAAGAAGATCGACTGGCTGAAACGGGAGTTGGACAAAGTCGTTTGCGATGAAAGACTTGGGCCCGGCTAAATAGATCCTAGGACTTGAGATAACCCGTGACAGAAGCAGCGGGAAGCTTTGGCTGTTATAAGAGCGGTATATTGAGAAAGTCCTAGAGTGGTTCAATATGAATGCAGCGAAGCCGGTCAGTACTCCACTGGATGGTCACTTCAGATTGAGCGACAGACAGTGTCCTAAGACAAAGGCAGAGGTGGAAGGTATGTAAAAGATATCCTACGCGTCTGTTGTAGGAAGTTTGATGTACGCTATGGTGTGTACACGCCCAGACATAGCATATGCGGTTGGTGTAGTCAGTCGGTATCTTGTCAATCCTGGCAAAGAACATTGGGCAGCGGTTAAATGGATACTACGGTATCCAAGAGGCTCATCTAGGTTGAGCCTATGCTATGGTGACCGTAAACCTGTGTTAAAGGGCTACACAGATGCAGATATGGTAGGTGACATAGATTCCAGGAAGTCTACATCGGGGTTCATGTTTACGTTTGCAGGGGGAGCGGTTTCTTGGCAGATTAAGCTATAGAAGGTCGTAGCATTGTCAACGATAGAGGCCGAATACATTGCAGTCACAGAGGCATGTAAAGAGATACTTTGGATGAAGAGGTTCCTATAGGAACTTAGCCTGAAGCAGGAGCAACACGTGGTCTATTGCGATAGCCAGAGTGTTGTACACTTGAGTAAGAATCTAAGTCAACATTCCAAGTCGAAGCACATAGAAATTCGGTATCACTGGATCAGGGATACTTTAGAACAGAAGGTGTTACGGCTTGAGAAGGTCCACACGAACGATAATGGGTTAGACATGATGACCAAGGCTTTGTTTAAGGGCAAGTTTGAGGTTTGCAGAAACCAAGTTGGCTTGAAGAAGGTAAATCTCTCCTGGGTCAAAAGGGAAGAGATTTGATGGGGTTTTTGACCCGTCGTCAGCCGGTCGTGAGCTTGCTCGACCGGTCGTGGGCTGGTGTACGACCAATCGTGGAGTCGTGCCCTAACACGAATCAAAGTCCAGCGAGTGCAGACTATTTTTCTTCGGGGTGCTCTACGGGTCGTAGGTGGTTCTCAACCGGTCGTAGGTGGCACTTGACCGATCGTGGACTCGTCTCGACCGGTTGTGGTTACACAGATTCGTTCTGCGATTTTGCGTGAATTTCGTTTCGCAAGTCCTTTCGCAACTGGGATGCAGAAAGGAGTTTCCTAAAACTATAAAAAGGGATCTCTAGGATTTTTCTAGGGAGGATGGTGTACAAGAAAAAACACAAGAGGGATATCAAAGGTGTGAGAGAGACAGAAAGAGAGAGGAAGCTTGTGAAAGGGAGACTATGCTCGTAGAGGTGATCTACCAAATCTCAGCGCTTCTACGTCCTCGTAATCGGTGAGATTTCTCCGTTTTCTTTGTTTCTTTTACTGTTTATCCACTCCTACGTGAGTGATGAAAGTTTTATCATAGCAAGGCGTGCTTGTGATCGGTTGTAACGTTCTACTTTATAGTGGATTATTGATCTGGACGAGGTCCCATGGTTTTTACCTCTTTGAGGGTTTTCCACGTAAAAATCTCTTGTATGGTGTGATTGTTGCTTCGATTTATTTCATTGCTTTATTATCCATAATTCTGGTTTGTTTCGGGAGGCTAGATCCTAAGGTTTTGTGCAAGGCCCCTAACAGGAGATAGGTGCAATAATGATCTACTTATGATCCCCTAGCACTGTTGAATTAGATACACTCCCATGGAAGTTCAATTGCACAACTTTTTCTTGTCTGAAATAGTTCATCTCATCACTGGGATTCCTTTTCAAATGGATGTGAAGAATGTGATTCTTCATGAGTCCCTAATTAGCAATACAACATTTCAAACCACTTCTATGCATCGGTTCAACAGATTTTACCTATATTTTCAGTTGAAGAATATGTTGAAAGAGAATCTTCTATCATTTTTGCAATTTTGTGTAAATGGGTCGCGAAGAATATCTATCCTTGTACAAACTTAATGCAATTTCCATGAGCTCTTGAAGTTGATGTGCATAATTCCACATTTTACTTTGATTTGTTAGACTCCTAACCTGTTTT
This sequence comes from Magnolia kwangsiensis, assembly GCA_037074715.1. Taxonomy (NCBI): domain Eukaryota; kingdom Viridiplantae; phylum Streptophyta; class Magnoliopsida; order Magnoliales; family Magnoliaceae; genus Magnolia; species Magnolia kwangsiensis. Next base: position 11,259,681 of record CM073577.1, on the reverse strand, counting down.
TGTTTAGGTATATTATATTACAATCTGATTGCTTTGTGTCAGTATTTTATATCTTTGATTTTACTATATGGCTTTACAACATTGATTTGATTTGATGTTTGGTTTACAGTTTGTTCTTGTTATTATGCATGCAGAAAGATGGATGTGATTTTAATTTTAACCTTTTGTGAACTTGTCTTAGAGGGTAAATCAGTGCCTTCGAGATGTCTGCTCCAAAGACAAGGTTGAAGGTTGTAATGGATTCATAAACTGCAGGCATTGGAAAAATATCAAACAGTTCAATTCGACGTTGTGGAAAACCAATGAGAACGCGAGCAATTGCTTTGATACCACCGATCGTGGTCGTTTCTCTTATGGAATTTATAAACAAGTTGTTATTATTTCTACAAGGCGAAGTATTGTTACAAGATATGTATACTCTTTATTTTGGGGTTTCCAGGTACTCATATACTTCCCTTCCTTTCGATGCTTTCTTCTTTATTAATTTGGTTATAGTTGACAAAAATTTGGTTCTGTTAAATTAAGGAAAACAAGGTATTCAATAACAATGATGGGGGCTGTAATGGCCAACCTTACGGGTGTAATGATATGGGCTGTAATGGCCATTAAAACCCTGTAATAGTTGGAAATTTTTACAGGAAAAAAATGTATAGGCCCCATATTGGCCCCATGTGGGCCCATTACAGGCATTACAAGCCCATTACAGGCCATTTTGTTTATAAAAAATATAAAAAATAACAGGCTTTACGGCCCCATATTGTGTAACGGGCACCACCATTACTATTACAAAATGGCCGTTATGGTCGTAATATAACCATTTTTTAATTCCATGAAGGAACAAGTAAGTTTTTCTTGTTGTGTTCCATCTGATTCGTCCAATATCACTTTTTCAAATTGTGGAAAAGATCTAAGGCCCAATTTAGGAGCTTGGAAAATAAAAGAAGGGAAAGTGCCATTTTCTTTTCAAGTTACTTTCTGTTTACACCAGATTTGACACTGTTAGATCAAATGGATCGGAAGATGAGATGTGGCTGCCTCATAAAGATAAGATCTTTACAGCCAATATGGTTGGAAGAAAGAGAGACCAAGGGAAGCAAGAAAAGATAAAGTCAAGATAGCTGTTGGGACACATGTCGCACGCAGAATAGATAACTGCCATCAATGCACGACGAAATATAAGAGGCTACAGCCGCTTAGTAGCCTGAAGGGGTGTGCACGACGAGTGACTAACCGATGATAACTGGCATTGACACACGGTAAGATACGTGATGCCATGATCACTTGATGGGCTAGACGGTTGCACAAACATCAGAGAATGTGGCAGAATGGTTACAAGGCCAACCATTCCAGTAATCACTAGGCCAACCATTCCAGTAATCACTCCAAGTCCTATAAAAAGGGCTAAAAATGAAGATCTCCAGGCCCTTGCCAAACTAGCACAGTGCAATGCTGCTATCTCCATCCTCAGGGATGCTTATCCTTAGTTTAGTCTAGTTTAACTCTCCATCGCTCATTGGTCAATGATGCTCTTAGCATTGATCGTAGTTTTTTGGTTTTAGCACCCTCCGTCCATGCCACGCTGCTGGACTGCAAGGAAGATTACCAAAGTTTTGAATGGAAAATTGCGACCAGCTTTCCTATCACGGGCTTATTAATTTTTTAGACTTTCAAGCTGACTATCTCGCCATGAGCTTGGCTCTTGCCAGGTGTCGAACAAATTGTCAACGCACCCTTTTCAAGCTGATTGTCTGGCCACATGCTTGGCTCTCACCGAGTGTCGAATAGGCAGTCATCGATCGTCTTACTGCGAGCTTAGCATCCACTAAGTGTCAAATAGATTGTCCTTCCTAAAAACTGATTGTAAGTTTGTACATTGTAAACATTATTAATTCAATTTCAGTTTTCTTTCCAATTGTATCTTCTATCTCTTCTGTGCTATTGTTGAATAATTGTCTCTAACATGCATATTGGAAGTCCTTTTGGCCGAAAGGTAAAAAGAACTCATTTGATGGACGTGATAATTCAAGAATCTAGTGAATTACTCCTTTGTATTTCTTACTTTCTTCAACCCAAAGGCGGGTTTAAATAACCACTCTACAAGGCTATACAAGGAAGCTTATTTAGAGCTTCTCTATACATAGTATTTTACAACTAATAACCCATATATACAATATTCTCACATCCCCCCTCAAACTGATGTGGGATAATGAACCAACATCAGTTTGCCACGAAGAAACCAATGATGGAATGAGGTCATAGTTTTGGTAAATAAATCAGCAAGTTGTAGACATGAGGAAGAAAAATGATTCAACAGCTGTATATCTGATCAATCGATTACCTTCCAGTGTTTTGGCTAATAAGAAATTTCCAACGTTCTTCCTTCATGATAAAGATCCAAATTATAGTCGGTTATGAGTGTTTGGATGCATTGCTTTTGTTCATCTTCCAGAACGAGAATGAGATAAACTCAGTCCCAGGGCAGCTAAATGTGTATTTCTTGGATATGAGGAGCATCAGAAAAGGTATCGAAATGCTTGAATTGAAACTACCATAGGAAAATTTTTTTCCCATCTAACATAACATGGATAGTTTCAATCTTATCAGAGGGATTCATGGATGCCATAAGAAAGAAAAATCACGAAGAAGAAATGTACCACTGATTTCTAGGTGAGCAGGACCAAATCGTCGATGGAGAGGTAGAGCAGACTTGATGGGTTCAACAGATCTCAGATCAGAGAATCCAGATGTGAAGACAGAGGTGGCGAGCCAGAGATTGGTTTCAACGGAGAGATTCGTCGAATCAGGCTAGAAGTGGCACGCCGGAAGGAGAAGAAAAGATGGGTTGAGCAATCTGGAGGTGTCGCTGGTGCGATCTGATGCAGATCTAGAGGTTTTTGGGCAGACGAGCGTCGGATTTGGAGATGCAGTAGGTGTGGGCCGCCAGATCTGAGAGAGCGTAGAGTCTGAGACAAGCACTTGATCTGAGAAAGCGTCGAATCTAGAGATGTAGCATGTCATGCGGCAAGTATGGGCTGCCGGATCTGGAGGTTTTTGGGCAGACAAGCGTCGGATTTGGAGATGTAGCAGGTCATGCGGCAGGTATGGGCCGTCGGATCTGAGTGAGCTGGATCTGAGAAAGATCGATAGAGATGGCAGCGGCGAGAGGCGATCTCTGGACTTGCGGCTATGATGAGGACCGTGATGGCAGAGGACTGAAGGATTGATGCTCAAATGTGTTTCTTTGATACCATGATAATTCAAGAATCTAGTGAATTACTCCTTTATATTTCTTACCTTCTTCAACCCAAATGTGGGTTTAAATAACCACTTTACAAGGCTATACAAGGAAGCTTATTTAGAGCTTCTCTATACATAGTATTTTATAACTAATAACCTATATACACAATATTCTCACAGGACGAACCCTCTCCTTGCAGATTGCCTGATCTCTCATGGTCGATTGTTGAATCTGATCTACCCGGTTCTCAGTCTTACGGTCTATCTCAGCGCCTAGGGTCAAAGGAGTTCAGTTCGAATTGAGCCACATCCATCTTTGGCATACCTTGTACAGTATGAATGACCAATTTAGAGTGAAACACTTTCCAAGAAAACTAATTTCACCTGTTTGAGAGTTTACAATATTTTCTTGGAACCTTTCTTCTTTTATATTTCTATGTTATTTGGGACTTTTTTCCGGGAATTAACATTGTAAACTAGTGGACTCTGTAAGTTGTTCCCATCGGAAGGTCAGGATGAGACGGTCCACCATCCCCCTTGCCACATGGGAACCATTACTTGCATTAGCTAGAATAGTGTGTGGCCCCAGATCCCAGTTGTCCAAATTTTGACATATCAGCAGTCATTGTATCGGCCCAGATCTTGGCCTTCTAATACTTGACCATTTCCACCTACCACAATGTAATCAAAGTTTTCATATCCTAACCAACCTTGTCCATATCCTTAACTGTCTGATACTTGACTGTTTTTACCTGTACTATGAAGAAAAAAACACTTCCAACAATATACATACAATAAAAAATTCCATCATCATGGCCAACTAAAAAGAATTGATTCAAGATGTTGATTTCTCATGACTGTCTTCCACCTTCTAGGAAGGAGCAACTGATGTCATTTTCCACCCATTAAATAGAATGAAAGTTCAACCCTCTCAACCATATATTTTTAGGAGGCAAGGGAGGGAAAAAGTTCCATGATGTGAGAAATGGCTTTTTTAGACCACTCCCCTAGAAATTTGCATAAGGTAGTGGTCTCTTTAAGAGAGTCCCTTTGCATTTTTAGTTCAAAGTTTTCTGAGGAAGTTATTATCAAAGGTGAATCTTGTTATGTAATTGATTGCACTAAGAAGGCAAGAGATGACCTGCGGGATTTGGTTTTTGGGTTTGATGAAATAAGGGCCCTTGCTTGCAAGCTAAACATTTTGTTTAATCTTGTCAGGAATGAGGCTAATGAGTGTCTTTGTATTGGGAATTTGGTTCACTTGCTTTTGGCTTAATAAAGTTTCTATTATTTTGTTAAAAAAAAGTTTGGCTGCCTAATGTGGTGGGACCAATGTTTGAATTATCTCCGATATTCTCTTTATCTCCAGCTCAGCAATGCCGATAACACTGGTAGTATTATAAATTCCAAGTATTAGCAATGTATCGCTAAGTATCACCAACATATCAACATCGCTAATGTAATCGCCAACATTTTCAACTATGCAAATTCTAGGTGTCGCTTGTATTGCCAATGCATCAATATCGCCAATGTATTGCCAATATTTTTGACTATGTAAATTCTAGGTAGTGTTTGTATCATAAATGTATCGACAATATTTCGAAAGTAATTTTATTTTTCATGGGCATATGGTTGTATGTAGTGTTCAATTTGTCATTGATAATATTGATAATATCTTGATATTATTGATATCGCAACATGGACCACAATCTTTCGTTTCATTTCCAATTGTTGATGATTTCATGGTGAAATATCATGTGTTGTTGATATTTTGCAACATCAATTGATGTTTGGATGGAAGGTTGGATGGTTAAATAGGCCGGATGAGATTGTTGGACTGATTTCTTACAACAACACATGCTTTTAAGGCTCCATTAAATGGAAACTTGTTATGTACGCATTCTTTTTTGCAATTTTTTTTTTTAATTTCTAAATATGTAAATATATGCATTTTAACATCTCTTGAAGTTTCGCTGAAAATTCCAACATTTTCCCCATGTTTCCCTACATTTCCGATTATCAGCGATATCGATATTGTTTCCGTATCCCTAGCCAACGAAACTTGTAGCGATACGGATACTTTGAACACTGGGTGGGACTAGGCATCCACTACCAAAAATGAGAATGAGATTACAAGAACCAACCCATTCTAGTTTTTGGCCATGCATCCACCACCAAAAATGAGAATGGGATTACAATAACCAACCCATTCTAGTTTTTGGCAATTTATTGGGACAGGGCATCTTGAACATCTTGCCACTGTGTAAAGACCCCACTCAACAGAGTGCTCAGGCTGATTAACCCATTCATCATGGAGAGAATCTTACATTGTATCATGGTAAAAAGTTTGCAGAATTTTCGCTATGTATGGAAGCCCAGACTAGGGTTGTCAATGGGCCGGGCTTGAGCCTGGCAAGATCAAATTTTTGAATAGGCCCGGCCCGCTGGCCTGTCCTGAAACAATTCAAAATCCAGGCCAAAGGCAACCCCAAGCCCAGCCTATTGACAGCCCTAGTCCAAACCCATGCTCAAGCCAAACCAAAGCCCAAACCCATCCTCAAGCCTAAGATTTAGCCGGAAACTTTCTAACCTAAAATCAATCCAAAAACTTAAGGAATAGGACCTCCAAGTTCATTAGAGTAGGTGTGGGACTTGGCTTAACCACACTTAGAGCCCCACACCCAATTTTTGGGAGAATTCCCTAGCATGGGAAAAGTTTCTCCGTGTTCTAGGGACATGACAAAAAAAAGGGCCTTGGATGCAAAAGAGCTTTTCCACATCCAAGGACCGATGCTGCTCCAACTTGAGTTCTAATTTCTCGAGCTTCAGATTCAAATTCTTTGATCCATATGCCCATATTGTAGCCCTTCAATTTCTATAATTTCAGCTCATTCAATATGCAGGCATGAGGTTATGACCAAAATACTAGACAACGTGCGAGATTTGTTAACAATTACAGAACTAGAGTTTGACCTAACTTGTGGACCCCACATTTCTTGAACCCCTAGGAATTTTTTCCCCAAACCAGAATCATTAGCTATCCCAATTCGGGGTGTTACATCTCCACTCTCTAAAAAAAGATATAGATCACCTAAATCTGATACCCGAGCACTATTACAACCGAAAAACTGACTGGACCATGTATTGAAAACACTTTTGAAAATGAAATGATATCCACATCCTTACGTAGAAATCCAAAACCCAAATTCCATTTTCCTTTGACCTTTTGACTCACTTTTTACCAAAATACTTTAAGCCTTAGTTTGCCCCTAAGCTACCAACTTTTACAAAACTACCTCCCCTAACTAATTTGGTGAAATCCCAATTGCCCCTCCCCAAGCCATGAGATGCATCCAAGTACCTCAATCCCCAAACCTTGGAAGCTTCCTAAAATCTTCCCTAAATCCTAACAATCCTTAAAGTTTCCTCAATTTACACCCAAACCACTCCATTAGAATCCAAGATCATGACTTGTCAATCAACCCCTCTATTCCTACCCTTTAGAACATTTCCAACCCCTCCTCATATTGCACCTCTACGACCCTTCTCCTCTACAAATAGAGGCTTCTTGCTACAAGAGAGGGATGTTGCCTCTCACAAATTTTAAGCCATGTAGCTCCCTCTGGGATCCAAACTCCCATACTCGGAAAATTTCTACAATTCATAACCAAGAAGGAGAGTTTGAGACAAGGGCTAAAACCTTTGGAAGCTCCTCTACCAAGGCCAGAGAGTACAACTCTACATCTTGGAGTGGTGGGCCAAGGCTCTAGAAAACTTTAGATAGAAGAAGGATTCTCTTCTTCTTCTTCCTTCATCATCTCTCCTTAAAGAAGCAAGCAAGGCATGAAATTTCTCATCGTAAGATATTAAAGAACCTTTAAGAAGCTGGAAACCTTTAGGTTGAAGAAGGGTTCTCTTCTTCTTCTTCCTTCATCGTCTCTCCTTAAAGAAGCAAGCAAGGCATGACCCTTCTCATTGCAAGATATTGAAGAACCTTTAAGGAGATCCAATCCAAGTTCAAGCTCAACTTGAATAGAAGACAAATCCATGCTCTCCTCCTCCTCTTGTTGCTTCTCCTTCATCCTCCTCTTCTTCTCTTCTCTTCTTCTTCTCTTGCTTCTCCTTCTTCTCCTTTGGCTCCTTCTTTTGCTCCTCCTCTTCCTTCTTTTGCTTCATCTACTTCTTTACTCCTCCTCCCTCTTCTTCTCCTGCTCCTCCTGCTCCTCCTCCTCCTCCTTCTGCTTCTTCTCTTCCTCCTTTGTCTTCCTCCTCCCACTTCCTCTTCCTCTTCCTCTTATTCCTCCTTTTCCTCTTCTTCTTCGTATTCCTCTTCTTCTTCTTCTTCTTCTTCCTCTTTGAGTAGAGACCACTATAACCTTGGTCCTTACCCAAGAACTAGTGAATAGGTCATATCAGAGTTAAAATCAAGCAAATAACTCCCCTGATCGTTAGGTCAAAAACAAGGGTTCTAGCCTATCCTTGACCTGTACATGGAAAAGGCTAGTGGCAATTCCAAGATTGACTTAAAAGCTCTACAATTCGAGTAGGCCTTTGTCGCTTTGTCAACACACTACAATTTGCAGGATGCACTAACGACAAGAAGCGTACATGGAAAAGGCTCCACAATTCCAGTAGCCTACTTAAAAGGCTTTACATTTGCAATAGCCTATCCTTGAACTCTACATGTAAAAGGCTGGTGGCGACTACAACATTGGTTTACAAGAATCTACAATTCCAGCGGGCCTTTGTTGCTACATCGACACACTGCAATTTATAGGATGCACTCAACGATTCCACTTCGATAGGATGCGCATGGATCTCTACAAATTTCATTCCATTCTCATTTTGAGCCTTTACTTCTAGAGCACAACTTGTATCTGCCCAGGGAGCACAGAGAGTTGGTGTGTACACATTCTCCCACCATCTAAATGAAAGTTGGCAGGAATCTATAAGCATTTCGAAATTCAAGTTTCCCTCCATTCACAGTAAGCACACACAGTCTTTCGCTTACCTTTTGATCTTGTTGTCCATGTCATATTTTTAATTCTATGTGGCATATTACAAGTGCTTATTGGCAAACTATCTTTGTTATTCGTTTTTCCTCCTTGGGAAGAGAAATCCCTTCTTTTCATTGAGACATACTCTGTACTTTCTTCCACCATGACTATACTATGGAATGTGTCGCTAAAAATTTCATCCTTATTATTATTATTATTATTATTATTATTATTATATTTTATTTTATTTTGTTTTTTGCATGTAGCTTTGATGTTGAGTCATCCACAACAACTCTATGGCATCATTTTGTTATTTTTATATAAATGCCTT